>CM062820.1:1445918351-1447118351 GCA_031772625.1 Pinus tabuliformis
GACATACAGCAAAGGAATGCAGGAACAAAGTATGGGCACCATACAAAAAGGAGAAAACATCATCATCACACTTGAAGATATGGAAGAAGAAGGAAGTACAGATAGAAAGATGTGGCACAACACAATATACAGACATAATAGACTCAGAGGGAGCTGAAAGTTAAAACTTCAGTGTCCTAAATCTCATACGCAAGTTTCATAAAGGGAAGTCGCGTATATATGCAAGTTAGACAATGCACAGTCGCATATATGTTGGTTTGAAGGAAATCAGTGGGCCAGACTCAGGGTGAGAAGAGTCTGATATGGGTCTAACAGAGACCATCTTTCATAGATGGAATAGGTGCAGAGGGAAAACATGATTGCTGATGATTGTCAAATGCTGATGACTATCATACTCTTGATATTTGGTATCTATGTCATGTATTTCTTTTATTATCAAGGTCATGTAACGACCTATGTTGGTTTCCCCACTTGGTTGGGTGGATGAGTCAATATTGGTATATCCCCACTAGGGTGGGAGATGGATTTATGTATGAGTCTTTCGTGATAGGAAGGTCATTTATGATGGAGTCATGTTCTTCTTATAGAACATCTTTTTGCAGACCTTGCTTACAGTCAGGGGGAGCATGAATAGCACTCTTCAGTAGAGCAGAGACTTCAGCATAGGGAGCATGGACAGATTGGTACACCTTGGCATATACAAAGGGGGAGCTCATTTACAGATTTCAGCAGGTACTCAGGGGGAGTATGGACAATAGAATGATTATCAAGGAAAGAGCATATCTTCATCCACACTTTGCCCTTTATGTCAAAGGGGGAGAGTGATTTGGTGTTGTTTCCATCAAGTCCAAAGGGGGGGATTATTGGAATTATGATGCATGTGTTGTACTTGATGGCAACCCACTCATAGATCAACAACTCACTTATATATAACTAGATGTATCTAGAGAATAGATATCAGATGTGACAGACTACATGGGATGCAGGACAGCTCAAAGGAATCAGATGACAGTTCTTAGTATGACAAGTTAGCTTTTCCATCAAGTCCAAAGGGGGAGATTGTTGGCACTATGATAGAAGTGTTGTCCTTAATGGCAACTCACATAGATGACAAATCATAGTGTAGCAGGCCAGTAGAAAAGAATTGATCATCAGACTCTCAGAATGAAAGGAAAAAGATATATACGCAGGTTAACCTTGACCAAGCCACGTATACACGCGGGTTATATGTTCCAATGATGCGTATGCGTATACACACATTTTCATGCAAGGAAAAGTGCTTACATGTGCGAGAACTTATTTTTGGTCCATGGTATTTAGTCCTTGTACTTGAACCTATGGTTTTGGACCATGGTATCTCGTTAGAAGTGTTAATCCCAAGTATTGGGTCCATGGTATTGATTTGTTATGGTTTTGGACCATGGTATTGAGTAAGGCCTAAGACTATAAAAGGAGAAGAAGATCATTAGGCAATGGCAATTAGAGAAAGTCTTGAATATCTGATGAAGTATGAGATCCAGTATGCAGGTTATGGGTTTATGATGCATTGCTTGATCTAAGATAAGGAGGAATCTCAACGGTTGATGGAGAAAAATATGTAAGGATAGATCGGGATCTAATGGCTTGCAATGAATCATCTCTATACGGTTTGATCTTGTTTATTCTCAATCTGTATATTGATGCATGTATTGTTATGTAAATGTTATGATTTGGGTATGACTGATGTCTGGAACAACTGCAAAGCTCTGAGTTAATATTTTTTGATATGTATGTGGGTTGGCTTTAGTGAAAGCGTGTATGTACGTGGTTTTGGTTCAAATAGTAGTGTATACATTATGATATATGATATTTGAAGTTGCAATTGTAGTTGGATCTAGTTATTGTTGCAGAGTTCTGTTGGATGTTTTTTGTTCTGGTGACTATGTTGTTGACAGGGTTTCAGTGTTTTAGTGATTCAAAGATTGATGATGCTAGTATTGATTGATTTTCTGCTTCAATGATACTGATGGGTCCAGTATGAAATTGGATGAAACATGGTCTCTAATGGCTTGGAATGAATCATCTCTATACGGTTTGATCTTGTTTAGTCTAGATCTGTATACTGACGCATGTAGTGTTCTATAAATGTTATGATTTGGGTATAACTGATGTCTGGAATAGCTGCAAAGCTCTTAGTTAATATTTGTAGATATGTACGCGGGTTGGCTTTGGTGAAAGTGCGTATGTACACGGTTTTGGTTCGTCATAGTAGCGTATACATTATGATATATGATATTTGAAGTTGCAGTTGGATCTGGTTATTGTTGCAGAGTTATGTTGGTTGTTTTGTGTTCTGGAGACTGTGTTGTTGACAGGGTTTCAGTGTTTCTGTGATTCATAGATTGATGATGCTAGTATTGATTCATTTTGTGCTTCAATGATATTGATCGGTCTAGTATGAAAATTGGATGAAACGTGGCCTTCAGATTATTATGTTGTGCTTCAGGAGTATCCAGTTTGAAAATGTATGAAACGTGATACCTGGAGGAAGAAAGAGAAGGTTGTAGCCTTCTATAAGTCGGCACCTATGTACTAGTACATTAGCTAGTACAAGAGCTAAGGGGATGGTATCTCCCTTCCAGTAGCAGCTGGAAAATGAGTAAAGATTCGAGCATTTCAGTAGGCCGGCACCTATGTACTAGTAAATGGATCAGCTAGTACAAGAGCTAAGGGGGTTGCAGCTCCCTTCCAGGAGAGTCTGGAGAACGAGGGAAGGTTGTAGCCTTCTGCAGGTAGAAGCATGCGTACTGGTATAAGACTGCACCAGTAGAGAACTATTGTAAAAATTTTCTTATTAAAAGAAGATAGAGACAACTTGCAACAGGTGATTTTCACCCACATTGGGTTTCCGCCTTATATCATGGTGTTCATGTGTGCTTCTTGTGTGTGATGATCTGTTCTATTTTACTACACCTGCTTACTATTCATATGGTTAATGAAGTTTTGATGCACTAACTAAAGATCAAAATTTAATGTATTAACTAAATCACAAGTATTCTGGATATATGCTAGTTGTATTAGACATAGTTGCATATACACACGGGTTCCATTAACTAAAGTAGCGTATATGTATCTGAAGTATGGAAATGAAAAAGTTTTATTGATTTGATAATACTGATTCACCCCCCCCTCTCAGTATTATTTCCAACAATGGTCAGCGGACCATGGGAATGTATAAATAGAGCAAGGCTCTATGGGTAGAAGGTGACGTTTGATATGTACTTTTGGATCTGAGTGGTAATGGGTTCATGAGCTAAGAAGTTTTGGAGTGTCTTTAGGTCCGATTCAAGAGTGTGAGTAAGTAGATAGAGGCTCTACAACTATGTGTGCAGAGGCGTACTAGAGTCTGCAGTTGTGTGCATGGACCCCTACAGTTGAGTGCGCAGGGCAATCTGGATGTATTGTTGAACGAATTCAATAAAGATAAGTTGATTCTGAAATTCTTTGTTAAATCTAAATTATTGTGGATCTGGCTAATTTTTGGTTAACATAACTACGCGTATGCTTATGGTATGAGTTTATGCAAATCTGTATCTTTTCTAAGTGTGAGAACTGGTTATTTCTATTAAATGTTTGCTTAAAGACCATAAAAAGTAGATCTAATCTATAACGACACATTAATAAGTTTTAAGGAGTTCCCTAGTTCGAATCTGCATGGAAGTAGAGTAGCGCGAGGCTACCAACTAGTGCACGAAACGTCCAAACCACATCGATACTGTTAGGTAAACCTGACTTGGGATAGAGTCAAAGTTGACCACATTAAACAGTGATGGTTTTGGGGCACATGGTATTGTGCACCCATAGTATTCTGCCCATGGTATTATATGTAATGGAGCTTATAAAAGGCTGGAAGGACTTCATTGTAATGCAAGACCTGGAGGTAAGCGGTGAAGGCTTACTTGGTCGGATTGGCTAGGGTTTTGGCCAATGCTAATGAGATCTTATTAGGTTGGGTTTTTCCCTGGATTTGGGGTTTTCCCAGATAAACATTTTTGTTTATGTGTTTATGGTTGTTGCTAGTTATTTTCTTATATATATTCCTCTCGGTAACTATTTATGTTATGCAGTAAATTCCTTAACAATTGGTATCAGAGCCAGATATTGGCTTCAAAGGGATTCTTTGATGCCAGGGGTTTATAGTAACTGATGAGATCAATGCAGCCTTTTTACAGATCTAGGTCTGAAAATAATGGTGGAACAATCGTATGCAGAAGAACCTTGAGGAGAATGTGCAGAATATAGTGCCGTAACTGCCAGGGATCGAAATGCATTTGCGATATTTACCGGTTTGGAACATGTTGATGAATTGTTTAGGATTCATGTGGCTATTTAAAGAAGGTCAGCAGAAGAAAATTGTTCATGCAGCTTCAAAAATTGTTCATTTTTTGCTACGTGAGGCCACCGGTGCTGGAATCTACAAGGTTCTCGTCGGGAGCAGTTTGATAGAAGTTTTTGAGCAAATCAAATTGAGAGAGGATGGATTAGAATCGTAGCAAAAAAAAAATATTAATGAAGTCAAAATTATTGCATGTAAATGGGCATACTACTGTAAGACCTGGTAAGGCATGTGTACCCCTCGGTGATCACTGGTAAAGTCTAGGTTAGACCTAGGTGATAGGGGGATGTCGGGTTAACAATACCCCGGGTAAAAACTCTGAGGGTGGTAAGAGCTAGAGTGAGCGGGATTGTCTCACTTAGCAGGTTTCGTTGGAGTTAGCGAAGGAACCCCAAGTGAAGTTTAAGGGTGGATTTTTTAGGTAAACTTGACTCAGGATAGAGTCAAAGTTTACCACGTTAAACAATGATGGTTTTGGGGCACATGGTATTGTGCACCCATAGTATTTTGCCCGTGGTATTATATGTAATGGAGCTTATAAAAGGCTGGAAGGACTTCATTGTAATGGAAGACCTGGAGGTAAGCGGTGAAGGCTTACTTGGTTGGATTGGCTAGGGTTTTGGCCAATGCTAATGAGATCTTATTAGGTTGGGTTTTTCCCTGGATTTGGGGTTTTCCTAGATAAACATTTGTGTATATGTGTTTATGGTTGTTGCTAGTTATTTTCTTATATATATTCCTCTCAGTAATTATTTATGTTATGCAGTAAATTTCTTAACAAATAAATCCCAAGGGTGCAGAAACTTAGTTCCACCACCCTCCCCTACTACCTCGGGTGGGACTTCAGTCTACGCTCCGTGTGTTGTTACCGGAAGGGCTGGTAGCTGCGGGATTTGGTTGGCTAAATAGCTCTTCCGAACCTGGGTTAGGCCCATATAAGCCGACAAGGGAGTACACCCCTCAGTGTGTGCTCACCATATATACATCAAGGAAGGTTGCAAGCCAATCAGGCAACTGCAAAGGAGAATGAATCTAGCACTTAAATACATAGTCGAAGAAGAACTGCAAAAACTATTAGATGCAGGGTTCATTTGCCCTATCTCTAACAGTGAGTGGGTCTCTCCTTTAGTCTTAGTTCCCAAGAAGAATGATAAGTGGAGAATTTGTGTTGATTATAAGGAGTTGAACAAATCCACAAAGAAGGATCATTTTCCCCTACCCTTCATTGACCAAGTGCTAGATGGCCTAGTAGGGAAGAAGTTATTTTCTTTCCTAGATGGATTCAGTGGGTACAACCAAATCCAAATATGCCCAGAAGACCAGGATGAAACCACATACACCTATCCTTGGGTACTTTTGCCTATGGGGTCCTTCCTTTTGGCTTATGCAATACTCCTGCCACTTTTCAGAGAACAGTCTTGAGTATTTCTGCTAAATTAGTACATGATGTTGTAGAGATGTATATGGATGATTTTACACCTTAGGGCTGTGATTTTCAAGAAGCCCTAACTAACCTAGGCAAAGTATTATGAAAATGCATTGAAATGAACCTGTATATCAGTCTAGAAGAATATGAATTCTTAATGACTGATGGGAGTGTGCTAGGTCATTCCATATCTCAGCATGGACTATAGGTGGACCCAAACAAAATAGCCATCATCTAAGGGGTCCCACTTACACAAAAGTAGAGAGATATCAGGAGTTTCCTAGGGCTAGCTAGATACTACAGAAGGTTCATAAAGGACTTCAAGAAGTTGGCCTCTCCTTTGTTTGGGTTTTGGCCAAAGATTCTGAATTTATATGGTCAAAGAGATGTCAAGACGCCTTAGACATTCTAAAGGGAAAGTTAACCACTGCACCAATTCTCAGAGGCCCAAACTAGGCCCTCCCTTTTCATATTCATGTTGATGCCTCACACAAAGCCATAGGAGCAGTCTTAGGTTAGGTAGAGGAGAAATTTCCCTATGCCATCTGTTTTACCAGTAAAAACCTATCAACGGCTGAGTTAAATTACATTGTGACCGAAAAAGAACACTTGGCTATTGAAGTCTTGCATTCATTGAAAAAGTTTAGGCATTACATTACACGCTGTCAGACAGTTGTGCATACTGATCATGTTGCAATTAAATATTTAATGAACAAACCAGATGTAAATGCTAGAATCATAAAATGGTTACTTTTATTACAACAGTTTGATCTAACTATTATTGATAAGCCTGGTAAGGAGAATGTTGTTGTTAACTTTCTATCTAGGATGAATCTACCTACAAGTGGAGAAGGAATGGTGGATGATCAGTTACCAGACAAGCATTTGTTTGTTATTTAAGTGCTCTCCCCATGGTTTGATGATATAGCAAACTATTTGGTATCAAAACAGTTCCCATCAAATATTCCCTCTAGAGAAAAGAGCAAGATAATCAGGAAAAGTGCTCCCTTCACCTGGATTGGGGGCAATCTGTTCAAACTTGGCCCAAATCAGATCTTGAGAAGGTGTGTCAGGGAAGAGGAGTTTTTTGACATCCTTCGGACCTATCATGATGGGCCTTGTGGAGGTCACTTTGCATCAAAGAGGACATCATTCAAAGTGCTACAAGCAGGCTATATTGGCCTACTCTTAATCGGGATGTGGAAAAGTACATTAGTTAGTGTGATGAGTGCTAGAGGATGGGAAATCCTACTCCAAGAGTTGAAATTCCCCTAGAAACTTAAGTGACTTTCAAGCCATTTGATAAGTGGGAGATAGACTTCATTGGCCTATCAATCCTCCTTTAAAGAAAAATCAACACATTATTGTGTGCATTGATTACTTGACTAAGTGGATTGAAACCAAGGAAATTAAGGCAGCAACAGAAGAGAAGGTGGCTAAGTTCCTAAGGGAGAATATATTCTACAAATTTGGGTACCCTAGAGAGCTAGTCACGGAACAAGGTAGCCAATTTACCTCCAACATGATTGAAGAACTGCCCAAGCATCAAAAAATCAAGAATAGGGATCCACTCCTTATCATCCACAACCTAATGGGCAAGTGGAGGTGACCAATAGAGCACTGGAGAACATCCTAACAAAGGTAGTGAACAGCAGCAGGAAGCATTGGGTAGAAAGACTAGTTGAGGCCACTTGGGCCTATAATACGACATGGAAGACCACCACTGGATTTACACCCTATGAGCTAGTCTATGGGAAAAAGGCTTTGTTGTCCATTGAATTTGAATATAATACATTGAGGATGGCAACCCAACTAGATTTGGATCTCAGTAATGCATAGAAAGACATACTATTCCATTTGAATGGCTTGGATGAATTTACAATGCAGCCCCTCCTCCATATAGAGATAGTTCAGCTTCAGAGGAAAATATGGCATGACAAGCATATTAAGGAGAAGCAATTTCAATAACAAGACTGGGAATTTTTATATGACTCCAGGTATAAAGACTTCAAGGGCAAGCTAAGGACAAGATGGCTCGAACCTTATGTGGTGGAAATATGCCATGACAATGGTTCAGTGTAGATCAGAACTATAGATAAATAAGGCATTCCATTACTAGTTAATGGACAATGATAAAAAATGTACAAGAGGCCTTTATCTAAACAAGAGTTCATTGACAGTATCAATAAGATAGTGATGATGGTGGAGCAAGTTTCAGCATCTCCCTCATTAGGTCACTAAAAAAAGAAAGAAAATGGAATAAGGATTCAGGTGAAAACCTCCATGAGGCGCCTGAGTCCCATATTTGGGTTGAAAACCTCCATGAGGCAGCCCAAGGATCAGAAAAATGGAAAGAAAAAAGATCCCTGGGTGAAAACCTTCCTTAAGGCACCCATAATTGTTATTTGCAGGAGGATGAGAAAGACAATCAGGGAGCAAGGACAAGATCCAAAGGGAGCCCTGTCTCACATATGTTCATCTCCTCCACTTCTTACCATGCATCCCTCCATAAATTCCATTGTTTTTAACTTCATTTCTCCAATTTCAGGTGAAAATTGTGTTTTCTAAATGATTGCCTAACTGGTAGATTGGTTAGATCCCATAAATTCTTTCTAGAGATGATATAACCCCTCACCTCATCCGTTACCATCATCCCTACATCCACACACACTCCTACTCCCTCTGTCCATTCAACAACATCAGATATACAGTCACAGACACCATCAACAAGTAGGAGAGGAGGAAGAATGATGACCATATAGCAGCAGCAACAACATCAAATCTGGAGTCAAGAAATCATCAGCAGACAATAGAGGAGGAATAAGAATGAACATCAGCAAAATCTTTGATCTTTGACAACCGCAACATCATATTAAGGCCATGGGTATGTATCCTGCTCACTCACTCATACGCATCATTTGATCCCAAAGTTGTAAAGGTTAAGAGGTAGTTGGTTTATAGGTAAAAAGGTGGCCAGTTTCCTCTAGAAAGCTAGTGGATTACATACACAGGAAACTCTGATTTTTTTCAAAGAATTTTCTTATTTCCTCCTCAAGCCTCACAAGCAAGATGCCCATCAAGTATATCTCATGCAAGGGTAGATACAATGTTATTTATGGCTACCATTTTATAGAGCTTGAAGAATTAAGATTTGGGGTAGAAACACCAGTTCACCAAAGACTCAACATACCCTATTTTTCGATGAAATCACCTCTAGAATCTAGCAGCAAAGAAAAGATAGGAAATTCCCAATATTTAGTTCACATGGGTTAATCCTCATTGAGGATGCCCTCCAAAACTTAAGATCCCTATAACATGGTCAGTCTTCTGAGACTTACCAGCAGAGGAGAACATCAAAACCTTCAGCTATCATGTTAGTCCTTCTGTCAGCAAGGAGGAGGCAAAACAAGAAGAAGAAGAAGATATAGAGCTAGATGGGGATGAAATGGATGAAGAAGGAACTAATACATAGGATGATGCTGAAACAGAAGAGAAAGAAGGCATTAAAACAGAGGAGGAGATGAAGCAAAAAACTAATAGAGATGAGAAAGAAAAACCAGAGAGGAAGAACACATTGAAACAGAAGGGGAAGAGCAAAAGGAGGAGTGACCTAGGGTGTCTCCAAAGGTCCCTGGATAGAAGGTAGCAATTGCCAACACTTCTCTCAGCAAACCAATCAAGCAATAAATGAAAAGAAGGAGGCAAACCGCTCTACAATTCAGAACAAGAAAGAGCAACAAGAAAAAAAAGAGCTAAGTGGTTTCAAGGATAGAGAAGCAGCTAAACAATCAAATCCCATGGCCCTAATTAGCACCCATAATCTAATTGTAAATAATCCTCAGGTGACACCTCGATATCTTGCTACTCAAGGGTAAAAAATTTCACATTTTTAGGACATGTTTAGGCTACCAAGAAATGATAATATACATGCCTGCATAAGGAGATGGGAAACACTGCCACATAGCTTGAAGATCAGAGAATATAGGTGGGAATAAGTAGAAAGGAAAGTAGGCTTCTATAAACAAGAAGTAGAGACCACAACAGAAGCATGAGATGTCAGAGAGGCTACCAAAGCCACTAAGTTTCTCAAAGGATGAGAAACACTTTAAGTGGTGGGGTGATGATGAGCCTCATCATTAAGTAATTATATGGGCCTTAATTGACCTTAATTCACCTCCTAGCTTACTCAAACCAACTATTCTCACACCTTATTGCATACTTTTGATCATATTTTGTTTATGAGATGAGTAGAGTTGGATATTTTGCTTTGTGGTCTAATGTGCATGTAATGGAGGAATAAAAGATAAAAGCAAGGAAAATGCAGGGATAAAAGATAAAAGCAAGGAACTATGGTAACGACCTTGGTAAAAAATCGAATGGGATAAGGGAGAGGAATTACAGGAGGTAAATCTTCCTCATTTATTTCCCCTCCATTCGAGTATCCCTCCATCAGCTGAAAGTACAAATAGCCCCCCTTCTAGAAGGAAGCCAAGCAAGTGAAGGTGCAAACAAGAAAATTAGGAGTACTAGAAGGTAGCCAAATCATGTGTACTAGAAGGCAACCAAGCAAGTGGAAGTACAATTTTATCTTGAGTTGGGAGCCAAGCCTCCCTACTAGAAGGCAATCGAGCTAGTGAAATGGAAAGCACGAGTTTATCATTGAATTGGGAGTTGTGCCTCCCTAATTTTCAAGGATTTCATTGGATACTTTAGATGTATAAGTAGAGAGGCTTAGGATCTCAATTTTTTTAGTTAGTTACCAATAGTCACCTAGAGTTAGCAAGAATTCAGACTTCTAACTGTAGAACTCCACTTTGTTTTCACGCTGCAAGTCTTGTAATAGGTTTTGATTTATAATGAAGATGAGTTTTGTTTTGAGCCAACACTGAGTTAACTTAGAGGGCTGAAGCTCTTGGGTTAGGGCCTGAGCCTAACAACCAAAGTGCCTTTTTATTGTGTTGTTATGCTATCATAGATTCATGTTTTCTGTTCATTTGCTTAATTAGATGCATTTTCATTACAACAGTAGTACAGATTCATGGTTTCCTATTCATTTTCTTAAGTAGTTCGTTTCCATTATAGCACTAGCATGGATTTATGGTTTAGTTGTTTATTTGCTTAAGTAGTTTCATTTTCATCAGCACAACATATAGTAGATGATTCATGGTTTAAGTAGCTACATTTCCGTTACACTGTAATATTGTTTAGCTGTTCATTTGCTTAAATAGTTGCAGTCACACTACAATAGTGCAGAGTAGATAATTTATGATTTCATTCAATTAGCAGGTTAGCAAACAAAAGGTCCACAAGGTTACCCACAGGTATCTCAGCCTCACCTCTGCCCTCTGGGACCATGACATGAGGAAGAAACCCTGCAGCAACCCCCAAAATACAGAGTTTCCATTTTGCATGGAGTTTGTTTTTTGATGCAGTTATATGGTTCATTTCATGGTCATTGATTCATTTCCTGATCACATATTCCTTCACTCTCCTCCTGTCATTTGATCTCCCTCATATCCATTTCATTCCCCCTCAGCATGAAATACATAGGCGGAAGCTGTTAATTCACAGTTTAAATTGTTTTTACCCATAGATTGCCTTTCACAGCAAAACCTGACCAATCACCGCCTGATTCACTTTTAACGCTGGCTTTTTTCACTTTAAATCCCCACTGTTGATTTGCCTCGTCAGATCCAATGGCTATGCCGCTCCCACTCGCCAACTAGATTGGTCAAGTCTGCACCGTTGATCTTCCTAGCTAGATCTGATGGCTATCACACCATATCGAGTGGATTTCTATACAATCGTTATCTACCCGAGGGCACATGATAAGAGTGGTTTCCCCGTGCTACGTGTCGCCTGGGGAGGCCAATCGCATAAAATTATAGAAAACCACTTACATCTTTGTGGGCACGTGATAAATAGCTTACTGCCATATAAACCTGCTCTGTCATTTCTGCACGTTTTCTTCTCCTAGTTTAACCTCCACTATCGATCCGTCCCTTGATCCAATGACTATCACTTCACCCGATCACCAACTAGCCTAGCCGATCTCCACCGTTGATCAGTCCTGCCTGATCCAACGGCTGTCGCGCCATATCGCGCAAACTTCTGTTCGATCATTATCTGCCCGAGGGCATGCAATAAGAGTGGTATCCCCATGCTACGTGTCACCCGGGGAGGAAAATCATGTGAAATTTAAAAATATAGCTTATGGTTTTGAGGGCACGCGAAACACAGCTTACCACCTCCACCAACCTGCTACCATTTCTACACGTTTTTTTCCCGCAATGTAATCTTCTTCGTCCATCTATAGGTTAATCTTGTCTATCTATCTCTTGACTTAGCCTCTGCGATACAATCTCATCCATCCATGCTGTCAGTGAATCCTATTCGCCCATCTACCTACGTACCCTCCTGCAATCCGATATCAACCATTCGTTTTCCTTTCACCCACCTGATCGAATGTTCCTTATGCACTGTTGCTCCCTTATGTCCTCTTTTGCCCAATTTTGATCTCTGACTACTCTTCCACTTAAACAAAAACTTAGCTTAGTTTCCTTTGCTTACCCCTTACTCTAGTTTTGATGATTTTATTTCTGTAACTTAGAGAATTAGCATTAGATTAGTGATTGATCTAGTAACTCTGCTTAGCATAGTTTTTTAATTGGTTAGCTAGGGTCTAGTGTGATTTTAGCATTACATGATTGTTTTATTCATTAATGCAGTAGATTAGCTCTCCCTTAGCATAGATTTTCTCTTCTTCCATCAAAATCAATCTTCTTCTGACCCTATAGAAGTTTGGCTTGGAACCCCTGGGGTCTCTTGCCAGATTAGCAGTGACAACAGCCAGTACCTTCACTTCTACCTGTGCACATAGCAGTATAACCTCCAAGTTTGTACAAACCTTGAGTTGATAAGTAAAGTTGGTAGCCATGGGAGTTGCAGCATTCTTGCTGCAATACCTATGCTCATCAGGTTGCACAAAGGACAGTCAAATACCTTCCCAGAGGTTCTGAAAGATGGAAGAGGAAATAAATCGATAAGCCCTAAAGGCTTATCGATCTACGTGAAGGGAGGGATTAAGGTAGAAAACTGACATTATACAACCATCTTACGGTGCAGAAACGTGGTTCTTGCATCCCCCATAATGCTTCAGGTGATACTTCGGTCCATAGTCCATGAACCGATGCCAAAAGGGCCAGTATTGTAGGGATTTTCTTGGCTACCTAATATTGAACCTAGGTCAGGGCCCATCAAGCCAACAAATGGTTCTGTTGTTGGGACCAGGATCTCCATAACAACATGTGTGATGTTGTATCATTGGAATCCAACTAAGAAATAGATCAGAAATTGATTGGATAGAAAGATCCACAAATTCGCGGCATAACAAAACAAGAATCCTCGATTGATGAAAGAACAGTGGTTGGACAGATACCTGTATATAGAAATACACAAAATCTTCTTTTGTTCTTTCCTAATTGAGTTATAAAAGTGGATCACAAAGTTGGTAGATGACCAAGGAAGGTGGAGGCTTGACACTCTGATTGTTTGGACACTAGATTTAGTAAGGAGATTGGAAGCATCTGAAGATAATATTCTGCACATTGTCGACCATTGGTTCGACCGCATCATAGGAGGATTTATGACAGAATTCGCAGTCGACACTTTTGTCAATTACAGAAAGGTGGAGCGCCACTTATTTAAAGGGTTGTGAGGTAAGTATTTGAAGTCATTAAATACTTGGATTAAGATGCTCTGGTGTGAAAAGTGGGTCATGCATTTAGCTTGATGTTTGGAGCTATGCGAAGTGGAAGGCCTTTCAGGATGGAGGAAGAAAAGGTCCTGATTATAGCCTACTAATCGAGCCTATTTTGAGTGATGACAAAGGAGCATCGAAAACTTGTCGCCTGAGCGCTAGTCAGTTGATAAGACAAGGGTTCTCGTGAATACCTATACCACCTCCACCCTCATCCCATCCATCTACACCGCCTCCATCCACGCCTCCACTTCTCACCCTATCACCCACACCATCCCCACCTCCACCATTGTTGAACATGGTGAACTCCTTAAAGCTACCCATATTCAAAGGTGTAGGAAATGAAGATCTGGACTAGTTTTGGTTGGTCATGAAGGATGTATGTGAATCTCAGGGTATCATGGATGACAATATGAAGAAAGCTACAATGGTCAGTTCTTTTCAGGACTGCGCACTAACGTGGTACATTAAGTACAATACTGATAAGCCAACGTCTACGTTGGTAGATATCCAATCCGCGCTGAATAGAGAATTCATTAGAACTAAGTCTCAAGCATAATCAATTGTGGGTTTAGGGAGATTATGATGAAGCCTAAAGAGATGCCCTGGGATTTGGACCAAAGGTTGAAGTGTATGATCTATGACGCCAAGATGAACCTAACTGATGGGCAGCACCATGAACGGTTCATAGCCTCGCTCCTACCCCACCTAAGGGTTGTTCTATCACAACAGACGATTGGAACCTAGGTAGAAGCTCTGGAAATCATGATGAGGCTGCATGAGACACCAATACAAGATGCTAATCTAGGGGTTCAACAGATTCATGCGTAATTACAAAACCTTTGTCTAGAAATGCAAAGTCTGAAGAAGGACAGAACAACTCGGCCAGAGGCACGGGAAGAAGTTTGGTGCCTAAATGCAAGGGTCAAGGGCATGACAAGGATCACTGCCCAATCTTCACGAACTATGTTGTAGCAAGCGTACCAATGCTTTTATGGCTAGAGGCTGTGGCAAGGCCAAGTACAGGGCCCACGTTATGGTGCGCTATATGCCAGGTGGCTGGGAAACATGTGACCTACAATTTCCATTTGTTGCAGAAATTTGTACAAACACCACAACATCTCCTTTCCAATTTCTGTCAATCAGTAGGTCACAACGAGCACAATTATCGTAGTTACGAATTAATCATGGACAATACACCTTCATACAGGGTGTAGGCAGAAACACGACCTTCAGACCAATACGTTGGGGGAACGTGAGGTGAGTATCAGGGGTGCGATAGAGGCCGAGGTGGAGGAGGGCCTGGTAGACGTTGAGGACAGTGGATTTTTTACAGTTGTGGAGGCCTAGGACAGTACGTGATGGACTATCTGAATCTGGCACGATTATCATGCCACTTGTTATCACAAAACCAGAACTTGATAGGTCGTTGATCAGGAAGACTTTCAGTAACTATTTTAAACCAATATTTTGGCTGAGGCTTAGCCTCCACAACTTGAGAGGGCTCTCCCACTAGGTTAAAGATTTTAATTTGAAGATTAGATGGCTAACTCTATGGAAAAATCAAACAAAAATGTATAGATTGTTGAAATACCAATCAAAAAACATCTATTGGGCTATGGAGTCAAAGTATGTTTTAGTACAATAGCAAGATCAGCTTAACATGGAAGTCAAGGCATAAACAGTCTTAATATATCAGGAAAACAGAGACATAATGCAAGGAACACAGTTTATAAACACATGAAGGAAGTTAGAGCCTTATCAATGAATTCTAAGTAACATGTGTTTATACCACTGCAAGTAAGTAAATGAAGAAAGCCATGAGAAAATAAAACATTAGAAACCCTCTCAGAATCCTGAGTAGTGAAGCCAATATCTCTGTATTAACATGAAAACATACAGTCTCATACAATAACATAGTGTGCTTGTTTCTTTTGAAAATTGCCAACCCCTGGGGAATTCGACCTCTTGTCTTTTATAGAGTTATCATTACAATCTTGGATTCCCTGATCCAACTTGAGGGGAATTCAAATTTCCTAGCTTGACACCTATTCATACTTAAAATAGACTATTAATTACAAGTAATAATTAACTGACTGTCTTAGAGTCCTAATACAATTAGGAGTACAACTCCTTATTATGATAAAAACAACCTAATCTAGGAATTAAACTCAATTCTTGACAGCTCCTCCTCCTTAACTTTGACCTTGGTAATGTCCATAACCCTCCTACTGGCCTTTAATAACTTCTCCTTTATCTAACCTAAAAACTAGGAATATGTCCCTTGCACTATAGCCTTGGTTTTCAATGATGTTCCTCGAATCTTCTGATGAAAAAACTAGCCCCTTTAATCATGTAACATATGTTAAGTTAGCCATAGAACCCTGCTATTTCACTTGTGAAAAGATTAAACTCCTTGAAGGTGCATGAAGAGGGTCAATCTGGATGTGCTACAAAACTAACTGTTGTTTTTGTAGCGCAGAAATTTGCTTTTACATATATCCTTTATCCTTTGAGTTTTTTCCTTGCTTGAGCTTTAAACTTTCATAAGTGACCTCCTCACATTTTCCAGTAGCATCATTCTCCAAAAAATAACCTCTTCTTTCCTTTCAGAATTGATCAAAAGATCAAAACTGCACCTACAGCAGTTTCGTAGCGCGCTACGAAACTACTGTGTATGTCACCTACAACAGTTTTGTAGCGCGCTATGAATCTACTATGTGAATCAATTTACACGGTTTTCTTCCAAAAATTTTCTTTCTATGAATTCTTTACAACTGTTCCATTATGTACATATGCCATATATACTTAACATCCCCCATCCTTGAAACATCTTCAAAAAGTAATGTCTTTGCTTCAACCAAATTTTGTATTAGGCTTTCATCACTTACTGCCCTGTTCATTTGAGCCGAGGCTGACCTCCAGACTTGCTTAGATGAATTTCAATGTCTTCAATTTGTCTTTTCATCCTCTTGATATTAGTTCTTAGTTTGCCATTGATCCATCTTACATACCTTGCTTCCTTGATTGCAGGGATAGTCCAGGTAAAGTATTGAGCCTTTCTGCTAAGTACTTCAAGTTTTGAAGATTTTTCAGCTTCCCATAGGGCCTTCATTTTGTTGAAATTGGCCTTCTCAGCTACATGTTTGCTTTCCCTTTTCTTAAGTTTAGCAATCTAAAGATTGGCAAGTTTCAATTTCTTCTTAACTTCCTCATAGCTATTTTCTTTTTCTTGAGTATTGACCACTCTGTTTCTGGCATTTTCATGCATGGGTGATGGTGGAACTATGGGCTCTTCACAAAAACCTGATATCTCCCCTATTTCATCTATATTTGGCTCTGCCTCTTGTAACCTTTTTGACCGCCTAGTCACAGGCTTTCTAGGCTTGAAGACAAATTCTAAAACTTGATCATCAAACTGTAATTTTTTAGAGGATTTCATCCTTTTTTTACTTGCCCTCACCTAACTCAATGAAGTCTGCTTGGACCAGAGGGGACTCTTCAATGTCAATAGCCTAAATAATATCATTCAAATTGCCCTTTGATACTAGGCTTTCATCATTGACCACTGTTTTACCCTTTTCTTTGGCTATTTGACTTCTAGTTACCCTCCTTTAGACTGTTTCACCAATGGACTGTTCTTGTGTTGCTTCCTTAATTTGAACTTTCTTCTTCTATGAATGTTGAGGATTATCTTGAATAGTCAATGGTGTTTCAGTCACTGGCTCCTTAACTTTCTTTCTGGCCTTCAGTTTAACAAACCTTCTTGACCTTGTTTCTGCAGGGTAACTAGTCTCTGGTGATGATATTTCCTTAGCCCTAGGGCTAAGCCCTGTTTCAACTCTAAAACCAGACATAAAGAGAAATGTAGACCACTCTCTATCTACCTTTTGAAGTTCATGCAAGACAATTAATTTAACTAAGCCATGATGGAACAATGAAGTTTCACATGCCTCTTTCTTCAATTGTATTTTATCAGACATCTTGCCTAAACTTCGAAATAGAAAGAAAGGTAGATCTAGAGAGATTATCCCAATGAAATGCAATAGGAGTTTGAAATGATAAGAATACAATTTGTGGTATCTTCCTTCACAGATGAAGTATCTTTGCATGCATGAGAGTAGGTTGGCATATGCATCTTTGACATAACCCCTTGGCACTACTTCAGTTAAATCTATGTCTACAAATTCTAGCTTCAAGAATATCTTGTAGGGTGCCATTTCAAACATGAAATTCTTAAACCACCTTTCTTAAACTCTAGGAATTTCTGTCACTAAAGATATAATTTCAGGATAAATTTTGCAAATCTAAAACTCCAACCATTGTATGTGAACCTGTGAAATTTATAGCAAATTCCTTGGTCACTTGGTTATGTCCTCCCTGTAGTTTCTCATAGAACCTCCAACAACCTGCATTTTTGAAGGCTTCTTCGACTGATTTATATTTCTCGAGAGCATCTAAGCCTTCAAGTTTCATTCTCAGATATTGACCTGACCTATGATTTCTTATTTCTTCTGAAATTTTTCCTTTGAAATCACTGTAGATAGAAAACCTAGAAGAAAACTGCCTTGCTTAACTGAGGAACTGCCTCACTTGAATTTGATGAAAAGCTGCCTCGCTTGAACCCTGTAGAAGAACTCTAGTTTCTGCTCACCCTAGGCTTGTTTACTTGGACTAAGAACAACACCAAGTGTCTCTTGCATGAATATGACAAAGATCAACTAACCTTTTTTGAAATTTAAAATGACTAATGACAAATGACCCCTAACGAATCTAATGATGGATATGAATGGTTACACGTGAGAGGAAAGGTTCATGGACTAACACCTCATGATGAAAATTTAACGGCTTCTGGTGGATTTTACAGCTAGACAAGATTGATCATGAATCCCCGATTTTGTAGTGCATCTAGTGTAAATTCCGGGTTTTGTGCTACGAAAATGACTAGCTACAAATCCCTGATTTCGTAGCGCATGTAGTGTAATTTCAGGGCTTTGCGCTATGAAAACAACTAGACAATTTCTTAGCACGTTCAAATTTTTGAAATGACCAGACACATGAAACTTAAAACATGATATGGGATTCATAAGGGACCAGACAATGCTGATGGACTTTATTTAATGATGGAAATGAGACTCTAATGCTATAACTGAAACTCTTAAAAACATAAAAAATGACTTGACCATGTCTAACACAAAAACTTAGGAACCATACAGGTCGTCCAAAATTTTAAAAACTTTTACAGTGATAGCAGTGGCTCCACTTGGGATAGTGTGCCCTTGGGACAGAAATTTTGTTGACAAGCATCTTCTTCAAACTATTTGGGCCTTCACCTCGGGCTT
This sequence comes from Pinus tabuliformis, assembly GCA_031772625.1. Classification (NCBI taxonomy): domain Eukaryota; kingdom Viridiplantae; phylum Streptophyta; class Pinopsida; order Pinales; family Pinaceae; genus Pinus; species Pinus tabuliformis. The sequence continues at coordinate 1,445,937,254 of CM062820.1, forward strand.
AAGATTTTTGTTTCAGCTTGTCATTATTAGCAAAAACTGACAAAAACGAATATATACAATGTCATGAGAGATTGGTAATACTTCAGCAACGATAATGCTTTAGGAACCTGCCATTAATACGCCCTCTAGCATATGATCCTCCATCAATTTCCTGTAGTATATAAGTGTTGTTCCCATGAAAGCCAACAATCTGAAAAGGACCCTTCCATAAATTCTCAAACTTACCGTGTTTGCCCTTTTCTTCAATTCTAGCCTCCCATTTTAGCACTTTGTCTTGAATCTAAAAACTATCTTCTTTGATCTTTTTATCAAATGTACTTTTAATTCTGTTCTGAGCATGTTGATGAATGTCATAGACTTCACTTCTCTTCTCTTGCACGACTATCAGCTGGTTTATTCTCCTCTGAATGGCATTTGGTTCTTCTTCAAGTCCTTGAATTAACTTCATTATCGGTACTCCAAGTGATGTTGGAAATAGAGCTTTGGCACTGTAAACTAACTCATACGGTGAAGTCCCAATTTACCTCTTTGTGCATATCTTATCAACCCATAAGGCACACTTCAGCTTTAAGTTCCAAGCTTTCTTGTTGTCCTGCAATACCTTTTTGATGATTCTAACAATACTCTTATTTTATGATTCAACAAGACCATTTCCTTGTGGATAGTAGGCTGTAGAGTGTCCAAGAGTAATGTGATATTGATGACATAAATTAATCATTTTCTTAGACTTGAAGGGTTGAGCATTATCTGTTATAACCTTCATGGGGCAGCCAAATTGATACAATATATTATTTTCTAGGAAAGAAATAATTACAAAATCATTAGCTTGCCTTGTTGGAATCACCTCTATCCATTTGGTGAAGTAGTCTATTGTTGTGAGAATCCAATGATGCTGTCCCGATGATGATGGATGTATTTCCCCATTAAAATCCAACCCCCACTACTGGAATGGTGCTTCCACTTAGACAAGATTCAAAGGTAGAGGCACAAGTTTTCTTCTTCCTTCAAAAATTTGACATTCATGACATGCAACAACCTTTTTGTAGATGTCTTTAAGCATTGTTGGCCAAAAATATCCTGCTCTTAGGATTTTATTTGTTGTAGCCTTCCAATAATGATGTCCTTTTTAATCATCTCTATGGAATTCTTCAGTGACCCTTTCAGCCTCTTCCTCAAGTAAAAAATTCAGCAAAATTCCTCCTGTATCTTTCCAAAACAGATTTCTGTCAAATATAAAATATCTCAAATATTTCAGCTTAACAAACCTTGCTTTGGATTTTGTTAGATCAGCAGGAGCTTTGTGATGTTGTAAAACAAATACCACATCTTTGTACCAATCTGAAACAAGATATTTCTCATCATGAACCATATCTTCCTCATCTTCAGAGATTTTTGCATTCATATTTCTGTCAAGATAGTCCAGATTTGACTGAGTCATTAGCTTTGCCAAGCCTTGTCCCTTCACCAATTTGGTTGGTTTGATGTCTATGTCACATTCTAGCAACTTGGCTATCCATTTTCCCCTCTTACCATCAAGATCTGCTTGAGTTAGAATATCTTTTATCACAGCACTTGGAACATATGCCACAATGTTAGAATGTAGAATATAGATTTTGAAATCTTTTATAGCTTTCACCAAGGGATAAGCTTGCTTTTCTAGAATATTGTACTTCAGTTGAGCGTTTTCTGATGTCCTACTAAAGAAAGAAATAGGATTTTCAATACCTTGCTTTCCTTTTTGTAACAGAACCCCAACAATTGTATTCTCAGAAGCAAATGTAAAAATAAGAAATTCTTTGGAAAAATCTGGACTGATGAGTACAAGTGCTTGTGTAAGTGCCCTCTTGATTTCTTCAAAAGATTTTTTCACTTAAGCTATCCACTTAAAGTCCACTCCTTTCTTTAACATCCTTGTTATGTCTTTGAAAATCTCAGCAAAATTAGGAATGAAGCGCCTAACAAAATTCACTTTCCCAATAAAAGATTGGATCTCTTTCCTACTTCTTAGCAGATCTACCTTTTGAATTGCATTAACTCTATTAGGATCAATCCTAATTCCTTCTTCAAAAATGATATGACCAAGTAACTTGCCTGATGTTAAAGAAAAGATACTTTTAGTAGGATTAAGAGAGATACCAAACCTTCTACATTTCAACAAAATTTTATCTAGGTGTTTCAAATGATCTTCTTCTTTCTTTGAAAAGACTGTGATGTCATCAAGATAAACAATCGCTGATTTATCCGTTTCTTTAGAAAAATCAATATCCTTTGCTCTTTGGAAAGTGGCTCTCACATTCATGAGACCAAAAGGCATCTTGGCGTACATGAATGTGCCCCATGGTGTTCTGAAGGTTGTTTTCTCCTAATCATCCGGATGCAAAAGAATATGATTGTACCCTAAGAATCCATCAAGCATAGACATTCTTTGTGAACCAACAATGTTTTGCAGAATTGTATCCATCTTGGGAAGAGGATAGTTGTCCTTTAATGAAGCCTTATTCAAATTTATGAAATCAATACAAATTCTGATTTCTCCACTCTTCTTTCTAACTGGAACCAAAATTGCAAGCCAATTTAAGAATCTAATTGGGACAATGATTTTAGCATCAAAGAGTTTCTTAATCTCATTTTCAATCAATGGGATGTGAAAGGGATTAATTCTTCTCAACTGTTGTTTGAAAGGTTTCTCATTTTCTTTAATAGGAATAGTATGCTAAATAATGGAAGGATCATACTATTTTAAGTCAGCATAACTCGAAGCAAAAACATCAAAAAACCTTTTCATCATCTCAATATATTTGAATTTCATATCAACTGAAAGAAACTTTGAAATTTTGATCATCTTAGGTAAAGCTGATGTACCCAGATTACAACTTTCTATTTCCTCTTCATCAGCTTGTATCTTTGGCGATTTGAACACATCATTCTGATCGAACAAATTTTCAAGAGGAATAAGACCCTTTGGTATTGAATTATTTTTTAATTGCAAGACTTCAGAATTTTCTTTAGACTCAACAAGCATGTTTTGTTGATCTACTTGAGTACTTTCAAATTCTTCTTTCAATTCAATAAAATTCTTTACCTGTTGATCATCTTAAAAATTTTCCAATTGGTGATATTATCTGGTATAGCTAGTCTATGATGAACTTCAACCTCATATTTCTCAGAAGAATGAATAGGAATGACAAACAGACTCACCGAAACAACAAGAGAATCAGAAAATGGAATTTTGGTCTCTAGTTTTGATAGTGAAAGAATATGCTTGAAAATTTTCCAACATATCTAAAACTAGATTTTTGAGTGCTCTCATTCTTAGATCCTTTGTTTGATAAACACCCTCAACTTGTCTAATAACCAATTTGGAATCTCCAAAAACAAAAATATTCTGAGCCTTCATTCTTACCAAAACTTCTAGACCCAAAATCAAAGATTCATATTTAGCCATATTATTTGTGCAATCAAAATTCAGTTTGTAAGAGTAAAACTTACTCTCATCACTTGGACTTGTGATCCAAATTCCATCTCCTACCCCTACTTTTCCTGCTGATCCATCAAAGTACAAAGACGACCATCCCTTCATCTCTGTCATTTTCTTGTTGATTTTCTAAGTGTTGATTTTCTATTTTCATCTCTTTCAGTCCACTATCAACTGACTCACTAAAAAGAATGGTAGATCCAAGCTCAATATCAAATGAATAAATATGAAAATTATGAGGTTTATCATTGCTACTTACCATATAAGCCATTCTAGTCTCGTGATACAATCTCTTTTGTTCACCAAAAATAGGAATCGTTGCATAATTGAGGTCCATCTGCATTGTGCCTTTGATTTTTACTACCCATGATCTTGATAGAAACATCCCAAACTTTGGCGGAATATCAACCACAACAATGTCCATAACAATTGTCTTTGCTGGGATTTGTGTTAGACCAACAACAACATCTTTCATTAAACCTATACATTGGACTTTTTGAATCAGAAGAGAATAAATCCTTATATGGTCTTGTTACCTATAATCCTAACCTCTCCATAATTAGTTTGGGCATGATACTATGAGAAGCCCCCAAATCCAACATAACACTATGTAAGGTGATATCATGAATACTAATGCTGACATAGAAAGGAGGAAACTCTTCATTTTGATCATCTTCTAACCTTGAACCCAAATATATAGTAGGATTATATTCTTGGACATTTAAGATATCAGTAGCTCTTGGTTGTGAATTTATCATCTCTACAATCTTGCTTCTGTATTTGTTTACCTTGAGAATCTCACTAAAAGGGACTAATCTTTTAAGCTTTGAAATTTCATTCTCAAGGTTGAAAACAGAAACAAATTTTTCAGCTTCTTTGGTAGGGGGAGGGAGTTGAGTGTCCTTTTTGCCAAGTGGAGAGTCTTCCTTACTTTCAATACCTTTCGGGTATCTCTTTTGGCTTCAACAACCTTCAAAGCATCTTTCTTGGGCTGTGCTTTGTTTGCAATAATTGGCACATTTCTGTTTCTAAGATTGTATTGTTTTTGCATCTCAAAGATAGCATGTTGATACCCTTTAAAATAATCTAAAGGCTCTTCTCCTTCATTGGTCAAACCGAACCCATCATGTTCTTCTTTAGTCAAGAAAATTCCTGAAATCTCTTCATCAAGACAATGGATAGATTGTTCAGGGATTTCAAGATCATCTTCTTCATCAACCAAATTTTGCTGAAAAGGAGGTCTCACAGGAGGATTAAGTTGTTGATTCCTATTTTCTCTTGGTCTTTGTTGGTTTTGAGGTCTCCTGAATTGAGGGTTTCTAAATTGAGGTTCCTATTGCACAGGAGGAGCAGAGGTGTTTCCAAGAGCTAACCTATCCATCAACTTCTCCATGATTTTCATCATTGAGTCTAATTTATCTTCAGGAGTTGAAGAGGAAGGTTTCTCTTCTTCTTTCAATTTAGTTTTTCCCATTTTTGACTTTTTGGCAGTGATCATGTTTACCTCTACCTTTACTGAATCATTTTTCATATCACCAAGTGTAGAAGATTCTATTTCTCTTAGCAAAAGAGAAAAATCAAAATCAAATGCTTCATCATATCTCTTCTGTGCTAAGGCTTCTGGAGGTTTCAAACGCGCTGGAATTGAGTCAAACACTTGATTAAATATTTTCGAAAAGTTTTGGACAGTTTCATCGGATTCTCTTCTAAGGTTTTTATATTCAGTACGTGCTACAACTGGATTAGTTCTGTTTCCCCATTTCCTTAGAAAACTATCTTCAAATTCTACCCAATTTCAAATGCCTCCTGGTGTAAGAGCTTTAAACCATTTTCTAACTTCACCAATGAAGCTTTGTGGAAATAGTTTTAATTCCACATCCTCATCATCAACTTCTTCTCTGTCAACAAAATCATTGAACCTATCCACATGTTCCTCAGTTGTAATTTCTTCGTCACTACCCTAGGTAGGGATCCTAGCAGCATATTTACTAGGCAGGTCATGAAAAACAACAGGGAGCACAAGTGGAGCATACCTAGCAGGTGCAGCCATGATTAAAGGAGGAACAATAGTTACAAGAATTAAATGGATAGAGGATGAAGAACTAATATGAGGAGCACTGCTTGGTTTCTAAAAGCCACTAGGAATAGTAGAAACAGAAGATGAGGAACTGATATGAGGATGACTACTTGGTCTCTATAGACCACTAACAAATGAACTCCAATTTGGAACAGGTAAACTAGCTTAAGATTTTAGTAGGAATTCAAAAGGATCAAGTTATTTTAGTTTATCTAAAGCTTCCCTTTCTAACAGTAGCTCAAAGGTAACCACTTCCCGAAATTTTTCTTTGTCTTCTTGTGATACTAGGGCTAAGGTATCAATTCCTCTCCTTTCCAAGTCTAAGATAATACCAATGAGTTCCTCTTCATTTTCTGATCTAAACAATACTTCATGAATTTTATCATAAACTTTTTTTGTCTTTAGTACTTCTTGAGAGTTCAGAGAGCAAAGATTTTGAATGAGATGGAGTACCTGATATTTCTGAAAATCTTTGACTGGCTCGTGAAGTAGTGTTAGGGTTGTCTCCAATGGTAGGTGGATTGGGATTATGATTGCTCCATGTGTATCTCCTTCTCGAAGCCACCTTTAAAAATTTGAAAATACATGGAGTCACCAAGGTAGATTGCAGCCTCGAAAAGTTATATGAGCTCCTGCAACCTTCAGAAGTTTAGCTTCTTGATTTCGGGAATGAGTAATCTTCAAGCTCCCGGTAGATGCATCAAAATTTTATCACAAAACCAAACCCTGTAGGTTGCTGATCAGGAAGAATTTGAGTAACTATTTTAAACCAATCTTTTGGCTGAGGCTTTGCCTCCTCAACCTGGGAAGGCTCTCTCACTAGGTTAAAGATTTTAATTTGAAAATTAGATGGCTAACTCTATGGAAAATCAAACAAAAATGTGTAAATGGTTGAAATACCAATCAACAAACATCTATTGGGCTATCGAGTAAAAGTATGTTTCAGTACAATAGCAAGATCAGCTTAACATGGAAGTCAGGGCATAAAGGGTCATAATATATCAGTAAAACAGATACATAATGCAAGGAACACAGTTTATAAACACATGAAGGAAGTTAGAGCATGATCAATGAATTCTAAGTAACATGTGTTTATACCACTGCAAGTAAGTAAATGAAGAAAGCCATGAGAAAATCAAACATTAAAATCCCTCTCTAATTCCTGAGTGGTGAAGCGAATATCTCTATATTAACATAAAAAAATACAGTCTCATACAATAACATAGTGTGCTTGTTTCTTTTGAAAATTTCCAACCCCTGGGGAATTCCACCTCTTGTCTTTTATAGAGTTATCATTACAATCTTGGATTCCCTGATCCAACTTGAGGGGAATTCGAATTTCCTAGCTTGACACCTATTCATACCTAAAACAGACTATTAATTACAAGTAACAGTTGACTGACTATCTTAGAGTCCTAATACAATTAGGAGTACCACTCCTTATTATGATAACAACCTAATCTAGGAATTAAACTCGATGCTTGACAGCTGCTCCTCCTTAACTTCGACCTTGGTAATGTCCATAACCCTCCCGCTAGCCTTTAATAACTTCTCATTTATCTGCCCTAAAAACTAGGAATATGTCCCCTGCACTATAGCTTTGGTCTTCAATGATGTTCCTCGAATCTTCTGATAACAAAACTAGCCCCTTTAATAATGTAACATATGTTAAGTTAGCCATAGAACCCTGCTCTTTCACTTGTTAAAAAATTAAACTCCTTGAAGGTGCATGAATAAGGTCAATCTGGAAGTGCTACGAAACTAACTTTTGTTTTTGTAGTGCAGAACTTTGCTTTCACATATATCCTTTAACCTTTTACTTTTCTTCCTTGCTTTAGCTTTAAACTTTCATAAATGACCTCCCCACATTTTCCAGCAGCGTCATTCTCCAAAAAATAACCGCTTCTTTCCTTTGAGAATTGATCAAAACATAAAAACTGCATCTACGCGCTATGAAACTGCTATGTATGTCACCTACAACAGTTTCGTACCGCACTAGAAACTTCTGTGTGAATCAATTTACACAGTTTTCTTCCAAAATTTTTCTTTCTAAGGATTCTTTACAGCTGTTCCATTATGTACATATTCAATATATACTTAACATCCCCCATCCTTGAAACATCTTCAAAAAGTAATGTCTTTGTTTCAACCAAATTGTGTTAGGGTTTCATCACTTACTGCCCTGCTCATTTGTGTTGAGGCTGACCTCTAGGCTTGCTCAACTGAATTTCAAGGTCTTCAATTTGTATTTTCATCCTCCTGATATTAGTTCTTAGTCTGCTATTGATCCATCTTACATACCTTGCCTCCTTGATTGCAGGGATAGTCCAGGTAAAGTATTGAGCCTTTCTGCTAACTAGTTTAGGTTTTGAAGCTATTTCAGCTTCCCACAAAGCCTTCAATCTGTTGAAATTAGCCTTCTTAGCTATATGCTTCCTTGCCCTTTTTTAAGTTTATCAATCTCAAGATTGGCAAGTTTCAATTTCTTCTTAACTTCCTCATAGCTATTTTCTTTTTCTTGAGTATTGAACACTCTATTTCTGTCATCTTCGTGCATGGGTGATGGTGGAAGTATGGGCTCTTCACAAAACCCTGATATCTCCCATGTTTCATCTACCTCTGGCTCTACCTCTTGTAACCTTTTTTACTGCCTAGTCACAGGCTTTCTAGGCTTGGAGACAAATTCTGAAACCTAATCATCAAACTATAACTTTTTATAGGATTTCATCTTTTTTGACTTGCCCTCACCCAACTCAATGATGTCTGCTTGGACTAGAGGGGACTCTTCAATGTCAATAGCCTGAAGAATATCATTCAAATTTCCCTTTGAAACTAGGCTTTCATTACTGACCACTATTTTACCCTTTTGTTTGACTATTTGACTTCTAGTTACCCTCCTCTGGACTGTTTCACCAATGGACTGTTCTTGTGTTGCTTCCTTAATTTGAACTTTCTTCTTTTGTGAATGCTAAGGAATATCTTGAACAATCAATGGTGTTTCAGTCACTGGCTCCTTAACTTGCTTTCTAGCCTTCAGTTTAATAAACCTGCTTGACCTTGTTTCTGCAGGGAAACTAGTCTCTGGTGATGATATTTCCTTAGCCCTACGGCTAAGCCCTGTTTCAACTCTAAAACCGGACATAAATAGAAATGTAGACCACTCTCTATCAACATTCTAAAGTTCATGCAAGATAATTAATTTAACTAGGCGATGATGGAACAATGAAGTTTCACATGCCTCTTTCTTCAATTGCATTTTATCAGACATCTTGCCTAAACTTTGAAACAGAAAGAAAGGTAGATCTAGAGATATTATCCCAGTGAAATGCAATAGGAGTTTGAAATGATAAGAATACACCTTGTGCTATCTTCCTTCACAGGTGAAGTACCTTTGTATGCATGAGAGTAGGTTAGCATATGTATCTTTCACATAACCGCTTGGCACTGCTTTAGTTAAATTTGTGTCTACAAATTATGGCTTCAAGAATATTTTGCAGGGTGCCATTTCAAACTTGAAATTCTTAAACCACCTTTCTTGACCTCTAGGAATTTCTGTCAGTAAAGATATAATTTTAGGAGAAATTTGCAAAACTAAAACTCCAACCTTTGTATGTGAACCTGTGAAATTTAGAGAAAATTCCTTAGTCACTTGGTTATGTCCTCCCTGTAGTTTCTCACAGAACCTCCACAGCCTAGATTTTTGAAGGCTTCTTCGACTGATTTATATTTCGTGAGAGCATCTAAACCTTCATGTTCTGTTCTCAGACATCAACCTGACCTGTGATTTCTTCTTTCTTCTGACATTTTTCCTTTGAAATCCCTGTAGACAGAAAACCTAGAAGAAAACTACCTTTCTTAACTGAGGAACTGCCTCGCTTAAATTTGATGAAAAATAGCCTCGCTTGAACCTTGTGGAAGAAGTCTAGTTTCTGCTCACCCTGGGCTTGTTTACTCGGACTAAGAATAGCACCAAGTGTCTCTTGCGAAAATATGACCAAGATCAACTAACCTTTTTTTAAATTTAAAATGACTAATGACAAATGACCCCTAACGAATCTATTGATGGATATGAATGGTTGCATGTGAGAGGAAAGTTTCGTGGACTAACAGCTAGATAGGATGGATCACGAATCCCCGATTTCAAAATGCATCTAGTGTAAATTTGGGGTTTTTCACTACGAAAAAAACTAGCTATGAATCCCCGATTTTGTAGCGCATGTCATGTAATTTTAGGGCTTTGTGCTACGAAAATGACTAGACATTTTCGTAGCGCGTTCAAATTTTGGAAATGACCAAACACATGAAACTTAAAACATGATATGGGATCCATAAGGGGCCAGACAATGCTGATGGACATTATTTAATGATGGAAATGAGACTCTAATGCTATAACTGAATCTCTCAAAAGCATAAAAGTTACTTGACCATGTATAACACAAAAACTTAGTAACCATGCGGGTTTTCCAAAATTTTAAAAATTTTTACAGTGATAACACTGCTATTGTACTCAGTTTGACCATGCAACTGAGGATTGCCCAATATTATTGGATAAGATTCACGAAAATGGTGCGGAACCTCCACAGCCGATTCAAAACCTCTAGATGATGAGGGCTAAGCCTCGTGAGGAAGACCCTAAGGTAAACATTATGTTGAAAAGCAGAACTACGATGGGGGAGGATAAAGGCAAGCAGCGTGCAGAAGGCGAATGGGTCTGCAAAGCACCAGAAAAATAAACTGGCTTTGATCTGGAGCACCCAAAAGAAACATTTATGGAAGCAATGAAAAGCTTTGCTAAGGCCTCCTCCTTAGGAAGTTGGGAGAAACCAGTTGAATAAATGGACCCATCCATGGTTACCACATTCTTGGAGACCTTCATGAAACTACTTCACAATAGTATGGCTGTGAAGGGCATACTATAACTGATCAATCAATGTGCTAGTAAGGATGGCGCTACAAGTGAACCACCCGTGGTCAGGAAGCTTGGCAAGCATAGGGCATGGACCGGGAGTGAAATGAGACTCACCACACAGATAGGGGAATACAAAATGGACCAAGTTATCTTGGATCTGGGGTCCGACGCGAATGTTTTTCCAAAATAGACTTGGGAAAGAATGGGGAGACATGCACTCCAGTGGCCTCCGATCCAGTTAAGAATGGTGAATCAACAGAAAAATATCCCAATGGGGACGCTGCAAGGGGTAACAGTTGACATCAAGGGTGTGAGCGCATTGGCAAATTTTGAAGTAATAGAGATTTTGTATGATAGCAATCCCTATCCTGCGCTCCTTAGAATCGATTGGGCCACTGACATGAATGGGGTAATCAACCTAAAGAAGTGAAAGATGATATTTGAAAAGAAGTCACTCCATGTGGTGCTGCCGCTCGATCCTGTAGAAGGACTGCGCTATACAGAAGCAGTCCGAGATTATGAAAGTGATGATGATCTGGACCAGATTTACAAGATAACAACATGAGACCAAGATTGGGTAAGTGCTAGTGGAGGGATGTATTGCATGGGACTGTGAGAGCTCCTGCACATCAGATTCCGATGAAGAACTAGATCACTCGCAGAACCAGCTGCATGAAGTATCTACGTTGTGTTGTAATATGATGACCAAGTCACTACGTTGTCTGTCATCCAAAGTTAGGGATCTACCTCACTATGATGGGCTAACTGATGTTGATCGCTTTTTGGATGCATTTGAGAGAGAAGTGGTGGAGAAACATTGGGTCCAGGCCTTGGACTAGGTACTGTGAGCTACGCTCGCAAGATGGTGCGGTACGCACAAGGATAAGTTTGGTGATTGGCGTGATTATAAGAGGATGATGAGAATACATTTTGGGCAGCCAAAGGTGCGGATAACAGATAAGTATGATGGAAGGGATCATCAACGTGATCACTTGGCCAAATGGACTAAGGCTTATGGAGCGGAGCCCCAACCTGAATGGGTGCATCTTTTTTGTCATACCCTTGATGTCATACTAATGAATTGGTACTTGGAAATAGAGCTCTGCCATGGCACTAAAGAATGGGACATATTGCGCTAGGGATTTATAATGACATTCAACTTTCAGGATGTGTTTGACTATATTGATGTGGTGCCATCGGAGGTTAAAGCAGTGATCTTTCAGATACCATAAGATCCTTTGGACCTGGTCCAAACTGATTGGACTACCCAGCTAAGTCACGCGCTTGAATGCTATAACTTGACTGCTGACAAAGAAGGTGAGGATCCAAGAAAGATTAATATTCCAGAAACTGAAGGTCCGCACAAGGTTGAAGGTCCACAAATAGGGGATCTAGACATAACTGCATTAATGAAAACTAGGCAGGTCAGCATTGGCATAAAGGTGGAACCAACATTTGCAAAGAATGGGGACTATTGGGATGATGCAACAATAGACAAGGTCGCTGAGCTCCTCAGCGAATATCAGGATCTATTCCCCATAAAGCTTTTTGATTTAAAAGGGATAATATGAGACCTAGGTGTCATGAAGATCACCCTAAAACCAGATGCGAAAACTGTAAAAGAAAAGACCTTACCGCCTTAATCCTAATAATAAGGAAAGGGTCCGTGCTGAGTTAGATAAGATGCTCATGGTAGGAATTATTGAACCAGTGGAAGAATCTGATTGGTTAAGCCCGATAGTGGTTCAAGAAAAGAAACAGAAAGAAGAAATAGGAATATTTGTGGATCTTTAGAAGATGAATGACGCTTATGTGCATGATCCCTTCCCGACCCTTCACTGACGAGGTCGTAGATAATGTAGGTAGCCAAGAAGCATACTCCTTCACTGATGGGTTCTCTACGTACCATCAGATTAAAATTGCGATTGAGGATAGAAGAAAGATGACCTGCGTGACTAAATTGGGATGTTTCCAGTACACCATAATGCCTTTTCGGTTGAAGAATGCGCCAGTAATATTTTCGCGCGTAGTCATTGCAGCATTTAAAGACTTCATTCATAAGTTTTTGGAGGTATACTTTGAAAATTGGACAGTGTTTGGATTAGTTAAGCGTGACGTGGAAAGTCTGCGCTTGATGTTGGATACATGTAGGAGATACCTTATCGTGCTCAATCTAAAGAAGTGTCTGTTTTGTGTCCCTTTCTGGATCGTGCTGGGTCATGTGGTATGTAGAGAAGGATTGATGGTATACCCCACAAAGATCATGGTGATAATCAACTTGGAGGCGCCAAGGAATGTGAAATAGTTGCACGCAACTCTAGGGCATACCGGATACTATAGGAAGTTCATCAAGAGGTATGCCCAAACCATCGCACCCATGGAGAAGTTGTTGAAAAAGGATGCTACATTTTTTTGGAATGATGAATGCCAAAAGAACTTGGATGTGCTGAAAGATAAAATGGCACCATGCCAATCTTGGTCTTCCCGAACTGGAAGAAGGAGTTTCATGTGAACATGGAGCCTCATGTATTGCGATGGGGGTGGTGCTGACACAGGTGGGTGAGGTGGAATTGGACCATCCTATATCATTCACGAGAAGGAAGCTATCCAAGGATGAGAAGCACTATTCCACTACAGAGTGCGAAGGACTAGCCATAGTGTACGCGCTCCAAAAGTTCAGATACTATTTGCTGGGTGGAAATTTTAATATGTATACGGATCATTTTGTGTTGAAATACCTACTCAATAAGCCTGTGTTGGGGGGGGAGATTTGTAGATAGTTGTTTTTGTTCCAGGAGTATGACTTTGAAGTTATTGTGAAGCCAGGATGACTGAATGTGGGACTTGATGATCTGTCACGCATTGAAATGAGAGAGGAACCTACTAACTTGGAGGAGGGGCTGCCTAATGCATAACTCTTTGTAGTGCGCATCATGGATAGTCACTTTGAGGATATCATACATTTCCTAATGACGAGAACTGCTCTAGAAGGGTATATAAGCCAGCAGAAGAAGGAGTTAGTAGTGCGCGTGGTAGACTTCTCCGTCATTGCAGGGAACTTGTACAAAATGGGGTCAGAAGAAATATTGTGACATTATGTACCTGACTTTGAATGAAGCAGCATTCTCATGGAGGCTCATGGAGGAGCTATAGGAGGACATTATGCAGGAAAAGCAACAACGCAGAAGGTTCCGCGTGTTGGGTTGTGGTGGCCAACCTTGCATAAGGATGTAAAGGCATATTGTAGGGCATGTGACACATGTCAAAGGACTAGCAGGCCATCATGGAGGGATGAACTACCTTTGATGTCACAGGTGATGTTACAACCATTCGAGAAATAGGTGATTGACTTTGTGGGTCCAATTCAGCCTCAAGGAAAGAAGACAGGTGCGTGGTACATCATCACCACGACTGAGTACTTGACCGAATGGGTGGAGGCATAGCCTGTGAAGGACAATATGGGTATGACAGTAGAAAATTTTATTATTGAATACGTATTGACAAGATTTGGCTATCCAAATATCCTGATGAGCGATCGTGGTATGCACTTTCTTAATGAAACAATCAGCGCATTGAGAGAATAATTTCAAGTGTATCATCAGAAGAGTATGCCTTATCATCCACAGGCCAATGGAATGGTGGAACCATTCAATAAGATACTGGAGAACATATTGAAGAATGTTTGCAATGCTCAGATAAATGACTAGGATGTGCGCGTACCAACGATGCTATGGGCCTACAGAAAGACTTGAAAGAAGTTGACTGGGCAAACACCTTTTAAACTCGTGTATGGCGTTGAAGCTGTGATGCCAATGGAATACATTGTACCTAGTCTATGCATAGCAGTAGTGAAAGGAATGGTGGACCGCGGAGCCCTAGAATAGTGGCTCGCATAGCTAGCATAGCTTGAGGAGGACAAATTTCTACCTAGATTTCATCAACAAGTTCAAAAGGAGCGCGAAAAGGCATGGCATGATCGGCACATCAAACTACGCACCTTCAAGGTAAATGATCTAGTCTTATTATATGATTGTAAATTTAATAAATTTCCAGGGAAATTTAGGATGCACTGGCTAGGGCAATATGTTATCAAGGAGATTACCGATGGTGGAGCAGTTCAGTTGGTCAAATTGAATGGAGAACCCTTCCCAGGGAAGGTGAATGGTACCTGATTGAAGCCATACACCGGTGACCCAGCTAGGTGACTATATGAGGGAAGCATAGTCTTAGTGCTTCAGGCATCTGAAAGGAAGTGCAAGAATATAAACTACACTGCTCGGGTTGGAGAGCTATGTGATCGGGGAATTGCGTAGAATGAAGATACGTCACAATACCCACGAAAGTGTACAGGGGGCTACGCTACCAAGTAAGCAACCACGTAGAGCAGTCGAAAGGTGACTGTTAAAGTCACTGTTCATGGTTTGACGATGAAAAAATAGCCAAATGGAGCGAGGGGGCGGCATTTAAGTTGGACTTTATGGACCAAATCTCTAAAAATATGCTGCCAATGTAGCATTAATGAACTGATTTTGGGGGGAACGGTCAGATTTGAATTTGAAAGTTCCTATCAATTATAGGTGGTTGCCCAGCGAAAAACACTTGGCATTTTGAGGATTGAGTTGTTGAGCTCTCATGCACACATGAACCGTGAAACCTTTGAACTTTTGCTCTCAAGTTCTATGTTTGATACATTCCCACAGGTGAATCAGGAGTTATTATGTAGCATTATGTCAATGCCCACTGAAGCTATCAGCGCGGAAGCAGTGACAACCAAGGGAGATGTTCTAGAGGTGGCTATGGGAGCAGAAAGAGCTGCCCCAGAGGTTGTGCCTGTAAAAATACCAACTGAAGTACCAAAGTCTCCACGAATGCCTAGACCAAGGCCTACCCCAACGATGGAGGGTCCCAAGATCAAGAAGGCCAAGCAGGTTGTGCCACCACATCCGGTGCGCACATCTCCCAGGAAACACCCACAAAAGGTTAAGCCCACTGCACGGGAAAAGGGCAAGACAGTTCACCTGGAGCTGGAAGATGAAGACATTAAGGATATCCCAATGGATGATGAGGATGTGGGGGTGGAAACGAAGGATGTTGAGATTGATGGGTCTGACCGCATCACTAAGTTGCCTGATTATGTTTGTTTGCGCCGGGGAAAGACTAAGGTGCCCAAAAACATTGATGAAAGTAAGGTCACCCTGCACACACCCCTCTTGCTAGACCAAATTGTGTTCGAAGTACCGCACTTGGGGCATGTCCCCCTTTTGAAATTAGAAGACCGGTATTTAGCAGACAAAGAGCGGTTTCCTCACCTAGCAATAGATCAACTCATGCACTGTGTGTTCCAGAAAATTGCTAGAGTAACTGTGTTGGAGCCATGGAAGTGGTTGAGAGGCATGGATAATGCAGGACTGCTCAACCTACTATGGGTGCCACATTACAACCGTGCACCCATCACAATGGTGGTAATCCAGCAGCTGTTGTGCTTGGTACATGATTGGTGTTTTTGGCTGGAGGAACTAGTACCCATCACTGATATGCTGATCCATAGGATCACGCAGCTACTGTACATAGGGGAAAATCTGACAATGATGTTTGCTGGGAAGGCTGGCGAGCATGCCCTTGCGAAGACCATGACAAAAAAAATTAAGTTGGTAAAGAAGCCATGCAGTTACACCATTTCAAGCATCTTTGACCCTACAGTCAAAGTGGAAACGCAAATCTTAGCAAGAAAGGTGATGTGGAAGTGTCATGCACATGAAGTACCAACAAGAGTCGTAGCTTTGGTGGCCTAATGCGTGGAGGGAGTTGAATCCAATTGGGCACACTACCTCTACAGTGAGTTCCTCATGAACTACCATGAAGCACAGGATCTCAACAAGACATTTCACTATGCATGGTTCTTAGTCTCCATAGTGCTGGTAGCATCAGAGCTACTCAAAGACAGTCAGTTTCCTTCGGTCGCGCCGGACCTACCAGTGGCCGTGAAGTATGCTTTGCTGCGGGCGACTAAGGATCCTCATAGGATAAAAGACAACAAGATCTTTTGGACCTTAATGGAGATGAAAGTGCATACGACCATCAACTGCAAGCCATGGTTATTGCCTACTAATTTTGACAGGTTACAGGAGTACGTGGAATTCAAGGCTCACTTCCACCACGTCTCAATACAGGTATGAAAGGACCTTGAGAAGAAATGGTACAACTTGCCCTGTTTGGCCATAGATGATGCGATTAGCACGGTCCTTGACCGCTAGGCGACAGAGTGGCAAACTACCTCGGACATGGATGCGGGATCGAGCAAGACCGCCATTCAACGCAAGAAGGATGAGGCCAAGCTGAAGATGGAGAAACTAGATGCAAAGATGAGAAAGGAGGCTGAAAAAAATGCTAAGGTAGAGTCCGCTGCCACGCAGCAGTCGGGTGGGCAAGCAAGAGAAGAGAAGTGTCGCACTGATGGAGGTCAGAGGCCGCCTTCACCAGAGATAGAGGAAGAAGAGGATGAATAGATGGAACAGGGAGGAGTGGACCTGGAATGACTCAATTTTGTATCCAGCACACTAGAGAGCCAGAAAAGGTAGGGTTGTAGAAGATGTCCAAGGCCAGCAAGGCGTCTCTGGATCTGATCACCCTGATAGAGGGTGATTTGCATGATATAGGGGATGTGGTGCGGATGCCACCGCCAAACTGTTGCAACAGTTTGAGCAGCAGTAGCAATAGGCGTTGGGGGCTATTCAAATGGGTCTGTGCGAGCTACAAATCCATGCGTCAAAATCTCAGACTAGTGCGGCAGCCACTAGTTTGGCCTTTGGCACCTCAAAAGCCATATGGATGCTACACGCACAGGACCCCCGAGCCATAGTGCTGCCAGATGGAGCATTGATGATGGTGACCGAAGCTGACAAGCCTATTGTCAATGCCCTCAAGAGAGTGGTAATTAACATGGTCATGCTTCCTACCGAGGCGCTTCATCTTTTGCAAGATGGAGTAATTGCTGAACTTCAGGCCCATGAACAACACGCTTTACAGGTGATCACTGAGCAAAAGGTCAACATCGATCAGTTGGCTATGTAAAGAGACTCTTCCATCAACCTTGTCACTGACCTCATAGATAAGAATGAACACCTAACTAAGGTTGTAGATGAAGCATGTCGTACTGTCCTGGAGCTGGACATCCCTAAGGTTGAGCCAGTCGATGTGTGGGTTCGAAAACTTGCTGCGAGAGTGCATGATGCAAGCACAAAGTTGGCCACAGTTCAGTTGGAGCTAATTCTCAATTTTGTGGAATTGCAGTTGAAGGTCTAGCCTTCGACTCCACTGAAAGTCAGTGAGTGGTGCGTGACTATTGTGGCAGATGCAGTAGTAGGTGAAGTGACGAACTGCACGACACTTTTTGAGTAGTCGCTGAAGCTACTTCCCAGCCTGCAAGAAGACCCCAATCTGTAGAGATTGGAGACAGAATCATGGGAACTACAACAGTGCTATGATGAGGTTAAAGCGATAACACACATTGTCGCCATCACGCAGAGACTAGCAAAGTTGTAGGAGGCCAAGGAATTAAAGCAACAGGTAGATGCGATTAAACACAAGGAAGTTGTGCTCAAGGCTTGCTTGAAGCCTTGGTTGGATGAGGCCTACACAATCACAACCACCATCAAAGGCAAGTTGGCTAGTTGCAGGAGACTCAGCAAAACCTGCAGACTGATAGTGCAGGACTAACGACAGAATAGTTGGTCGAAGAAATGAAGCAGGTGGCAACACAATGCACCGCCGATGTAGCAGTTTCCCAAGTAGAGATGGGAGGTCTTCACAACAAGATCTTTGCACCAGTCGAGTGACTCAAGGGTGAGTCACCATGTTTTTGTTGGGGACCTGTTGGGAACAGGTCCCCTGGGGGTCAATTTGGGGGTTAGAAACCCGAGTTTTGGGGCATACGGCCTGAATTTTGTATGAAGAATGTAAAGTATCCACATTTTGTGGTTGCAGAGCATGAACATACCTAAATTAAAAAAGGGTTTTCCACCCTTAGTTTAGATAGGTTGTGTCGGTTTTGGAGATCCACCCTTGGTCCGCAGACCATGGGATTTTATAAAAAGGAGAGTCTTAGAGAGTGTAAGGGGGTATAGTAGTCATGAGTCATTGATGCAATAGGTTTGTGAGAGCTAAGAGTGAGAATCTTAGTGGGGAAGGGGCTCTGCAACTGAGTGCGCAGATGCCAAGGGTAGAAGTCTGCAGCTGAGTGTGCAGTCCCTTGCAGGTGTGTGCATAGGACATGTAGAGTCTGTACTGGGAACTTGAATCATAAATAAAGAGAAGTATTCTGGAATCACTGTGTTTTCTATCTCTGATTATTGCATCTGAATATGATATCTTAAGTTATGGGTTTACATTATAATGTTAAATTGATTCGTGAATGTGTTTCTATCTGTTATTTGAACACAAGTAATAAGATATGCTTACGTGAGGGTAATCTTAATTGCATGATAAAGTTGGCTAACCACTAGGATAATTAGGGAAACGAGACAGTAACATAATTACAGAGGCGCGTAAGTGCCTAAACCATTGTTTAGGGTTGTACGAAGGACAGTCGGATACCTTTGCGAAGGTTCTAAAAGACAGAATAGGAAATACATCGATAAGCCCTAAGGGCTTATCAATCTGCACGAAGATAGGGATTAAGGTAGAAAAACAACATCACAACCATCTCAAGGTGTGGAAACATGGTTCCTGAATCCCCCCATACCACTTCAGGTGAGACTTCGGTCCTCGCTCTGTGGACTGATGCCGAAAGGGCGAGTAGTGTAGGGATTTTCTTAGCTGCCTAACATTGAACCTAGGTCAGGGCCCATCAATCCAATAGTGGACTCATGGGGTCATGGAATTTTCACCCTATCCCATCCACTGTTGAAAGGGATCACAGAGTAACAAACAATAAATAACCATAGAGAGTCTTCCAAAACTGAATAAAGTATTTAATTTTCAAAGAGATGGATTTAATAAAATTACAAGTGTGTAGAATGAGGCTCCTAGGGTTGGTACCCTCTCCCAGTGTCATATTACAACCATTAATGTTTGACTAAACCATACATGCTCAAAAGGAAATCAAATATAGAGAATGTGAAAAAAGGTTTTACAAGAAGATACATGCAACAACTAAGGGAAATGAAGTAGCCATCCTCTCATCACTAGTCAATGGGAAAACATTTGGGAGAAGATCCACATGATGGCCTACCTCTTTCCCTTGGCCTATAGAATAGTGTCAACTGACTCCTACTACAAATTGAAAACCCTCCTACATAAACCACACCAATAATGATTAGCACATTAAAATAAAAAAAAGGGATAACTGAGCCACAAATAAGAGGGATTACCTGTAATAACATTCCATCTCCTTAATCTCCAGATAATGCAATAAAAATTTGTTACGACAAGTATTTCACAAAAATAGTGAGGGTAATATTGATTGACAACACTTAGAGTTAGGAATGTAGAAGGGGAAGAGAAATAAAAGAAAATCGCATAGGCATATATAGTACCCCATAAAAAATACTGAGTTGAAGGAAACAAACATGGGCCACAACTCCATTAGGTATGTTGGACATAAGTCACAAAACTAAACAAATTAAGCATATCTGAAGGAAGAAATATGGGCCATATTCCCATAAGGTCTCACGAAATCATAGGTGGAGGTTACATAGTTCAACAAGACACATAGAGTTGAGGCGAAGGAGGACTAGAACAATGACAATACAAAACCTCTAAACCATAACTTCCTAGTGAGTGTCAAAATAGTGAAGGAACCTGCTTCTCCATCCATGTACCCTATTTCCTTGTTCGAATATCTGAATCAACATCAACCATACTAACATTAAAACAATGTAATAGTCATTAAAATCCACTATAAGTACCAATTTGGGACGAAAGGAGGATCACCATCAATTCATGATCTGACAGTCCTCCCCATAATTGGTCACGTGAATAAGAAGCCAGATGGAAAGACTTAAACCCATGTGTCATACCAAAACCTATGTAATATGTAAACTATGGTCCTTTTTGAAGCGAACCTTGGTTAAACCCAAGCATGCAGGGTGCAACGACAAACATAGATGAAAATGAGAAGTTCCCATTAGGTGGCATAGGAGCCGTCCAAAATGGACACGACAAGCCACCAAGTGAATGGGTAGATAATGAGGCAACCACCCGAGTAGGGTAACACAACCTTGTCAATAAATAATAGGCTTACTAACACCCATTAAGCACAATACACATTACAATGGTGGGACCCTATACCCCTACACGTACATATTTTACATGACCAAAGAAGTACCAAAGAAGTATCGTGTCTCGAGACTTACAATGTCATAAAAGGATATATATATATATATATATATATATATATATATATATATATATATATATATATATATATATATATATATATAGATATATATCATGTGAATGTTTAAAGTAGTGTCAAAACTATAGTGAGGTCCCGACACCACTCCAACATTGGAAGTTTGGCTAGAATCTGGTGCACATTGGATAAGGGTCCCTTCAACTTACAACCCAAACCAAGGTCATAGTTTTATGAAAGAAAAAAAATAGAGAGGTGTCAAAAATTTAGTAAAAGAAATCAAAAACATTTTTTGTTTTGTTATTGGGTTGGGAGGCCATTTTACAATACAGTAGGAGAAATATGTGTAATTCCTTATGTGCTTAACCTTGAGTTGACAAGTGTTCCTTTTAACATAACAGTAAAATCGCCTTTAAATAGGAGATGTGGTAAAAATACTTCCTTCTCACTCTCAACCATGAATAAAATGCTTAGATGTCTAGGCAAAGTAACATAATTCTTCCTCTTTCTATGTGGTTCAGGAACTGGGAGATCAGTAAACACAAATAATTTGAACATGATTGAGTAGAGAGGCTCATTCTACAACCCAGTGTGGTAAAAATACTCCCTTCTCACTCTTGACCATAAATAAAATTCTTAGATGTCTATGTAAAGTAACATAATTCTTTCTCTTTCTTTGTGGTTTAGGAATTGGGAGATCAATAACCACAAATAATTTGAACATAATTGAGAAGAGAGGCTCATTCTACAACCCAGTGTGAAGTTGATGTGTAAGCATGTCGCCTCTCTGAAAAAAAAAAAAAAATATTTGCTAAATAGAATAGCAATGTCAGCTATAAAATATTTGAATATGAGTTATGAATAAAATATTTAAATATGAATTAATATTAACATATATTTAAATATATATTATTAACCAAAAACATCCAATTTAATGTGCACTGATAGATGTCTCAATACACATGTTATGTAATCTCTATAACATTAAAAAATACAATTTAAATAATAAAAAATTACACATTGTTTTTCACTCTAAAAATAAGTTTTCACCTAAAGAAATTTAATCCCTCTTGGCCCATGTTAGATCCCTGCTTAAGATCGATCTATGCTGGTTTTATATCAACTTCCAAAAGAAATAAAGTAATTAAATGTAAAAGAAATCTTATTGAGCAATAGGCTAATTCTAAAGCCCAGTATGAAGGCGATGTATAAGTATGTCCACCCCTCTTAAAATAAAAACAAAATATTCTCTACAAATAAAAACCATGTCCCCTATAATAATAAAAAAAAAAATGTTATGCATATTTAATTAGTTGTCCATATAACCTAATATAATTTCATGTAAAGTAATTAGAAGTAAAATTCCCTATCATCAGCCAGGTATTTCTAACTTATTAAGCAAACCCAACTATTGTGATCTTGGAATGCTAACAAGATTTTGAAGAATGCCAATTAGACTCTCTTTTCTTGAGGTCCTATAGACCACATTGGTCTTAGTTGACGTTAATCGTCATCATCATCATCATCATAGAAAAAAATGTCAAAAGAAAATATTTTAATGCTATATAGAATCAAATATCTAATGTGGGTTATGTATAAAATATTTTTATATAAATTAATATTCAGTGCTTAAAAATATATCAATAACAAAATAATTGGTTTAATGTGTGCTGATAAAATCATTAAATGCACATGCTATGTAATGTCTATAACATTCAAAAATATAATTTAAACATTAAAAAATAACACATTATTTTTTTGCACTATTAAATAAGTTTGCACCTGAAATTTGATACCTTTAGACTCATGTTAGATTGGTGGTTAAAATGGATCTATATTGTATTTTCATATTTGAATATAAAAGAAAATTATATGCCCCCGAGGGATAGCTCAAATGGTCGAGTTCCCGTTGATAGTACTCTCCCGTTTGAGAGGTCACGGGGTCAAATCTCCTCGACGCCCTTGGGGGTAGGCCTGATGGCCGTGCCTGTCTACATGGACGTAGCGGCCCACCTCCGGTGCCCCGTGAACCACATCGAAAAAAAATAAAAGAAAATTATATAATTCTTATAATTTTTAAAAATATTTTAATACAAGAGTTAAATAAACTATTTGAGTTCCTATATATATATCTATATATATATATATATATATATATATATATATATGGACTATAATAAATATTTCAATATTTGAAGGAAAATGTAATTAAAGTAAAAAAATAAAAGTCAATTACTTAACAAAAATAATAGAAGGGAAATATAAAATTAACATATAAGATTTGAAACATATTAATAATAATAAAAAATTCAATGTGGATAATAGATCAAATATATTAATATTAATGTCTATATATATATATATATATATATATATATATATATATAATTGAAAAAATATTTGTTTATATATATATATATATATATATCATTGCCATTCTAGCGAGCATTGAGAGATCAAAATTTTCAAAATATAAATTTACATTCAAGTTTTTTACTTTAAAAGAGATTTGCAACTCAAAAGCTTTATTAAATCTGTGACTAATATAAATCTACAGTAGTGATAAAAAAAAAATCTACATATTTTAAATATTAACAATCTCTCATAAAAGTTAGACAATATCCAAAACACCATACCATAAATTTTTACCATAAATTTTTTTTTTTTTATCAAATTTATGATTCTAAAAAGATAAAGAATGAAAATTATTTTCTCTCCAATATACATCAAACTCATATTAAATTTTATATAAACAATATTTCATATTACTAAGCTTCTTAAGCTCCTAAATTTTCATAAAACCAAAAAAATACTTTTCATAATTCGTTCGAAATGAAAAAATAAATCTCTAACCAAAAAACCTAATAATCTTTTATATTTCTTTAAATATATTTTAAAAAAAATTGTAAGATAATAAAATAACCACAATGATATAATTTTATTAAATAATTAAAATTTCAATTTCTCCGTGACTCGGTTGTTAACCCTAAATATTTTAATAATGAAACAACACAATACACTGACTTTCTAACTAAAACTTATTTTGATTATAGTCTACGATGATCCTTTCCCTGAATAGTTGTTACAGTAACACTTGGATCCATATATTTTCATTAAGGCCGTTCATATAGCCTTTACGCGTCAACAAGGCTGGCCCTCTTGACAGTGGCTATAGATGAGAGGTCACCGCTAACAACTAAATTAGCGCTAAACCAGCTATATCTCTTAACTTTTGTAAATTCTTATGTCGTTTTCGTGGGCATATTTAGACTTGTTATGAATAGTATTTCTTTCCCTATAAAGCTATGGTATGGAGTAGTCTATCTAAGCGGAGGAATGGCCCGGTTTCCATCACCGTCCAAAAAATCGTCTGGCTCTAGCCGCCGGCAATCCCTCTGCCCTACACCACCCTCCTCTAACTCCACCACCCTCCTTCTCCGCCACCCTCCCTTGGCAATCCTGACATTCCCTGATAGAAAATCCAATCGGAGCAGGAAATCCTGACATCCCCTCACAATTCAGATCCAAGCTGGAATTGCAGCCGCGAAGAGTTATTGTCATTTCCAATTCGAAATGAGGAATTGTGATCCCGCGGGCTGCTCACTCACCTTCCTCCTTGACTCAGCGCCTCCCTCTCTGCAATTCCTCCGCTCTGTAGTTCGCCACCCAGGTACAATTCCGTGACACTTCCGACTCTGTTAACGACTGATTGAGACATGCACCATTTCTGCCCTATGGCATGCACCATTTCTGTGAAAGTCGAGATCAAAAAATTAAAATTAAAATACCTGCCCCGAATAACCATCTCTATCTCTGTGGATTGAAATTCCCTTCAATGCAAAATCGAAAAATTAGTAAAATCCTTCCGATCAATGGTAAATCCTTTGGATTTGCGACAGGTTCCGTCCGAAATCGAGATAAGAAATCCTTTGGTCTATGCTTCGTATCATTTAGAGCAAGGTTATTTTGTCCAATTGAACCTTCTATCAACCACATGTAGAAGGTTCAATTGGAACACAATGTGTAAATGATACGAAGCATAGACCAAGATTCGACCTAGACCATGCCTTTAATGCCATTCTTGAATAGAAAGCTAATGCTCCACTAATATGTTGGGAATCTTCTTCCAATTACCAAGTGGATGCTTATTGAACACTCGCTGGTATTTGTGATCCGGCAGATTGTTTGCCTGTTGCTTCAACACAGTGCATCACCTACGAATGAGAAACATATGCTAGCTTAGCTTGTGATCCAATGCTTGCATAAATTGGAATAACTTGTGATTTCCTTTGTGAAAAGAAGATGGTAGCCCAAGCTTTTGACAAATTGCATGACAAGATGTGATTGTTATGAAAATTAGAGTACATCATGTGTTAAAGGAAGTCCTACTTTCTTGTGTTTTAAATTTTGACCTAGAAACAATAAGCTTTTAATCAAAACCCTTGCAAACAAGTCAGGGGACCTGTAAATCTTGGTGGATAGCAGTTTTAGGCTTGTAAAGGATGAAAATTTCTTCAACTCCTTGAATACCTTATGTACACACTCTAGCTGTCGGTTAAAAATAAGAATGTTGGGAAATGATGATGCTGTACAGGATGGTATTTATGACACACCATAATACACTATAATTCTGCCCCCTTTAGTGTAATGGTACCTTTGTGAGGGGAGTAATATACAGAAATGTTTGAGAATAATGAAGCAATATGTTCACTGTGATTTGAATTAATCTATTCACACATCCTAAAATAAGGGAATATGTACTTACTATCAATAGACACGCCAAAGAATGATGTGAGTTAGTCTATGATCAGAATTAGTCCTATTCACACATCCAAAAATAAGGGAACTGCATACAATATTCACTTCCTTGAGTGAGGACAAACCAACACCACAAACACAAGTGATGTTCACTCCAAAATTTCACTGAAATGACTTGTGCTTACATAATTATATACATGAAACAATCTCCTTGGATGAAGTTTTGACTAAGCTAACCTATGATATAAAGGACTTATTTTCATGTTCTCTCTGTAGCTAGAGAGGTAGGGGATGTTCATTAAATACTCCTTTGTATTTGCGACATTACTAATTTGAGTCTGTCACTGTAAGGTTAATGCATTTCTATATTTTCTGCCTATGGCCTATTTATGAGATACAATTCTATGTGTATTCAAGTAATAATACCTCAACATGTCGTAGTAATAATTTAGGTCCAAACATGTCGTAGTAGTCAAGGTCATACTTAGTACTCCCATTTACAATCATATGTAGGTTCTTAGCATTGGGAGTCATGGAAGAGGAAGTGATATGTCATCAATTCCTTGGCTTGTGTTATGTGAGGAAATAGATTTCTATGAGATAAATTTGCTGAAAGAGCTCATGGATCTCTGGAGTATATAATGACCACTGATTGATGTAGAAACTTCACTGGAGAACAATATGAAGAGTCAAAGTGACATATACTGTTTTGTGCAGAGTAGAGCTGAGCTTTATAGTTTTGGCTATAACTAAGTTCTCTGTTCTTGATAATATTGCTCGGAAATAGCCTCAAACAATGTCTCAATATTCTTGTATTTGATACGTCGTCAGCATAATATTTTCTTTGTGATAAAGGTTTTTCTCTATATATAGGAGCTTCGGTTATATAATTTTAGATTTAGATACAAAGCACCATTCTCCATAGATGCAATGTTCACAAGACATAAGTTGATTTCCAGAGGAAAGGCAAATCACTATGGTGTGGTCTGAAGGATATTTTACAAGGAGTTACCACATTTGATGGTGTAGTTGTTGCTAGGTACAAATATTATTTTTGGTGAGGTGTTTTTCATTATATAGTTGAAAATGAATGTTCTAATCGTATTTGAAAATCAACCTAACAATCCTCAAAAGTATTCTCATTGATGTTCTTTTATAGAAACATCCACAGGGGAAAGAGACGATCATCAAGAAAGAAATCAGATGGGTGAAATACCATTTATTGACCTATACTTCGACATAGCAGAAGGTAACAATCAGCTTCCCTTACAAACAAATCAAACCCTTGCATGCCTTAATTTGGTACTCCCAATGCTTAATTTATTAATTAGAGTTTGTCAAACAAGATGCCCATTGAACAAACAATTTCAATCAGTGAAGATCAATATTCATGACACTTACTAATTATTTATTGTTCATTAACTACTCCTTTGGATTTGCGACATTACTAATTTGAGTCTGTGGCTGTAAGGTTAATGCATTTCTCTATTTTCTGCCTATGGCCTATTTATGAGATACAATTCTATGTGTATTCAAGTAATAATATCTGACCTATGACTTCTGACCTTTCTTCTATGTCTTGTACAAAGATCTCTGTCTTCGGTGTAGCTTGCACAACAGTTAGTGGGCAATGGAATAACAACATGTACCTTTGTTGTTCAATATGCCAATCAGGTCTTTGAGTTTTAGTTTTTATGTTCAATGCAATTTTGAGTGCAACTTGTCTACGATCACCTCTTTACTCACCATTCTTCTGAAGGCATGTGAAGTTGGTGTTGTTTATAGAAACTAGAAATGGAAATATCAAAGCCTCCATTCTAGATTGGTCCACTGCTTGGCTACTTTCTTGCAATGCTAATTGAGTAGATAGAGCTGTATTTAACAGAGGCACTCCATATTTGTTATGAAGTTTAGTTTATCTCCTCCCCTAAGGATCATAGCCTTTGAGATTTATGGGTTTATGTTGAGTGAATTCTAGAAGCAGTTTCCAAGTATCCTTGGAGATATTATGTTGGGAATGTTCCTATACAAGTCACAACAGTAATGAAGCAATTGAAATTTTCCAGCCAATACCAATCTATAGGCTTCCAATAGTTGTGTTTAGAGGAAGGTTATTTTGTCCAGTTGAACCTTCTATCAACCACATGCATAGGGTTCAATTGGAACACACTATGTAAATGATACGAAGCATATATCAAGATTTAACCTACACCATGCCCTTAATGCCATTCTTGAATAGAAAGATAATGCTCCACAACTATGTTAGGAATCTTCTTCCAATTACCAAGTGGAGGCTTATTGAACACTGGCTGGTATTTGTGATCTGGTAGACTGTTTGCCTGTTGCTTCAACACAATGCATCACCTTGGAATGAGATGTTAGGATATTCCGACACATAGGATATAGTTAAGTTCAACTTGGTCTAGTATAGAGTTAGGCTAGAGTTAGGTAAAGTGTGTTTCTTTACTGTTGTACATTTTGTAACTTACAATCCGACGATCACGATATGTAGTGATCCGACGGTTCACGCTCACCTCGGTATTACCGACACTTGATCCGTGGCTTGACACCCGATTGGTCCATGAGTTCTATTTAAAGCGCATGGAGGGTCATTGTTCGGGTAATCCGTGCATGAGAGAAGCTTATGTAAATTTTCATTCTTTGATTAATAAATTGCCTGTAGTACCCACGTTGGGACAGGCCGTGGACTGTTTCCCTCCTTGCACTCTGAGGGTTTTAACCATGTCAAAATACTGGTGTATTGATTTGAGATCTGGTTGTGAGCGGTGTCCTTTTGGTATTCTTTCTGTGGAACTTACCCTGTAAATTCCTACATGGTATCAGAGCAATTTGAGGGCCGCGTCCGTTGGTGATCCAAATCTGAAGCCGGTAGAACTGCATGCGGCTGTCGTTTCCTAGATCTGCTGTTTCTGACTGCTTTCGGGCCGAGAGGACTGCTCTGTTGCGTTCGGAGCATCTGTTCCAGTAAGGAACCCCTTTCGTTTCACACGAAAAGGTTTCCGGTAGCCCTAGCTGCGTCATTTTTCAGATCGTGAGGTATACAGTGTTTCTTTTGCAGTTTACTGTTATTTTCTCTCTGCTTATTTCGGTCTCAGTTTATTTAGCCTTTTTTTTTTAACTGGATCTATACCTTTCATTTCTGCGTATGCTCTTTGCCCTGCGACTCTATGCGATCTGGGAAAATCAGAAACAGAAAGGAAGGATTTTTCTCATGTGTATGCTCTTTTCCCTGCACCTTAGTGTGATCTCGGAAAATCAGAAACATTGAGAAAAATATTTAGTTTTTCGGCTAAAGCTAACTTTGAGATTTTTTTTTTTAAAATTTCTAGTTTTTTGGCTAAAGCTAACTTCGAGCTGCAAGGTTCGTTTTTCTTTGCATATTCGTGTTGGGTTTTGTGTTTTGTGTTTTGTAGGGAAAAAGAGCTTTCTCAAGGCAAGCACGCAAACCAAGGCGCCCCCCCCCCCTCTCTCTCTCTCTCTCTCTGAAATTTTTTGTATAGATCAATTGGTTCAAAGCTATTTTAAGAGAGTAGAGGTCTTGGGTTCAAGTCTCCATTTTGTGGGGGCGGATTTTTTCATTCCCGCACATTCGCGCACTTTGTCGGCAACGTCAACAATTTTTTTTCAAAAAGCCATAACTTCTTCATCCGGAAGCCTTTTTCAGAGCCGTTTTTTTTAAAACCGCCTATTTTTTCAAGATCTATCCGTTGGAACACTTACTTTCAGCATCTTCAGCTTCAGTTTTTCTTAAAATGGAAAGTCCATGACAAGTCATTCTTGACAGCACTAGCTACTTCCAATGGGTAGAATACATGGAAGATTTACTTAGAAGTAAAGGTCTCTTCAGAATAGCCACAAACCAAGAGAAGAAACCAAAAGATGAAGACAAGGCGGCAAAATGGGAAAATAGACAAGATCAAGCACGTGGTTTGATAGAGATGTCTATTTCTCCTGATCTTAGATTCCACATTGCAGGACTTGAGACTCCTCATGAAGCATTAGAAAAACTTGCTAAAGTTTTTGGGATTAAAAATGAAATTAGAGCCCATCAACTTGAAAATGAGCTGCTTACTTTGGATCCTAATAATTTTTCTTGCATTGAAGATTTCTTGTCCAAATTCAAGACCCTTAGATATCTCTTGGAAGGTGTTAAAGTTAAGAAAGAAGATGGTAACCTTATTTATTCCATCCTTACTAAGTTGGGACCAGTCTACTCTGTATTTGTTTCCACTTTCCATTCTACAAGGGAAGCTTTCATTTGTCAAGGACAAGACTACAAGGCCCCTTCCTTTGACTCCTTTTGTGATTCCTTAATAAGAGAACAAGAAAAACTCTTACACCTTGGTCTTCTTAATCTTGGAAACTCTTTCACGAAAGCGTTAGCCGCCCAGCAGAAACCAAATTCAAAGAATCCTAAGAAGTCATATCCTCAAAAGAATGGTCCTAAACCATCTCAGCCTCAAAATGAAAGATCATTTCAGCAAAATGATAAGACCAATAAAAACAAATGGAAGAAGACTGATAGACATTGTAACTTTTGTAATCGAGATGGCCACTTAGAATCTAAATGCTTTAAGAAGATGGAAGCCTTGGAAGCCGCAATGAAGAAACATAACATCCATGTGGAGCCTACTTCAACTTCAACTTCCGGAATGGCACTTTCTGCATCTCATTGTCAATCATCTCAGTCTGGTTATGCATTAAATGTATCTTCTTCTTCTTCTCATTCTCATGAGTGGCTCATTGATTCTGGAGCCTCTTGTCACATGGCCAAAAACCAAGCCATGTTTTCTTCTTTAAATGATTGTAACACCAAAAATATATATATTGGTGATGATAGATCTCTTAATGTTGTAGGGACTGGAACTGTTCATCTAGACAATGGTCAGTTTAATGATGTATTATGTGTTCCAACCTTATCCTGCAACCTTCTATCTGTCTATCAGATAACTCACTCAGGTGAAGGTAAAATTGTTGAATTTTCACCTCATGATGTTGTAATCAAGGATCTAAAAGATCCTAAACAGATTCTAGCTACTGGTCTTGCTGATGATTCCAAAAGGTTGTATAAGTTTCACAACTTTGGGTCATCCAATCTTCCCTCAGTATTTGTTGCTCATAATGATGAAGTGAGCAAACTTTGGCATGAGCGATTTGGTCACTTAAACTATCGCTCCCTTCAGCATCTATGTAAAGAAAATATGGTGACAGGTCTTCCTATGCTATCTTGCAGAGATGGTGTTTGTTCCGGATGTGTACTCGGAAAACATCATCGGGACAGTTTTGACAAACGTGCCTCTTGGCACGCCTCAGCCCCTTTACAGCTTGTGCACAGTGATTTATGTGGTCCTCTTCCTGTTGCTTCATTCTCTGGCTGCAAGTACTTCTTAACTTTCATTGATGATTTCTCCAGACGCACTTGGGTATACTTCTTAAAACTCAAGAGCGAAGTATTTAACACTTTTTTGGCCTTCAAAGCCTTTGTTGAAAAACAATCTGGACATCAAATTCTTAAGCTAAGAACTGATAATGGTGGAGAATATGTTAAAAACACATTCATCAAATTTTGCACTGAAAATGGAATTCAAATGCAACATACTGTTCCATACACTCCACAACAAAATGGTGTAGCTGAAAGGAAAAATCGCACCTTAAAGGAAATGGCTAATTGTATGCTGCAATCTAAAGGACTCAGTCTTAGTTTTTGGGCCGAAGCAATTAATTGTGCAAATTATATAATCAATCGCACTCCTACTAAGGTTCTAGAGAATATCACTCCAGAAGAAGCTTGGAGTTCCATTAAACCAGATGTAAGTCACTTTCGTGTGTTTGGAAGTGAAGCATGGGCCCATATTCCAGATGAAAAGCATAAAGCTTTAGAACCTAAGAGTGAGAAATGTACTTTTGTTGGATATTCTGAAGATGTAAAAGGTTATAGACTTATTCCATTTAAGTCCAAAAATGTTATCATTAGAAGAGATGTAAAATTTGATGAAAATAAATCGGCCTGCGAGCCTAGTCCGGCGGATGTGCCACCTCTTCCTATCTCTTCTACTTTTTCTTCTTCAGATGATGAAAGCGAGGATGATAATCCTCCCCCACCTTCTCAGGATCCTCAACTTCCAAGATGGGTCCGTGCTACTCGGGATGCAGCAGGTGATCTTGCCGGTGATCCTACAGATCAGCGACGTACACGTTCTCAGTTTGAAAGAGCCTCTTCTTTACTGGCTCAAGCTCCAGAAAATCATGATCCTGACACTTTTGCAGAAGCTTCAGGCCATCCACATTGGGAAGCAGCTATGAATGAAGAATATCATTCATTAATGACAAATGATACATGGGATCTTGTTCCTCTACCAAAGGGACGCAAACTTGTTAGATGTAAATGGGTTTACAGAACCAAGTATGGACCAGATGGGAAAGTTGATAAACATAAAGCTTGTCTCGTTGCTAAGGGCTTTTCATAGGTTGAAGGCATTGACTACACTGAAACCTTCTCCCCTGTTGCCAAAATGAACTCTATCCGCCTTGTTCTTTCCCTTGCTGCCTCTTTAAAATGGGAAGTCCATCAGATGGATGTTAAATCTGCCTTCTTGCATGGGGACTTGCAGGAAGAAATCTATATGGAACAACCCATTGGCTTCATACAAACAGACTCCAGCCTTGTTTGTCGACTTAAGAAATCCCTTTATGGCCTCAAGCAAGCTCCTCGGGCTTGGTATGCCAAAATGGATAAATTTCTTTTAGAATCTGGCTTTTCTAGGTGTCATTCTGACAATACTGTCTACACCAAGAAAGTGGGCAACTCTCTTATCATCCTTGTTCTTTATGTTGATGATCTTATTCTTACTGGTAGTGATCCCAACCTTATAAACCATGTGAAGTCCAGCCTTAAAAAGAAATTTGAAATGACAGACTTAGGACATTTACACTATTTTCTCGGTCTTCAAGTCTTGCAATCCCAAGAGGGTATTTTCCTTTCCCAATCCAAGTATGATTGTGATATTCTTCGTCATTTTCACAAGGGAGACTGTAAGCCAGCCCCTTCTCCCTTTCAGTCTGGAGTCAAACTTTCAGTCTCTTGTACTTCTCCTGAAGTTGATGCTACCTTATACCGTCAACTTGTCGGAAAACTCTTGTATTTAACCCATACTCGTCCTGATCTTTCCTTTGTTGTTGGCCTTGTTGCTCGTTTTATGCAAAACCCCCGTGAAAGTCATTGGAAAGCAGCTAAAAGAATACTTCATTATGTTCGAGGTACAATACAGTTCAGGATTCATTACAGTGCCAAAGCGCTCCTCTGTTAGTTGGTTTCACTGATTCTGATTGGGCTGGTGACCCTGATGATCGGAAGTCTACTACCGGTTATGTCTTCACTCTTGGTTCAGGACCTATTACATGGGCTTGTAAGAAACAGGCTGCCATTTCTCTTTCGTCAGTAGAAGCAGAGTATCGTGGTGCCGTGGAAGCTAGTAAGGAAGCCTTGTGGCTTCGTCAGATCCTATCAGAGTTTGGCTTTGAGCAGCAGCATCCAACCACACTTTGGTGTGATAATCAAAGTGCCATTCAGCTATGCAAAGATCCAGTCCAGCATCAGCGCAGCAAACACATTAAACTACACATGCACTTCATCAGAAAGCTCATTCATGACCATGTTCTTGAAGTGCAATATTGTCCAACAGATGATCAGGTTGCAGACATCCTCACAAAGGCTCTCACAGAGGCGAAGTTCACTAAACTTCGATATATGCTTGGAGTTCAGGAAGTTGTCACTAAGGGGGGATAGGCTCTAGTGCCTCCTTCGTTCTCCTATTGTGTCATATTTGTAAATCCTTCAATCCTATCCCAAGTTGTTCTTAAGGGGGGATGTTAGGATATTCCGACACATAGGATATAGTTAAGTTCAACTTGGTCTAGTATAGAGTTAGGTTAGAGTTAGGTAAAGTGTGTTTCTTTACCGTTGTACATTTTGTAACTTACAATCTGACGGTCACGATATGTAGTGATCCGACGGTTCACTCTCACCTCGGTATTACCGAAACTTGATCTGTGGCTTGACACCCGATTGGTCCATGAGTTCTATTTAAAGCGCATGGAGGGTCATTGTTCGGGTAATCCGTGCATGAGAGAAGCTTATGTAAATTTTCATTCTTTGATTAATAAATTGCTGTAATACCCACGTTGGGACAGGCCGTGGACTGTTTCCCTCCTTGCACTCTGAGGGTTTTAACCACGTCAAAAATACTGGTGTATTGATTTGAGATCTGGTTGTGAGCAGTGTCCTTTTGGTATTTTTTCTGTGTAACTTACCTGTAAATTCCTACATGAGAAACATATGCTAGCTCAGTTTGTGATCCAATGCTTGCGTAAATTGGAATAACTTGTGATTTCCTTTGTGAAAAGAAGATGGTAGCCCAAGCTTTTGACAAATTGCATGACAAGATGTGATGGTTATGTAAATAAGAGTACATCATGTGTTAAAGGAAGTCCTACTTTCCTGTGTTTTAAATTTAGACCTAGGAATAATCTTATTTTAATCAAAGCCCTTGAAAACGCGTTTTGAGACCTGTAAACCTTGGTGGATAGCAGTTTCAGGCTTGTAAAGAATGAAAATTTCTTGAGCTCCTTGAATACCTTATGTACACACCTTGGCTGTCGCTTAAAAATAAGAATGTTGGGAAATGATGATGTTGTAGAGGATGGTATTTATGACACACCATAATACACTATAATTCTCCCCCCTTTAGTGTAATGGTACCTTTGTGAGGGGACTAATATACAGAAATGTTTGAGAATAATGAAGCAATATGTTCACTGTGATCTGAATTAATCTATTCACACATCCCAAAATAAGGGAATATGTACTTACTATCAACAGACACACCAAAGAATGATGTGAATTAGTCTATGATTAGAATTAGTCCTATTCACACATCCAAAAATAAGGGAATTGCATACAATATTCACTTCCTTGAGTGAGGACAAACCAACACCAAAAACACAAATGAAGTTCACTCCAAAATTGCACTGAAATGACTTGTGATTACATAATTATATACATGAAACAATCTCCTTGGATGAAGTTTTGACTAAGCTAACCTGTGATATAAAGGACTTCTTTTCATGTTCTCTCTGTAGCTAGAGAGGTAAGGGATGTTCATTAAATACTCCTTTGTATTTGCGACATTACTACTTTGAGTCTGTCGCTGTAAGGTTAATGCATTTCTCTATTTTCTGCCTATGGCCTATTTATGAGATACAATTCTATGTGTATTCAAGTAATAATACCTCAACATGTCATAGTAATAATTTAGGTTCAAACATGTCGTAGTAGTCAAGGTCATACTTAGTACTCCCATTTACAATCATATGTAGGTACTTAGCATTGGGAGTCATGGAAGAGGAAGTGATATGTCATCAATTCCTTGGCTTGTGTTGTGTGAGGAAATAGATTTCTATGAGATAAATTTGCTGAAAGAGCTCATGGATCTCTGGAGTATATCATGACCGCTGATTGATGTAGAAACTTCACTAGAGAACAATATGAAGAGTCAAAGTGACATACACTGTTTTGTGCAGAGTAGAGCTGAGCTTTATAGTTTTGGCTATAACTAAGTTCTCTGTTCTTGATAATAGTGCTGGGAAACAGCCTCAAACAATGTCTCAATCTTCTTGTGTTTGATATGTCATCGGCATAATATTTTCTTTGTGATAAAGGTTTTTCTCTATATATAGGAGCTTCAGTTATATAATTTTAGATTTAGATACAAAGCACCATTCTCCATAGATGCAATGTTCACAAGGCATAAGTTGATTTCCAGAGGAAAGGAAAATCACTACGGTGTGGTCTGAAGGATATTTTACAAGGAGTTGCCACATTTGATGGTGTAGTTGTTGCTAGGTACAAATATTATTTTTGGTGAGGTTTTTTTCATTATATAGTTGAAAATGAATGTTCTAATGGTATTTGAAAATCATCCTAACAATCCTCAAAAGTATTCTCATTGATGTTCTTTTATAGAAACACCCACAGGGGAAAGAGATGATCATCAAGAAAGAAATCAGATGTGTCAAATACCATTTATTGACCTATACTTCGACATAGCAGAAGGTAACAATCAGATTCCCTTACAAACAAATCAAACCCTTGCATGCCTTAATTTTGTACTCCCAATGCTTAATTTATTAATTAGAGTTTGTCAAACAAGATGCCCATTGAATAAACAATTTCGATCAGTGAAGATCTATATTCATGTCACTTACTAATTATTTATTGTTCATTAACTACTCCTTTGGATTTGCGACATTACTAATTTGAGTTTGTGGCTGTAAGGTTAATGCATTTCTCTATTTTCTGCCTGTGGCCTATTTATGAGATACAATTCTATGTGTATTCAAGTAATAATATCTGACCTATGACCTCTGACCTTTCTTCTATGTCTTGTACAAAGATCTTTGTCTTCGGTGTAGCTTGCACAACAGTTAGTGGGCAATGGAATAACAACATGTTCCTTTGTTGTTCAATATGCCAATCAGGTCTTTGAGTTTTAGTTTTTATGTTCAATGCAATTCTGAGTGCAACTTGTCTACGATCACCTCTTTACTCACCATTCTTCTGAAGGCATGTGAAGTTGGTGTTGTTTATAGAAACTAGAAATGGCAATATCAAAGCCTCCATTTTAGATTGGTCCACTGCTTGGCTACTTGCTTGCAATGCTAATTGAGTAGATAGAGCTGTATTTAACAGAGGCACTCCATATTTGTTATGAGGTTGAGTTTATCTTCTACCCTGAGGATCATAGCCTTTGAGATTTATGGGTTTATGTTGAGTGAATTCTAGAAGCATTTTCCAAGTATCCTTGGAGATATTATGTTGGGAATGTTCCTATAAAAGTCACAACACTAATGAAGCAATTGAAATTTTCCAGCCAATACCAATCTCCACGCTTCCAATAGTTGTGTTTAGAGCAAGGTTATTTTGTCCAGTTGAACCTTCTATCAACCACATGCAGAAGGTTCAATTGGAACACACTATGTAAATGATACGAAGCATATATCAAGATTTAACCTAGACCATGCCCTTAATGCCATTCTTGAATAGAAAGCTAATGCTACACTACTATGTTAGGAATATTCTTCCAATTACCAAGTGGAGGCTTATTGAACATTGGATGGTATTTATGATCCGACAGACTGTTTGCATGTTGCTTCAACACAATGCATCAACTTGGAATGAGAAACATATGATAGCTCAGTTTTCTATCCAATGCTTGCGTAAATTGGAATAACTTGTGATTTCCTTTGTGAAAAGAAGATGGTAGCCCAAGCTTTTGACAAATTACATGACAAGATGTGATGGTTATGCAAATAAGAGTACATCATGTGTTAAAGGAAGTCCTACTTTCCTGTGTTTTAAATTTAGACCTAGAAATAATCTTCTTTTAATCAAAGCTCTTGAAAACGAGTTTTGAGACTTGTAAACCTTGGTTCATAGTAGTTTCAGGCTTGTAAAGGATGAAAAGTTCTTCAGCTCCTTGAATACCTTATGTACACACTCTGGCTGTCGCTTAAAAATAAGAATGTTGGGAAATGATGATGCTACACAGGATGGTATTTATGACACACCATAATACACTATAATTCTCTCCCCTTTACTGTAATGGTACCTTTGTGAGGGGACTAATATATAGAAATGTTTGAGAATAATGAAGCAATATGTTCACTGTGATCTGAATTAATCTATTCACACATCCCAAAATAAGGGAATATGTACTTACTATCAACAGACACACCAAAGAATGATGTGAATTAGTCTATGATCAGAATTAGTCCTATTCACACATCCAAAAATAAGGGAACTGCATACAATATTCACTTCCTTGAGTGAGGAAAAACCAAGACCGCAAACACAAGTGAAGTTCACTCCAAAATTGCACTGAAATGACTTGTGATTACATAATTATATACATGAAACAATCTCCTTGGATGAAGTTTTGACTAAGCTAACCTGTGATATAAAGGACTTATTTTCATGTTCTCTCTGTAGCTAGAGACGTAGGGGATGTGTCCTTATTTGCTCGTGATAATGAATTTTTTACAAAGGAAAGAATTGAAGAAGAGGAAATTCATATTGTGGTATGTGGAGAAGATGAAGCATGTAGCATTACTCATGCTATCCCTAAAGAACAGCCATATGGAGGATATTCTAGGAAGAATTTTGAAGTAATTCAAGAAGATTTTTCAGATTTGGAGGGACAAGTTTTTGTTTCAAATTCAAGCAATTTGCTTTCTTGCTTCAAGGGGTTGGTAACCTTTCTTCCCCCCCTTGAATTTGCCTGAGAAGGTCTTGGTTTCTTGGAATTCAATCATTGCAGGATATGAAAGCACTGGGTATGGGGAGAAGGCACCTG
This sequence comes from Pinus tabuliformis, assembly GCA_031772625.1. Lineage (NCBI taxonomy): Eukaryota > Viridiplantae > Streptophyta > Pinopsida > Pinales > Pinaceae > Pinus > Pinus tabuliformis. The sequence continues at coordinate 1,445,975,255 of CM062820.1, forward strand.
GTTATTTTGTTCAAATGTTGAGGGCAGGGATGAGGCCGGACTGGAGCAACTTTCACTAATGCTCTTGGTGATTGTGTTGGTATTGAAGATTTCATTGCCTTTTCTTTGTTCTAACACATCTCTTTTGCCACGGGTAGTGGAATCTGAGTGTAATGATTGCCTGCTATAAATTTCACATATATTATGGCAGCACCGAGAATCTTTGAGGACAGAGTACTAGTAGAGTTGCGATGTAAATGTACATTGTAAAAATCCCTTTCATTCAAGTCTAGTCTTACATAGCAAATGGTCACCCTAATAAAACATGGCCAACATTCATTGGATTTCATATGTTCATGTTGTCAAAGGAATCTTTCCTTTAAGGAATACCTTGTTGAAAGTGAATGAGGCAAGAAGCAACATCTTAAAGGAAATGCTTGCATCCCTAATTTTTTGCATCCTTTTGTGCTCTTTGTTTTTGTCATTTTTGAGTGATTGATATTTTAGACCTAAAAAAAGCATAAGAGAGGTTTTATATTTATATATATGTTGGATAACTTGCTAAGATTGAAATTTTGGTTTTGATGTCCTTGCATATTGTTTGACCAGATCAGTTCAAAATGGGCAAGCGAAAGAAATGGCAATATATCATGGATCTTGAGGTGCAAGATCTCAAAGGAAAAATGATGTTCTCTAGTAAAGACTTGGTTTGGATGGAAATAAATAGAAAAAACAATGGTATTGATCGAGTTGTTGACTTTATAAAACGAGAGGAAGAAAATCCTATTACTCCATGTAAATTCATACGAAAAACAAAAAAAAAACAAAAGAAAGATCTACTGTTGCATTGCAATATGATATGTGAGTATTTAAAATATATATTGTTTAGATCTTTTGAAACCATGATTATCTTTCTTTGTATGTACTAACAATTTAAATTTTTGGTTTAGTTATCATTGTTCATTTGGCCCAGAAGACAAAAGAGGAAATCTTTCAGCTAAATGAAGGACCTCATTTGTGCAGAAGAGGGGTTGCCAATGCCACTTTATTGTGAAAGTTATGCATGAAATTCCTGATAGAGTAATATTAACTTTAAATATGTATGAACATGAAGATGGGGAAGGTTGGGCTTGTCATGGTCAATGTGACACTTCAGGTGACACCAGGGCCTTGCATATGCCAAAGCTTTTGAGGGACATTATTGCATATGTAGAGAGTTGTTTCTTTTTGGGAGTGCCTATTGATGTAGTTTATAGAACCCACATTAAGAGACATGTTGATATTGATGTGGCAGTTCGAGATACAGATTTATTATGCAGGAAAGATATTGTAAACATCTATAATAGGTTGGCGAAGAGAAATTATCAACTTCACAAAAATGATGAAATGAGTGTAAACCTTTGGTATCAAAAGCATCCGGAATATTTTTTCTTTTACCAAAATCCAAATGGTATGGAGGTCCCTTTTATAATATGGATTCAAACAAAGTGGATGTTGGAGACAATGGTCAAGCTATCATACAATAGCTTAATAGCCATGGATTCAACATTTAACACAAACAAATATGGGGTAAGTCAGATGCCAATGATTTATTGAATATATTTATTTAAGTTGTATACATTCAAAATGACTAATAACTTGTCTTTGAATTTATGTAATGTTGAAAATGACAGTATCAGTTTTATACACTTGTGGCATTTGATGAACAACAAATTGCGGTGCCTATTGCATGGGTCGTGGCATCACGAAACACATCAGATGATATTGCAATATGGCTAGAGCAGCTCATGCACAAGTGTTTCCCAACCCGTCCTAATTGGAAAGTCAATGCTTTCATGGTTGATGGTGCACTGGCTGAAATCAGTGCCTTGAGGTAACTTTAACATTGTCATGATATAACCAAACTTGCATTTTTTCTAAAAATAACACACTAAAATGCATTGAATATGGAAAGAGGATTGTAGGTTGTGATGTGATCTTATGCGTTTGGAATGTATGGAGGGCTTAGTTGAAAAATGTCAATCGGTTGGCCACTAGTTCCATAAAAGCCAAAGAGATGTTCAGTGAGTTAGGTTTCATCATGAAACACACTCTCAATTATGAAGTGGAAGATGCAATCAATCAATTTTTTTTATCAACTTTGCAGATGAAGAGAAGTTCTTAGACCATTTCAACAAGAATTGGGTCACTGGAGATAAGATTTGTAAGTAAACATTTTTTTCTGTATTATATGCATTTTTTTCATTTATGAAGGTGATATAGTGAGACTGACATTGTTCTATTTGCAATTAGATATGTGGGTGAAAGGTTGTCGGGAGTTTCCTCATCCAAATCAGGAGACCAATAATGTCGTTGAGTCATACCATTGTTACCTAAAAACAACATTTCTATCTGATAGAAGGAAAAAATGTGCCCGGAGGATGGATTGGTTATTGCATATGATACTAACAACAGTTGAACCTTGTTATCGGTTCTAGGAAATCTTAAAAGAAGAAGGATTTCTAAACAACTACAAGAGAGAAAAGTAGCTAGAATCATCAGTGGAACAAGCAAGAAAAATTATGGATGTTGATTGTTGTCCTCATGAGAGCATAACCCGTGCTTATTGGGTGAGAAGTCAGACAGATCAAGGTAGAAAGTACCTTTTCACCTGCTATTGTAAGGATTTTATAACGTGTGAATGTCCATGGTCTATTTGTGGAAACATTTGTAAGCATGCCATAAAGGTTAATTGGTTGTATTTCCACTCGGATAACATATGCATTGACCCACCTGAGATCAATATAGAGCCTCAAAACCATGATGTAGATGTCGATACTACTCTTATGGCCACAAATGTTGTTGATGCAGATGTTGAGGCACTTCATTTGGCAAGGGAGGAGTTGTTTAGCTATACACATCTCATTTTAGATAACTCTCCTACTACTTTTTTGAAGACAATCCAGTTGACTAGTATGCTTAAAAAAATGTTGGATGAAGCCAATAATTTGCAAGTCACTGATTTTGACTTCACACCTAGATTGAGTTCGCTTGATCCATCTTTGAAGAGGAAGAAGAGTTTCCTTAGCCCCACAAAGAAAAGAAGAAGCAGCAGAAAAAACAATGGTTTGGAAATTGATTTAAATGTTGATCCATTAGATTATGAACCATTTGAGTTTCGATACCTCAATAAGCGAGGACATCATCAATCAAATAATGCCATCTCTATGGTTCTAGGTTAGTTTCATTTGTTGAATAGAGTCATGGTTTTAGATTTAAGTATTTAATAATTACTATTCTTTAACATATGGTATGTTTATTTTTACAGTAATGCAACAATCCTCAACCATGGCGATAACCCAAGACCAAAGGGAGATGCAAGACCATCCAACCTTACCTGCCATGCTAGGTTCATTTGACACTCTTTCATTGTATGTGGACATATACCTTGATGCTCTAGAAAATTTCTTTGCGATAACATTTTACATTTTTCTAGGTAATTATAGAATAAGTGGAGAAGCATCATCTTCTACCATGACTGATCATCTATGGAAGGACTTCAACTCTAGTAGGAATCAATGAGGTATGCACAAAGAATAGATAAGCTAGGTTATCACGGCATCATCAGGTGGCCCTTTATCATATGATAAGTATATTTATGTTTTCCCATTTTTATGTTGTTATAAAAATACCTCTTTCATAATTTGTTCATGGTCACTGAAAATTTTTCTTGCTGTCAAATAGAATCTCTTTACTTATTTATGTTCATGCAAGATGTTTGATTTTTATACTTAAACATGTAGTTACTATGTTCTCATACCTATGTTCATGGTTCGATGTTTATTAGATTTATAGATCTTTATATTTTGCATCTTTATAAAGTTATGGTTACAGTTAAAATATTGAATATTTCTAGCAAAATTGTGCAATCACATTCCTCAATCTATTCACTAAAAAAAGTGGAGCGTAAAACCTAAACATAGATTTACTGATAAGGAGTAAAACCTAAACAACAAAAGTCATGACCTTGCTGATAATGGTATGATGGCTATGTGTGAGAATACCTAATCCAGATTCCAAACATAAAATATGTATTGTTTAGCAAAAGTGGGCACATATCAATTAAGCTAGTCCAACTCAAATATATATGTTTGATAAGATAGAAATTTTATATCAATTACACAAGTGATCAAATCAGTTCAATGGGAACCAAAGGTACATCAAGCTACAATGACCATTGGGGAGTGATTAGGCATCTCCTAGAAGGGTAAATTACAGAGGTGAGTTGGACACCTCGAATTTCTATGTCATCCATCTCCTTTACGACTAATTAAATATTGTACAAAACAAAATCCTATCAAATAACAAAGATATTTACATTTATTTTGATTCTTGTCTGCCAAAGAATATCTGTACAAGTAAAAGCTAGGCCCCTACATGAATTGGTGGAAAACTGGCAGCTACTTCACTAGTGTGCTGAAGTGATTGAATTTCCAGTCTCAGGCAAGAGAATTGTTTGAGCAGTTCTTGAAGAGTCCCAACTGTTAAAGATTCTAAGAAGAGAACGATCTATCTTTTTTGCTTCACAGAGAAGGAATTAATGATGGCAATCTCAACAAACTATTTACAATTTCATCACTTCCACTGCAACACAATGATAGCAAAACATAAATAAATTGTCCTTGCATTTAGCTAAAGATGAACCCAATCTTAAATGGTTGACTATTAGAGGGATTGTAGAGCTTTGACTAACTGCAAGTAATCCTCTTAGCTCTCTTACAAGAATAGCCAGAACACCAAATGCATATTTTCTAGCTTTTATCTAAGAATCCCTTTGTATAGGAAAAACTAGTGCAAGATTTGGAGGAAGTGGAGTGGTCACATGGGAGATTTAGCATAGTAGACCATCATGATGGATGTGATTTCTTGGAGAAATATTGACATTTCCTTACTTCAGACACATTGAGCATGAGCAAGATTTGCTTTGATTTAAAAAGACTAGGTCCTTACTATCATGATAAATCCACAAGCACAAGATCTAAAATATAGAGAAGTCAAGCCAAAATAGAGTTGTGATCTGGGAAAACTATTGGGATGAAATCCAAGGTGGAGACAGGAAGAGTGACTGGATGATTAAGAAATATGTGTTATTAAGAATAAATTTCTTATAAACATAGTAAAGAAACCTTTCATCACTGATCAACAACCAACAAGCAAATCACATAGCATATCAATATCTCTCCAGAAACAAAGATTTGAGAAGGTGTTTGGAAGGATCTGGCAACATCATAATGTATTGATGATAATCACAAAACCATGAACCAGTTACTTTTCTAAAAATAAATTTGTCCATAAATTTGTCTCCCATACAAAAAACTGGAATCATTGCATGTTGGGGAAAAATAAAAAATTAATAGGTTCTTCTTTAGTGAAAGAACCATGCTATGATAGACCCCAAAAAAATGATAACAAAAAGCCATTCACACAATGGGGATTTATATTGATGGTGATCAATGATTTCTGTTGTAGTGGATGGTGATCCTATGTCATATTTGGCATCTACATATGTGCTTAAAAATGCTCTGACATAATTTATATCAGTGGACATCTTTTCAATATCTGTAGAGTGATTGATGGTAAAATGTTGAAATTGACAACTCCAATTTATTGCTTCCTTATGAAGAGGTTTTAAATTGTCCTTCCGAACCTGATAGATTCCTTTCATCCGATTACATATCAACTCTGAGTTGGTGAAGACTTCAATATCATTGACATCATGTTGTTTTTCCTCTTTTAACCCTTCAACAAGGGCTATGTAATATGCCTCATTGTTTGTAGTCATTCCAGGCACTTCTCTCTTTCCATGAAATAAATGATTTGTTGCCATATTGTAAAGGACGAATTTAATAACTGCTCGACTTGGATTTGGAAAGCAATACACTTCAATGCATAAATGCCACTTTTGCACCATTTTTTACACTTCAAAAACCTGAAAAATAAATAACAATAAATTCATGTTAAACAAGTAGACAATTATCTATTTCCTAATACTCAACATGTTTTTCAATCATATATAAAAAAAGCAGATAATTTGTGTTCATTTACACCACAACACTTTCAATACTAGCAACTATTCTGTAAAAACATGTTTAGCAATCACCACTTTATATAGATAAAATGCTCATTATAGGACCCAAATACATCTATGAGTTTTAAAATAAATGACACTGAATTAGGCTTCTCTGTTTTTTGAATGCCATATGCAAACTAATATGTAAGTTATATGATCCATATGCTGACAAAACTATTACTATATTATTTCTGGCATCATTTTCCACATTCTTTTGTTTGCAGGTTTGGGTGTTCATCATAAGTTTGCTTGGCCTTGCACCTCTTGCTGAACGTATAGGCATTGTCACCGAGTAAGTGAAAAATTGCGTGGTATATGTACATAGGTTACGTGTAATCTATACCACAATACTGCAATTGTTTATACACTTGGAATGGTCACTGCGGTGTAGCGACTTCATAAAATATTATGTTTGTTGGTTCTACAATCTTATATTTTGTTGTAAATTGTTGTTGTTTATCCCTTTGCATATCTTGAATATAATGATAATCCGAACATGGGTTAAGGGACAGAAACACATGTGCATGAAGTAGGTTTTAGAGACTTGCCAATGCAGCAGGGAGCTATTCTTTTCCCCACTTGCACAGGGGATTTGTTAGGAAATACCCTTGTGTTGCAAATTTTGTGTCTAAGTGCCACTTCTCACTGACAGATGATATCAAATCCAGCTGTATCTTGATTTTAAACATGCAACATTTCATGCTTACATTGAAGTTGTGGTTTTCCAGGTATTGCAAAAGATGTTAATCTAAATCAATACAGTGATGTTGAAAGGGAATACCATGATCCTAGTTGTCAATGAATGTGTAGTGTTTGCATCACCTAGTTTGTTTCATGATTTTTTTCTCTCGCTGTCCTCAAAAGATATGTATTTCTTCAAATTTGAAGTTTAAACCCAACAAAGTTCTCAGTCTCTTTATTTAAAAGCTCATAATGGACTAATCTCCACTCTGGCCTCAGGTAAAGGAAATGTTTACAAAATAATACAGTATTTACATATAGGAGTATTTAAATATTTATCAATGGCAGATGCCCCGTTTAACTCTTTGAATCACTAGTTTCCCTTTGCCTTCACAATCATAGTACTACACTACTGTTATCTGTCAGGGAGATTCACATATAATTTCCTTCATTTCCAGAACTTTTTCTTCTCTGTGAACAATTAGGATTGTTAGGATGATTTTCAAATACCATTAGCACATTCATTTTTCAACTATATAATGAAAAATACCTCACCAAAAATAATATTTGTACCTAGCAACAACTACGCCATCAAATGTGGTAACTCCTTGTAAAATATCCTTCAGACCACACCCTAGTGATTTTCCTTTCCTCTGGAAATCAACTTATGTCTTGTGAACATTGAATCTATGGAGAATGGTGCTTTGTATCTAAATCTAAAATTATAGAACTGAAGATCCTATATATAGAGAAAAACCTTTATCACAAAGAAAAGATTATGCTGATGAAGTATCAAATACAAGAAGACCGAGACATTGTTTGAGGCTATTTCCCAGCACTATTATCAAGAACAAAGAACTTAGTTATAGCCAAAACTATAAAGCTCAGCACTACTCTGCAGAAAATAGTGTATGCCACTTTGACTCTTCATATTGTTCTCCAGTGAATTTTCTACATCAATTAGCAGTCATGATATACTCCAGAGCTCCATGAGCTCTTTCAGCAAATTTATCTCATAGAAATCTATTTCCTCACACAACACAAGCCAAGGAAGTGATGACATATCGCTTCCTCTTCCATGACTGCCGATGCTGAATACCTACATATGATTGTAAATGGAACTACTAAGTATGACCTTGACTAGTACGACATGTTTGGACCTGAATTATTACTACGACATGTTGAGGTATTATTACTTGAATACACATAGAATTTTATCTCATAAATAGGGCATAGGTAGAAAATAGAGAAATGCATTAACCTTGCAGCCACAGACTCAAATTAGTAATGTCGCAAATACAGAGTAGTTAATGAACATCCCTTGCCTCTCTAGCCACATAGAGAACATGAAAATAAGTCCTTTATATCACAAGTTAGCTTAGTCAAAACTTCATCCAAGGAGATTGTTTCATGTATATAATTGTGCAATCACAAGTCATTTCAGTGCAATTTTGGAGTGAACTTCACTTGTGTTTGCGGTGTTGGTTTGTCCTCAATCAAGGAAGTGAATATTGCATGCATTTCCCTTATTTGTGGATGTGTGAATAGGACTAATTCTGATCATAGACTAATTCACATCATTCTTTGGCGTGTCTATTGATAGTAAGTACAGATTCCCTTATTTTGGGATGTGTGAATAGATTAATTCAGATCACAGTGAACATATTGCTTCATTATTCTGAAACATTTCTATATATTAGTCCCCTCACAAAGGTACCATTACACTAAAGGGGAGAGAATTATAGTGTATTATGGTGTGTCATAAATACCATCCTGTGCAGCATCATCATTTCCCAACATTCTTATTTTTAAGCGACAGCCAAAGTGTGTACATAAGGTATTCAAGGAGCTCAAGAAATTTTCATCCTTTACAAGCTTGAAACTACTATCCACCAAGGTTTACAGGTCCCTTGACTCGTTTGCAAGGGTTTTGATTAAAAGATGATTGTTTCTAGGTCAAAAATTAAAACATAGGAAAGTAGGACTTCCTTTAGCACATGATGTACTCTTATTTGCATAACAATCACATCTTGTCATGCAGTTTGTCAAAAGCCTGGGCTACCATCATCTTTTTACAAAGGAAATCACAAGTTATTCCAATTTACGCAAGAATTGGATCACAAACTAAGCTAGCATATGTTTCTCATTCCAAGGTGATGCATTGTGTTGAAGCAACAGGCAAACACTCCGCCGAATCACAAATACCAGCCAGTGTCCAATAAGCATCCACTTGGTAATTGGAAGAAGATTCCCAACATAGTAGTGTAGCATTAGCTTTCTATTCAAGAATGGCATTAAGGGCGTGGTCTAGGTTGAATTTTGGTCTATGCTTTGTATCATTTACATAGTGTGTTCCAATTGAACCTTCTGCATGTGGTTGATAGAAGGTTCAACTACACAAAATAACCTTGCTCTAAATGATACGAAGCATAGACCAAAGGATTTATTATCTCGATTTCAGACAGAACCTGACGCAAATCCAAAAGATTTACGATTGATCTGAAGGTTTTTACTTAATTTTTCGATTTCGCATTGAAGGGAATTTCAATCCACAGAGATAGAGATGGTCATTCGGGGCAGATATTTTAATTTTAATTTTTTGATCTTGACTTTCACAGAAATGGTGCATACCACAGGATAGAAATGGTGCATGTCTCAATCAGTCGTTAACAAAGTCGGAGGTGTCACCAAATTGTACCTGGGTGGCGAGCTGTAGAGTGGAGGAATTGCAGAGCGGGAGGTGCCGAGTCGAGGAGGAAGGTGAGTGAGCAGCCCACGGGATCGCAATTCCTCATTTCGAATTAGAAATGACAATAACTCTCTGCAGTAGCGATTCCAGCTCAGATCCGAATTGTCAGGGGATGTCACGATTTCCAGCTCCGATCAGATTTTCTGTCAGAGAATATCAGGATTGTCAAGCGAGGGTGGCGGAGCTAGGGGAGGGTGGCAGAGGGTGGAGGGATTGCCAGCGGCCGGAGCCGGACAATTTTCCGGGCGGTGATAGAAACGAGGCCATTCCTCTGCCTAGGTAGACTACTCCTATTCGTATGTTCTAAGTTTCATCCTCATTTTTTATTCTCAAGCCTACTTATCAGGTGGTCCTAAATAAAGATAAGAATAAGATAAAATGAAAAATATTATTATTTTTTTTAATAAATATAAGTAGTCATTATGAATTTAACGTATATGAGTAAAAACAGGAAAAATAATTTTTTTATATATTTTTCTAATTTATGATATAAATATTTTTAATTAAATAACTAAAAAAATCATTTTATCTTTAATATTGTTACATTTTAATTAAAGAAAATTATAATAAAATAATAAATAAAAATAATAAAAATATAATAGAAAGGTGATGAATTTTAATTTAAAAGATGAAAAGTATATTTTTATATTGAATAATATAAAAGAAACCATCAATGTTATTAAAAATAAAAACAAATTTGCACGAATTTTATCTTAATATCGAGTGTTCCACAATCTTGAATTTGTAATAAAATAAAACAAAACATTAAATGAAAAAAAATAAAAAACATAAAAGTTAATATAAAAAATAAAGTGTAAAGAAAAAAACAAATTATTAAAATAAAATATTTTTTTACAATCTTCTTAAAAAAAAAGGCTATTTTATGATTATGGGCACCGCTTTGCTTTGACCTCAGACAACACATCTCATTTGTATATATAATAGTATTCCGGAGCACGATCGCCCTCACACTCTAGCCAATATCTTTGTTGAGATTATCTATAGGAACATCTCTTAGGGATTACTTCATATAGCTGAAAATTATTTTTATAAAATTTAGATAAAGCTGGAGATGGAACTAATAATTTTGTTGAATTTATTACATTAAGATATTTGCTATATTTTGCATTTGAGAAGGGATGTGTGGCATTTAGATATTTGGCGAGTCCAGATTCATCATAAATTTATTTAGTCAATAATCTTTGTTTCTGAAATTTCAATTTAATTATATCTCTTGTCCTCACATATATGCAGGGAAAGGAGTGTAACCAGGTCTCCGAAAGATTATCAAGGAGGTCACACTCAAGCCTCCGGGCTCTCCATGATCCAACATTAACAAAGAAGGAATTCTATCTATATTTCCATAAACTTTATGATGATCAACAACATTTAATATATGTAACAATTTATCAGTCTCCCAACTTCGCATAGATTTTTGACAATATCACAAAGTCAGTGACAACAACTACTCTTACTCTTACAACTACAACAAGTAATTTTCAACATTTTAATGAAAATTGTGATTTTTCCTTGGAAAAAAAATACTTTATGATTTTTAAAATATAAAAAAATTATTTTTTTATAACATTAAAAATTAAATATTATAAACACTTTAACAAAAAAATATTTTAAATACATCCAATTTTACAAATTTCAATGGTCTACTTTATTAAAACTTAATGCTTGATTTTGTTTTTTCCAATTCCAGAAAGATTTAGGATTAGGATGTAGAGTAGAGAGGTAAATTTTTTATGTCAGTCCTGTCTTCTAAGAATCAGCCATAGTGATAAGAATAGCTATATTTCTCTAATTTGTGTGTGAAAAATAATATTTGCATTGACAAGGCGCTTGGAATATTCAATTAGCTAACCAGACAATTAAAGGCACGTATTAAAATTATCTCTACCACTATCAAACCTAACGAAGAAAAATGATAACAGGTTGCGCAAACTAATTGTTTTTCAAGGCTATAAATTTCAAGTGTGACACCAAATCATTCACAATATAATGAAGTTATTGCTATGTTGTTCACGGTGGCTCTTCATGCAATTTCATTTTTATTAATTTTATATATTTTAATATGACGAATTGGCAACGGGTTGGTTTAGTACTAGTGGTAATTCCATTTTTGTTAAGCCTCAAGATGTGTGAGGGGTTAATTAATGCAGATGTAAATCAACTTATTGGAATGAGATACGGGTAGAGTATTTGAACCTGAAACTTTTTTGCACTTAAAACATTAATTGTTTTATATTTAAGAAGAGAATTAAACATTTTTTTTTTTTATTTTTTTATTTTTAGGAATTATAGAGATTACAAAGCTATTATACACAACACCAAAATACATTATAATATATTTATTGATCACAACAGTTACACATATATAAAACATAAATTTTGAAAGTTCATACATATAGGTGATAGTGATGATTACAACTTATACATAAGAAGCAACAACTTAAATTGACCTTTGGGAATTCATAATGACAACTCACAACAACATATGCAAGACATTGAAAACACATATTACAACAACAAAGATAATCTTTGTATGACTGGTCACTCACATCGACTCAAGAATCTCACAAACACCACTCTTTTACCACCACATCTTCTAGCTATCACTTGACCTCCATTGTTGATGAACTTTTCAAAGATCAACAATATTGACACCTTGGCTTGTGAGGACTTCCACGATAAGAGTCTATTTGCGAGCTGTTAAAACATTGATAAAACAACTTACCTTACAAACATCCGGGCTTCCAGTTTAAGAACCAACAACTATTTTTATAACCAATCAAAACACACAAAAATTGATGCTTCCAGTTTAACTACCACCAAACCTTTTTATAACCAATAAAAGCACACAAGAATTGATGTTTGGTACACCCAGGCTTCCAATTTAAGAACCACCAACCATTTTTATAACCAATAAAAACACAAACACCAGTTACCAAAATGTACAGAGACATAATTAACGACCACTCTTTATTGATCTCTGCAGATATGATCAAATATAATAATAACAATAATAACTTTGCATATTGGTATTTGCCATCAGATCTTGAACTCTGAATAAACAATACAACAATATTTTATTGGTTCAGATCTAGAATAAGAAATGCCAACACTCCACCTGCATGTCACCATTTAAAACATGTAGACATTGCTCTCAATTATAGATCCACACTAGATCAAATAGAGTCTATGTTGATCCAGCTTCTTCACAAGAATATCTTCTCTTCTTTTACAAAGATTTGTTCACAATTGAACTTCACACAAAAGCAGAAACACTCTTCACAATTCTCCTTTGCATGCAACTATACACAATCCATACACAAATCAAATATTCACACAAACAATAGATCAAACACTCTATTAAACTGATCTATGTACAAAGGAGTATCATGGCTAAAATTGCATGATAGAAAATAGAGAGATCATAGAGTGATTACACACAACACCAAAACACACCAAGATATCTCTATTGAACACAACAACAAAACATATATGACATAAATCTTAGACTGCCACACATCTAGATCAAGACTGCAACTCATGCATGGGAAACTACAGCGTCTAAATTGACATATGAGAACTCACACTAACCAACACATAGAAACCATACTTCCAATAATTTTATGTAAAACTTATATTCTCTGTATTAAAACAAACGCATATAATAACATACTGTCTAAAACACCTAACCGCTGTCAATGATAAAACCAATTCCAATAAGAATCCATGCAAAAATCTGAGTAGTTTTTACAAAGAGAATTCCAATCATATTTCTACCGGATTCCAAACCCGTCGTATTGATACACATAATCCCTCTCAGCCGGCACTCATTCTCAGCATGAAACTAATTCCCCAACGACAACTATAAAATTCGGCACATCAAACTTTCCACAATTGTCTGAATTTCTGAATTTACGTGCTCAGAAATTACGCAAATCAGGTCCCCTCATTTTTCCTATTCCAGATCATAAACAGAAAGCTGCAATTTGTCGGCGCTGAAATGTAATCTCCCACACTGACGCTCTATGAATGATAATATTCTTGCAGCTCCAACTCATATATCTATACTACCAAAAAGAGAAGAGTTAGAAACTCAACATGGAAAGTGTGTGGTAGAGATTTCAATTCACTGCTCCACCGGTCACAGTCGTCGGTTTAGCAATGAAGGTCGGTTTCACATTCCCCGCCATAATCACAGTAACTCTCACTTCGTCCTTTTCATCTGAAACCTCTGCCATATCTCCGCTCCTCTCATTCTTCCCACCCTCTTCATCTTCACGGTTTCTAGCAGCGTACTCCATGATGTAGGACAATGCAAGAATAATGAAAGCAAATCCTATGAGAACAAGCAGGGCAGCCACCCCACCCAATAGATACGGGGCATCTTTAAGTCGATCGCTGGTGAGGGATATGGATGTGGTCAATTATTTGACCACGGCCATGTGATGCGGTCAATTATTTGACACGCTCATATTTGTCTAATTCCCGAATGTTTCGAGAATCAACAATCGAATGTTTGGAGAATCAACAATCGATCTCAATTATTTGACACATTCATATTGGTCTAATTCCGGAATGTTCAGAGAATCAACAATCAACTTAAGCTCACCTCAGACGCAACTGGGGATTTTGCTACTGATAAATGGCTACCTTCTGTGCTGTTCATATTTGATCTCATTGACATTGCTCCCGCACTCCTCTCCACACCAAATTTCCTTCAAAATATTACGAATCACTAGATCTCGTGAGTGGTAAGTTAATGGAGTGAACATCATCAGGGAAAAGAATTAGGTTTAGGGATATACATTGAAATACCAAACTTCAGGAATCAAGATATCCAAGATATGTAGTTAGTCCGGTTAGCCACTATGAAAATCATGAAAACAAAAATAGAAAAGTAGAGGATTGATACTGAAACCCTATTGAGGATGTCTCTAGAGCAACAGAAAATGCAGGAAGAGTAGCAAAGGATTAATGCAGTGTTGTTAAAAATATGTCATGATAAAAAATAAAATAAAAAACTGAAATGATAATGGGAATAATTATAACAATGAAGAAAGGATTACACATTTTATAAAGAAAGGAACCACTTGATCTAGGAAACATTTCGTCAAACGAAGCTAAAAGAATTCATATTGGCTCGGAATTGTCAGATATTAGTGAATAGAATGAGAAAACTCTTTCAATAAAAAGGAACAAAGTGAAGAACTCCCAGGGAAATTTACAAAACTGAGACAACCAATTTTTGAAGGAGACATTGAAGACAAAGTAGAAGGGTGGTTAACGAAGATGAGTAAATATTTCCAAGCTTATTAATATTCAACTAATCTGAAAGACAGGATGGTGACTTACTAGTTAAATGATGAAGCCACTATTTGGTGGAAAACACGAAAACAACTAATGGAATTAAGGACAAAGAGATGACATGGAAGAAGTTTAAGGAGGTATTTAAGAAAAAATATTTACCTAAGAGATGCTTTTATGATAGAGCCAAGGAGTTCTCTAATTTAATGTGGGAAGTATACATATAGATGAATTCACCAATAAATTTCTAAGGCTATTAAGGTACGCATCCTACCTTCCTGGAGAAATGATAAAGGTGAAAAGGTATTTGAGTGTCTCACCTTCATCATACAATGGCAAAAGCGAATTTGAAAACCCAAAAACAATGGACAAAGCTATAAGAAAATAAAATTTGTGCCGTTGGTAACTTAGTCAAAAAAACAGAGCAATACAAACAATGGTCTGCTAAGAAAAATTAGAGGTCGAATTTCAGAGGAAAGGGTTTCGAATCCTTACAATTTCAGTCCAAACCATAAATTTTTCAAGGGACTAATCATAGTAGAAATTCCAATACCCCATTTAAACATGCTCCAATGTCAACATAATTAGAAGGCATTAGAAATGGGAATTGAAATTTTTTTAAGGAACCCCTAAAATACTAGGAGCGTGGAGAACCCCATCTCACCCAATACTTCCCACATAGAAAGGGGGATGACGTATTGGCCATATAACATACCCGAGAACCATCAATAGTCAATTATGTAGATTAATATGTGCCCAGAATCGGTGTAGACTTAGACAACCATTAAGCTGAACATCAGCCCTCAAAGGTAAAAATAAGAAGTAAGATAAATATTAAACCTATTACAGTCCTCATAGACATAGGCTCTAGTTAGAATAATGTGTCATATAAGGTGATAGAAATTTGTTAATTAAGAAGAAAAAAACATATACAAGCATGGCTAGTGCACATAGCCACTGGGACAAAAAGGAAGATCATAGATTGTGCCTTAGAAATGAATGGATTACAAATTGTTGCAAACTTGAATGTTATACTATTGGGATCATACAATGTGTTGATCAGAATGGATTGGTTCGAGACACACAAGGTGATTCTAAACTCCATAAATAAGACCCTTGGTGGTACGAATGACGATGGAAATGCAAGAAAAATAATAGGAATACTTAGGTCCGTAACTTTGAGAAAAAATTCAGTTATATAAATGAAGAAGTGTGTTAGGAAAGGATGTATAATTTATGTTCTATAGTTTATTAATGAAACAATTGAAAATGGTAAACCCAATCTTGAATACTTTTCCTTCCTTAGGGAATTTAGGGACATGTTTCTAGAAGGCATCCCGAGGCTACTCCTAAACAAGATAGCGATTTCACCATAGATTTGATACTAGGGTTGGCACCTATCTCCAAGGACCCCTACATAATGAGCATACTAGAACTTACCGAACTAAAGTTACAACTACAAGAATTGTTGGAAAAGAAGTATATAAAACCCATTGTATCAACGTGGAGAGCACAAGTATTATTTGTAAGGAAGAAGAAAATAATTCTAAGGTTGTGCATAGATTACATATAGCTAAAAAAATGAATATAAAAAAAAATACTCTCTACCAAGGATTGATGACATATTTGACCAATTCTAGGGTGAAACAATATTTTCTAGGATAGATTGGAGACTAGGCTACCACCAAAATTGGATTAAAGAAGAGGATAACCATAAAAAATCATTCTAAAATCATTATGGGTACTACGAGTTCACAATCATCCCATTTGAGTTGATGAACACACCATCCATCTTCATGTGCTTGATGAACATCATTTTCAACAAATATTTAGATAACTTTGTCTTGCTTTTTATAGATGACATCTTAATCTACTCAAAGGATGGAAAGGAACATGAGGAGCACTTAATCTTAGTGTTTCAAACCTTGAGGGAGCATCAATTGTATGCGAAATTCAACAAATGTGAACTTTATGAGCAAAATATATAGTGTCTGGGGCACATTATTTCATAAGAGGGGATGGCAGTAGACCCTCAGAAGGTGAAACTTATTTTACACTCGTCAGTGCCTAAGGACGTAGTGGACATTAGGTCCTTCATGTGGATAACTCGGTACTATAGAATATTTGTAAAAGGATTATTTAAAATCACATCTCCTATAACTTCATTACAGAAAAGGGTTGCAGGTTTAACTGGACCCCTAAATTATAGGGATGTTATGACACACTTAAATGCTTCCTTACCACTATCCCCATATTAATAATTTTGCAGATCCATATGAATATTTCACCATGTGCATTGATTCCTCTAAGGACGGTTTACAAGGTTTTTGTCATAGGAAGGACATGTGATTTGTTAGAAGTCTTAAAAATTGAAGGGGCACGGGAAAAATTATGCCACCAACGATCTAGAGTTGGCAACACTTACACACACCCTCTAAATGTGGTAGCACTATCTCATTAGGATATGATTTGTGCTAATGACTAACAATGTTAGCCTAAATTACTTGTTCGACCAACCTAACCTAATTGTTAGATAGGATAGATGGTTGGCCTTTATTAACAAGTATGATTTCAAAGTCAAACACATAAAAGGAAAGAAAAATAAGGTTGTAGATGCTCTTAGAAAAAGAATGAGCTTGCTACATGCCATATCCGCAAGTCAGTATTAAACAAATTTGCTAGAAAAAGATAAAATAACATACAAAAATTATCAAAACAACCAAAACTTAAGGAAATGTGTAAAAATTGAAGTGTAAATTTTAAATAAAGGAGGAGAATGCAATAATTAAAGGATTAAAAAAGACCAAAACATAATTTTTTTAACCATATTTAGTAGACTTAAATAAATTTTTCTTGAACTAGTTTCATAAAATTCCATCTTCTCGACACCTAGACTACCAAAAAAATGCTTACAACAATAAAAAGGGAGTATTTCTAGCAAAAATTCATAAATGAAATAACAAAATATATAGAAAGATGCACGTAGTGCCATTTAGTTAAAGCTAAACATGAGCATCCTACAGGGTTGTTGCAATGCCTACCCATACCTAAATGGAAATGGGAAAGCATCAATATGGATTTCATTATTGGACACCCGAAAATGAGCAAGCATCATGAATTGATTATGGTAGTGGTAAAAAAAATAACTAAAGTGGCCCATTTCATCCCAGTAAAGTCCACTTATAAAGAGGACAATATAGCAGACATTTTTATGAAGGAGATGTTCATATTACATGAAATCGCAAGGACTATGGTATCAGATAGAGACTCAAGTTTTTAAGGAAATTTTTGGAAGGGTTTGTTTTAAGGCCTAGGGACTCAAATCAGTTTCAACACCGCTTGTCATACGTAAATAGACAAACAAATAGAGAGGAGAAACCAAATTATAGAGGATATTCTTAGGATATGCGTTATGGAAAGGCCTAATAAATGGGAAGAATATCTACATCTAGTTGAATTTGAATACAATAACATATATCAGTTATCCTTAAAAAAAAACCCTTTAATTGTTATATGGTCAGAAATGTAAAACACTGGTAACATGGGACAATCTAGTGGATTGGATGATCTCAGGGCCTGACATTCTCAAAGAATTGGAATTGGTTATACAAAAGTAAAGGCATAATTTGATGGTGACACAGGATAGGAAAAAGAGTTACGTAGATCTAAAACGAATGTTGTTATAGAGTATTCTTCTTCAATGTGTATGAAAAGAAACTACTTTAGGTCATGGATGACAAAACACCCTAACAATGAAAATGGCTGCTAGACATTGTAGATCTGTAGCAAATGATAGAAACAAAACCTAACAAAGCCCTAGTATATGCCACATTCATAGTTAAACAACAAAATGGAATAGTACAATAAGCGCGAATAACTCTAATAATTCAATGAAAACTAGATATATAAACAATATATTTTATTAAGCAACACCTATGAAGGGAAGAAATAATGTTACCAGTCCACCTCAATGGGATGGATTCTTGGCTATCTTCGAATGTCTTCACCTTTTGTAGAGTCTCTCTTGTCTATAATGTGTAAAACCCAACAAACAAAATGTTTGAGCTCAATGAGAACTCAAATGAAAAATAAGATGGTGTGCTATATGGATAATAAGAGTGCAACAATGAAAATAATCGAAAGTCCATAATGAATGGAAAACAATTTTATTTATAATATTAGGTTATTCTTGAATAATGAACAATAATAAAATATTATTAAACCCATTCTAGAATTAACCATTTCGAATATTTTGTTATGTATGGTTTGGAGGGAAAAAATATTTAAACTTTTATTTAGAAATAATAAATAAATAAATGATTTATTTATCATCTCAAGAAATATGGTTAAGGAATAATAAGAAAATATTGATTTATTTAATTATTCCTAAGGGATTTAGTCAAACTTGACAATGAAAATTAACTAATTAGTGATTAATTAATTATTCCTAGAGAAAAATAAGATAATTAATTAATTATCTATTTCTTTATCATAATTGGGTCAAATGTGACAAGGAATATTAATTAGACAATGGTTTCATTAATTATTCCTAGAAGATAATTAAATAAATAGCGATTTATTTAATTATTCTTCATGGGTTTTGTTAGCTACCTATACCAATAGGTTTCATATTTCATGATTGGCAAAGAAAGGTCCAAATATGCTCTGCTTTGGTGATGCAAAGATCCCATATTTCCAAGAGAAAACAATGTGTGTACATAGCTTGAGGTTGACTAAATTTTGATGGGTGGTCCAACAGCCTAATCTGGATCATACCATATTTCAATTTTCTGTTGTAAAATAGAGAAAGAAGTCTGTCCAAACTGTTTAACCTTGGCAGACAAGTAGCTTAGGTAGAGAAGTAAGGTTCCCAACTGCTTAATCTGGGACCTTGGAAGCAATAAGGGTAGTTCTAGATAGAAAATCAAAAGAAAAAGCCAAAGAAAAGAAAAGGCACATAAGGGTCTGCAAGTCTAAGTGCACCCTCCAGGAAGTAACAAAAAATGCTAGGAAATAGATGGGTAAGTAAATGGGGTTGCAGAAATCTCATTCCTTTCAAGTGAGTGTTTGATAACATGTTTGCAAAGGAATATCAGTGGATTGAGAAGGTTCTCTTCTCCATCATGTTGCAGCAAAACAAAGGAGCATGTCTAACTTCCCATTTTCCCCTTTCACATTCATTTACTAACATCCCTTCATCAGTACAGATTCATGGAAGAATTTAAGGTTTTATGTTGGTTCTTGCTCCTGTAAAAGCCACATTTCTTGTCTAAAAATTCTTTTCATTTTGATCTACTCCCTAATCTAAGTTGTTTTCATATAAACTTAGTGATATCACTCCTCATTCACTTTTCTCACTCATATTAACCCCTAACTTCTTATTATCTAAATCCCTTATGATTCCCTTCCCCCTACTACTATAACACCATGGTGTATAAATCCCCAGCATTGTATAAATATTCTCCCTTTTAGCACTATAGCTAAATAAGTTTGTTGAGGGAGACATTGGTCCACCAGGGACCAGGGTCAACCCTGTCATGGGATTGCTCTAGCCTCTGGTTGGAGTAATAACCTCCCCCTAAGCACTCACCTCCCCTCTGTTCAGAAATTCCACAAAGAACCCCCTTACCTCTGCTTAAAACCCACTTTTTAACCCTTCTTCCCCCCTCAGATTAACCCTTGCCCCGAAAAACCCACAAAAAACCCTTAAACCTAAAGTTCTCCGCCCAAAATATTAATTTGAATATTTTAATATGCCGGCGGGACCCCCCCAACATGCACGATCCGTCGGGAGGCCCGCCAGCCGTCCATCATCTGCCACCCCCGATCCAACGGTGGGCGGGTATTTTCAGATTTGGATCTGCCGACCTTTAGCGTCCGGGGAACGGTGGTTTTCCGCCCCGTACATGGGACGCGTGGCAGGCGGCGGGGTTGTTCGGAGCCCCCCTCCCCGATACCGCCTTTGCCCAAAGGTGGTGCGGGGAAACCGCTTACCACCATCCCCGTTACCACCTCCCCCTTATGTCATCCATGCGTCATCATGACGTAGCACCATCTCCCGCCCCCGCGCTACGTGGCCCTCCACGTAGCCCTGCCACCTTATTCGCCCGCCACCGTGTCCGGCCACACTGGCCTACGCCTCAGCAGCCACGTCACCCTCCGTACCCGGGCCCACCATGACGTCATGCTGACGTCATCGGTGGAAAGGCGCCAATTACTCATTTTTTCCGAATTCGTCGTTAAAAGTCACGGTTTGGGTCGTTTTATGTCATTTTCGAGCGAAAAAGACATAGCCGTTGCCGCTGGTTCACTGCCAAATCGCCTTCGGACCTCCGAATTCAAACTTGCAACCGTGCCAACTCATCAACTCAGCTACATTCAGCCTTCACAGTTTGGCCCGCAGGCTTTCTAAGCGATTTTATACAGGTATTCACCATAATTCTCCCATTTCGCCCATGCATACCATTTCTCTGCAAGTTCACCATTATAACACCTGTCAAGTTCCACAATTAAGCATTGTCTGCTACTTAAATGAGAGCTAAAGAAACCTGCATTGCCCCAGCACTATAATTCGACATTGAAACAGTCAATTCGCGGACCAAAATTGTAAATTTGTCCTCCAGGTGCCCAACATTGTTCCCTTTTGCCGGGTGTAGACCAGCTGCAGCTTTTTACCAAAGTAAAACTCACATACCCTCTGCAATTTGCCCCTAGCAATTCACAATCCCTGTGAATTTACCAAAAACTGCAGAAACAAGCCTGCCTTTTCAACTGTGAGGAGAATTTCAAGCATTGTCTGCAATAAGCCTGTCACTCAAATCTTTGAGCAACCTTGCAAACCATTGTAATCACCTCTGTTAAATTCAAACTGCATAATGGCTGCTCCTGCACCATCAGCCCTCAGTGTTGCTCCATTAAATCCACCAAATAAAGACCTGGAGTCCTTGCCTCTTGCTGACAAGGACTACCTCATTGAAGACTTTGTGGGTAACAGGGACTTCTTGCAGACCTTCAGGCAGTTAAGAGATGACTATCTGAATGGCAAGGACACATATGGGATATGGGAATCAAATCTGCCATACTACTGTCTCCCCTCTGTCAATGTTTTTCCGGAGATTATTCGCCTATGTTCTGAGAACTATGATGTGCAGCAAAGAGCTATTAAGTCTCCATCTGGGAGCATCCTCTTTCACATCAATCCTGAAACCATCAATAAGATGCTCCACTTTGATCAAACTGAGCTGTTGTTCCCATTTTCCATGAATTACCTGCTAGACAATGGTGCCAAGATGACCAGTGAAGAGATCCAAAGAATCACCAAGACATTTATGAGGCCTGAGTGCCAGCCCACAGGGCCACCTCCCTACCTGGATGTCTTTTTCACTGATGTAGGCAGGCTTTTGCTGGACATGATTGCCTATGTGTTGGGGTACAGAACCAGTGAGCATGTGGATGCAACAATGCTGGTATTGTTAGCTGCTTACAGCCCAGGCCAGCCCCCTGCCCGCAAGTACAACTTTGCTAAGTTCATAGCTAACAAGATTCATGATCAGTTGAGCAAAGTGGACAGACAGGGTGTCTTCAAGTACTCGGCCTATATCTATCACCTTTTCATGTACTATCAGTCTGAGGCTTTTCCATGCTACATCAAAAAGCTGGATTATAGAGGGGAAAGAAGATCTGTTATCTTCTGGACCTCTGTCTATCACAAAGTCTCAAATTCACCCTATTCCTATTGTGAATTTGTTGACCAATTTGTATACCCAGTCTCTTGCCTATTGATGAGGTCCCCTCCTCCCAGAATCTCAACTGAGATACAGAAAGCTCTGCAGCTTTCCAAAAAATACAAAATAGGTGATTGGTACCTATATGAGAATCATACAGTCATCAGAGTCTATGGCTGTGAGCTCTGTCCATACAGGCTCCCAAAATATGTGCCTATGAGGTTATTTGCCTTGGAGTATTACAGGCAGTTGATTCAGTCCGACCTCACCCACTTCCACAGCTCCAAAAAGAAGGCCCACCTCAAGTTCAAACACCAGTTGGGCCCCTTCATCATGAATAAGAAAGAAGGATGGGAAGATGCCGACCTAATCCTCAAAGATAAATACATGTTGTCATATAGTTTTTGGTGGGTCCCTTATGACCCTCAAGGCTTCATTACTGCTAGAAGAACCAAGTTCAGGCTTCTAGGTTATAGGCATTGTCAATACCCACACATTGAAAGATATGCCAACCAGCAAGAATGGCAGCAGGGTACTCTAGTTGAAAAACTAACTGAAGAAGAGACAATGCTAAAGAATGTAAAGGAGCTTGAAAAAACTATTGACCTAGACTCTGTGCAGCAGGTACCTTTCAAATGGCCTTATTTAGCAGGAGAAGGGACCTCGGCCTCAAGGACTGCACCAGTCGTCCAGGCACGTTCCACAGCAGCACCAGCTACAGACAAAGGCAAAGGGATAATGGGTGCAGAAGAAGAAACAATGAAAGAAAAGCCTGCCCCTTCAAATGAGCAGTAGCAAGAGCCCCAACAAGGGCAGCAAACAGAACAGCAACAGGAGCAGACTGCCCCTCCACAAACGGAGCTACTAGCAGCTCCAACAATGCAAACTCCACCTCCACAAACTGAGCCATTGACTACTCCAATTTTGCAGACCCCAGCACATGAGGAAAGGGGTATGAAAAGAGATAGAGAAGAGTCCACTCCTATTAGTGGATCCTCCCAACAACCAGGAGCCAAAAGGCAAAGGGTAGACTCCCCAGAGGTAGAAGACATCACTGAAGAATTCCTGGACAGTGCAAGGAAAGACAGAGAGGGCAGCCAACAGACAGGTACAAGCTCCTTTCAGCAGGAGCAAGGATTACAACTTGGTTTGGAGGTGTCTTCCTCCTCCCAGCAGAGCAAGAAGCCTAAGAGCACTAAGGCTTCTTTCAAACAAATAAAGGCTCAGAATGATCTGCTGAGGGCAGAGGTCTACAAACAATTTATAGATGCAACACCAGCCCAGCAAGAAAGGCTAATGTCTGTATATGACATTAAAGAGGAAAAAATCATCCTCAGTCACTTTAAGCCTACAATACCGCAGCCTAAGTCAGCTGCAGATTTTGTGAAGACAAGGGTGGAGGTCATGGCCAAAGACATCCATCCCATGGACCAAATTGAACTCCACAAGCAAGCTGGAGAGATGGTTTATGCAACCTTGGTGGAGAGGGCAACCATGGCCCATGAGCTAAAGGAGTCCCTGAAAAATACCAACACACAGTTGGATTTTGAGAGAATGTCCTCCCTGGCCAAAGACAATAGAATAAAGTCACTTGAGGACATCATTATTGATCTAGGACATGATCCTAGTGATCCAAAGGGTGTAAAGGCCCTTCTGAAGAAGAAAGAAGATGACCTAAATGCATTAAAGAAGAGGTTAAAGCTGTTGCCCACAGAGCACCCTCAAACAGTAGAGCTACAAAAGGAAAAACAGGTTGATGACCAACTGGACCTCATAATGCAGCTAAACCAGAGGGTCCTAGATTTGGAGAAAGAGCTGGAAGGAGCATTACAAGATAAACAGGGAGAGTCCACATCCCAAGCTCCTCCAACTACTTCAACAACAACAACAACTACAGGGGTAGCAGTGGCCCCCACAACAGAAGCAGCAGGAACAACAACAGCTCCAGATGCCAGCACAAGTGTAGAAGAATTGACTAAGGCCATCAAGGAAATGGAGCTCTAGGCAAATGAGATAAAGAAGGCCAAGGAAAAATTGGCAGAACTGGATGCCAAGTATGACAAATCAAAAGTAACTGTAGCAGAGAAGGGCAGAGAAATAAAGCCCCTAAAAGACAAGATAAAGGCCTTAGAGAAGGAGCTGAATTTAGAGACTGCCATGGCCGACATAAAAAGGATTCTATGGGCCAAAATTGGCCAATCCATCAGTCAACAATGGAGGTCAATCAAAACAATACATGAGCAGATGGACTTAATGGGCCAAGCACAAGCAGAAATCCATAAGGCCAAAACATTACTGGGAGACAGACCTGAACATGCGAACAGAATGATAGACTTCCTGAACAGGCAAGAAAAGGAGGAACTGGCAGCCATAGGCATTGCCAATAGAACAGAGGCTGTCCTCACTGCCAAGAAGGTACTAACTCTCAGGAATTATGTACAAATAGTGGAGAGGAAGTGCTATGAGATACATGGTGATGTGGAGGAATATAAACTCAAGATGGCAGTGCTGCAAGCAAAGGTCCTGCCCAGCCTCCTAAGAGGTGCAGGAAGATTGGTCTCCCGAGATCATTTTGCCAAAAGAATGGCAACTTTCATGGAAAATCAGATCACTGCATCTGGCAGTACATCTGAGCAAACAGGGCCTCCTACATGACAAAGCTTATATGACAAACTTGAAGGCCTATTCTTTATTGAAAATGAGGTAAATCATCTTTTTGAAACTCCTCCTAACGTTTATAGATATACAGAAGCCGATGAGACCTTGATAAAGATTCAGAGACATCAAATGCCTAAGGAGGATTGGTGGCAAGCAATGCTTCAGATTTTGCCACAGTAGCCTCAGTTGTTCGACCACTGCCAGCTCCAGGTCACTACAAAACAAACAGCATGACAAAGTCAGCATTAAAGGCAACTGAAAGGTGACTCAGCACATGGACAATGACAGCTAGCATAAGGGATAAGACAATATGCAAATTTTGACAGCGTATCCTCAGCCGACTCCAACAGCCGCCAAGCCAACTGCTTCTGACTATTTTTGACAGCTAAGGCACTAAAGAGTTATTTCAACATTAACTCTCTCAGCTACAATGCTCTAGGAGTTGGCATAACATAAATGAGACATTAACTCATTCTCTGATATTTTTCTTATGTAAATTTTGTATATATACCCCCCTTGGCAACGCATTAGGGGTTGGTGATTTTGACTCTAAGGCAAATCTATTGTATACTTTCAGTTTATCTAATACAAAGGGCCGGACCAGCTCAGTGATTTCCTGAAATATTTGATGTCTGGATGATGCTATGTGTGCTGATGGAGAATTCCTGTGTTGCCTGATGAAATAACAAGTTTTCCTCAATCTCTGTTCTTGTCTTCTTATGTTTATTAAATCATACTCATGTTACACTAAACTAGCAGTAAAGAAAAAGAATAGTGCAGGATTTGCTTTATTACACCTTGCGCTCAATTTTTACTGTTGTAAATGTTTGTCCTCAGAATTAACCATGGACATGAATTCTTAATTGCTCATGTTTCTATTAATTCTATAAGTATGAATGTTATCTAGAAATTCTCCATTGCTTCCAGAATAATATTCTCACTGTTTTTCTTCAGCAGTTTATTGTAAGATTCTTAATTGCCTTGCATAAACCGGATACACCACATTCAATCACCATTTCAAAAAACTGTTTCTCAGACACTAATCTGGCTCTGCAGCATCACTTCATTACCACACAGCACATCAAACAAACTAAAGGACCACTGACTCCATGCCCAATGGACTAAGACATGCTAGTAAGCACCTATATATATTCACTGGAATCATCACCAAAATACATTCCAAAAAACAAAAACTTGAACATCACAGCTAGCCTAAAATACTATCATAACAGAGACAAATCATAAAGAGAGATCCCTCTCTGATTACAGTTTGGCTAGAAACTGTAAATCCAAAGATTGGTTAGTGGTTACCCCGGCCGTATTCCCTTGGGAGTCATAGGGAACAACCTGGGTGTTAACAGGTTTAATTATAAATGACTTAATAAATGTAGTTTATTAAGTAATTTCTCACAGGGAAAGCAATTTTACTATGGTAAAATTGGCCCTACATGGTGTACTTCGATCCATGTAGTACATTATATCTAGATGATCAATTTTTTGTGATAACTGATGCCTTTGGAATTCAAAGTAGGAGATCATGTCTACCTAACAGTTAAGATGAATAGAAGAAAACTCAGACTTGGAAGTTCCAATAACCTAGAAGTAAGATATTGTTCTCCACTTGAGGTATAGGACCAAGTAGGCCCAATAAGCTACTAGTTAGCACTGCCAAAAAACATCAGAGTACAAAAGGTTTTCACTTTTCTCTTTTACGAAATATGTGCATAATATATCTCATGTCATTGATTGGAATTTTGTACAAGTAGAGCTTCAGGGATATTTTCTACCAAATCCCCTATGCATTCTCAAATGAAGAGAGACCAAACTCTAAAATGGAGTCACCATGCAAGTTAAAGTGTCATGGAAGCACTATAGTGTTGAAGAGTCTACTTTGGAGATGGAGGATGCACTTACATAAGCATATCCATGTCTGCTTTAGGATCAAGAGCCCAAAATAAACACAGAGGATGGTATTGAATATTAGGTGATGATAAATGTAATGCCCCAAAACATTTATTTTTAAAATTAATGTGAACTATCATTTCAATTAAGGCATCTCAACGGGTGGCAGAGATTGTAATTAATATTTTATAGATTTTGATTTTAGTAATAATAAATAATAGATATAGGTTGATGAGTGACATTAATGAGTATGGATTGTGATTTTATAGAAGAGACTATGCTTGACTGATGAAAAGTTGTCAAAAACAAATGGAATGTCCAAGAACTTTGGTTCCCTAAAAGGAAATTTGAAAGGGGGACAAATAACAGATTTTAAGGGCCACCTAGCATATATGGGATATGGCCTCATGGTTGAACAAGTCCTAGGAAACAAATAATTGTTAATGGAAGTTTTTATACATGCTATGAGGCTGGGAGGGGTCATGTCTAATTGCAAAATACCTAAGGAAAAGTGAAAGGAGTCTCAAGCTATGGGAGAACAAGTACATGTGTTAGGCTGAGAATGCATTTGTCAATTCCACTACCTATTACTAAAATCAAAATCCATAGAACTAATAAAAGATGAGAGGAGGAAGTCACTTTTATAAAATCATAACCTAGATCATAACCTAGGCTTGTGGGTGTCTCAGTAAAGTGATTTGACTTATCGATCGACTACGGACAAGTGGAACATCCCTCATCAAACTATATAACCCATTTGGTTGTGGGGTCACATAAACCTTGATGCATGTGTTGCAAGTACTGCTATTAATTAACATGAATGATTACCATCAATGTTATTCTACTATTTCATTTGATAATCTACTGAGGATATTACTGTTGTTTTAAAAATTAGATGGAACGTGAATCTTTTAGGCTTATCTGTTAAGTGGATTTGATTTGTTTGGAACTTTTCTTAAATATGGATAAATTTAATGAATGAATTGGATCACAGTAATGAGTTATCCATATCTAAATCACATTGGAAAAATGTTAATTCAATCCAATATATGTATATATTTCCTTAGAATAATAGCTAATTGAATGGTTCAACGGGAATGGTAATATAGATGTATATGGTGCTAAAAGTGGGTCACTTTGCATGTGTTAGGGAATTTCATTAATGAACCAATGAACCAAAAAGAAAAGAACTACTTGAAAACATGTAAGACCAAATCATCCCTAATCACCTACCTAAACCAAACAAAAAACCCACTGAATTTGCATTACAAATAAGAATGACTAACACTCTCCTACGCTCAATGAAGTACTAGGGGTGTTAAGTTAAAATATAGAGTCGAACAATAAATTTATGTAGTGGGAATAAATATCCAAGATTTTCACTAAAAAACTTCTAGTATAAACTATCGCCTCTCAAAGGTATGAGAATAGGTATAATAAGAATAGAGCTAAATAAAAACAAATAAAATGATGTGAGTAAAACCCAGACTACACCACACACTAATCCCAACAATAAGACGAAAGGTCTCAAAGCACACCCATTAATGTGGTTTACATACCTCAATATGAGGTTTTCCATTACCTGGAAGGTTACCTCACGAGGTATGCCGCGTGAACACTAAGGAACAAGAAGCTAAGGAAAATTTCTCTAGAAAATTCTCCACTCAAGACATGTGACCTATGCCTCACAGAACTTAGCAGTGAGAAAAGAAGAAACTATACATGCAATATATAAAATATGTTACTTGGGTTGTATTGCATCTGCTACAACCACCCTCCAAAATTTTTCGCATGCTTTAATTTTGGAGCCTTCCTTCTTTCCACATGAGCTCATATTTTAATGTAATTAATTATTCATGGTATGTTAAAGACTGGTATTTTTTTGTTGTGCTTGTGAGTTTTTTTTTACCTTAATCTGAACTTTTGCAGCCACAAGCAACTTTCTAACTTGACCTTGCAACACTATTGGGTTTGCCTCTAGAAACTACGTAATCCTGGAACGAAGGACACATTTCCTCTAGAAATTGCACAATATTCCTTGGTAGGGCATCATTGAGCATGAGAATTGTGTAGTTATAGATGACAAATAGGCCTTGTTGATAGAAGTTGTGCAAAGTATCCCTTGAGCTCAGATACTGTGCAATGCACCAAGTCAAGAAGTTTCACAATCCTTCGTGATTTACACAATCCTTCTTGGCAGTGTGCATGCAAATTTACTGAAAAAGAAAAGGAAGAAACAAAAAAGCATCGCTAGGAAATATGGATTCACTAATTAGTTTCTCGAAGGTGGCACACTTACTATTTTTGAAAGTTTTCAACAAGTGTCACATTTTCCAAAATTTTAGGCATACATGTCATAAACCCAAATCATATTATATCTATATAATGGATGCCCTAGTAGCTCATTTGTACATTCGATACTGGACCTCTAGCATTTCCAATGATATCAAGGATACTTCGGTGGAGTTTGTGGCACTTTTTGGGGTGAGCTTTTCATTTTTCATGCATTATCTCTTTCTTCATCGCTTTTGTCATTTGGCTTTTGCGAGTGTTGTTTTCATTGTTTCTTTTCATGGTTTCTGGAATTTTAATATATATTATCTTGTTCAAGTGTTGATTCCGTCTGTTATTTTTGTTTCAGAAGTGTCACATTAGTTTTCCTGATTTTTCCCATTACTGGTCATCCTTTTGGCCACTCTTCTTGCATTTTTGTTTTTCCTTTTGCATGTTGATCTCCCAAACTTGTTTTTCACTGATCCATCCATAATTATTAATGTTTCCACTCTAACAAGCATCATCACTCATATCTTCTTATTTCTAACAGTCTCACCGGGAAGATATTCTCATCACTTCGCCAATTTTCACCTTGTCTAACTAGGCATTGTGCAATTTTGAGGCTTGAGCTCTCAGCTTGGCCTCTAATAATGTGTAATATGTAGTATAGGATGACCCAAATATGCATTGTGCAGTTCCAAGGCTCAAGCCTCTTCCCTTGGACACTGAGACTATACAACGTGTAGTCTCTCCCACATTCTACCTAGGCTAGACTGCTCATTACATAGTCTGTAGCATCAAGCTGTATCACTCGATGTTGAGACTATTCAATGTGCAGTTCCTATAGCCAGTATCCCTCCCTTCACTTCAAGCATTGTGCAATCCTCTTCATTATTTCACTATTTTGTTTCTTGATCTTGCCTTGAAAGTTGATTTACTTAAGTTGACTTATGTCTGCCATGCGTGCTTTTTCCTCCCACAGGTATTGCAAGTGTTGAAAACTTATCTTCATAAGTCATTTTTATCAAGGCACCCAACAAAACTACTTCAAAGGATACCACAAAGAGAAATAGTGGGGAGGAAGTTGAAAGTAAACCAGTTTACTTTCTAGTATACTTAGACATCAACTCTTTGTAGAAAAGGAATCAAATATCACATGGCAGAAGTTGAATGAAATTTTCTCAACAACAACCATGAAAGTAGATCTAGAAGTCCATATGTGTATATTAATATCCAGAAGTCAAGGTTACACAAGGTTTCATGTAGGTACTTAACATTCCCATGTGCAGATGTTATTAGTTGGATATTGTCTCACACTAATCCAAGGAATATGAATCTTGTGGATGGAGTCTTACTTCTTTTCTAGCAATAGACTATCATCTCATGTACCATTTTCCAAAGCCGGAGTCACTCATGGATTTGTACTTATAAGTGAAAATCAGCCACTTGAGCACCAAGGATATTGTTAAAGCTGGTTGAAGGAGCCATCAATTTTTTTCTAAACACCCACCAACACCTACTAATCTAGGTTGATACAAAAATAGAAGTGACCTTCAAAATAGCTCAAAAATAAAATCCCTAAAATGGAAGTGAAACAAGGAACATATCTTAGTTCCTGTTGCCTTTAATCCAACAATGAAAATGTCACTGACATTCGAGTTCATATGCTCAATTTATAGCTGGTCAAAGTTCTGGTTGAACTTAGCCAAGTGGGAGTCACTATCGAGGCAACAATTTGACCAGGTCCCGGTGCATGGAATTTGGCCACCACAATGGGTGAATTTGTCCCATCTTTACCTTTTCTAATATACCTTATTTTATAGTAGAAGAAAATTAACTATTGTGCTATATAAAAAGGAAATATATATATATATATATATATATATATATGGCAGGCGAGCTTCCACCACCCAATGGTCCTTGACCAATGAAATATATACAATATATATTTAAATCAGGTGGGTGGGCCACCGCTGGTAGGCCTACCTAACCCCTATTGGAACCTTCGATCAAATCATATTTTAAATCAAATATTATAACCACATGTTAAATAAAACAACAGTTATAATATGTGATGGGGATTGAAACCAAAACCAATGTCGAGCTACATGTCACCACCACCAACGGGCCAACGAACCCATGTTGGTGACTCCTCCAACTTGAATTATTTAAAATTTCATTTGCCCATTCGAACCAGACCGACAGAGGATTGGGCAAGGTCCAGGTGCGAAACCTTGAGGGGCCAAAGGAAGTGGAAATATCAGTGAGGGAATATGCAAGATGCTGAAAATATTCCTTTAGAGGGCCAGAGGTGCTAGTGTCAAAATTTTACGAGTTTAGAGTCAATTTTGCACATTTTTGCTTCAGGTATCCAACCGTGTTGTCCATTTCTCCAACTACGGACTCTATTTTCACGCCATCATCCGAATTCTAGGTATAACGGTCATTTTTTAAAAGTTGCTTGTAGATGATTTCTTTGATACCACTTAATGAAAGAATGCCTCCCCACTTTGAGCAGGGCCCAAACACATAGCCCACATTTGGTGAACTTCATTATCAAATTGTTTGTGTGCCTTTAATCACATGGTTACTTTATAATTTCCACTTCTTTTTCATGTGTTAAGCTACTTGGTTAATATGCTCTTTTATATGCAATCATGAATGCATCCTTGAAGTTAAAATATCTAGATCAAGTCTGGTATCATAGCAAGTTTTCTTGATGAGAGTTTCATGATTGAATGCTAACCAGGAACAAGATCCAAATAGGTGAAGGAAAACGTAAATCCTTTGATCCCGAAGAGGGAAGTGCACCACGAAGATGAAACATGGAAGATGAGGAAGCTCGGTTGGAGGAAGAGAAAAATTATCGCAATATCTTCTTCACCATGGCAGAGAAGGTTGACAAGTTGTCTGCATAATATGAGAACACAATCAAACCTGAGAAAAAGGAAGGAGATGATCATGCCTCGGTAAATAATGAAGGTGAAGCAGAAGATCGTCCTCCCTCTCCATCCTCCAGTGAATGTTATTCTTCTTCCTCTTCTCATCGTTCTAATAGGAATCATAGGAATGCATCTAAAAATCCCTTTTTCAAGATGGATGTCAAATTTGATTTACTTGTATTTAGTGTAGAATCTAATGCACAAAATCTAGATAAGTGGATAGGATAGGTTAATGTCTATTGCCACATACAATGAATCAAAGTGGATGAAGTCAACACCTAGCTAACATCCCTCTAATTGAGTGGCACCACTCTCGTCTAGTGGGAAGGAAAGCTACAACAAGGTGGTAAGAGTAGTAGTAAACTTCTTTCATCTTGGTCTGAGTTCATTTCTTCCTTAAGAGGAAAATTTTACCCATTGGGTTATAGACAGAAGGCCATGATGCAATTGAAACATTTGAAACAAATAAAAGTTCAATCTAGTCAAAATTTACAGAGGATTTTAGAAAATAATAATTAGCATTGAATGTTCCACTTGACACTTTTGAGACTTTGATGAAATAAATCGGATCTTTTCATAGTTATTTATCTCATTCCTTGTTATTATTTGAACCTATGTCTCTTGATGAAACTAGTGTGAAGGCCACACATCTTGGAAGTAAGGAGAACCTTGAGCAACATGACCGCCCAAAGAGGGAAACGACAGCTAAGAGAAGGAGAAACAAAGGTTGCAACATCACTTACAAGCGAAGGTGGAGGCCTTGGAAAAGTTGCAGCATAACACGTCTGAGGTAAAAGTGATTCTTCAATTTCATGTACCTTTTATGATGATGATTTCACATATTTTCATAAACATACTAAAGTAATTGGATCAAAATTTTCGAAAGAAAGTGGGGTATCAAGGAGAGGGCCTCGACATTAATGGCCAAGGCACTGTGAATCCCATCAAGGTGGAGGAATTTCCTCGTTATGGAGGACTTTGATATGTCAGAAAAGAGGTTATGGAATGATCCAACACAACCAATGACCAACCAATGACAGATGGTGAGAGCACTTCATCAAATTCAAGTGATAGTGAGGTTTCCACAGGAACTGACCAAAGGGTCACTAGGAATAAGCGTTCCAAGATGATCTGAAAAGTTTGGAGGAGAAGGAATTATTATAGTCACTACAACAAGGTTGGACATGAGAGAGCCATGTGTCAGATACTCCATGAACATAAAGAACCATTAAAGAAGTCATTTGGTGAAGATGTTCAACAAATGAATCCGCTACATTCATGGTGGTTCACTTTATTGAGTAAGAGATGGTTTTACTAAAAATAGTAGCTCGTCATGCCCACATCTTGTAAATCATTGGTTGCAAATAATTGTAAAAGTGATTATGTGTTTTCCATCGCTTATTAATGCAACGATGATGTTTATGGAATTTTATTGGTAGTTGGGGTATTTAGCAAAGTATTTTTGTAGAAATCACATAAGAGAATTTTTTGGCCAATGCATTTCGAACCAACAATTGTGGTTCATCATCAAAACCAAATGATGAACCACACTTGTTGGTTCGA
This sequence comes from Pinus tabuliformis, assembly GCA_031772625.1. Classification (NCBI taxonomy): domain Eukaryota; kingdom Viridiplantae; phylum Streptophyta; class Pinopsida; order Pinales; family Pinaceae; genus Pinus; species Pinus tabuliformis. The sequence goes on from CM062820.1 coordinate 1,446,009,158, forward strand.
AACACGTCAGAGCAGGGAAAATTTTAAGAACCCCCCCTAGATTTATAAATATAATAAATGGGCGAATCTCCATGGTATATAGGAAAAATGGAAGGCGATTTTATCAATAATATAATATGTATATATAATTCTTTGGCGAATCTCTCACCAGGCATGGCGAATATTTTACTCAATTATAAAATCTTGTAAGATCTTGGCGAGTCTTTCACTAAATAATAAAACTTTGTAATGTCCTAGTGAATCTTAGCATAGGCTACATGCTGGTTTAATTCCCCCATTTAAATAGGCTACATTCCAGGTGAATACCATGGGTCAATACCATGTGCCATTTTTATTTTTATTAATTCTAATATTAGGGTTAATAATGGTTTTTTGCATGGTATTAATAACAATCTAGTCCATGGTATTTGTCCCATAGTATTTTGGTCATAGGTTTCACCTAAATAGAACACATTTTTTTAGTGTTCGTAAATATAAGGTGGAGTAAATATAAAAAAAATGTTTTATTTGTTTACCATACCTCTCGTTTATTTATATTTTTATTAATTTATCATACCTCTTTTACAAATATGGTATTTGGCCCATAGGATTCACTTAAATAAAACCTCTTTCTTGAGCCTTCATAAATAGAACGAGGGTTATGGACTAAATATAAAAAGAGGTTTTATTTATTTACGATACGTCTAGTTTATTTATATTTTTATTTATTTACCATACCTTTTGAGTAAGTATAAAAAGACGTTTTATTTATTTACCATACCTCCACTTTACTTATATTTTTATTTGTTTACACCCTTACATGTATATAAGGTGACTTATGGAGTAAATATAAAAAATGTTTTATTTATTTACCATACCTCTCATTTATTTATATTTTTATTAATTTACCATACCTCTTTTATAAATATGGTATTTGGCCCATAGGATTCACTTAAATAAAACCTATTCTTGAAAATGGGCGAATGGAAGGTTGTAAGTCCTAATTTCAAGGGCTAAATTTACCTTTTCTACCCTCTCCCTTAAAATAAGGTGGGCTATTTGAGGTGATTTGGAAAAATGTACTATGATACAAAATATTCGCCCACTAAAAATTTAAAACCCCTTAATTTCGCCAAAGGGTGAACATTCGCCCCTAAAATTATCCTTGCGTCAGAGAAAAATTTCTCTTATGTGATTTCTACCGAAAGACATTGCTTAATTCATTATGGATCACAAAAACCTAAATACAAAAGTTGGGGTATTTATTTCTATTATGATATAAAATTTACCAAAGAGTTTGTGTTATGAACTCTTGGCAAGTATCGAGTTGTTTGAATCATGTGTGGATTTGTATGTGATTATAAAGAATGTACCATATTTGTATGGAATGTAGATGTTGAAAGTGTGGCTTAACAAGGATAGGGACTATGCAGGATATGTGCATGATTTTGAAGGACCAAAAGCTCCTTAGTGGGGAGGAATGATCCAGGTGGATCTGGAAATAAAAACAGCCTTACAAATAGCCCAAAATTCAAATTCCTTGAATGGAATTCAAACTAAGACTACACTATAGTGCTCGTCTACCTAATTCCAATGGTGTGAATGACACTCAAATCCAAGTTCGTATGCTCAATTTATATCTTGTCAAAGTTTTGGTCAAAGTTGGCCAAGTGGTAGTGACTAACAAGGCAACAATTTGGTAGAGCACCAACACATAGAATCCAGCCACCGGAATGTGAGAATATTTATCCCCTTTAATTTGTCTAATAGCCCTGATTTTTTGGTTGGAAAAAAATTAACTATTGTGCTATAAAAAAAACAAAAAATATATATATTTTTTTTGGGGGGGGGAGTGCTGTTATAAAAAATTTTGTGCCTTATAGCATTGAGCATGAAATGTCCATAATCTAAGGGATCCAAAGTCCCTAAACATGTTGTTCCTACCCCTAGAGGAACAAGGCTAACAAACCACAACAATTCACAGAAGTTCTCCACCAGAAACTGCTCAAAAACAAGTCAATTCAGGATCATTTCAGTGGCTACACTAGCTGTTTGCGCTGAATGTCAAAGCCAACACTGGCTACCTGCGTTGAATGTCAAAAGGAACACTGGCTACCTGCGCTGAACGAGAGTGGACATGTGGCAAGCTCATTTCTCAAGGTGTCAAAACCCAGGAAGCTTCCAAAATGACACTTGCCTCAGGGAATTCGACTGGTGATGAGTAAGAGGTTCCAAATCTCCAAGTGGAAGCAAGAACCTCCAAGTGGAATCAAGAACTGATAGAGGGAGAGGACACTAGTCAGATCTCAAGCTGACTCATCCTCTCTCCAAACATCTATATATGGATCTCTCCTCCATGAGATCTGGAGGCTGGAATTTTGTTATTGCAAAGAATTGCTGTTGGTTTGAGATTGGAATCATTGGGTGCTTAATGCTTTGAAGGGGGTGAGGATAGGAATTCTATTTGCTAGGAAGGAGATGCTGTATTGGAGCCCTCTGGGTTGTATCTCTTCCTGAACCTTGTTATTCATCAATAAAGCTATCTTGGTTTCTCCTATATACTGATGTGCCTTTGATGTATGATTGCATTAGTGTATTTGGTTCATTTCTAATCCTAAACTAGTTATGAATGTGAATATCTGTCTTTGTGTAGTGTTCTTCTCTTGTCGCAAGTAGCTGTTCTCTTTTGATCTTGCAAGAACCCGTTGAAGCTGGACAAGCAAGAAGGCAAGTAGCTCTTCTCTTGTGATCTTGCATGAACCTGTTGAAGCTGGGCGAGTGAGAAGGCAAGTAGCTGTGAACTCCCAAAGAGAAGAGAGACCGGGTCGAGGGACAAACGGAAGACACCGGTAAGTCTATTTATCTCTCTTCTTTCACATTTCATAAAGGAAGAAACCAGAATAGCTGTCCTTGTTTGTTGCTAAGGCACTGCCACACCTTAGGTGGATAGGATCGTCCTGCATAGGCATTTTTCCCCACAACAAATTGGCGACTCCGCTGGGGAGATCTGTTTAGTCATTTTATTTTTGTTTCCATCATTGTTTGTTTCATAGACTCGACAGCAACAATCGAACTGCTTCTGCTATTCCCAGATGCAAAGTAGACAGTTGCTGCTTTGATCCAATCACTGGACTTGTCTATGATCTGAACAATGGACTCACAAATGATTTGATGATCCTCTGTGATAGATCTTAGTACTCCCTCAAAGCATCCCTTTGATTTCACCTTGCTTGTTGCTTTTATTTGGCCTGAAACAGTGAATTAAATAGCAATCTGTGACCCAGAACCCAGTGAGAAACGAGAATTTCTCCTTCAGTGCAGACCCAGTGAAGGGATTCTGCATTTAAACGCAGGTCCTGTGAAGGCTACCTGCGCTGAATGTCAAAACCCCTGTGTTGAGGTTGCGCTGAACCAGTTTGCCCTTGTGCAACTGGGGTTCTCTGCTCTGTTTTGCCTTGTTTTGATCTCTGATTTTTGCAGCCTGTAACCAGCATAGGTACCAGTCTGATAACTCCTTTTCTCTGCTTAAATTCTGCCTCCTTTTGTACAAAAAGACTGTGAGTGTTTTTATGTGTTTGTGGCATCATTTACAGTTTTCCTTTGCATGAGTGAAATAGTCATCCTGTAGCCCTTGATTCGGATCTATTGATTGTGATCTTAGAAGAGAGTTCATTGGCTGTTTGCAGTTGATTATACATTTACTCTTGCTTATTGGTTTGAGTTTGTCTCTTTTAAGTGTCGAAACAAGTATTCATTTCGGAAATCGTTAAGTGTTGTAATCTCTCCTACCCTCTCTGATTTCGAAAATGTAAACTTGTTTGTATTTGTCATTTAAAACCAAATTCAAAGTTGTACAAAAAGCTTTCTTTGTAGGCATCAATACTAAGAAAGCGGAAAACAAACACCTGCATTGTGCATTAGCATCTTGATAGTTTGCATGATTGATTTAGGAAAAGTGCATTAGAGTGTGTTGATTTCTCTTTGAGAAAAGATGGTGTCTTTCTTTTCCCTTAGTAGCTAGGATTTTCAAAGTTGAAAAGATATAAAGCTTACTTATCATCTTTAGACTGCATTTAGGAATTGTATCATACATCTCGGGGTGAACCTTGAAAGGCAAACTTCTAAAAAGATCAACCTAAAATAAATTGAATGAACTTAACAATGCTTTGCAACATAACTCACAACATAGAGGTCTAGGCTAGAGACGTGTTCCGGCGTCGTAAAGCCTGGTGACTGTCGATCTCGTTGATGGTGGGTGATTCCTCCTGAGAGACGATAGCGCCAGTACGGATTGTGCTCCCACGTACCGTTGCGTCTATATTGGGAGACCCCTATAGGAATAAAACCTTTATCCTTAGGAAGCCGTGTCGGCTGCCCTACTGATCGCAATGCACTGAACACAACATTCAGGAAGATCGACCGCCCGTACCCTAAAAAGTATTCTGCGGTTTTGCGAAAAGTTTGGCACACCCTCTGCCTAGAACTCCAGAGCAGTTCCTTTTGGCCTTTTTCAGACTCTATAACGGAAAAAGTCCATCCGAGCATTTGTCACTTCGGGCTCATTAAAACATCGAAGGAGACTAGAGTCATCTTTAGCTTTTTCTCGACTCTTTAAAAGTGAAAAAGCAAGTTGTGTCTAAAAGCGTCTAAAAAATTCATTTAATTCGGAAACACACTTTCCCCTTTTGTATTTTGGTTGATCGAGTAATCCGCAATCGTGGAAGAAAGTCAATTGAAACCCCGTCGTTCGCGGAGGCTTACAAGTCAACCGTCTTTGTCTCCGGAATCGAAAACAGTACGGACAAAGCGAACTCGTTCAACCTGTTCGAAATCTCCTATCAAAGTTAGAACAAGTGTTCCAACGACATCTGAGATTCCGGTTACTCCAAACATTTCTGGAAACCCTGCCTCTATAGAAGAAGTTCAACAGCCACAGAGGGACAGTAACACTGATCCTAGTCTGGGAGCAAATACTTGCGTTACTGAACCAGTTCCATCTGTAACCGGTCCAGAGAGTATTGTTCTTCAAACATCTGTCGTTGTTGATTCAACCCCTTCTTCGGCACCAGAAATATTTTACGGACCTGACGGTCTTCCTCTTCCACCTGGTTTGATTGCAATAGAGGAAATTGTAGAAGATCCGCAAGCAAGTACTCCAACACATTTTGGAGTCGGGGTCACTCTATTTCCTTCATCAGAAGTTAGTCTACCACAAGTGGAAGTTCCTGTAGAATCGCTAGGTAATCTCTTGGATAGACTCAAAATGTCTGAACAACCATCAACATCTAGGACTGTGTCGAATGACACAGCGACAGCAGAACTCCCTGCTGTCACTCCGACAATGTTTGCCGGCATACCATCTGTCCCGACTAGTTCTCAATCGCTAGAAGGAGTCCACCTAGGGACTATTTCGACAGTGTGGTCCGTTCCAGTTTGTTCCCCTGGAATGATATCCGGCAAGTCTTATGTTGAAACTTGCCAAATTGATCCATTTGGAGGTCAATTTGGGCAATCCAGTCCCCAAGGACAAACAATCCCCTTGAGTTCCGGATTGCTACCGTATGGGGGGCAGTATGCCCTTTCACTACCCCCTCCGGGAGGGTATCCATACGGGAGTTCACAATAGTATTCAGGTTATACTGCAGTTACATTAAGTGGTTGGGTACCTATGCTACCTCAACATCCGAGGGTTGTATATTCCATGCAACAGTGTGTACCTATGTCGAACATCCCGACCACACCGGCTATTGTGACAGTGTCGCAGGTTCAAACGTGGCCTGTTGTATGTCAACCTCAGATTTCTCAGGTTGTAATGTAACAGCCCCTTGACCCTATGACTTAACCACAATCGCCTACTGGTGGGGCGACACAGGTCCAAACGGGTACAATTACCCCACACCTTGGTCCAACGGTTAGTATAGCACAACAGAACATGGCTTCACAACCGTGGCTGGTGCAATACCAACAACCACAATTTCAGCAAGTGTACCAAGGTTCTGAGAAGTAGATCTTTGCGAACAGTGGACAACCGTATATTCAAAATGGTCAAAACCAACCGCTTTACAGTGGTCAAGTCCACCAACCGTATCAGTCATACCAACATCAATTGCATTATGATGGTATGCAAAGGCCAACTCCTCAGGCAATTCCATCGTACCCTGGGTATGCTTCACCTAACCTGAATCAACAGTTACCATTTGTGGCAACTTTAGAGTTACCCGATTTACACCGGTTAACAAACGATCCAATTGCTTACACCCCTTGGTGGCTAGCGATTCCTCACAAACTTCCATCTGACATTCCTAAATTTAATGGAAATCCAGGTGAAGACCGATCGAATCACGTGATGACTTTTCATCTGTGGTGTTCATCAAACACCCTAAACGATGATTCGATAAGGCTTCGCCTTTTCCAGAGGACGTTAATGGGTTCAGCGGCAAAATGGTATATTGAATTACCTAGAGCCTCGTTTGATAATTTCAGCTCCCTAGCCACGACTTTATTAACCCATTTTCAGTTACCGATAAGGTATGAAACGGGAACGGAAATCTTAACCAACTTCAAGCAGACAACGGCCACTCATATATCCGATCACATACATGAGTGGCGTCGTCGTCGTAGGATGGTGAAAACGTACGTTCCCGATCAGCTATTAGCTGAATGGTTTATCAAGTCGTTACTTCCTGCCATAACGGAAGATGTGGCCAAGGGGGGAGTCGTAACGGAGGAGCAAGTTATTGCTCGTGCGCAATATCTAGACTTAGTCTACACTCAGTCTGGCACGCTCTACAACAAAATACCTGACGCCCCTAGACCGGAATTCTCAATTCCTCCTCCTCCTAAATCAAATAGTGACTCTCATGCCGGCGATGGTGTGATTGACATGACAAACGCGAAGTCGACAAAGGCCAACTCCAAGAAAGCCCGTAAGACTTCAGATCAAAATGCAAAAGACGAAATTCTTGCTTCGGAAGTAAATGTTGTATCAGCAGATAAAGGCAAAGAAACCAATCAACCAGGAAGCAAGAAGAAGAAAAACAAAGGGAAGAAGAAGAAACAAGGTGAGTCATCCCCTGAAAAAACTTCTTCAAACCCTCCTGGGAAAGGGAAACCAAAAAGTCCATGTCTTATATGTGATGAGGATCATTGGACAGGAAATTGTCCATACAAAGCTGAGCTTAAAAGATTCTTCAAAAGTTCGCAAACCTCAGCTGTGTTAACTGATCCGTTCCCAAATCCAGGTCAAAATCTGGTTGATAGTGGAAATGCTTCCCCGTCGCAAGTGCTAATGTTGTCGATCTCCAAGCAACGAAATGATGCTTTGATTTCAACAAGGAACAAATATTATGGGAATCCGCAGCTGTCGAACGACAAAGGTAAAGATCAACCAAGTAGTTCGACAACAACTTCGACAGAAGTTGTACCGCCCATCATTCCTGAATTAACAATAAAACCGCCAAAGGGAGTAGTACACAAGTCGACATTTAATCCTCGCGCCAGAGCGACGCAGCATTATAACATAGTGGAAGATTTGGCCCAATCACCATCCGCTATGTCGACTCTTGAAGTACTACAAAATTGTCCATCCCAAAGGCAGGCTTTGTTATCGGCTATTGGTGGGGTTGATCCTAAGGATTCCAATCTTGTATCCTTCGACCACAAAGGATACGATCCTCAGTTACCAGCTCAACTAGCTTTCCTTATTCAAGTGAAAGCCCTCAACAAAACTGTTCACCGAACAATTATTGATGAGGGGGCATCTACATGTATTATGTCAATGAGTTGCTGGAAAACTTTAGTGTCTCCGACCTTGTCACGATCTTCGACGACATTGAAAGCATTCGAGGGAAGGACCTATACCCCGTGCGGTATCCTAAATAACTTGAAGGTTGAACTGGGGGGAAAAACAGTAGAAATAGATGTTGAAGTCATCGATGGGAATCTTGATTACAACATCCTACTGGGAAGACCATGGATATATGCCATGGCAGCTGTAGTGTTGACTTATTTTAGGAAGATCGCATTCCCTTTGCAAGGAGGGATTACGATCGTCGACCAACAAGACTTCCTCCCTAATGGTTCACAAGTTACAGGAAGCATTCCCATGATCCATGGAAGCAACCATTCGCTTCAAGATATCGGAGTAGGCCTACTGAAAGACCCCACATTAATGGGAACTTTCGCACTTCCACCTCCAATCTATATAGGAGAAGTAGCATTGGTAGGAGCCTGCAACATGATATCTTCCTCTAAGATCTCAAAAGACGATATCAACATGGATCATGCAATGGTTTTGCCCCCAAGCCCAATAGAAATATTGTAGCAATCAATGTTTCGGGCATGGGAGGCGAACCCAAATCAACGGTCATGAAATGTTTGGGTAGATAGGTCTAGAGAATATGGTACCCCATTAGATCCTTGGTCGAAAGTGCATGGGACTGACGAAGGAATCCTACAATCAATGTTGATTGAGGGGGCACCATGGAATGATTGCCACCATCGTTCCCTTCTTCCGGATTATGAAGAAGATACTCAACATGACCTTTATCACCCTTCAGTTTTTGAATTCCTATCAAACACTGTAAACACGGTGGATTCCGAGCGAAACTTATCCAATATTGAAGAGACTATAGCCATAAATATCACAACTAAAACAAATGTTGTAGAGAATATTTATGTCGGCAAAGGATGTTCTCCTTCAGAACTGGAAATATATAACGCTCTTTTTCACGAGTTCAGAGATGTCTTTGCTTGGTCATATGATGAAATGCCAGGTATTGACTTGAGTATCGTTGAACACGAAATTAAGATGTATCCTGATGTCAAACCAGTAAGACAACGGCTTCGGCAGGTTCACCCCAAGAAAGCCGCTGACATTAAAGCAGAAGTTGAAAAACTTCTCCATGCTGATTTCATCTACCCGGTTCCTCTAACCGATTGGGTATCGAATATTGTCCCTGTTATGAAGAAACAAGGGACAATTAGAGTGTGTGTCGATTATAGGGATGTAAACCAAGCTTGTCCAAAACACAACTACCCTACACCCTTCATCTACTAGATAATTAATGAATGCGCCGGATGTGAAATCTTTTCATTCATGGATGGATTTTCCGGGTATAATCAAATAAATATCCCCCCACAGGACCAGTCAAAGACTGCATTCATTTGTCCGTGGGGCACATTCGCTTATCGAAAATTACCCTTTGGTTTGAAGAACGCACGAGCGACGTTTTAGAGGGCAATGAATTATGCCTTCCATGACATCAAGAACATCGTTCAACCATATCTCGACGACCTTCCGGCTCATTCACGAAAGCGGACTGATCATCCGCAGCATTTAAGAGCGATATTTCTACGTTGTCGACACTACAAGATAAGACTCAATCCGCACAAATGTGTATTTTGCATCGGTTCTGGTCGTTTACTTGGCTTTGTAGTCTCTAAGGATGGGATTCGTCTCGACCCTTGCAAGGTTCAGGCAATCATTAATTTGCCTCCACCTTCAAATTTGCTTCAGATTCATAAACTCCAAGGGAAAGAAAACTTTCTGAGGAGGTTCATTCCAAATTATGCAGAACTTGCTAAAGGTTATACTCGTCTTTTGAAAAAGGATCTACCTTTTGTCTGGGATCAGGTGGCGCAAGCTTCTTTTGACGCTTTGAAAGATTCTCTAGTAAAAGCATCATTAATGTACGCCCCGGACTATAAAAGAGATTTTAACCTGTATCTGGCTGCAGCAGATACGACCATTGCGATGGTTTTAGTTCAAGAAGTCGATGGAATTGAACATCCTATATATTATTTAAGTAAAAACTTGAATGATACAGAAAGCAAATATTCTTACGTTGAAAAGCTAGCACTCACTGCTGTTCAAGCGATACAAAGATTTTGACATTATGTCCTCTTTCAGAAAACTACCATTTTATCAGATTGCAACCCCATGACTTATATATTGTCGCGACAGTTGCTGGGGGGAAAGTATTCAAAATGGATAGCGATCCTTCAAGAGTTTGATCTGGAATTTGTAAAATCCAAATCAAAGAAAGCTTTAGTTTTCACAGAATTATTGTGCGATCTCCCATCGTCGTCCAATGATGAAACATCCGAAGAATCGATCGTGGATGAAAGTTTGTTGTTGATATTTACAAGCAATGAGGGGTATGGAGATATAATAATTTATCTCCAAACCCAAAAATTCAGGCCTGACACCTCTCATTCAGAACAGAAACGTATACGATACCAAGCGAAAGACTACATGATCGTCGGTGATACACTTTACCGTCATGGTATCGATACAGTTCTGAGGAGGTGCCTCACCCATGAAGAGGCCGAAAAAGCCCTGAATGAGTGTCATTCAGGCACGTGTGAGGGCATCAATCTGGATATGCTACAGCACAGAAAATCTTATGAGCAGGATACTTCTGGCCAACCATGTTCAAAGATTGCATAACCGCAGTCAGAAGTTGCCATGGTTGTCAAATTTTCGATAGCAAAACCAGAAGACCACCCACACCTTTACAGCCAATAGTTGCTGTTGGACCTTTCGGCAAATGGGGCATCGATTTCATGACATGTAACTCCACCCCGACCGGGGGGCATGGGTATATTATAGTCACTGTTGAGTATTTTACAAAATGGGCCGAGGCGATGCCTACATTAGATAAGACTGGTGCAACAGCTGCCCTTTTCTTTTTCAATCATGTAGTCACCAGGTTCGGCGTACCACAGGCCATAGTTACAGATCATGGGTCTCATTTTCGCAATCACATGATGGTTGAATTAGCTGCCAAGCTAGTGCTATCTCACGACAGCTCTACCCCGTATTATCCGCAAGCCAACGGACAAGTTGAAGCAATCAACAAGGTCTTGAAGTGTATGTTGCAAAGGATGATCGGAGTTCACAAAAGAAGGTGGCACCTAATCCTGTACTCAGCCTTGTGGGCTTACTGAACATCGGTAAAGAACGCGACCGGGTTCACACTCTTCCAACTGGTGTATGGCCTAGAAGCAGTCTTGCCAATCCATTGTGAAATTTCGTCTCTTAAACTCGCAATTGATCTCTTCCCCGGAACTTCGGAAGAAGAGGCCCGTTTCTTGGAATTAATCCAATTGGATGAAACCCGTTGTGATGCCGCTTTGGCTAACGAAGCCCATAAGAAACGAGTCAGGGCGCAGTTCGACAAAAATGTCAAACCCCGTGTCTTCTCAGAAGGTGACTTGGTCTTGCTTTATGACCAAGAATCCGATAAATTGGGAGCAGGTAAATTTAATTCTTTATGGATGGGCCCCTATATTATTAAAGGAGTGTTTGCAAAAGGAGCCTTCGAGTTAATGGATTATGACGGAATTCCACTGGCGCAACCCCGTAATGGGTTGTACCTCAAGCGTTACTATGCTTAAATAGTAACCTGTATGCTTTTGTTGTATTTTGTTTTCGCTAAAGAGTTGGTTTTCGTCGAGTAATCCACCTTTTTACATTTATTGCAGATGTCAAACCTTCTAGAGACATGTGTTGGGTATGCCGACAGAGCGAGTCGTAGTTCGCGGAACCTGTCCTCCGTAGCCTGGGCCATTTTTGATCCAAGCGGCAAGTTAGTAAGTTTCAGAGGAGTATGTATTGGGCAATCAACGAATAACATCACTGAGTATAGTGCGTTGATAGAACTACTCTCTGATGCCATCACCCATGGTATACGCCGACTAATCGTCAGGCTAGACTCACAACTCGTAATACTACAACTTAATGGTATATATTCCGTTCGCAATCCAGCTATTTATCGCATGTTCCTAAGGGTTAAGATTTTGGAAAGACAATTTGATTTAATTCAATACCAGCATATTTCCAGAAACTTAAACACATTAACCGACTCATTAGCAAACTATGTGTTAGATAGACATTTGCGACATTTATAAAAAGAGACACATCATCAATGTTGTACATATGGATCATATAACTCAACCAAAATAAACCCCGAAAATCAAAATATATATATAAGTTGTTTATCGTTCATACATAATGTTCTGTAACCAAGACAAAATCGGTCGCATGACCCAAAAACTCAAAAATGCTAGGGGGCACCCTAGTCTAGTGATGCTCATGATAGCACGTCACGGCCTGTGCAATCATGCGCAAGAGACGAGTCCATCGTCTAGGCACACCAGTAGTATGCCGCTGCAACTGCAAAGGTAAATCGTCAATCCTCACATCGGGAATGTCGAGAGTAAGGCTCTCAACCTGCTCCTGCACAGCTGTAAGGGTCTCGGCCACATCAAGGTCACGGAGAATAACCCTCCCCGTAGTCTCCCCTGCTGGGGCAGCGACTGGCGCTCTCGGGCGAACTGCTGGACAAACAGGACCAACATCTGCATGCACACATGAGTTTGATTAAAGTCTTGATAGAATAAAGCACAAGGACATTATAAATAAGAATAGTAAAGAGTAATATGGTCGAATATTTTACCAATAGCGCCCCACTGTTCGCCATCCGGTAGTACCAAGTCCGGATCACCTCGGAAATCCATACCAACATATGGATACTCGGAATAGACCATCTCCTGACGCTCGAACCACCTGAAGAAGGTATCAGTGAAAGAAATTTGAGATTGACCAGCATTCCTAGACATGTGATCAACCCATCTCTGCATGCGTGGCTCGGTAGGAGAAGGCAAGTTGAGTGCGATATACTGAGGCTGCATCAGTGGTATTTTCTCCAAGGCAAAGGCAGTCAGAATAGAACCATATCCAAAGTTCTTCAGCTTCCCGTCCTTTACCTTGTTCAACTGACTTTTCATCTGAAGAAGTACTGCATCACACCAGTTGAATATTTTCGGTTGGAGACACTCCAAGGTGTGCTGCACATAAGATCTGTTGGCAACATGAAGAGATGCGCTACCGGCCATCCTACCAATAGTATACAGAATGGACCTGAGAGACCTGTCGGTGATCTCACGGATAACAACCTTGCCATCTCTACTCGGCTGGGATCCTTCCCTGCAATACTGACAGACATAATCTCTCACAAAGTCATTCCCTCGGGCCGAACCTGACAAAGAAATGGGGGCACCCCGCCTCGACAAACCAGTCAAGAAGTAAATGTCTACCACGGTCAAAGGGATGGATTTGCTCCTGATCTGAAATACTTGGTTGATAGGATCCCAAGCATCAAGCATATACTGTAGTAAGGAGATCTGTGCTCTCATGCTAGAGATACGGAAGAACTTCAGCAGGCCACAGTTCCGCAGCGCGTTCACCGTGACAGGGTCATGGAGGGCAATCATGTCCTCTTCTTCATGTTCTTGTTCTCGCCATGTAAGGGTCATTTTTCTCAAAAGTCCCTGCAAAACAAACAAGAGAAAGAGTAAGATCCTGGATTTGATGAGAAACTGGCAAAATTTTCATCAAAAACTGTGCAACAGAACTATTTTTCTATGCTCAACGCAACTAGCTGGTGTTCCACCTGCGTTGAAGGTCAAACTGCCTTCATGCAGCTTGACATTCAACGCAGGTTTCGAGTGGACTGCCTGCGCTGATGGTAGAGCGCCCTAACAAAACCCCAGGGGCTCAAGGGAACAGGAAAACATTCATAGAATGGAAAAAGGAAACCATGAAAAGAAAGAGCTAAGTTTTAGCTCCTACCTGGTCCAGACGGCGCCGAAAATCGTCCGCAGAATCTCCCGGAATCAGCTGATGAAAATCAAGGGGGAAGAGGCACCTCCAAAGCTCCAACAAACCAAGTTCAAATGAAATGGTAAAATGAGAGGTAAAAACACCTTTTAATTGCTTTTTACGTAGTTCAAAGCGAAATATTAGGGTTCTAATCTCATTTTCAAGCAAATGTTGTTCATTTCTAACTAGTTTGATGCAGCAATTGAGGATACAGTACTATCTTTGAAAAGGGCAAAGCTAGTTATGGTAAAAAATCAAAAATTTGACCATATAATATCGAGCAGTTTTAGCACACAGTTCATGCTCGTTAAAAAATAAACGCAAGATCCGAGCAGTTTTAGCACATAGTTCATGCTCGTTAAAAAATAAACATAAGATCGAGCAAATGTTTCCACCCACGTTTAAGCTCGTTAAAAAATGAACTATCCCGGTAAATAACCACAGTGAATGTAATATCATCATCCATTAAAGCCTTGGTCGTGTTTGCACCGTCACCTCCACTTTTCCATTGGCCAATCGTTCACCTCCATATGTTTGTTTACCCATTTTGAGGAACAGCTGCGAAGAGTGATTTCACCTAGCCATCCTTGTGACACTGCCGTGATTGGAAAATTCCAACCTGTACCTGGAATCAACTGCTAACCCTGTTTATCACTCGTTCCTCAAAAGACGAGTCTTCTTTAAGCTCTTTTCAACTGACTCGTAAAATATGAAAAGATTGCGGAGTCCTTGGCCTTCCAGCTCGTTAAAGGGACAGGGAGAGTTATCCCTCCTCTAAATTTTAATCCTTTTGGACCTGAGGGATTATTGCACAAAAAGTTCAAGCGCTTTTTTTGTTCGGCTCGTTAAAATTATCGAAAACTCATCCCTTCTGTATTCTTTTATACTTTTTCGGACTTAATGGATTAGATGACAAAAAAAGACTTTTGGATTTAACTGTATGTACCTTTTCAGACTCTCTAAAAATGAAAAGGACCGAGTTATCCTTGTCGTTAGACTCGTTAAAATCATTAAATAGCGACAAAATTGTCTTTAGACGAGAACGAGTTTCACTATCGCTAGGCTCGTTAAAACATAGCGATGGGCTTGCCCGAAGGGCAGGTTATAGAACAAGCATATGTTATCCTCCTCAGGCTTGACAAAAATAAAGAGGTACTGGTCAGCAATGATTGGGGAAAAAATTGGGAGAAATTCAAGAAACCTTTGATGGTAGCAAGTCGCTCTTGAACATGACACTTTTCCTCTGTACCACAATCGGGTTGGGTTGTTTCATTCACCGGTCACATCCATGGTCTCGCCATACCATCCATATTTGGGGTAATGCTACCAATCCATCGCATCAGTGTCGCCATCTGTTCAAGAGAAGTCGTTCAGAAAAAGTCAACCGTGTCCCATCCACTGTCGTACATTATCCTTCATCCTTTCATGACCACCACCTTGAATCATATGTCACAGATCATTTTCACCTCCATTAAAATCATTAGCTCCGTTCCGTGTCACTGATCTGGGATTCATTAAGGCCCTCCTTTGACGGATGGCTTCTTGTCAGCATCAGCTCATTATCCAAGAAGTTGATCTAGGAACAACCCCTTCAATATTTTGAAGCTTGCATGCCTCAATGGCAAGTTTCTCACTTCCGGCGACAGGTATACATCAATGACCTTCGACCGAAAGATTTTGGGTGGTGTTCGACGCCAAGTCCTTTATTCACACCACGTGAATTGTACTGCAGTACCTTGAGGGTCATTATCATTATCGGTGATTCCTCTCGCGCTTGTTAACGGTTTACATCATTGACCGGTAATCAAGCGATGTCTTTCCATGTTTGACTTCACAACATTTCTCACATGGATCGACTTGTACTTAGAGTGAAGATCGAACGAGTTTGAAGACCCCGGATCTAGCTTCATCCATCCGGGCTGCGATATATATTCAGGAAAGATAAAGACATTGACATGTACATCATTGCAGCAGATAATCATCCTACTCAAAGGATGATAATTTCATCAAAATTATCAGTCTAACACCAGACGATTGTCTGTTCTATGTACAGAAAAATGAATTTATAAAGCTGAGCATGGGAATGCCCGCCTCAGCTAGATCATGAAAGCAGTATGAAAAATAATGTATTGTATTGTATCTTATTACATGTCTCCTCTCAGCATTGGATGAACTTCGGATCCCCCTGATAAAGCATTTCACCCGATAAACAACCTCATACTTTAGGGGGCAATTGTTATAGACATTTTTGTGCCTTACAACATTGAGCATGAAATGTCCATAATCTAAGGGATCCAAAGCCCCTAAACATGTTGTTCCTACCCCTAGAGGAACAAGGCTAACAAACCACAGCAATTCACAGAAGTTCTCCACCAGAAACTGCTCAAAAACAAGTCAATTCAGGATCATTTCAGTGGCTACACTAGCTGTTTGCGCTGAATGTCAAAGCCAACACTGGCTACCTGCGTTGAATGTCAAAAGGAACACTGGCTACCTGCGCTGAACGAGAGTGGACATGTGGCAAGCTCATTTCTCAAGGTGTCAAAACCCAGGAAGCTTCCAAAATGACACTTGCCTCAGGGAATTCGACTGGTGATGAGTAAGAGGTTCCAAATCTCCAAGTGGAAGCAAGAACCTCCAAGTGGAATCAAGAACTGACAGAGGGAGAGGACACTAGTCAGATCTCAAGCTGACTCATCCTCTCTCCAAACATCTATATATGGATCTCTCCTCCATGAGATCTGGAGGCTGGAATTTTGTTATTGCAAAGAATTGCTATTGGTTTGAGATTGGAATCATTGGGTGCTTAATGCTTTGAAGGGGGTGAAGATAGGAATTCTATTTGTTGGGAAGGAGATGCTGGATTGGAGCCCTCTGGGTTGTATCTCTTCCTGAACCTTGTTATTCATCAATAAAGCTATCTTGGTTTCTCCTATATACTGATGTGCCTTTGATGTATGATTGTTTTAGTGTATTTGGTTCATTTCTAATCCTAAACTAGTTATGAATGTGAATATCTGTCTTTGTGTAGTGTTCTTCTCTTGTCGCAAGTAGCTGTTCTCCTGTGATCTTGCAGGAACCCGTTGAAGCTGGACAAGCAAGAAGGCAAGTAGCTGTTCTCTTGTGATCTTGCATGAACCTGTTGAAGCTGGGCGAGTGAGAAGGCAAGTAGCTGTGAACTCCCAAAGAGAAGAGAGACCGGGTCGAGGGACAAATGGAAGACACCGGTAAGTCTATTTATCTCTCTTCTTTCACATTTCATAAAGGAAGAAACCAGAATAGCTGTCCTTGTTTGTTGCTAAGGCACTGTCACACCTTAGGTGGATAGGATCGTCCTGCATAGGCATTTTTCCCCACAACAAGTGTGGGGTTCCACCCCTGACGGTCCTTGACCAACGAAATATATACAATATATATATTTAAATGGCATGGGCGGGCCACCCCCAGTAGACCCCCCCAACCCCTGTTGGAACCTCTTTCTAAATCACATTTTAAAACAAACGTTGGAACCACATGTTAAATAAAATAATAGTTATGATATGTGACAGGGTTTGATATTGAAACCAACCCTAAGCTACACACGACCGCCACCAAAGGTCCAACGACCCTACATTAGTGGCTCCGCCCACTTCCACTACTTAAACTTTCATTCACCCATTCGAACTAGACCGACGAAGGAGCGGGCCAGGTTTGGGCATGGAACCTTCAGCGGCCAGAGGCAGTGGAACCATGAGTAAGGGAATATGCAAGATGATGAAAATATTCCTTTAGACTGTCAGAAATGCCAATGTTATGGTTTTACAAGCTTATAATCTATTTTGCAATTTTCACGCTATGAATCCAACCATGCAGTCTGTTTCTCCATCTGAGGACTCCATTTTTAGACCATCATCCGATTTGGAGGCATAAGGGTCATTTTTGTAAAGTTCTTGTAACTGATTTTTTTGATACCAATTAATGAAAGAAAGCCTCCCCACTTCGAGTAGGGCCCAAAGACGTAATCCACATTCTGTGAACTCTGTAATCAAATATTTTTTGTGCCTTTGATCACATGGTTGTTTTATGATTTCCTCTTCTTTTTCATGTGTTAAGTTAGTTGTTTAATATGCTCTTTTATATGCAATTCTGAATGAATCATTGAAGTTAAAATATATTGATCACCCGTAAGACAAGATCTCTTAGGAGGGCCTATCAGTTGTTAATCGTATTATGTTTCATAATTTACATTCAGGAGAGCACTATGACCTTTTCTGAAGGCTAGGATTTCTTATTGGACCAGGATGTGAATGAAGGTAAACCATTGAAATGGTCATATTTTTTGGCTCAGAAAATGTGAATCCATGTATCTAATGTCCTTAGTCCTCCCAAGGGTGGGAAAGCTAGATTTTATATTTTTCTATATCTACTGGATGCAATCTGTGAACAAAATGCATTCCTTGGCATGAACTAGACTTGGACACCATGGGATCCTGCCATATATGTTTATTGAAAGATTCTTTTGGAGTGCATCATAAAGGAGTTATGGAGAAGCTAACTGATCACTACCTCTTTTTGCTATACAAGATGATCTTTGAGGAAGATCCACCTTACATGTCACATAGGGAAATGGAAGCAGTATCGCAGATAACATATTATTTTCCTCACTAGATGGCACTTTCCTTAGAGTGTTTGATGGACAGAAGTTGCCACATATTTTACCGAGGTATGCCACTAATAAGCTAGTCATGCAAGAAGTTTTGTATCACCTCTCTGTACGATTTTTAGCAACTTTGCACAAAAAGAATAATTCACCTTGGCCAACTCTTCTTATGGAGATCATATTGTATGATATTAAGAACTTGAAGGTTGTGGATACTGGAGGGGAAGTGATACAAAAAATTTCATTCAGTAGTCATTATTTCAATCCAACGTACAATCTGAGGAATATTTGCAAAGACCACTGTACGAGGATACATTTTCAGTGGCTAAGAGCAACCTTTCACTAGACGGAGGAGGATGGATGGAAGAATTGTTATAATGCCTCCAAGTCTTTCCAGTTGATCAATTTTGCAGGAACTTCACCGATTACTCCGATGAAGGAAGTTACTCCATAGGAAACACCAACAGAAGTGCGCTACCCAGTGCACTAGAAGGGAATGAGAAAAATTGTGCACAGTCTAGGGAGAGAATGAAGATGTAAGATAAAAGCAGATCTAGTCATTATGAGAGCAGCTACAACAACGAAGAAGAAGAGGAAACAAGGGGTGCAGGAAGTAGAACAAAAGAAGAGAGAAGAATAAGAGCATAAGAGGAAATAAGAAGAAGAGAAGAAAAAGAAAGAAGAAGAATAAAGTTAAAGAGAGGATGTAATAGTAGAAGAAACAATACAGAGACATGTTGAAGAGCTAGAATAGAGGAGGAGAGAAAACACATGTAGGAAAAAGATCTAGCTCAAGAGATAGAGGATTTGACCAAAACTTAACACATAGAGGAACAAGAGAAGCAAAACCAAGATGCCAACCTGATGCCAAGTACAAAAAAGGTCACCATGCTTTCTTTTCATCTTCCAATAGAGCAAGCTCCAAGCGAGGAAGAGGAAATTGTTCCTCTCGATGATGGTATAAGTATGGACATGTACAATCTCACTTTTGACGAGCATCACAAAAAAATTGTATAAGCACAAAATAAACATTTTCTAGACAACCTCACATCTTTTGCATTCACTAGAGAAAGGGTGATCGTGACAGACACCAGAAGAAATCCAGGTGCCATTTTTACAGCCAACTTGACCTTCGCAGGTGCTTTGAAGTCAAATAAAAATTATTTTCTGACTGAGAATAAATAATTGGCAAATGAATTGTAGGTTGCTAGGAAAGAGGTTGAACAAATCTGAGTAGGGGTACAGAACGCAGCTTCCGCACAGGTCCATTTGGACGAGTTGAAGGCAGCGGTACTTGGTGAAGTATCGACATTGGAAAGACCATGTAGAGACTTTTTGAGAAGCTTGTTACCATTCATAAGGCAATTTCCCACTTGCATGGATTGCAACAAAAGTGTAAAGATTTTCCTAAAACTATTAGGAATTTAAAAGTTTCCATCACTACCATGCATGAATGGTCAATGTAATATAAAGGGCCACCATTTGAATTGGGCAGGAAAACAAGGCAAGAGGCAAAGTTGGAAAAGGAAAATGTTTGAATGTTTATCTAGAATAGAAAAAAACTCGCCTCATTCATTTCCAACACTGATGCCTCATATGCAAGTTTTTACAACAACCTGGAATTATTGTTGAAATGTCATAGGATCCCATCAGTTGGTTCACTCATAGAGATCAAGCATAGAAATCAAGTCAGGCAGGAGATTCGAGAGTACTTGGAAAAGTGGAGACAGGTAACCATCAAATAATATCTTGAGGTAAACAAACATATTATGCACAAGTACATTGGTGGCCCTATCCAAATAAACACAATGTTTCTCTTGCTTAAGAAGGAAACAAAAAATGATTCCAAGTCAATGTACCTAGATGGCATGGAGACTAGATTTCGCTTCCAGACTGACACCATTGAACAATTTGGCGATGTCATCGTGCAATACAAAGCTTGGCACCGCTACGTCATTGAGAAACATCAAGTGGTAGTTGTTGAGCTGGAATTTCCCCAAACTCAAGCATGATATGTTTTGTCTTATTAGGCTATTGAGTTGGCTCTACCTAATTTTTTCTTATATGGGTACGAGTGCAAATTGTAATATTATTTTGTAATTAATTTGTAATTGGAATTCCAATTGTCAATATTGGAATGTGAAGAGTCACAATGTAATGTAATGAGTCATTTTGTAAAGAAGTTGAAGGGTCATTAGGGAAGTCAAAAATTCATAAAGGGGAGTTGAAGAATCACCCCCTCTTGTCATAAATATACCCACATAACTCATGTAAAGGGATTTTGGGGGAGTCTAGCTTTTCGCTAGGCTTTTAGCTTACAACTAGGAGCTTGGGAGTTTGTGAGAGTCTTGGCTTCTCAATAGAATAGAGGGAGTA
Source organism: Pinus tabuliformis (assembly GCA_031772625.1). Lineage (NCBI taxonomy): Eukaryota > Viridiplantae > Streptophyta > Pinopsida > Pinales > Pinaceae > Pinus > Pinus tabuliformis. Next base: position 1,446,029,818 of record CM062820.1, read on the forward strand.
TACTTTTTTAAAGTAGTAGGCGTTGACTTCATATTCCACTATTGGGATTAGTGGTCCGTCAATGGTATATGTATGAATGGAACTTTCAGTTAATAAAATCTCAGAGCCAATATGTTTTCATTCATATATTATGAATATAATAGGACTATTCTCGCTATGTTTGAAATGTATGTTATTTAACTTACACTTATTCTTATGAATTATTTTGTTTGCGTTGGTAGGAATCTTCTTGAAAATGTGTTGTTGTTTAATTCCATCACTACTTGTGAACTATTTCATGGATTAACTTGTGATGTCTTTATGCTTGTGTGTTACTTTCAAGATGCATATTGTTACATGCTTCTATGCGACTCATTCATTTCCCCTTCATTTGTTGTAACTGCCATGCATTACACTTGACTTTCTGCAGAGTCACGTACTTTTTCCCACCAAGGTCACCATACATCATTATATCTGTTATTATAGCCAAGGCACATCATTAAAACCCACTGCATCGACAAATATATCATACTCCAGATGGGACTCCTACACTAAACTATGTGAGGTCTAATTGAGACTTCACATCAGGGAGATCCTCTGAATGTTGGTGGGTCCAACAACGTCAATAGGTTGATTGGAAATAATCTAATTATTGATGCCATCAATCTCATGAGGTCCAAAATACCAAATAAGGGTTTAACAATAAAAGATGCAAAGAATCATAAATTTTACGTACTAGAAATAGAATTATCAAAGAAACAAACCACTGCAAATAATTTACTTTTCATATAAGAAAAAACTCATGTATTCCAATTTCCATGAATAGAAACAACCATATGCCAAGGTGGAATCATGGAGTTATCTAATTTTCACCCTACACTATCCACTGTTGAAAGGGCTCATAATGTAACAAATAATAAATAACCATAGAGTCCTCCAAAACTGAATAAAGTATTTCATTTTCAAAGAGAGAGATTTAACAAAATTGTAAGTGTGTAGAACAGGGGACCTAGGGTTGGTATCCTCTCCCAATGTCATATTACAATAATTAAGGTTTTACTAAACCATACATACTCAAAAGGAAATCAAATATAGACTCATGTGAAGAAAAGTATTCCACGAAGGTACATGCAACAACTAAGGAAGGGAAATGAAGTCGTCATATTTTCATCAATATGTCGAGGGGAAACATTTGGGAACAGGTCCACAGGATGACCTGTACCTCTTTCTCTCAACCTATAGAATAATGTCAACATAATCCTACTTCCAATTGAAAACACTCCTACATATACCACACTAGGAATGATTAGCACATTAAAATAACAAAAGGGATAAATGAGCTACAAATAAGAGGAGTTACCTGTAATAACATTCCATACCCTCAGTTTCCATATAATCTAAGAAAATTTTGTTATGACAACTATTTCACAAAAATAGCAAGGGTAATATCGGTTGACAACACTTAGAGTTAGGAATGTAGAAGGGGAGGGGAAATAAAATAAAATATCGCAGACATATATAATACCAAAAAAAAATACAGAGATGAAATAAAGAAAGATGGGCCACAAATCCATTAGGTATGTTAGATGCAAGTCAAAAAACTAAATAAAATAGTAGATATGAAGGAAGAAATATGGGCCATATTCCCATAAGGTCTCACCGAATCACAGGTGGAGGTTACATAGCTAAACAAGACACATAGATCTTAGGGGAAGAAGGAGTAGAACAATGATAATACAGAACCTCTAAACCATAACTTCCTAGTGAGTGTCTAAATAGTCAAGGAACCTAATTCTCGATCCATGTACCCAATTTCCTTGTATGAACATTTGGATCAATATCGACCAAACTAACACTAAAAAAATTATAATAGTCATTAAAATCCACTATAAGTACCAGGTTGGAATGTAAGGAGGATCACCATCAATTCATGATCTGACAGTCCTCCCCATGGTTGGTCACATGAATATGAAGCCAGGTGGAAAGACTTAAACCCTTGTGTCATACCAAAACCTATGTAATATGTAAAATATGGTCATTTTCAAGGTGGATCTTGATCAAACCCAAGCATCCAAGGTGGGGCTACCAATCTAGATGAAAATCAGAAGTTCCCATTATGTGGCGTCACAACCCTCCATAATGGACATGACAAGTGACCAAGTGACTGGGCCGATAATGAGGCAACCACCCGAGCAGGATAACACAACCTCATCAATAAACAATAGGCTCCCAAATTATAATTAACACCTACAAACACACACTAAGCACAATCCACATAACAATGGTGGTGCCCCTATACCCCTACATGTACACATTTTGCATGGCCAAAGAAGTATAGCATCCTAGGACTTACGATGTCATAAAAAGAAAGAAAGATGTATATCTATATATATATATATATATATATATATATATATATATATATATATATATATATATATATATATATATATATATATATAGATATATATATATATATATATATATATATATATATATATATATATATATATATATATATATATTTCTTTCTTTTTTTCTTTCTTTTTATGACATGTGAATGTTTAAAGTAGTGTCAAAACTATATTGAGGTCGCGACCCCACTCTAACATTGGAAGTTGGTCTACAGTCTGTTGCACCTTGGATAAGGTTCCCTTCGATTTACAATCCACACCAAGGTCATACTTTTATGAAAGAAAAAATAATAGAAGTTAAGAGCTATCAAAAATTTAATAAAAGAAATCAAAAATATTTTTTTGTTTTATTATTGGGTTGAGAGGCCATTCTAAAATTTAGCATGAGAAATGTGTAATTCCTTATGTGCTTAACCTTCAATTGACAAGTGTCCCTTTTAACATAAAAGTAAAAACTTCTTTAAATAAAAACACAATGTTGCTATAATAAAAAAAATAAAAATGAATAATTATTTGGTTAATTTTAATAAGAAGTATTATAACACATCTATAATCTCACTCTCATTTCTTTGTTGATATTACAACCTAGTTTGAAGGAGATGTGGTAAAAATATTTCCCTCTCACTCTCACCCATAAATAAAATGCTTAGATGTCTATGTAAAGTAACATAATTCTCTCTTTCTATGTCGTTGAGGGATCTCACTCTCAACCATAAATAAAATGCTTAGATGTCCATGTAAAGTAACATAATTCTCCCATTCTATGTCGTTCAGGGAACCACGAGATCAGCAACCACAAATAATCCGAACATGATTTTATATCAACTTATCAACTTCCAAAAGAAATAAAGTAATTAAATGTAAAAGAAATCTTATTGAGCGAGAGGCTCATTCTATAGTAAAGTGTGAAGGCAATGTATAAGTATGTCCATCCCTCCTAAAATACAAATAAAATAATCTCTAAATAGAAAATCATTGTCCCCTATAAATAATAATAATAATAATTGTTATGCATATTCAATTAGTTGTCCATATAACCTAATATAATTTAATGTAAAGTAATTAGAAATAAAAAGTATATATATGTGAGTAAGATTTTTAACACGTGATATCAACTTCATATATATCTATATATAGAAAAAAATGTTAAGAAAAAATATTTTAATTTTGTATAGAATAAAATATCCAATGTGGGTTATGAATAAAATATTTTAATATGAATTAATATCGAGTACTTAAAAATATATCAACAACAAAATAATCCGTTTAATGTGTTATTAAATGCACATGTTAAGTAATCTCTATCACATTCAAAAATACAATTTAAACAATAAAAAATTACACATTTTTTTTGCACTTTTATATTTGTGCACATGTGAAGAAATTTGATCCCTCTCAACTCATATTAGATTCGTGACTAAGATGGATCTATGTTGGTATTTTCACACTTGAGTATATGAAAACGTTATATAATTCTTATAATTTTTAAAAATATTTCGACACATAAGAGCTCAACCAATCCCCTGACAAATAAATAAATTTCAATAAAATAAAAAATAATAATAATTGAATTCCTAATATTAAATTATGATAAGCGTCATAAATTTTTAATCAAACAAACTAATACCCAGTCAAAAACAAAATTGAATGTGTTATATGATACTGCGCCAGTTATAATAACATAACAAAATAACCAACATGATTGTCAACCCTGAATTTATATAATTAACAATTCAATATAGTGACTTTTAAACTCAAACATAGGTTGATTATAATCTACGATGATCCTTTCCCTGAAAATTTGTTACATTAACACGTGGATCCATCTCTTTTCTTTTAGGCCGTTCAAATAGCCTTTACACGTCAACAAGGCTGAACCTCTTGACAGTGAGTATAGATGAGAGGTCTCCGCTAACAACTAAATTAGCGCTAACAAATAATATTCGTATGTTCTAAATTCCATCTTCATTTTTTATTCTCAACCCTAGAGATAACAATGAGATAAAATGAAAAGTATTTTTATATTTTTTAATAAATCTAAGCACTCATTTTGAATTTTACGTATATGGGTTAAACCAACAATGTAAAACAGAATGTTTTTAATTTTTTAATTTATTTATGATATAAATATTTTAACCAAATAATTTATAATAAAATTGAAAATAGAAGATAAAAGAAAATGAAAATATAATAAAAGGGTGATAAATTTTAATTTAAAAAATAAAAAAGTATTTTTTTATAATGAGTAGTGTAAAGGAAACAATCAACATTATTAAAAATATATTTTTTTTACATGAGTTCTATATTGAAATGAAGTGTTCCACAATTTTTGAATGGGTGACCGGGCAAAAAAAAAATTGAAGTAAAAAGAGAGAATAACAATAAAATAAGAAAATGATGAAAGTTCATATAAAAGAAAATATCTATACTGAGTAAAGGAAAAATAAATATTAAAATACAATAAATTTTCACAATTTTTATAACTAAATACAATACTTTAAGATTTTAAAACATAAAGAATTTATCCTTTTTATAACACTAAAGATTAAATATTATAAATGCTTTAATAGAGAACATCTTAAATACTTTCAATTAAATTACAAATTTAAATTATCTACTTTATTATGATTTTTCTATTTTTAAGTTATTAAAATTATTATGATTAACCAATAATTTTTATTAATAAATCTTTCTTCAAATTAATTGAAAAATAACTCAAACTTAATGTTTAATTTTGTGTTTTTCCAAATCCAGAAATATTTAGGATTTCTCAGTTCTGCCTTCGAGGAATCAGCGACCGTGATAAGAATGATTGTGCTTCTCTAATTTGTGTGTGAAAAATAATATTTCGGAATATGCAATTGGCGAACCCGACAATTAAATAGACGTATTAAAAATATTTGTACTGCTATCAAAACTATCGGAGAAAAATGTTAGCAAGTTATACGAACTAATTGTTTTTCTAGGCAACAAAATTCAAGTATGACACCAAATCATTCACAATATAATGAAGTTATTGCTATGTTGTTTAGGGTTGATCTTCATGCAATTTCATTTTTATGCTTTTTATATATTTTTATATGACGAATTGGCAACGGGTTTGGTTTAGTACTAGTGGTCATTCCATTTTTAATTAAGCCCAGATGTGTGACGGGTTAATTAACATGTAGGTGCATACCTAAACCAATTTATTGGAATCAGACCTAGGTGAATCAAAGTATTTGAACTTTAATTTTCTTTTCCATATTACATTTTATTTTCAAGAACATAACCAATTAAATTACATATAAAATTAAATTTACTTATATTTATGAAAACTAATTGTTTTAGCAAGAATTATTTATTTTAATTATTTATTTTAGTTAGAAAATAGAGAAATTGGAGACAATTACACATCGTCCAAAACATATTATGATATCTTTATTGTTACATAAGACATAAATCTCAGACTTTCACACATCTAGAGCATGACTACAACTCACAACAATGGAAACATTACTTTCAATACCATCCCTTAATGCTTACATGCAAAATATTGAAAACAAATATTACAATAAGAAGTGTAATCATGGTCTCTCTGTCTTCATTAGCACTCACATCCATTCTAGAGTCTCACAAACAACGCTCTTTTACCATCACAACTTCGAGCTATCACTTGAACTCCATTTAAAATGTAACATCATCTAACAATCATTGATGAACTTTGCAAGTTCAACAATATTGACACTTTAGCTTAGCCTCCGTGATAAGAGTCGTCAAGTAATGAACCATCCTATAGACCAACCACAATCTCTCAGATATTTGGCTTTAGGATATCTGCCAATTGCTAGGATTGAGTTATGGATACTGAATGTATTCAAAACTTGATCAAACAACTTGATGTGACTAACACACAAGAATTGATGTTTCAGACACTAGGGTGTAAGAACCACCAACTCTTTTTAGGACCAATAAAAACACACAAGAATTGGTATTTTAGATATCAGGGCTTGTGATTTAAGAATGACAAACCCTTTTAATAACCTATAAAAACACAAACACCAACCACCAAAACTTACAGAGACAAAATCAATGACTGCTCTTTATTGTGCAGATCAGATCAAATATAATAATAATAATAACTTTGCATATTGGTATTTGCCATCAGATCTGCAACGTTTGAATGTCGATACCACAATATTTTACTAGTTCAGATATAGAATGAGAAATGGCAACATTCCACCTCCATTTCTCAGTTGTACATCTTGAACCATCGAATAATCTCAAGAACCACCATTTAAAACATGTAGACATTTGATCTAGATTTAAACAGGAACGCAATAAAATACAGAGATAACCATAAAGACAGATATGCAGCGGAAATAATACCTCAATTCATTACTATAAAATACTGAAATATGCTTATAAACAGAAATGGAAATAAACCAGCTAGGGCGATGGTAGCTTATCTCTGAGAAGAGATGTGGTGGCTACATGCCTCTGAACTGTCTTACAATGAGGCTCGAAGGCCTATTTATTGTTGAGAATCAATGGAGACCCCTTCACATTCCAAAACCTAACCCTAGAAGATGAAACGCCAAATTGTGGGCCCCGTTTTTGGGTAAGTTGGTACATCAACTTCCAAGGGTCGTGAATTGGTCGTACTATCTCCGTTTGACGTGCATGATAGCCCGTTGGAAAGATCTCTCCAAGGACAATCCACAATCCATACACAAATCAAATATTCACACAAACAATAGATCAAACACTCTATGAAACTAATCTATGTATAAAGGAGTATCATGGCGAAAATTGTACGATCTAAGCCCTTCAGTGAGAGAGTCAGGGTTGAACAAAGAGATGAGAGAGGGATTACACACAACACCAAAACACACTATGATATCTCTAGTGATCACAACAGTTAAATATATGTATGAACATAAATATAAGACTGCCACACATCTAGATCATGACTACAACTTATACATAAGAAACTACAACTTCTAAATTAACTTTAAAAACTCACAACACCACATAAAAACAGTAATTCTAAATTTTTTATGAAAAAATATACACTCCTCTCTCTGTATGAAAACAAACACATATAAAAACATAATGTGTAAAATCCGAGTAGTTTTTACAAATAGAATTTCAAACAAAAAGCCGAGTAATAAAATTGCCAATGATATTTCTACCGGATTCCAAACCCGTCGTAATGATACAGCACTCATTCTCAGCATCAAACTAATTTCCCCAACGACAACCATAAAATTCGGCTGATCAGACTTTCAACCAATGTCTGAATTTACGTTCTCAGAAATTACGCAAATCAGGTCCCCTCTTTTTGCAACAGAAAGCTCCAATTAGTCGGCGCTGAAATGCGATCTCGCACACTAACGCCGTATTAATAATAATATTCTTGCAGCTCCAACTCATAAATCTATGTATACTACCAAAAAGAGAAGAGTTAGAAACTCAACATGGAAAGTGTGTGGTAGTAATTTCAATTAACTGCTCCACCGATCACAGTCGTCGGTTTAGCAATGAAGGTCGGTTTCTCATTCCCCGCCATAATCACAATAACTCTCATTTCGTCCTTTTCATCTGAAACCTCTGCCATGTCTCCCCTCCTCTCGTTCTTCCCGCCCTCTTCATCTTCACGGCTTCTAGCAGCGTACTCCCTGATGTAGGAGCATGCAAGAATAATGAAAGCAAATCCTATGAGAACAAGCATGGCACCCAGCCCACCCAATAGATACGGAACTGGGGATTTCGCTACTGATAAATGGCTGCTTTCTGTGCTGTTCATATTTGCTCTCATTGACATTGCTCCTGCACTCCTCTCCACACCCAATTTCCTTCACAAATATTACGAATCACTGGATCTCGTGAGTGGTATTTATATATAGATCGAATAATATTAATATTATACTACACAGCCTCTAAGAGAAAGTAGATTAGTGCTTATAACAGTGAAACTGAACACTCATTTGGATCTGATTCGTTCAATATCAAATATTCTAATGAGTGGGTCTTCAATCAAAACAAAATATTCTGCTGTGGAGCCTGTGTGTCCGCAACTTTTTTTTCCGATTGAAACAGTTGCGGCAATTTTGTCATCTGTGGAAGCGGATAAGGAAAGTGATTCGAAGCGCAGTATCGTGACTTTAGGAGATAATGGGAACAGCGGAGTTAATGGCGCATTTTGTTATTTGTGGATGCGGATAATGAAAGTGATTTAAAGCAGAGGTACCATCATTTTTTCATTATCTGGTAGTGGGGCGAATAAATATATGGGTTTGGAAGGGTCATGAGCATTTCACGTACCTGAATCCCCGCATCTCAAACAACTTCTTGTGTCAGCCCGCACTGTGTCTACGATGCCCCTAAACTTTAGCGTATCGCTTAATTATTTGAGTTTCCATTGGTACAAAATAAACGGCCATTTCCTCTGGTTCTCCTTGGTTTTAAGGTGACATGTGGACGTAGAAAGCAAATATTTCATGAGAATAAAGTCATATTTAATAATAAAAATAAAAAATAACCTAATCATTAACTTAAGGTATGATATTTAGTATTTATCAAAAATCTATGTTTAAACTTTTGAAACAAATCACACAAAATGAAATTAAAATACAAATGAATACAAAATAAAAATAGAAATACATTGATTTATATTAAAGTAAAAGTAAATTAATATATATTAATGGTTGTAGATTAAATCATTATCTATGTAGCTAGGCAATTCGGGTTTTCGGATTTTATATCCGACATTTATTTCAGTTGTATAGGGAATGGTGGCTTTAGGATTTTATAGATTTATGTAGTATATTTGATTAAGTTGGACAATGTTTATTCATAAATGTAGGTGATTTGTAGATTCATTAATAATGAATGTTTCTGGGAAGGATGTAACTTATTTATGTGGAGGCATTTGAGTAGATTTTTGAAATAATAAAGTAGATATTTATGAATTTGTATTACATTTTTTTGATGATGATGATGGTGGTGGTTAACGTCCACTGAGACCAAATTGGTCTATTGGATCTACAATTTTCTTAGTTCTTAACTATCTGGCTTCTCGTCTTTCTTGGCACAATTGGTGCTATAGCTTTCTTTTTTTTCTCTATAGTCTTCCAACTTCTTTTATCTTGCATCTCCTTCATCTCTTCCGGTTCTTGGGATATTGATGTCTTAGCTTCGTGATCTGTTGTGTTCATCCTTTTGAAGATAGTCGGAGAAGAAGTTTGGTCTGGGAGATCTGCTTTGTTGTTAAATGAAAATTTATTTTGTGCGGTATTCAAATCCTCATAACTGTTGATGCTTGAGGGGTTGTTGAGTTCACGTTTTTGCTGTTGGGCGGGGCTTTCCCCTTGCTTATCTTGAGAGTTGTTTCTTTCTTGCCTGATTTCTTGCGATTTAGAGTTTTCTGGAGAGTATTCTTCCTTGATGACAGTATAATGTTGTTTTTGTGCTTCTTCCCACCATGTAGATCTGTGGTGATTGTTTCTAGCAGAATTTTTTTGGGAGGCTTTTGGGCAATTTTTGGCTAGATGGCTTGTCTCAAAGCAGGATTGACATCTGAAGAGGACATTTTCATAATCGAGTTTCTGATTCCACACATAGTCTTTACTCGTTAGGTTTATTTTAGCTGGGAATCTGACGTTGAAGTCCATTTCCACATAGATGTGTGCATAGGTGGTTTTGGCATATTCCTCTGTTTCTGGGAACCTGCAGTAAAATTTCCCAATTGTGTTTCCAATGGCTTTTAGCGAGGAGAAATTCCACAGATACAAGGGTAGGTTTGGAAATCTCACCCAAACTGGTGTTGAGGTTATGACCATTGTTGAGGGATTAAATGATGTGTTCCATGGCTTCATGAATAGGCGTGATTTTTCTCAAACCCGAGGGCCGGAATCTAGAATGCGTGTCTATTTTCATGGTTTTCAAAATCTATTATAAATAAACTCCTAGCACAGGGGTAGATATTAATTTCATCAGAAATGACAGGCTTCCATACCTTCGAGATCCAACTGTGAGGAGCTGTCAGCCGCGGCCAAAAAACATTGAACCGACAGGTTAGGGCACTTTCAGAAAACTTCAAACCCTCATCGAGTGAGGCCTGGATCTCCAGGATAGTGGGAGTTGGGGCTTCACTGATGATACGGGAAGGAGCTTGCCCCCTAGAGGCGGACAGAACTGAGGGAGCAACTATCTTCGCAAAGCTAGGAGCCATATAGATCAAGGTCGATCGATGATTCCCAAGCTTATGTATGCCCCTACGGAAGAATGCTATTTAAAGAAAAAGAGATTTGATTTGCAAAAATTTCTTGCACCCAAGTGCCGGAAGTTCAATTTCTTTCACAACAAGCAAATCGTAGAGCAGGATTTGCCTCCTACAAATAGCAAGTTGTTGTGACGACAATTTCAAAAAATAAAATAGAAACCCTACAGATCTGAGAACCCGTACATGGTCAACCCAAAGCGCGAGGGTTCGAGTTGCATGCCCTTCTCTTGCATCGATCTTTAGATTATTCAGAACCCTAACAAGCACCCAATCTGGAAGACGTGAGGGCTCCAGGTTCGATCTTAAACAGATCCTAAAATAAATAGTAATGGAAAAATCAAATAGCAGCCAAAAATAAATCCTTTGGATATGCCAGGCACGACATCGTCATCTAACGTAAATCCAATGCTCACGAGTCCATCTATTATACAAATCCAGGCCCTTTCTTTTGTCTTTGTCAAGAAACTGATAATCTCTGTCCAGAAACAGATAATGGATCTCCAGCAGCTCAGAAGAGATTGTAAGGGAAGGCATCCAGGGGATGGATGAGGTAGGTCAAAGCCAGTGCCAGGAACATGAGCACGTAAGATATCCCTTCGTCGATGGGAGTTGCTTTTCAATTTAGTAAAGGTATGGTGTTGTTCGAAATAGTTGTGGTTCTAGATAGTATTTGGTTGTATAAGAATGTGTGCATAGTTTTAGAATTTGTATGCATTTCTAACTGTATTGTTTTGTTGTTCATGTTGGTTTTTCAACTGTAATAGATACAAGTACAAATTTCTGAAATATTGATAATTATTTCTAATGATATAAATCTTTTTTTAATAATTTCAGTTTATCATTAAGTAATTACACTTGAGAAATTCAACCATAAAATGATAAGGATAGTAGAGATCACAATGCATAATGAGAACATAAGATTTACTCTTGGAAACCCCACTTGGGGGAAAATCCAAGAACATTTTCCTTAGAAAAGTTATTCAGTTCAACAAGAGATGCATCTAATGCTACTAGTCAACTATGAGTTCTAATTGATAAAAAAACTATGGTCAAAATTTGGTCCAAGCATCCCTCTAGTCAAGTGAAGTGAATTCAAAATTCTACCATGCAAACTTCATACTTGACTGATCTTCCTTGGGCCAAATTTTAGCCTCCATAATATGGCTAGAAAAGTTAACATGCTCAAAATTTCACCTTGTCTAGAAATTGTCTAGAATTCACACGCGTGAGTTCAATAGAGATAGATATATAGATGCTAAAGATGAATTCATCCTTCTAGTCCTTCTTCGTCCTTCTTCTCCTTTGCTTGGATGCCCAGAAATGATCTTGCTTTGTGAGTGATCACATGATACCTTTATGGAGGAGGTTGAATTCCTTTATAAAATGTTCTTTGTTCACGAATGGGTTATGGGTTTGTCTCTTCACTTGAGTCGACTTGACTAGTTTGTAGCCAAAAATTCAAATTTGAAAAATTCTCTTCTAAATATGAAATGAAGAACATGTCTTATAATAATTCTTTCAAGGGATAATTAATCAAAATGACATGAAGAGCATGTCTTACAATTACATTATACATTACAAGGGTTAAAATATAAATTATGAAGACTGAACATAGCTACAAAATTCAACACCCCAAACCACCATGCATGCTTTTTAGCTTCGATTTTTCAAGAATGCATGCATTTTCTTGAAAGCAGATGAACATTCTTGAAATTTTTCACACATTCTTAAAAGTACATAAGCATTTCCAAAAGCATGCACATGCTTTTAGGACTACATGTGTGCTTTCGGAAGTGTGTGAGCACTCTTATGACTGTAATCATTAAGAGGGAATGAGAGAAAGATATAGAGAGATAGAGTTTGGGGACAAAGGGTTGGTTTTTTTCAAGGAGGGAGGCATAGAGAAAGACAGGAAGGAAGAGGGAGGAGGGTGGAGAGAGAGGTGAAGAGACATTCAGAAGATAGAGAGAGTGTGTGTGAAGGAGAAGGGGTGAACGGACATAGAGAGAGTGTGTAAGAGGTGTAGAGCGAGAGGGAGAGAGAGTGAGGGGTTAGAGAGAGAGGAAGGATGAGGGAGTGGTAAGGAGGGAAAGAGGGGGGCATAGTTGGGAGGGGACAAAGAGGGAGAGTGGGGGAGAGGGTTAGAATGGGAGGGAGAAGGGGGTCAAAAATGAGTCAGCATGTGTGAGAGATCAAGAGAGTGACACAGAGAGAGGCAAGAGGCAAATGTGGGAGATGGAGGGAGGGAAAGATAAAGTCAGAGGTAGTGAAGGATAGAGTGAAAGAAAGGAAGGAGAAAGAAAAAGAGGGTGAGAGAAAGATAAAGAGGGAGATATTGATATGTGTCTTGGGGGATGAGACCCATAAGGCTTAAATGCAAAGAGAAGAGAGAAAACATACAGATATTCCATGAAACTAATCACAAGAACATTGATAAAAATGCAAGAACTGAATACATCACAAAAATATGAAAAGAGAATTCGAAAAAAAAGATTCCATTAAGAGGAACCATTCCATGCAGTGAGGCCATTTTTGGGACCTTTCCTTGCATCCACTGCTCTCTTCCTATTTCATTCTTATAAGTTGTGTCATTGATGGATTCAACTTCAATTAGGTTTAACTTCATCAATTACATATCTATCAACTTCCCTTTTACATAAAAATATGGCTTTATGACTTACACATCTAAACTTAGGTTATAAGTCCCCTAATATTTGGGTCAATCCTCCCCCCTCTAAATTATTGGTCCCCATCATTGACCCCTACTTAAAAGGGAGGACCCCACTATGTTCAATATTCCATCATAATTAAAATTGCTCATGAGCTAATGAAGAGAATGGTACTTCTCTGTCGTTAACCCATAACCATAGGTTTGTGGTTGATCATAACCATCATGATTATATTGTGTCAAGTGCTAATGAGGAGAAGGGTTTTGTGTGGTTAACCCATAGTTGTTGGCTTTTTTATGATCCATAATCAAGTTAGCAATGAAAATCTTGGAGAATGGTTTTGTATGGTTCAGCTGCAATGGTGGGTTTGTGGTTGGCCAATAACCTTGTTTTTTAATTTTTTAGCAATGAAGCCCTTATTATAACTTTATTGATAACATATGTTACAAGTGATGAAAAAAAATTGTGTTGAAAATCATTTGAGTTATTGAAGAGACATTTCCATTGGTATAAGATACTTGTTTTATGGTGATCTTTGGAGTGAGTAAATCATTCCTGAAACTCAATGTATATGGCGTCGCATTGCATTATGGACACATGTACCTTCAATCGATGATATTTCCTAAACCAAGAAATGAAATCTAATTTTGTAAGATGCCTATTTGAGCTAATAAAAAATAATTTAAAATGGTCTATCATGCACCCTCTATAATTTCCTAGAGGTTGTGGCACCTACATAGATTTGGTTTAATATTTCATTTCCATGTTTCATTCACTATTTTACTTCTATGCCAACCATTCCACTTTGGATAAATGGATAAAGTGAGGTTTCCTAAGCTTGTAGATGCTACATGTACTTTTTTAAGTTATGGCATGTTTGTATAAATTTAGAATAATGTTGAATGTGAGAACATTGAGTGCAAAGGGTCACAAATAATGCTTAGGGTTAGTACAACAACATGGGTTGTTGTATAGGTCATGGAGCCTCCATGGGTGACATGGAAAGCCTAAAAATTTCTGAATTGAAAACCAATCAATGTAGTGAATCTGTGTAAGGTTGCTCCTATTATGGTGAATGAAGGCTTAAGGGTATAAAAGTAATGTAATAATTATATATGAACCATGATATTTACAATGTTTGGCCCACTAAATTGACCGTAAAGGTTCCAAAAGGAGGTTAGAGGTCACTGCAAAACTTTGAAATTGAACTATTTTTCAAACTCTAGTTCCCCTCGAGTGATAACCTACTTAGATGCTAGTGATACTATTCTAGGGGGGCTATGATCCAAAAGAATTGAATTCTAAGAGAGGAGGAAATGAATCATATAGATTTTCTATGAAACTAATCACAAGAACAATGATAAAAATACACGAATTGAATACATCAGAAATATGTGAAGAGAGAGAGGATTCACTTGAGAATAACCATTATATCTGATGAGCTAATTTTTGGACCTCTCCCTCCCCCCCCCCCCCCCCCCTCGCTCTCTTCCTATTGGATTATTACAAGGTTTGTTGTTGACCAAGTCAACTTTAATTAGGTTTGACTATGTCAATTACATATCCATCAAATTTCCTTTGACATAAAAATATGACTTTATGAGAGAAAGAGAGAGAGGTAAAGAGGGAGATTGTGTGTGGGAGAGAGAGAAAGGAAGTGTGTGGTAGAGAGGGAAGGAACGGGGAAGAGTGAGGGACACGGAGGAAGGTTTAGAGAAAGAGAGAGAACAAGGGACACAGAAATATTGCAAATGGGATTGAAGGGTAGAGAGATAAAATGGAGAGAGAGAGAGAGAGAGAAATAAAATGGAGAGAGAAAGAAATAGAGAGAGAGAGAGAGAGAGAGAGAGAGAGAGAGAGAGAGAGAGAGAGAGAGGGAGGGAGGGAGGAGAGAGGGGGGGGGAGAGAGAGAGAGAGAGGAGGGGGGGATATATATATATATATATATATATATATATATATATATATATATATATATATATATATATATATATATATATATATATATATATATATATATATATATATATATAGAGAGAGAGAGAGAGAGAGAGAGAGAGAGAGAGAGAGAGAGAGATGGAGGGGGGAGAGCGTGAGAGAGAGTGAGAGAGATAGAGGGAGGGAGGGGGAGAGAGAGAGGGATGGAGGGAGGGAGGGGGGGAGAGAGAGAGAGAGAGAGAGAGAGAGAGAGAGAGAGAGAGATTGTGTGTGGGAGAGAGAGAAAGGAAGTGGCTGGTAGAGAGGGAAGGAGGGGGGGAGAGTGGCTGGTAGAGAGGCAAGGAGGGGAGGAGAGTGAGGGAGATGGAGGAAGATTTGGAGAGAGAGAGAGAGAACAAGGGACACAGAAGTATTACAAATGGGATTGAAGGGTAGAGAAATGAATTGGAGAGAGAGAGAGGGGAGGAAGGGGGAGGGAGAGGAGAGGGAGAGAGAAAGGGAGAGCAAGAGAGGGAGGGAGAGAGTGAGGGAGGGAGGGAGAGGGGGCGGAGAGAGAGAGAGAGAGAGAGAGAGAGAGAGAGAGAGAGAGAGAGAGAGAGAGAGAAGAGAGAGAGAGAGAGAGAGATAGAGAGGGAGGGAGAGAGAGAGTGCGAGGGAGGGAGAGAGTGAGGGAGGGAAAGAGAGTGAGGGAGGGAGAGAGAGGGAGAGAGCGAGGGAGGTAGGAGAGAGAGAGAGAGAGAGAGAGAGAGAGAGAGAGAGAGAGAGAGAGAGAGAGAGGGAGGGAGGGCGATACAGAGGGGGAGAGAGAGGGGGGAGTAGGGAGAGGGGAATGGGGGGAGAGAGGGAAAGATGGAGAGAGAGAGCAGGGGAGGGAGAGAGAGAGAGGGAGAGGGAGAGAGAGAGGGTGAGGGAGAGAGAGATCGAGGGAGAGAGAGGGGGGGGCAATAGAGGGAGAGAGGGAGAGAGCGAGGGAGGGAGAATGAGGGAGGGAGATAGGGAAGAACGGAGAGAGAAGGAGGGAGGGAGGGAGAGAGAGAGAGATAGAAAGAGAGAGAGAGAGAGAGAGAGAGAGAGAGAGAGAGAGAGAGAGATAGAAGGAGAGGGGGCAGTAAATAATGCAACTACAGAGAGAGAGAGAGAGAGAGAGAGAGAGAGAGAGAGAGAGAGAGAGAGAGAGAGAGAGAGAGAGAGAGAGAGAGAGAGGAGTGAGGGAGGGAGAGAGAGAGAGAGAGAGAGGGAGGGAGGGAGAGGGGAGAGAGAGAGAGAGAGAGAGAGAGAGAGAGAGAGAGAGAGAGAGAGAGATAGAGAGAAGGGGGGGGGGGGGAGTAAATCACACAGTTACAGCTACGCTGGAAAAGAAAAGGGGGTGAGCATCCACCCTATGCAACCAAGACCTTTTAATAGGCTTGTAAATATTTGAGTCTATGTCATTTGGAAGCAATTTCTTCTCTCTAAAACATTCAATAAACTTCTAACCATGTGTATGTTGTATAACTATAGATAAAGCATGGAGTATCCCTAAACTCAGGAACAAGGAAGTTGGCGAGTTTCATTTTTTCATATTCCTCAATCATTTTGGATTTGTAGGCCCTTCTCTTTGACAAATACATATGTCACCTGCACAATCGATTGAATAAGAAATATCCATTATACAAATTAGATTACAATATTGTGTCTAAGGAACTTAGAGTGTTTGGCGTCAAGGATAGTTGTTCCTTTCCACCAATTTAGTTTTTCTATTTAAAATTATCAAAATGTAGTAGTGTCTTAGAGTCTCAATGGTGAAGGAAAATACAAAGTTTGGTA
The DNA here is from genome assembly GCA_031772625.1 of Pinus tabuliformis. Lineage (NCBI taxonomy): Eukaryota > Viridiplantae > Streptophyta > Pinopsida > Pinales > Pinaceae > Pinus > Pinus tabuliformis. Next base: position 1,446,046,890 of record CM062820.1, read on the forward strand.
AAGACTGGAAAGGACATGGTTATTCATGAGATACAATATTGACCATGATGGCTCCATAAATATGCTTCTCACACTACAAAAGGTAAGACTAGGGCTTCTAAAATGAAAAGAAACATGTGTTGTGTTCTAAAGAGGAAAGATTAGAGTGCTGCAATGTGAGGATAAATAAAATCTTTAATAGTGAAGTTGGAAAAGGGGTTTAGAGAGTGTGCCTAGAGTATGAAACCTAAGATATTTGGTGAGGTAAAACTTGGGAAATAAAGAGAATACAAGCTCAGTGTTTTTGGGTGTGGAGAAGGGGAAGACCGAGGGTTTCATCATCATAACAACTTGATCTAAAGATTAAAAATCCATATTTTGGTTGCCAGCACATGATTCTGGAGTTAAATCAAACAAGGAATGAGTGATATTATCTAGTTGTGGGTGTGCATTTCCTTTACACTCAATGAGGTTTCTCTCTAGGGTTGAATCTAGGAACTTATATCATTTTCTAGGTGTGTGGGGACTAAGGTGAAATAGGGCTAGATGGGACAACTTGATAGTATGGAATTTGATATTGACAAAATAGTTTTTACTTCCTACTTGATGTGAAAAATGGGAAAACTAATCGATATGGAACGAGTAAAAGAGGAAAATATGTGTGAGTGATAGAAATGGGTGACAATATTCATAAAATAAATAAATAAAATCTAAAATTTAATGGTCGGGTGGGATAAATTTCAACAAGTTGAGTTGAGCTAGCTCACAACTCGAATTGATAAAGAGTGAGGAAGTTCTCTCTCCAATCCACACTTCTAATCTAACAAGATAAATATAGCAACAAGTAATGTGAGAAAAGATGGAAATATGGTGTCTTTATAAAGAGTTTTCCTGAGGTTGGGTACATTAATTTCCTTTAACAAATGCCTTTTCAACATTATTTGCAGTAGTTACCAAGCAATCAATACACTAGAAAAGGCCATGCTTAGTGTGTCACATGAAAAGACACCAAAGAATTTTTTGTATAACTAGAGAAAGGATCATTAGGGTGATATAGAATTGTGACAATGCCCAGTGGGGTAATATGGTACCGGGATAGCCAACTGTGGAGTAATAAGCTAATATGAAAGAGTTTTAAGATGAGTTAAAAATCGAATTTTGCATGTATCATTGGATAGAACCTCATTGGGGTGTTGTATTTTTGGATTTCCCATCATTAATCTAATACACTAAGATAAATATTTTGCAAATTGAGTTTAAGGAAAAAAATTGAGGGTGTAACATTGGACAAGTCACTAGTGGGATGTTGTAATTGGAAAACTAAGGAGTAGGGTGATACACGGATTGAACAAGGAGCTCTCAAATATTATTCATTCAAGTTTACATCCTTGGCATAGTTTTATTGTTAATTTTTTTATCAATAGGATGATATAAGGCCTAAAAAATCAAATCTAGGGGAGGAAAGGCTAGATTTGGTCATTTTTTTAATGTGATATCTCTGGAATGATGAAAATCACAAATCCATGTCACTAGTTAAGTCATTATTAGGGTGATACGAGGCTTCAGAAATAAAGTATACATGTCCACAACTAATTTAAAGACTCTTTATTAGGTGTTATTTCACTGGGAAATTTTAGCTACAAGGACCATGTATCATTGGGTTGACCAAGTTCGCAGTACAATGTTAATATTTTATTTTATTTTATTTTATTTTATTTATTTATTTATTTATTTTTATTTATTTATTTATTTATTTATTTATTTTTTCTTTCAGTGGAGCCCTATATCACTAGGATAGTCATCATGTAGCCCTTGTATCACAGGGCTAACCAACATCTCAAAATCATGCTTAAAACTTAGGATAAGGTGAGGTAGCACCAACAAAAAGGTGTTCTAAGTTGAGGAAAATTTAATTAGACTTAAAAGGTGTATGATGAGTCTCTTTAGAAGTAGGGACCCTCATTTTCCTATAGGAATAAGTTGTCCATAAGGAAATGGGTGGGGCGGTTGTAGTTGCTACAAAAATTAGTGATGAACTGATAGAACCTTTGAATCTCTGGGTGTTTTCTATGGATATTTCCATGAGGGCACCACTACTTGGAATTGTTGAATGCTAAGCTACATAACCTTCCCCTTTCCAATTTTTGGTCAAAGCCTGAGGAAGGAGCAGAAGGGTGTGTCTTATAATGTAGACCTTCCTTTTCATTTTGGAATTTTCTACCATAGAGACAATGATACTTTAGGATATAAAAATATCAAGAATTTATTATTAGTATACACTTCCCACAAGCATCCATAGCCTGAGTAGAGTCACCCCTGAATCATAAGAATTACTTTGTTTCCAGTAAGTATCCATAGCCCTAACAAAGATGCCTACATGGTAGACTTGCTCGATAATCATATCTCAATCCTTTACCTCTCCATGCATTAACAATTATTTTATTATTACTATTATTATTATTTGGATTTGTTTGGCCATAAGGTGGATGAGTGATCACGTTATTGTCTATTCAAGATAGTCGGGACGATTCTTATTCTTGAAACTTTATCAAATGCCTATAATATATGTGTATCCTTACTATCATTGCTTAGGATTGGTCCTTTAAATTAGAATAGGGCCCAAGTTAAGATTATATAGGATGTCTTTAGGCCTTTTCAATAGTTTAGTAATTTGATGATAGTCCATTCAACATGCTCATTATTCAAAAAGTCTTCCCCACATGGATTTTATCATATTATTCATAGGCGGAATTTGAGACCATGAATATCACAAAATAACCATATATGTGATTCAGAAATTCATGTTCCAACAAATGTTGTGCCTAAAAGGACTAGGAGAAATCTAGTGCAGAAAACCTTTTTTAGGGGAAAAAACTATAGAGAATTTAGTGTCATAGTAGGGTTTATTTATGTAAAAAAAGAGAATTAGGATAATAGAAAAAATTGACATGGAAGTAGGAAAGAGGAAATAAGAAAACAAAATGTTAAAGAAAATTTATTTATATATAGACGATGGTAGATAAGGCCATTACGTAAAGGCATTTTTTAGAATTTTGCTATTTATTAGGAAAATATCATCTTCTCCATCTAGATTTTGAATTTGATATGTTCCTAAGCCAAGCTTTGTGGTGCCTAAGTAGGGATTGAGCTATAAGGGTAGAAATGTTATTTCTTTACCCTTATTTCCAATCTTGTGATAACATGGTTATAAACATGATGATATGTATTCTTGATTCTTGGAACACATGATTGACATGAATTCTAGATGTGTGAACATTTGTAGATCAATAGGATTGGTATTAACATGGTAAGGTAGCAATTGTTTTTTTATGTTAATGAAACTGACAACTGTGTGTGTGTGTGTGACAAAACATAAGAAGACACAATTGCATAAAGAAATAAAAGGATTGACAACAATGAGGTACAACATAGGATGGACCAAGACTAGCATGAGAAGGAAAGGGAAAATTCCCTCAACAAAGCAGAAATCCTTAGGATGTTGAAAACTGAGCTAAAGAGTTGCAAGGCAAGAAATAAAAATCTCATTATAAGGAAGGAAGAGTAAGCAATGATGAACGTAATATTAGTAAAAAAAATTGTCGTCTGTGCAAGAATTGTTACAATATCCATAAACCTCTTGAGATATAGATGATTTCCATGCTGATAAGGCTAGAAAGAGACCTCGAAAGGATACAAATGTAGGAAAACCAGTATCATGTTGGAAATATGGAGGGGAACATTTGAGAAGAAACTTCCCTAACTACTAGCAAAGGGAGACAATTTCACACCAACCCAAGGAAAATGGGACTAGCAACCTGAAAAACTGAAGGAACTAAATTAAAGAGGAATAAATATGAGGGAAAATCCCCTCAAGCTCTCTAAAATACTAAAAAAGTTCTTGAACTATTTAGAGGGATGTTGAACTTTTGAGGTCACTATGAGATTTGAAAAGGATTATGACTAAAACTTTTTGGATATGTTGGTGATGGATATAGAAAATCCTAGAAATCAAGAGAATGAGTTTTTTTTGGATTAATGGATGAAGTGGAAGGATATGTTTTTTATGCCTTTGTTGTTATTGTTCTTTTTTTTTCTGATCTCAAACTTTTTTCTTACTTTTGTTTGTTGACTTTAATCATGACCATGTTGCTTTGTGTTGTTACTATGTGTAGCTTTTGTGTAGTTATCTGTTCTTCATTTTTCTCTTCTTTCCCTTTTGTGGTTTGGTCTTAGTTGATTGTTGGATGTGGGAATGGAAAGAAAAGGAGCTATGGAGAAGAGCTGAAGTAGAATCCAACCAAAGGTGCAAGACTTGGTTAACATGGATGTAGAGTTAGTAATTTCCACGAATGGGTAAGAAAATAATGTTACTTAATGGGTTCTAGGATTTTGTGGAACATCATTAGGAAAGTGGAAAATAATGGTCCATTGATTAAATTTATGTCATGTTTATGTTCTTGAGAATTGTGGTGAGAATGAATGAAAAAAAAAGGATGAAAACTGATAGCATATGAGTAACATGGATGACAACATGATGAGTTAAATGAGTCGTTGAATATTCCAATAGAAAAAATGTTAGTGGAAAGTGCTCATAATGGAAACAAGGAAAAAAAGGTAAAAGGGAAGGAATTAGGTGAAAAAAATCCTTTGGTTAAGTTTTGAACTTGTTATTTTAAAATAAATCATTGCTCGACATGGATACTAGGAGGTTTTCTAACCTTAACGTTGTCCAACATGTGAATGTTCTATATTTCATGAACATGTTAATGTTGAAATGAATGTATGTAATGCCATTCCATTTGAGAGGTTATTGTCGAGAATCGTTCTTGGGGAAGGATGACTGGTTAACGCTCATAAAACAATTTGATTAATATGTGAATGAAAAGTTTGAGATAACATAATGAGGTTATCTAAGAAGATCCCATTTCATGTAAGGGATTCATTGAGAAAGTGGGAATTACTGTTGCTAATTAATATTACAAACATGTGATTATGAAATGTATGTTCCCACATTTATATTATGTTATGAAAAGGAAATGTTGAAGGTTGGATCAATAAGTATACTAACTACTAATAGGATTTGTTGGTTAAATCATGAGGAAAATATGCCACTAAGTGCTACCTTGGGTTGAGAGACCACTCAACGCATATTGTTTGGTTTTGAACAAGGACACCTTCCTTGTTGGAGGTGTGATGATATTGGGACAAGTAGACTACCAGGAATTGGGGGCTTCCTATACTTGGGAGTTGTGATGACATGGGACTTATGATGATGTGGGAGTTATGGTGGCAAATAATATTCATGTCGATAGAAGACTATCGATATTAGTAGTTCCCACACTCATTAGGAGCCAATTGAGAGTCGGGGGCTTATTTGGACATATATGAAAAGACCACATGGAGCAGTATAACCCGCGTTGAGTGGTTGCTTTGGCTTAAAACCAGTTAGTTAAATGGAATTGAAGACGAAGTTAACTGAAGATTACATGGAGCATATAAAACATTGAGTGCTTGCCTTAGCTGATAAACCACTTAGTGTAGGAGCAAAGAGGAAGCCATGAAGATAAGTATTAATTATCATAAATTCCATTAAGGTTATGATTTAATTTTATTTAAAGCTATGATTTGTAATGAATTGAGTTAGGATTTAATAAAATTATGTTGTAATTTGAACCTTTCCTCATTTCATGGTTAACCTCATAGATAAATCTCCTGATGAAATTGTGTTTTCGATTGATTTAAAACTTTTTGATTCTCATATGACTTATGTTCTTGTGAGATAAGGTGAATTATCAAACTTCCCAGAATAAATATACAAGGTTTATTACAAAACATAGCAAGAAGCATCAACGTAGTAATATCAGAGTGAGTAGCAACAACTTAATAGAGTCGAAGATGTCAAGAACTAAGTCATTACAATGGTACTCAAAATGTATGATATGAATTGATTTCCATAATGAGATACCACGACTAGTATAATTATGCTATTAAAGAAAGGCTAAGATATTTATTGTATATTAAGACTCTTCCTATGTGAGGAATAATTTCCAAGGAATGGATCACCTGAGGAAATCAAAAGTAGAAAAGGGAATGCCTAAACTTGGAAGGTGCGTGACTGCAAGGAAGAGAAAACCAAAGTAATTCATTTTCAAAAAATTCCCATAACATTGGGTCTATCCTAGGAAGAAATGAGATGAAATTATTCCTAAAGGGGTGTAGAGGAAAATGGATGGCATGATTGGACATTGGAGGTGGATTGTGCTCTGGAGTCAAGTGACCTAGCAAGTCAAGGTGTAATGGAAACATGATAGAACAAATGAAGCCACATGGAGATGGCTTATCAAATGAAGGTGCCGTACACATTTTTGGTTGTTAAGTAAGAAACTAAAAATGTACTTGTAAATATGTAAGATCTATTTATAAAGCTCAATTTTGTTTTAGTATTTTGCTGCTAACAACATCGACGTTGGTGTTACGCCTAACGGGGTGGGGTTTATATCACACTTGATATACTCCCCTTGATTTTTATAATGTAATTATATCGTTATTATAAATTATTATAAATTTATTGGAATAGAAAAAAGAGTGGGAGCACAAATCCACAATCTGAGGGGGAAATGAAGAAGAACCTAAGTGGTGTTAGCTAGCACCATTGCCTAATCAAATGTGCAACAGGCAAGAAATATACTGAAGTTCGATGAGGAACATTAATATACATACAATAAAATGGATTAAAAGGCATTTGAACAATGGGAGTTGGTTGGATTTTGGTCGAATGAAATAAGTTCAAGGACAAAATTGGGTTTTTGGGCAAGAATCCAGACTTTCAAGCATGATTTCCAGCTAATTTTTCTTAAAAATCCCCCTGGATTATGGATCTAGATTGGGAGTGACCACTGCAAGAAACATAGGTTGTAGCTAGTCTATGGTTTGGTCAAAATAGAAGTCCCATCTTCAATTTTAACCACTGTTAGATTGGGAACTATCGGAACTGCTAGGAATAGATGGAACTACTAGAACTGTCAGAACTCTCGGGAACAACCGGAACTGCCAGAACTGCCGGGAACTGCTAGAACAACAGGAGCATCTGTCTCTGAAGGAGAGTAGCATGCAAGGGACAACTAACTAAAATTGGGACAATTGTATGGTACTTAGCAGCAAATACACCAAGCATGCAATGTTACAGCTAGCATGCAAGGGATAACTAGCATGCAACAACAAGCATGCTAAGGACAACAAGCATGCTAGGGACAACAAGCAAGCAAGGGACAAAAAGCAAGCAAGGTGCAACATACACATAGGTCATTATGGCAACATGGTGTAACAATGGCACATAATGCAGTACAGTGATGGGTACATTCATGATTAATGAAGCGTGATGAGGTGCAGCATAGTGATGATGGGTGCAGCATGGTGCAGCATGGTGAGGTGCAGCATGATGAAGAAATGCAGCACAACGATAGGTGAAGGAGTTAACTTGGAGAATGAGTTGAAATAGCATTTCTTCAATTGATATCATGTATCATCTTCTTAGAGATGATCTATGCTCTTATCTAGATAAGTCCAAGTGTTGACTTCTGTTGTAAACGTATTATCTCTCTCTCTCTGCTGAACTATTGAAGAACATATAAGAAGAATTGATCAAGGGATTCCCCACATTGGGGTTTGTCCCTAGCTAGCACCACATCTTGTGTCCTCTTGTCCTAGTTTGTCTTCTGCGATTTATGTTTATGTTCTATCTGCAGTTTAATTTAATGCTGATGTGATTGCTAATCTGGAAAAGATATTGAACTTACTATGAAAATTGAAATAAATTTCTCTAAGCATAGAACATACCTAAAATTAACATGGTATCAGAGCTATGGTGAAGGCAATGCCCAAGCAAGAGTGAAAGAGCAATCACGGAAGACAGCTGGGAAAGGAAAGAAGGATCAATGGATTCCTCATCCCTCTTCAAATTCACCAAAGGTGAAGTAGAAGGAGAGAATGTTATCAGAATGGCGCAACAGAAGTTTCTGATGGCCTACCTAAAGATCACTTCAATGGGAAGCCCAGATCTAAGGGTGGAAGGAAAGGCAGATGCCTTGGTTGTAATAAGTTCAGCCATTATGCAAAGGAGTGTCTAAGGTAGGGACACATCACTTGATGATGATAACAATCATTCCAGGGACATATTCAATGATCAGAGGAATGACAGGTAGTGCAAGTCATCAAGGAAATGATCGACTCTTCAGAGAAAGCAAGGAACCCCACGTATGAAGAATCAAATGTTGTTTCTAATAAGATAAAAGGGTGTTATCTTGTATTGGCCCTCTCCTTCAGATTCTTTGGGAATCTGGCTTATTGATCATAGTGCTTCAAGGCATCTCATCGGATAGAAGGGTGCTCTGTCGAATTTGGTAGAGACGGAAACAACCGTGGGATTATACTTGGAGTCAATGCCACCTATCGTGGAAAGGGTGTAGGGAATGTTACCCCTCAATTGAATGAGGTTAACTCTATTCATTTACAAGAATCTCTTTTATGTACCTTATCATAAGAAGAACCTGGTGTCCATCTCGAAAATGGAAGTCAAAGGTTTCAGGGTGGCATTCATCAATGGAAAGGTACGTGTTAAAAAACAGAATTTTCAAAGATGCCTTTTCTCATGGGTTCAGGGTTGGAAATTTGTATCAAGTTGTAGGATGGTCTATTGGGGATCATGTCAATTGACATATCACATCTATAACACTAAAGGTCTACCTATGGGGCCCTACTCGATGTGAGTCAGATGGTGATAGGAATGCCTAAATTCAAGAGCATGAAGGTACATGTCTGAGATGTACCGAAGGAAAATCTTATAAGGGGACCATTCCCCTCATGCAGCAGGTCCACAGGCTTGTAACAATCTAAGGAGTTTGAGATTCATGATCAGGAATCTCATGTATACAGGTGGAAGAAATCCCTTTATGGCTTGAAGCAAAACACCCCGGGTATAGTATGAGAGGATTCATAGTTGTCTGATGAAGCTTAGATTCACTAGGAGTGAAACTGATCCAAACCATTACCCAAAGGTTGTAGATGATAAACCTCTCATATAGGCACCTTATGAGGATGACCTATTTCTGACAGGTGCAGACCCTCTCATTTGCAAAAGTACGAGGGAGTTGGATTTCATATGTTGAACGATAAATTGCAAGGCTATGACTACCTCGAGGATCTTAACTTTTAGATGTTATATCATAGTGATGTTGGAGCAGATTTGGGAAACGCCCCTGAGTTTCATAAACTCATTCGCGTTGACGTTCTTGGTGAAATTCCGTCGGGACATATGTTTTGCAGTTAGCATGGTTAGCTCATAGTTGGTTGAGCCTCACTGGATTGGTGCCAAGAATCTTCTGAGATATCTTCAGGGCACAATCTCTCATGGATTGAGATACACTATTAGAAATATGAAGCTGCATGATTATTTGAATACTAACTAGGCAAGTAGTGTGGAGGATCACTAGAGAGCTTCTCAGTGCTGGTTCTCTTTAGGTTCTGCTTTGATATCATGGATGAGCAAGAAGTAGAAGTCGGTTTCTATAAGCACCAATGAGACCGAATACATAGCTACGAGTATGATCTCGTATCAAGCTACCTAGTTGTGGAAGCTCTTCAGTGAGTTGTTTGTAGACATGATGAATACCACTTTTATTCTCTGTGACAACTAGAGGGGGGATTCGATTATTGGGGAATCATGTATTTGATGATTGCTCCAACAAATAGACATTAGATACTGCCTTATCTGGGATATGGTAAGTCGATGAGCGAGGAGGCTCCATCGCATTGAAGTTGATGTACAAGTCACAGACATTTTGTCAAAGCCTTGGGCAAAGGTCAAATCTGTGACTTTCCTGAACAACTTGGAGTCTTTGAGATACCTTCTTATAAGGGTCCTGCATGTTGCATGCATTGAGCTCTGGGAGCTCTGGGGGGCTTGGGATACTTACTGGAGCAACATACGACCACAAGGCAACTCACCCTCCCCTGGTGGTGTGCTATGTACAGGATGACAATTTCAACCTTCCCTTATGATACCCCATGGCGATTGTGGAACAATATGATTAGTTCTCCTGCGGGCCGGGATGATTAGTTCTCTCATGGCAACTGTGGAATAGGATGATTAGTTGTCTTGTGGGCAGGGGTGATTAGTTCTCCCATGGAAACTGTGGAATAGGATGATTAGCTCTCCTATGGGCCGGGATGATTAGTTCTCCCATGGCAACTATGGAACAGGATGATTAGTTCTCCTGTGAGCCAAGATGATTAGTTCTCCCATGGCGACTGCTGGGTAGGATGATTCGTTCTCGTGTGCACAGGATGATTAGTTCTCATGTCGAGGCATCCTACCCATGGAGTCTGGGACTCATGGGAAGTACCTATCATCTGATCAATGAGTAGGGAAATGAAGTTAGGGACCATAGTAGTACTATCGATGGATGCATCAATGTATTTACCATACTCCCTATGCTAGGATGGCCTCCATTGGTTTGGGATTAGTATAAGTGGTTTGAGACACTCTCTTGTAATATTGATATGGGATCAATAAAATTGACTTCGGGAGAGTTAGAGTGATGTGACACACTCTCTTTAGATGAAACTTACTTCAGGTCAGTAGAGAATGGTATGAGACATTCTCGGTCAATTCTTCTTCTACATGGTTCAGCAGAGCAGAGCAAAGTAGAGCTCAGCAGAGTAGTGTAGCGCACTGATGGTAGAGATGGTACAGTTTAACATATGGATCAACAGATGGAGTTCTCCCTAGTTGAGGGGGAGTGTTAAAATTGGCAACTAGGCCGAAACGCCATGTGGGTCATCTTATTAATGGAAGCCGATATTTTTCTCAGATCCCTCTCATCGAGAGGTGTAGGATTGATCTAAAGATCATCCGATTCTAATAAGTATTCATGGAGACATGAATTTATTTGTGTTATGGGAAAATTCGTGAAGGTTGGCCAACAACCAAATAAACCCTACTTATGCTCAATGTTTTAGTATAAGTAGAGGTGGCCTTCAAGTCATTTCAACACACTTGGGATCTCTTCCTCTCTACTTGTCTTTGGGTTTTAGTAGGAGGAGAGATATTAAGGGATAACGCTGCCCCAATCTAGGGGGAAGAAGCCAAAACTGTCGGTAATTGCCGGAGCTACCGGGAAAGCTGATGTAGAGAGCAGAAGCTGGAATTGTCAGAACTATCGGGAACAGTCGGAGACAGACAAAACTATCGAAACTATCAAGAACAGATGAAACTGCCGAAACTTTCGGGAACAACTGGAACTGCCCGAACATCCAGAAGTATTGGAACAATCGGAACTTCTGGAACTGCCGAGAACTGCCAGAATAGCCGAGAATAGCCAGAATAGCTAGGAACAACTGAAACTGCTAGAATTGTCGGAACTATCAGGAACTACCAGAACTGTTAGAATTGTCGGGAACTGCGCGAACTGTAAGGAACAGTCGAAACTGCTGGAACTGCTAAAACTGTCGGGAACAACCGGAACTACAGGAAACTACCGGAATAGCTGGAGCATCTATCTCTAAAGGAGATCAACATGCAAGGGACAACTAACTAACATTGGGACAGTTATATGGTAATAAGCAACAAATACACCAAGCATGTAGTGTTATAGCTAGCATGCAAGGGACAACTAGCATGCAACAACAAGCATGCTAAGGGCAACAAGCATGCTATGCACAACAAGCAAGCAAGGGACAAAAAGCAAGCAAGGTGAAACCTACACATAGGTCATTATGGCAACATGGTGCAACAATGGCACATAATGCAGTACAGTGATGGGTACAATCATGATTAATGAAGCGTGATGAAATGTAGCATAGTGACGATGGGTGCAGCATGGTGCAATAGTGAGGTGCATCATGATGACAAAATGCAGCATAACGATAGGTGAAGAAGTCACCTTGGAGAATCAGTTGAAGCATCATGTCTTCAACTAATCCCATTTATCATCTTCTTAGAGATGATCTATGCTCTTATCTAGATAATTCAAAGTGTTGACTTTTGTTATAAATGTACTATCTCTCTCTCTCTCTCTCTCTGCTGAACTATTGAAGAACATATAAGAATAATTGATCAATGGTTTCCCCACATTGGGGTTTGTCCCTGGGTAGTGCCACATCTTGTGTCCTCTTATCATGGCTTGTCTTCTGCGATTTACATTTATGTTTTATCTGTAGTTTACTTTAATGCTGATGTGATTGCTAATTTGGAAAAGATATTGAGTTTACTGTGAAAATTGAAATAAATTGATCTAAGCATAGAACATACCTAAAATTAGCACCTAGTCTACTAGACCAAATGGCCAACTATTCTAAAGAATAAATTGACTACAAAATGTAATCAATAAAGCAAGGTAGTTATGGTAGTTGTAACTATATTCTTCTTTAGGAAATGTATAGCAAGATATAGAGTACAATATGAAGGTGGCTATTGACTACTTAGTATTAGTTCCACTTGTACTTTCCTCTCCTCTTCCATATATGTATATATGCATATATATTACTATGTTATAATTTTAGTAGTATAGATTACAACAATTTCCAATAAATTCTATTGATAATTATTAATTTATTGAGTAGCTTAAAAAAACCAAAACCATTGATTTAAATTATTTAATCATCACTTAAAAAGTTACTTAAAGATATAATTTAATTAAAAAATCATCTAAGCACACACACATACACACAATATAGTCAACATCAAATCATTGTTCAATCTGTAATCAATTTTATGTGCATCCTCCCATTCATATATTTCACAATGGACAAACTCAATCTTATGTCCATTCTCCAATTCATATATTTCAGGATGGACAAACTCAATCATGTTGTTGCACATAATTCTTAAATTTTCCATGCTTTTATTGTTAGTGTGTGTATTTTTGTGAGTAAGTTTTTTAAAGCACTAGGAAAACCTAGCATAACTTAGTTGACAAAGTAACTGTGGGGACAATCATCTTTGGCCACTTTCCAAAAGTAACCATTGATTCATCAATGTTATTCAAGGAAAACCATGCCACTTGTAATTACTAGCTCATGGTCTACAAGGGGCATGCTTTCACTCATGCCAGATGTTTCTAGGTCTTGGGTCCTTAACCTGCTTTCACTCCTATGAGATGTCTTCGGGTCTTGGGTCTCATGCCAGTTGTTTTTGGGTCTTGGGTCATTAACCTGCATTCACTCCTACAAGTTATTCTAAGTCGAGGGTCATTAACACATTTCCTTACATCCGAGGAAGATAAGCCTTTAGACAAAGGAAAACAATTTTAAGGTATACTTATTTACTTAATTAACTAGTATATAATTTTATCAATTTTTTTAAGAAAAATAGTTTTAGGGCATGCTTATTTACTTAATCAATTAGGATATAATTTTATTATTTTTTTTTCAAATTTAATAGAAATATTCAAAAAAAATATAATTTTATTTTGAAAAAATTTAGTTATAAATTTTCCCATATACAAAATTTAATAATATAAATTTTGTTTTCTTTAATTAAATTATTTAGAAAATAAATAAATAAATTATTCTATAAAATAAAGATAATATTACAACATATTTATTTTTCTTAATTAAAAACAGTTAAAAATATTATAAAAAAATAAAACTACAAAAAATAAAGATAATTAAATTATTTAGAAAATAAATAAATAAATTATTCTATAAAATAAAGATAATATTACAAAAACTTTTATTTTTCTAAATAAAAAATATTATAAAAAATAAAACTAAAAAAATTATAACATTATAAGAAGTAAAATTAAGAATATGTTTCGGTTTTGTTATTGCAAAAAATACACATATACATATTTAAAATATGAATAATTTTTTATAAAAATTGAACAATATAAAAAATTGAACAATATCTAGAAAAAAATTGCGAATTTTATATTCTAAAAAGCATTTTTTTTTTATAAGGATCGAACAATATCAAAACATCATATCATGAATGAATTTATAAACTTTATAATATTAAAAAAAATTAGAAAATAACAAATATTTTTACTTAAAATATGCAACATATACTAATATTAATTTAATAATGTTTTATGTTTTCAATATAATAAAAAAACCTATAAAATAATCAAAATAATCATTATAATATATATATATTAAGTAATTAAAACTTCTTTTTCTAGGTTGGACCCAACCCCAAATATTTAGTAATTAAAAAATTCGATACACCGTCTTTTAAACTAAAAGTCATGTTCAGTATAGTCTACGATGGCCCTCATCCATCCATCCATCCATTTTCATTTAGCCAGTTAAAACAAAGCCTAATCACGTCAACAAGGCTGCCCCGATTAGCACTGGCTATAGATGAGCGGTCACGGGTAACAGTTAAATTGGCGTTAAACCGGCTATATTTCTTCACTTCTATAACTTCTTAGTTGTGTTTTGTAGGGATATTTTGGACGTGTGATGAATAGGTTTTATTTCCATGTTAACTATTTTGATATATCGTCTTCTTGGCATCATTTTAATTCTCAAGCCTGCTTATCAGGTGGTCTTAAGTTTGATTATAATTAAACATTTAATGTACAAAAGTAAAGCAAATAATATAAAGGATAAGATGTTTTTGAAATTGTTCTAAGTTTATAGTATAAATGTTTTTAACTAAATTATTGAAATGGACAAATCTGCTATTTTATGGAAAATATTGTTATATTTAAATTTAGGAAAATTCTATAATGAATATAAGAATTAGAACAGAAAATAAGATGAAATATAATAAGAAAATAATAAACTTTAATTTAAAATAGAAAATATTGTTATATTTGAATTTAGGAAGATTCTATAATGAATAAAAGAATTATAAGATAAAAGAAGATAAAATATAATAAGAAAATAATAAACTTAATTCTAAAAAATAAAAATAATATTTTTATTTTATATTGAATAGTATAAAGGAAATTATTAACATGGTTAAAACAGAAACAAATTAGCTTGAATTCCATGCTGAAATAAAGTGTTTTACAATTTTTGAATTTGTGATGATGATGATGATGATGATGGTTAACGTCCACTGAGACCAAATTGGTCTATTGGACCTATAATTTCTTAATTTCTAATTGTCTGGCTCCTTGTCTTTCTTGGTGGGATTGGTGATGTAGCTTTCTTTTTCTTCTATACGGTCTTCCAACTTCCTTTATCTTGCATCTCCCTCATCCCTTCTGGTTCTTGGGACATTGGTGTCTCAGCGTCGCGATCTATTGTCTTCGTCCTTTTGGAGATAGTCTGGTCTAGGAGATCTGCTTCACTGTTAAATGAAGATAAAAAACTAGAGTTTTATAGAAAATAAAGATATAATAAAAAGGTGGTGAACCTTTTCATTATATCTAATATTAAAAAATATCTCTTTACATTTGTGTTGAGTAGGGCAAAGGAAACGAAAAGTTATTAAGATAAAATAAAATTTCACAATCTCTATAATGAAACAAGATATTTTACCATTTCTAAAACAAGAGAAAACTTATATCTTAGTTAAATATTAAATATATATAGTTATATTTTTAAAACATTTTTTCTTAGTCTTTAACTTATAAAATATATTATAATATGTATATTGAAGCTTTTGTAATCCATAATGAATTAAACAAAATCTTTCTGTAGAAATTACATGAGAAAATTTTTTGTCCGATACGTTTGGAACGAACAAGTGCGGTTCATCATCAGGACCAGATTTTGAGGCAGACCATGGCAAAGGCTTAAATAAAAAGCAATGTAGAGACATAATTTCAGGTAATGGCTAAATTTGAACAATAATGTTTAAATTATAGTATTAATTTATTATTTATTAAAAACAAATATTATTAAGTAATGGCTATATTAAACACTAGTTTTTGAAAAATAGTATTTCAATAATGATATTATTTCATTAATTTATTAAAAATATTAATAAGTAATGCCTATATTAAATGGTTAGTTTTTGAAAAATAATATTTAAATAATGATATTAGTTTATTAATTTATTAATAAATGAATGAAATAATATCATTGTTTAAATAATTTTTTCAAAAGCTAGCCATTAGCCGTTAGTATAGCCATTACATATCAATATTTTAATAAATTAATAAACTAATATCATTATTTAAATACTATTTTTCAAAAACTAACCGTTTAATATAACCGTTACCTATTAATATTTTTAATAAATTAAAGAAATAATATCATTATTTAAATATTGTTTTCAAAAGCTAGCCATTTAATATAGCCGTTACTTAATAGCGGGCTAAAGGCCAAGCAGGTTTCAGAAGGCATCACTCAACAACAAACCACCTCATTACACTTAGGATCATTGCAGAGGAATGTTGTAATGATAAATCCAATTTATTTTGTTGCTTTGTGGATTTTAGAAAGGCTTTTGATACGGTTCCTAGATACAACCTTTGGAATAGATTAGAAGAGCTAAAGGTTCCTCTCGAGTTGAGAGCTACTACTATAAGGTTGTACGAGAATGTAATTGCTAAGCTAAAGAGCAATGAGGGGTGGTCTAAAGATATTAAGTGTAACATCGGAGTTAAACAAGGGTTCCCCCTCTCCCCTACCCTATTTGGCATTTACATCGATAAGCTTGAAGGCTATTTAGAGGAAGCAGGATGTGATGACACGATCTTAGCTGGGATAGTCGTCGACCTTCTTCTCTATGCTGACGATATTTTTCTTTTTGCAAGGTGCCCATCTGATCTTGATAGGCAACTCAGGCTTCTTAAGGATTTATGCTCTACCAAAACACTAACAAAACAAATGTTATGATTATCAAATCCAAGAGGGACACTTACGCTAATTTTATGTATGACAATAATAACTTGGAGGAAGTGTATTCTTACAAGTACCTAGGTATTGATATTCATCACAAGCTCAACTAGAACCATAGCATTGAGAAAAGGATTAATGGGGGGTGGAAAGCTTATTTTGGTCTTGAAAATAATTGTAAAATAGAAAAGCTCGTAAAGTGGGATAAAAATAAGTTCCTTTTTGAAACTTTAGTCACTCCTATTATCTAATATGGCTGTGAGGTTTGGGGTTGCATCATCTCCAGAGAATCATGGAGAAAGATTTAGCAAATCCAGAAGTGTTTTATAACTTATAACCTCAAAATAAAAGTAATACACCCTATCGTATTCTCCTTATACAAGCAGGTCTTTCCCCTATTGAGAGCCTAGCTATGATTAGGTTTCTACTATACAAGCTTCACAAAATCAATAACACAGACGATCATAGACTTCCTAAGCTAGTTTTAAATTCCAACCAAAGCCACCTAAGGCTCAATCGGGGGTGGCATAAAGACACAAGGGCCTCGTTAAACTATTGGGAGATCAACCAGAATGATGCATTGCAAAAAATAAATAACACTAAAGATATTGTTACTTCTAAGTTCAAAGAAAAAATGTGGTGTGAGAAAGATTTAGCGGCTAAAAGAAAATTAAGTTATTATAAGAAGGTCATCAACCCCACCCTAGAAGATCAAAAGTATCTCTCTATTTTAAGTAGCTCAAAGAAGAAAATTAATATAGCAAAGATTAGAACGAATTCTCATGAGCTCCATAGTGAAACAGGTCGTTGGGCAGTTCCTAAAACGCCACGGATGGAAAGGATTTGCCATATATGTGAGAATAGGAACATCAAGGATGAAAACCACTTCCTCTTAGAGTGCCCCGCTCACAACCACATTAGATCTCAGTGTCACAATCTTTGTTACAATACTGACCTTCCTAGCCTTTTACAGTGTCGAAATTATAGTGAGCTCGGGAGGATTCTCTCTAAGCTTTTTAAGCATACGAATAAAATCTTAAATTAAAATAAATAATTTGTTTTTTTAGGCCTGATAGACCAATGTTTGGTCCCAGTGGACGTTAACCATCATCAATAATAATAATAATAATAAATAGTAAAAATAAAAATAAACATTTAATTTAAAAAAAAAATTAACTTAAAAAATAAAAATAAAAAATCATAAAATTATTAAATTAAAATAAAAAAAATTAAAAAAAAAATTGAAAAATCTAAAAATCCATAAAATCAAAAATAAAAATAAAATATTTAAACCAAAATCAAACAAAAGCCAAACAACTAAAAACAAAAATTAAAAGAAATAAACCAAAAAAAATTAAAAAATATATAGTAAAAAAAGTTAAAAAATAAAAAATAGAAATGGAAAACAAATAAATTTAGAAAAAAAAAAAAAAAAAAAAAAAAAACTTAAAAAAGTTAGAAAAATAATGAAAAAAAAAACCTAAAAAAAGTTAGAAAAATAATAAAAAAAAACGAAAAAAAAAATAGTTAAAAATGGATTAACAAAAAATTAACACCAAAAAAAAAAGCCGGCCACGGGCTGGGGCAGTAAGGCGGCTACATTCAGCTCGCCTCCTCACCCATACAGTCGCCTCCATGTTCACACCTGCGGCAAACCCCGCCTAGGGGCTGGCAGGCCGACTCCAGGAATCGGCCTGCTAGCCTTTGGGTGGGGTTGGCCGCGGGGGCAGGCGGGGAGGCACCCGCGGCTAACCCTGCCTAGGGGCTAGCAAGCCTATTCTGGGAATCGGCCTGCTAGCCCCAGGGTGGGGTTGGTTGTTGGCGCAGGTGCACGTAGCCCGCCACCCCGCCTGCGCCTGTGGCCGATATTTTTTTTTTTATTAGTTTTTTATATTAATTTTTTTGTTAATTTTTTTTCCATTTTTTGTTTTTTATTTTTAACTTTTTTTAATTTTAATTTTAATTCTTTTTTATTTTATTTTAATTTATTAAATTGTTTTTTTATTTTAATTTTTATTGTTTTGTTTTGATTTTGTTCTTTTAATTTAATTTTTTTGTTATGTATTTTTTCTATTTAAAAAAAAATTGTTTTTTATTTTTATTTGCGTTAATTTTTTATTTTTTTTGGGTTAAATTATGTCTTCTTAGGATAATTTTTATTTTACTTTTTTAATTAGTTTTTTTATTTTTTGCTTAAAGTTTTATATTTATAAGTAAATTTTATTTTATTTTTTACATTTTTATAGTTATTTTTTGTCCTTTTCTTTATAGTTGAATTTTTTTCCATGCTTTAAAGTTTTTTTTTAGCTTAATTCTTGTTATTATTTAAAAAAAAAAATATTTTTATTTTTATTTTTTTTCAATATTTGAATTTCTGGTGTCTTTTGTATTATTTTTGTATTATTTTTGCTACTTTTAATTTTTTATAATATTTGAAATTTTTTTCTTTAGTATTATTTTTTTTTTTATTGTATTTTTTCAATATTTTGATTTTTTTTGTATTACTTTTTGTTTTTTTTTTATTGTTTTTAATTTTTTTTCAATATTTAAATTTTTGTTTTCTTTTTATTATCTTTTGTGTTTTTTTATCAATATTAAAATTTTTCTTTTCTTTTGTATTTTTTGTGTTTTTTTAATATTTTTATTTTTTTTACATTTGAATTTTTGTTTCCTTTTGTATTTTTCATTTTTATTTCTCTGTACATTTATTTTTTATTTTTTATTTTGGTTTTGATTTTTTATTTTTTTTCTAGAAGGTCTGTGTCGATGCTCATTTATCAACCCAAACCCGTTATGGAGAAATTGATAGTTGATTTTAAAAATTTTGTTATAATGAATCGAGTCTACCCTCACAATGTATCAATTTCATGGTTGGTCTTTAATTTTTCACTACAACGGGTCGACTTCACCTGCTCCGCATGTCAATTTGATGGTTGATTTTTAAAGTTTTGTTGCAATGTATCGAGTTGTCTTGGTCTAAGATTTTAAAATCTCTATATATTTAGCATTTAAAGAATAAGTTACTCTTGGGTGTTCATTTTTAGAGTTTTTTGTCATAAAATTTTTCGATAATGTCATGCTTGAAATATTTTGAAAATTTTGAGATTTTTTATAGTCATAATCTTTGGTTTTAATTACATGGTTCAAAAATTGTCAAGATTTTAATCTTTTTTTAAGTCATGATATTTTATATTTAATGCTATGATTGAAAACAACTACAATTTCAAGGTTTTTTAGAGTCAAGATATTTTATCTTTAACAATAGGGATGGAAATATTTGAAATTATCAAGATTCGAGACATGATATTTTATCTTTAGCATCATGTCCGAGAATTGTTGGATTTTTACAGTTTCTCAAAAATCGGATATTTTCTCTTTAACTCCATTGATAAAAAAATGTCAAAATTCTAACCCGATTTTTTTTCTTATTCCAGAATAAACATTTTTTTAAGGGTTTTTTCCATCTATTTTTCAAAGCAAAAATGGTTTTTACTTCCATTTAAAAAAAATGTTGAAAATTTACCCTTAAAAAAAATGGTGTTCTGCCATAAACAATTTTCATTTTTGGGTTGCTTTTTCATGATTTTCTTTTGGTTTTTGGGCTAGATTACTTGTTTTGAGGTAATAGTTCCCGTTTGACGGTAACTATGTTCAACTTGGAATGAATGAAGTACTATAATAAGTGTAGAATGGTCTTGTCATCAAATAAACATTAATTTCAAATCTTTGTGCAGTATTATTTTGAAATTTGAATAAATCTTTCCATCGTATGATTTTGAAATATGAATAGATATATTATTATAAAACTTTGGAATTCAAATATACATGCTACTACAAAACTTAGTTTTGAAATCCTAGTAGTTTTCCTTGTCACATGTGGTTTGCACTCTAATTCTTAGAAACCCATGGTGATTCTATTCTTGCAGTGATAACCTTAATAATGAGCAAAGAAATGGGCATTTGTGTATGTATTCTTAGTTACCATTTAAATTAATTTTAGTTGTATTGTACTGTTAGTTGCATGGTTGATTCTTTAAATTTGTTGTAAGGCAAAGGATTAAGAGAAATCCAAATCATCCCTTCAACCCAAGAAGTCCTATAATTTGAAAGCGTAGACAACTCTATGTATAGAAGACTTCTATGCATAGAAGACAACTCTATGAGTTTCAACATAATCCTGGGCAACTTTCATCTTCAAATAAAATACAAGTCTCAACCCTAAATAAGAATTGAGGTATGTGCCGACTGTCCCCATACTTTGAGTGGAAGCTACTTTTGATCATAAGTGGATGTGATAGTCTAATATTTGAATGTTCTTCCATGATGAATAAACTCCATATAAATGGATTGGTTTACACTTACACTTTATGAAGAGATAATATTGTTATTAATTTCCATTCTTCCATGGTGAATAAACTCCATATAAATGGATTGGTTTGCACTTACACTTTATGAAGAAAAAACATTATAATTTTCCTATAAATCAATATGTTTACGTTTTATGGAGTGTAAACAACACGTGGAAACATATTATTCAATTGATGGATAGGATGGAAATTTTAGTCCCAAACTTTCTACACATCCAAATATTTCCAACTTACAGTTGCTTCCAAAATACTCATCAATGTTGGTACATGGTCTCATTAGTGTAATTTCAAATTTCAATTAGAATGTTGCATTAAGTGAAGGCGTGTTAATAATATTTATAGTATTTTTTCTGTCATTCACATTCTTCTGCAAAATGATTTGATTGACCTATATTTGAAAACCACATATTGTTAGATCTTAGACTTTTGTGATCCATATTGCAAATAAGAATGTCTTTTGGATTAATCACATCATCATGACCAAATCCTGATGATGTGATTAATCTAAAAGACATTCTTATTTGCAAAACCACATTATTATTCACATGGTTTTAATAATTTGGTTGAATCTATTGGTTTTACTTGACTGTCGAATAAGGGATTCTCCTAAGCTTTCAGGTGGTACACATAAAGTTCCAAACATATACAAGTATTTCAAACCCTAAAATGCTTTTATTTTTCAATTTCAATTTTAATTTTGTAATTATCTTTGATCTCTTTATATTTCAATTTTAATTTTAGTTTTGTAATGGAAATTGATAAAGTAATGTGATTTATGCATTTTTTCTATTTATACATTTAAAATTTGCAAAGTTGGATATTTCATTCTTTACCATTGACATTTATACTATGATAATTCTTATCTTATAGGTGGCTTGGCATCCAAAGGGATAATAATATAAATTGTTTTTGTAGGTTAATAATTGTTAGTGCAAATTTTCTAATCAATATTACCAAATGGTTTGTAATTAGTCTATGACCTAATGGAATCATCAGTACAAATTTTAATAATTTCTTGTAAACAAATTGCTATTTTATTTTTCTTGCTCTTTTACTAAATCATGATTTGTATAATTCTTTAAACTAACTAAAAGTATAAATGGTGTTGAAGAATTCAATTGTAAAGACTATAATAATGTAGATATCTTACTCTCGAAACCATTTTGACAAAACCATCTAGAAATGACCTTTGTTTGGTTCTTTTTATGTTTTAGGAATTATTACAAATAGAAATTTTAAACTTGTAGATAAATATTTTGTGTATTTGTACTCTGAGCCTACTCATTCCTAGTATTTCTCTATTTTCTTTTGTGTCATTAATATTACAAGCTTTCAATTTTCCATGTGAAAATCTATTTAAGCCCCTTTTCACCTTTGATTGATTTGCTTCCTTGTTGATGCAACTTGAGGTGCATGTGAGTGGACCATGCCAATTGAAGGGAGCTCCCTAGTGAATTCGAATGTGCACACAAAGAGAAGGAAAAACAATTATTTATTCAAGTAGGAATTAAAATATACGACTTGTGCAAAAGTACCTATAGCATAAGGACAAACAACCATGAAAAATGGATCTAAGACCATTCAACAAAGGCTATTACCTAGTCTCCTTAAATATATGTCCACAAAAATAAGTGATTAGTAAACATCTAGTCTACAAATATTTTATATCAAATAATGTGATACATACATATATATATATATATATATATATATATATATATATATATATATATATATATATATATATATATATATATATGCCCACAACACAACAAACTTGCTTGGTTTGAAATGTTTTGTTCATTATATCTCATGTTCTCGATCTAGTATGATTGGATTCCCATAAGTGTCACCTAGACATTTGCTAGTTCACCTTTGTGACAAGGCGAAAAAAGATAACATATTTCATACACCGTGGAAGGAATGTCATTCAATAACTTATAATTAATTCATTTGATCCAGGCAAGCTGGATTAGAATCCATGTCCAAATAGTTTCCTTGAAATCCAGTGAATATAATTCTATCTCTTATGAAAACATCATTAAAAATTTCACTTCAATGAAGATAACAATCAATCCATGAGTGTGCTAGTGCATCATTGAACCTACTTAGCCAAAAGCACAAAATATCTTCCTCATCATAATGAATTTCCGCCACAATTTTGCTTGTTGCCACTTGTTTTCCCTAAGTTTATTAGCTACCCACCCTTATTGAATTACTTGGGTGGGGAGCCTATCACAGTGTCACTGAATCACCAATCACTTGTGAAAGTTATCCTATGTAATAGTGTCACCTGCGGAACAGTGAAAGTGTCACTTCAACTACAGTCTGCAGTAGATCTCCAATGTCCCAACATATCAATTAAAATCTCTAATACATCTGGCTTAAGAAGAACAACATTGTCTGCCACTTATGAAATATTAAAACACTTTTAATGCACTGTGTTTGCTCGACTATAAACTCTCCACCATGGACCCCCACATTGATTCCATGTGATTATGATTATGGAGAGGACACGAAGGATAACTCATCTTATAGTTTTACTTTTTTGGTCATTATATATGTCCCATAAAATCTTATCAGTCATATCTCATATATACAAATGTTATGGATGTCCGAGTCAAGGGAATTTGATTTCAGAGTTATGGAGATTTTATTGTGAGGGTTCCATGCAATTTCAAGCAAATATTCATAATTCAATAAGTCATTTGTGTGTCATGGTCATTTTGTATTTTTCCTTATGATAAATATGTGAAAATTTTAACATAATTATGTTATTGAAGGGTAAATTTTTAATAAAACCTTTATTGATGAAGGGTTAATTTATTATCAAAAGATCACTCTAGAAGGGAAAAAATTTAAACATAACGTTTCTTGAAGGGAAACATAAAAACATAAAATGTAAAATATATATATATATATATATATATATATGAGAGGTAAAGAGGAATTTTAGAGTAAGATTTTCATAATTTTAATTTAATTTTCAATATATTAGATGGAGGGTAGGGATTCAGCCATCCATAAAAAAAAATTAGAATAGTCTTAGTAGTATTTACAAATTAGAAGTTGAGATTTATCTACTAAGTAATTATGTCTTTTCTCTCTTTTAATTAAATTAATTAGTTAAAATATGTAATATGTACCAATATCATTTGAAATAAGTTATGGTTTTTTGGGCATATGGGTCTTGGTCTATGGTACTATAACAAAACCTATTTATAGATTAATTATCTTCATGATAAACTAAAAGTTAATGTACATGATTAAGAATATTGTTAAATGTTTTTTAAAATATTTATAAATTTAGCTTCTATATTATTTATTTTTATAGTTAATAATAACCATTATAATAATTTAAATAAAATTATAATTTTGTTTATTTCATGATTTTTAAAATTTTATAAAAATAAATATGTTGATACTAACAATAAATTAATACATATTCCTATTTATCAACCTTTTAATTATATAGTTACACTAGTATATATAAAAACAAACACACATACCTATATACTTCTTGTGTGAATAAGTGTCTAGGATTTCTAGAATTTCCATTTAAGAAAAAGAAAAACTATTTCCTAACTTGTAAATACTCTTTATGGTCTATATAATTAGATTGATGTTATCTAGGTTTCCAATGTTGAAACTGAACACTGGGTTTGGATCTTATTCGTGAAATATCAAACATTCTAACGAGTGGGCCGTGGATTAAAACAAAATATTCCTTTGTGGAGCCTGTGTGTCTGCAACTTCTTTTCCGATGGAACGAGTTGCGGCAATGGTTCCTTTTGTCATCTTTGGAAGCAGATAATGAAAGTGATTCAATGTGCAGTATCATGATTTTATGTGACAATGGCAACATTCGAGTTAATGGCGCATTTGTTATTTGTCGGTGCGGATAATGAAATGATTTAAAGCGCGGGTACCATGACTTTTTCATTATTTGGTAGTGCGTGGAATAAATATAAGGCTCTGGAAGGGTCATGAGCATTTCACGTTCCCCAATCGCCGCGTCTCAGACACTTTTTGTGTCAGCCCGCATTGTGTACATGAAACACGTAGACTGTAGTGTATCCCATAATTATTTGAGTTTCCAATTTTGGGTCCGCAAAGTGGCCGGCCATTTCCTTATATGGATTTAATGTGAGAAGGCAGTAGTCTCAAAAGTGATGAATGAAATTATGAGACTATCCTTTCTGTGTTTGCAACTTCTTTTCCGATGGAGCGAGTTGCGGCAATGGCTCCTTTTGTCATCTGTGGAAGCGGATAATGAAACTGATTCAATGTGTAGTATCATGATTTTATGTGATAATGGCAACATTCGAGTTAATGGGCCATTTTGTTATGTGTAGATGTGGATAATGAAAATGATTTAAAGCTCAGATACCATGACATTTTCATCATTTGGTAGTGGGTGGAATAAATATATATGGTTCTGGAAGGGTCATGAGCATTTCATGTACCCGAATCCCCGCGTCTCAGACACTTTTTGTGTCAGCCCGCACTGTGTCTATGATGCGCGTAAACTGTAGCGTATTGCATAATTATTTGAGTTCCAATTCCAGGTCCCCAAAATAGCCGGCCGTTTCCTACGGTTCTCCTTTAGTTTTCGTTTTAAGGTGACAAGGTGGATGACTGAGAGGTGATCATAACGCTGGGAGGTCCACGGAAAATATTATGAAGTACCGCGTAGTAAGCTAATTCTCATAATGTTTATTGAATGGAATAAAATGATACTTAATATAAAAGAGGAAAAGATAGTAAGTCCATCATTAACTATAATACTTAATATTTAGAAACAAATAAAAACAATAAAATTAAAATACAAATAAATATAAATTATAATTATAAGTAAATAGTTTGATATATATTATATATATATATACGGGATTAAATAGTTGTAGATTAAATCACTAGGTATGTAACTAGGGAATACTGGTTTTGGGAATTTTAGGGAATATTGGTTTTGGGAATTTTATATAGGACATTTATTTTTGTTGTATACGGAATGGTGGTTTCAGGATTTCATAGATTTATGTGGTATATTTGATTATGTTGGAGAGTGTTTATTCATGAATGTAGGTAAGTGTTCCATTCACTAATAATGAGCATCGTTGGGAAGGAAGTAGCATGACATTAATCATGTATTCATATAAAAGTTTTTCATAAAATCTTTTTAGTAGGATTTTGAAATAATGAATTTGACATTTGCAATTTTTATTGCATTTTTCATATGAAAGAGACTTTTTTTTGAATTTGTAAAGCTTTGTTTCCTATTTTAAATAGTCCTGGTTTTAGATAGTATGTGGGTGTATAAGAATGTGTGTATATTATCACAAGGTGTATGCATTTCTAATCATATTGTTTTGGTGTTCCCCAAACCACAATGCATGCTTTTTAAAGAATGCATGTAAGTTTTTGAAAGCACATGAATGTTCTTGAAATTGTGCACAGATTCCTAAAAGTACACATGCATTTTCAAAAGCATGCACATGCTTTAAAGAATCCACATGTGTTTTCAAGAGTTTGTGAGCACTCTTATGACTATAATCATTAAGACAAAAGGAGGGAGAGAGAGAGCTTACAGATAAGGGGGTGGTTGTTGTGAAGGAGGGAGGGATAGAGAAAGAGAGGAAGGAAAATGGAGGATGATGGAGTGAGAGGTGAAGAGAGGTTCAAAAGGGAGAGAGGGAGTGAAGGACAAGGAGTGGATGGACATAGAGAGAGTGTGCATGTACGACGTGGAGAGTGAGAGGGAGAGGGGGTGAGGGGTTAGAGAGAGAGGGAGGATGAGATAAATCCATCAATTACATACCTATCAACTTTCCTCTTACATAAAAGTATGATCTTATTACTTAAATGTTTGAACTTAGGCTACAAGCCCATCAAGATTTGGGTCAATCCTTAACCCCTTTTAAATTGTTGGACCCCATCAGTGACCCCTTCTAAAATAGTAAAACCCCATTATGTTCAATGTTCCACCATAATTATAATATATCATGAGCCAATGAAGAGAAGCAGTTTGTGTGGTTAACGCATAACCATAGGTTGGTGGATGATCCATAACCATCATTATTATAGTGTTTCAACTACTAATGAAGATAAGGGTTTTATGTGGTTAGCCCATAGTTGTCGATTTGTTGATGACCCATAATTGAGTTGGCAATGGAAATATTGAACAATGGTTTTGTATGGTTCACTTGTAATTGTGGGTTCATAGTTGACCAATAACCTTGTCTTTTAATTTTCTAGCAATGTACCCCTTATTGTAACTTTATTGATAAAAGCTATGTTACAAGTGATGAAATAAATTATGTTGAAAACAATTTAAGCTATCGCGGAGGTATTTCCATTTATATAATATACTTTCTTTCTGATGTTATTTGGAATGAGAAAATCATTCCTGAAACTCAACGTATACATGGTTTCATTGCATTACAGACATGTGTAAATTTAATCGATGATATCTCCTAAAACAATAAATGAAATCAAATTTTGTAAAAAACTATTTAAGCTAATAAATAATAATTTTAAATGGTCTACTATTCACTATCTAGAATGTTCCATAGAGGTTGTTGCACCTATGTAGATTTGGTTGAAGATTGATTTTCCATGTTCCATCCATTATTGTACTTCTATGCCAACCATTCCACTATCAATAAATTGATAAATGGATAAAATGAGGTTTCCTAAGCTTCAGATGCTACATGTATATTTTTGAGTTATGTCATGGTTATATAAATCTACAATAATGTTCAATGTGAGAACACTAAGTGCAAAGGGCCACAAAGGATTCCAAAGGTTTGTAGATCAACATGGGTTGTTTTAGAGCTCAGGGAACCTCCATTGGTGGCAAGGAAACCCTAATTTTTTTTTAAATGTTGAAAAATAATCAATGCAGTGAATCCACGTAAGGATGATCCTGCTATGCTGAATGAAGGCCCAATTGTATAAAAGTAATGTAATTCTTATAGGTCAACCGTGATAGTTACAATGTATGGCCCAACAAATGGACTCTAAGGGTTCCAAAGGCAGGTTAGAGATCACTACAATAACTTCGAAATTGAAATATGCTTCAAAACTTAGTTCCCCTTGAGTCATAATCCACTGAGATACCAATGATCTTATTCTTGGGGACTAAGATCCAAAAGACTTGAATGTTGAAAGAGGAGGAAATAAGTCATATAGATATTCTATGAAACTAATCACAAGAACATTGATAAAAATTCAAGAATTGCACAAATTACAAAAATGTGAAGAGAGAGAGAGAGTGTGTGTGTGTGTGAGAGAGAGAGAGAGAGAAAGAGAGAAAGAGAGAGAGAGGGATAAAGAGAGAGAGGATCCCCATAAGAAGAAACATTACATGCAATGGGGCAAATTTTTTGACCTCTCCTTTTTGAAAATGTAACTAGTTTTAGTCCTCAAAATTGTTGTTGTACACATTTATGTAACAAACAAAGAAGAAAAGAAAAAATTATTATTATTAAACAATGGGTTTCATACTTCTTATTGATGGTCTTCTAGGTAAAATGATGTCCTTCATGTTGCTAGGGTTTCTTGTCTTAATATTTATTGTCATGAGTCAAAGGAGTCAAAATCATGTTTATAAGACCCTTCCGAGAAAAATGTAATTGGATAAAGAATTTCTTTGCATTAAGAAAGTCTTCAAAACTCCAAAAGTATAAATCAGACCTAACAGCTTCAAGTCAGCCTAAGGGTGGGAATTTGGCCCCTTGGAAAGGCTATATAAAGGAGCAGTTCAACCTCATTTAGCACTCACTTACCAAGAAGTTCGATCTCAAGAGAATAATTTCAATCTACGGTAAGAGGAGTCAAGGAAGAAGGAGCAAAGGTTTAGAAGACAAAAGGAATCAAAGAAGACAAGGAAAATCTATTTTTTGGCTCTATCTCTCTCACACTTGTGCAAAAGCTAGTGTTTCTGCAACTACAAAAGGTGTCAAACTTTCAAATCTGAGTTGCAGTAGGATGAAGTATAGTCTCTTGTTGTTTGAAGGAAGAATTACTCTATAGTGACCTCATTGACCTTGGTTGGAGCTTTCTTTCTCAAGGAAGGTCTCAAGAGGAGGTTGGATTAGGGTTTCTACAACAACTTCAAGGGTTGAAGTTGCAGGTTGAAGAAGCAATATTGAAGTTGGGAGGATGAAGTTCTATTTCTAAGTTTATTGGTGCAAGATCAAGGAAAGACTTGTTGGAAGGGATGGCTTGGTACTTGGAGAAGGATTTGGTCTAGAATTGGGTCTTTGTTGTCTCCTTTGAAATAGATTCAATAAGAAGATAATATCATTTCCTTATTTTCCCTTTTGAGGGTTTTTGCCATGGCTAAGAGCTTAATGTTTCTATCCTCTGTTTTCACTATTTCATTCATGATATATATTCGATGAAAGATATAAATAAATAACATAATAAGATTAAGAAAGTTCACATACTAGTATTAGGGTTAAGGAATTTTTTTTAATAAGCTACCATCTTCAATTTTCGAACATCCTTTGTGGTAGAGACAGAGAGAGGGAGGAGGTTGGTGGTAGTGAGGGAAGGAGTAAAAGAGAGTGAGGGAGATATAGGAAGGTTGAGAGATAGAGAGAGAAAGAATAATGGACAAGTAAATAGAACAAATGTGATTCAAGGGTAGAGGTATAAAGTAGAGAGAGAGAGAGAGAGAGAGAGAGAGAGAGAGAGAGAGAGAGAGAGAGAGAGAGAGAGAGAGAGAGAGAGAGAGAGAGAGAGATGGTGATAGAAGGAGATAGATGTGTGGGGGAGAGAGAGAGAGAGAGGAAAGGAGAAGGGTGAGAAAGAGAGATAAATGGGACAGAGAAAGACAAATAGAGAGAAATCAGGTAGAGAGAAGTTGAGAAGGAGGGAGAGAAGGGGGAGAAAGAGGTAAAGAGAGAAGGTGGGGAGAAGAGAGGGGAGAGATAATGAAGGGGTTAAGGAGAGAGGGGAAGATGTAGAGTGAGAGGGAGTAAAGGAGGAGAGAGAACAAGAGAGAGGGGAATGGAGGGAGAGACAAAGTTGGGGTCATTTTTTGGGAGAGACTAAGGGAGGGGAGAGGAATAGAGAAGGAGGAAAGGAGAGAAAGGTAGGTGGATAGAGCGGGGGGAAGTGAGGTGGAAAGGAGAGAGAGAGAGGGAGGGAATGCATAAGTTAGGTGTAGATGGACACATACACACACACACACGCATAGAGAGAGAGAGAGATGAGAAGTAGGGTGGGTGAGAGACATAAGATGGGGAAGAGGAGAGGAGAGGAGAGAAGAAGTGAGGGCTAGAGGGGAAAAGGGGTAGAGAGAGAGAGGGGGAAGTGGTAGAGATATACTGAGGGAGTGAATCACTCAACTTCCTTTTCACATGGAAAGACAAGAGGATGTGAAACCACCCTATGCAACTAATACCTCTTAATAACATTGTAAATATTTGATTATGTCATTTGCACATAGGATTTCTCTCTAAAACATCGGTGTACTTATAAGCATGTTTATGTTGTATAGCTATAGATGAAGCACGAAGTATCCCTAAAATTAGGACCAATGGAGTTGGCGAGTGTCACATCATTTTTGTTCTCAACCATTGGGGATTTGTAGGCCCTTATCTTTAAAAAATACATATGTTACTTACACAATCCATTGAATTAACAATACTTGTTATGCAAAGTAGCTTACAATATTATGTCTAGGGAACTTAGAGTGTTTGATGTTAAGGATAGTTGTTCCTTTGATTTTTTTTTTCTAAGTTAAACTTAGCCAAAGTTAATAGGGTCTTAGAGTCTCAACTATGAAGGGGAATGCAAAAGTTGGTAAAGAGAGGCAAGGAAATGGTGATTCATGAGATACAATCTTGACCATGATGGAAACATTAAGATGCTTCTCACATCATGGAAGCTAATACTAGGGCTTTGATGAGCCTTATCATTGGGTAACTATATGGACCTTAATCCACCTACTAGTTTCTTCAAATCAACTCTTCTCCTAATTTCTTACATGTTTTGATTGTATTTTTCTTAATGAGATGAGTCAAAGTGAGATATTATGCCTAATGGACTAATGTGCATTGATTGCGGGTTTTTGACACAAAACCACAAAAACTTTGGCTAACTAAAGGCTAAAACTTGAATGATACAAGGAGGAGACATTGTAGGAGATATATCCTCCTCATTTACTCCTCACTCATTTGAATATTCCTCCATCAATCACACTAGCTCGGAGTTACAAGCAGCCAAGTCATGGATATCAAAAGGGATCCGAGCTAGTGATAGTTAAAGAGATAGTTTATCTCGAGTTTAGGAGCCAAACCTCCCTAGATTTAAGGAATTCATTGGATAGTTCACTTGTATAAATAAGGAGGCCTAGAGCCTCATTAGGATTGGAATTTTTTGTTTAAAAACACTAGTCATTTTTTGAGTTCAATACTTGTAGAAGACATTGTGATGTAATTTTCTGTTTTGGTAATGAGAATGAACATTTCCTTGATCCAACACTGAGTTGACTCAGAGGATTGAAGATCTTGGGGTTAGGGCCCAAACCTAGCAGTGAAGGATCCTCTCCTTATATTTGTATGCTTAGTTGATTTCATAGATTAATGGTTGAATTTTCTTAAGCATTATTTCATTACAAGTAGTTGTGGATTTGATTAGTAAGACATTTGTTCCTTACTTCAGCAGTAGCTTAGAAGAGATAAAGTAATATCAAAAGTTTGTCAGTAGGTGGATTTGGCCTCTCTTCTCCCTTCAGGGATCATGATTTGAGGAAGGAACCCCTATGTAGCCCCAAAAAGACAAAATTATGATTTCTCATGGAATTTAGGGTTTTTTGTTACCTAGGCCATCATTTTATTAGTTTTCAAGAATAGGATTTGATTTCCATTTCTTC
This sequence comes from Pinus tabuliformis, assembly GCA_031772625.1. Lineage (NCBI taxonomy): Eukaryota > Viridiplantae > Streptophyta > Pinopsida > Pinales > Pinaceae > Pinus > Pinus tabuliformis. The sequence goes on from CM062820.1 coordinate 1,446,078,915, forward strand.
TATATTCAATATTACATTAGATCTCATCAAGGTTTCATATTATTCTACAAGTTTTCTCGTGCATGAAATAGGTAGCTAGCTCATAAAACTATGTTTTCCTTAGTTAATTGAATTCCATCTCGCTTATGTGATTTATAGATAAATGTCAATGATCGATGCAGTGTAGGAGTTTTAGAAGTATAGAGATATTTCATGATTAGAAACCTCATCCCAACTTCATCCATCCATGTTTATCAATTTCTTTCACTAAATCCCTCACCAAATTCATCATTCAATAACAATAGTTCTTCAATCTTGTTGAGCAAATCCAACCATCTCGCAACTCTAGTTTTGAGCTTTGTAGTGGTCCTAGGCACTCCCTTGCCTCATTCCATCCACCAACCACCTTCCCTAAGCCTTACATCACCTTTCAAACCCCTTCTTTTTCTCTCAGCTGTATCTTGTAGGAATTGAGGACATCGTGTAGGACTCATTAGGACATCCTATAGGTTGATCTGTAGTGGCCTGTTTTGAGGCCGAATTGTGGGAAAATCCCCTATGAAGCTACAAAAGGACCCCTACCTGCCTCCCAAGCCTTCTGACCATTCAACATCATCCCTAAGCCACCTGCCACATCACCAAAATAATTTATCTTTCACACTTTCACACAAAAAAGACAAAAAGAAAAACATAGTTATTTTGTTCATTTACATGCACAACAGTAGAATGTTTGATGTTTTAATTTGCATGCCTAGGATAGTAGGATTGCATACATGTTAACTTAGCATTATTTTGAATAAAAGCCTCTTAGTAGTTAATTAGAAGAATGGTGTGATTAAGAATTTGATTTCAGTCTTTTTCCTTAGTGCATTAGACAAGATTTCTTTTAGTGTAGATTTCTCTTTTCCTCATTGGTAGTCAAGCTTCTTCTAAATCAATAGTGTTGGGTGTGGAGCCTAATTATCTTCTTTATTCAAAGGTATCACCGCATTGGATCCTAGTTCGTAATGGGGCGGCAAAGCCGCCTGTAAAATATACACTGCAAGGGGGGTCCGGGGGGTGGCCTTGTAAAATTTTGTAATTACGTAGTCAATCTGGGTCGTTCATTAGGCGGAGATCTAACGGTAGAAGTTATGTTTAATTTAGGGCTTTTTTCCATTGAAGGGAACCCCTCACTATATATGACGGAATTGTATTGCATCTATATAGATCTATATTCTGAGCAAGAAGAGAGAGAAGATTGAGCGAGAGAGAAGAGGGAATTACAACGGATCTGCTGTAGGTTGTATCTCTTCAGTTTGCTAGATAATATAAAAGGAAGGACTAGCTATTTCTCCATGGACATAGCCCAAATTTGGTGAACCACATATATATGTGTCCCTCTTGTTTTATGTGTTTTCTGTGTTTATATTTATGTAATATTTTATGTGTTCCATTGCTCTGTAATATATAATTTTCTAACAACTGGTATTAGAGTCGAAGGTCTATTTGGTTGATAAACTGATAGGAGAGAAGGGTTCCTAGTTCGAGTGGGAGCAATGGCAGAAGATGGTAGGTTTAGAGTTGAAAAATTTAATGGTCAAAACTACCATCTGTGAAAGATGTAGATGGAAGATTATCTGTATCAGAGAGATCTGTACTAACCATTGAGCAGAAAGGCACAGAAGCTGATGAGTATGACAAACACAGAATGGGATATTCTCGACAGAAAGGCACTTGGAACAATACGGCTGTGCCTAGCGGTGTCAATACCGTTTAATATTTCAAAGGAAACGACAACAGAGGTTTAATGTTGACATTAGATGAACTATATGAAAAACCCTCGGCCTAAAATAAGGTATTTGTTATGAAGCATTTATTTAATATGAAAATGATAGAAGGTGGATCTGTTGTTGATTATTTAAATGAATTTAATACAGTTACCAGTGAGTTAAGTTCTGCAGGGGTAACTTTTGATGATGAAGTTAGGGCTCTGTTATTTCTGTGCTCATTGCTAGAAAGTTGGAATGGTTTAGTTATGGCCATTAGTAATTTTGCCTCTGGATCTAGTACTTTAAAGTTTGATGATGTTGTCAGTGCAATCATTAGTGAGGAAATGTGATGGAAAAGCTCCAGTGAGACATCAGGTAATGCTTTGATTGCAGAGACTAGGGAAAGAAAAATGGAAAGAGGAAAGAGTCCAAGATATCGCAGTAAGTCAAGGAAAGGCAGATCCAAGTCTAGATCAAGGATAATGTACTAGAAATATGGGAAGGAAGGACACCTAAAGAAAGACTGCAAGTCTCGGAAGTGAAAAGAAAGAGACGCACAACATGAAAACAATTATGAAGTGAATGTGAGAGGTGGTGTGTTGCAAGATGCTTTGATTCTTTCTTTAGAAAATATTATTGATGCCTGGGTGGTAGATTTAGGGGCCTCAGTCCATGCCACACCTGATAGGAAACATTTTCATGATTATTTTTAAGGAGATTTTGGACAGGTTTGATTGGGTGATGATAAACCCTGTAAAATCATTGGAATGGGTACAGTTTTCATAAAATAGTAGAATGGAAATCAATGGCTAGTGAAGGAGGTAAGGCATGTTCTAGATCTGAAGAAAAATCTTATTTCAACAGGGTAGTTGGGAGGTGAAGGTTGTGTGACTACTTTTACAAATAAAACCTGGAAGGTCATTAAAGGATCCTTGGTAATAGCCAAAGGATAAAAGGTTGCTACATTGTATTTATGCAATGGTATTCCTAATTTTGTTAATTCTTTAACCTCTACATGAGAAGATACGACATTGTGGCATCATAGGCTTGGGCACATGAGTGAGAAGGGGATGCAAATTCTTCACTCAAGAAATTTCTTGCCAGGTTTGAAGCATGTTGATTTAAAATTCTGTGAGAATTGTGTTTATGGAAAATAGAAGAGAGTCAGATTCCTCAAAGTTGGGAATGAAAAGAGGAGAAAAAATTAGAGCTTCTGCATAGAGATGTATTGGGACCTGCTCAAGTATCATCTCTTGGTGGTTCTCATTATTATGTTACTTTTATTAATGATGCAACCAGGAAAACCTGGATTTATTGTATTCGAAATAAATCTGATGTATTCGATACTTTCAAGAAATGGAAAGCTTTGGTTGAAAATGAGACAGGAAAAATGTTGAAGTGTATTAGATCAAACAATGGATGTGAAGATTGCAGAAAAGAGTTTGATAGGTACTATTCAGAGAATAGAATTCATAGAGAGAAGACAATTCCAGGAACACCACAAGACAATGATGTGTCAGAAACGATGAATAGGAAAATCATGGGGCATGCAAGGTGCATGAGATTGCATGCAGGATTTCCTTTACAATTTGGGCAGACTATGTAGATACTATTGTTTATCTAATAAATAGAGGGCCTTCAAGTTCCTTGAAAGATGGAATTCTAGAGGAGGCATGGACAGGTAAAAAGGTAAACTACTTATTTTTAAAATCTTTTGGTTGTGAAGTCTTTGTCCACATTAATAAAGAAAATAGAACAAAGCTTGAGGAAAAATCAAAAAATGTACTTTTATTGGATACGGTGTTAATGATTTTGGTTATCACTTTTATGATTATGAAGAACACAAAATAAGTAGGAGCATAGATGTCATATTCAACGTAAAGGTTTTGTGTAAGGATCAGCTGCAGGAAAGGAAACAAGAAAAATAAAACAGAGAATACATAGTTCTTGATGAGCTCACAAAAAAACTGATGGTGCCTGAAAATCATAATGATCAATGGCCAGAACAACAACCACAACAATAACAAGTACCTCAAACTCCTGAAAGTGGTGTTAGAAGATCTGCTTGGATAAGTAGACCCCCTGAACGTTACTCTCCTTCATTATATTATGTACTTTTGAATGATTCTTGTGAACTAGAATGTTATGAAGAAGCAATCCAGGTAGAAACCAAGAAGAAGTGGGAGCAAGCCATGAAAGAAGAGATGGACTCCTTAGCACATAACCAGACTTGGGACTTAGTCAGGTTGCCTGTAGGTAAAACAACATTGCAAAATAAATGGGTTTACAAGTTGAAGGAATAAGCTAGAGGTAGAAAAATCTATAAATATAGAGTTGTGGTGAAAGGGTTTGCATAGAAAAATTGTATAGAATTTGACGAAATATTTTTTCCTGTTGTTAAAATGACTTCAATCAGAACTATTTTAAGTCTAGTAATAGCGAAATATTTGAATCTTGAGCAGTTAGATGTAAATACAACCTTTATCCATGGGTATTTGGAGGAAGAGACATATATGAAGCAGCCACAAGGATATGAGGTAAAAGGGAAGGAGAAACTAGTGTGCAGGTTGAAGAAGAGCTTGTATGGCTTAAAACGGGCTCTAACGTGGTGGAATCTAAAATTTGACAGGTTTATGTCTCAACAAGGTTATACTAGATGTCACTCTGATCATTGCGTTTATCTCAGAAGAAAAAATGATGGCAGCTATATTTTGTTGTTATTGTATGTAGATGACATGCTTGTTGCAGGTTCTAACATGCAGGAAATAAATGTGCTCAATATAAAAATGGTGAACTCATTTGCAATGAAGGATTTGGGTGCTGCAAAAAAAATCCTTGGTATGAGAATAATTACAGACAGGAAGAATCACAAATTAACATTGTCTCAAAGTGACTACATAGAAAAGGTTTTGAAAAGGTTTAATTTGAAAAATGCAAAACCAATTAGTATACCTTTGGCTATCCATTTCAAATTATGTAAGGAGGAGTGTCCCAAGACTCAGGAAGAAATGGCTCATATGTCTAAAGTTCCATATGCATTAGCAGTTGGAAGCTTAATGTATGTAATGGCCTGCACAAGGCTTGATATTGCACACGCAGTGGGAGTTGTAAGAAGATACATGAACAATCCACGAAAAGAACATTGGATGGTGGTGAAATGGATTTTCAGGTATTTGAGAGGTACCACAAATCAAGCATTATGATTTGGTGGTTCAAACATTTCTCTACAGGGATATGTTGATGCATATATGGTAGGTGATAGAGATAACAGGAGGAGCACAACAGGGTATGTGTTTACTGTAGGTGGAATAGCTGTCAGTTGGGTCTCAAAAATGCAAAGTGTTGTTGCACACTCAACAACGGAAGCAGAGTATGTTGTTGCTACAAAGGCTAGTAAAGAAATTATTTGGTTACAAAGGTTTCTAGATGAAATGGGTAAGAAGCAGGAGTTGGGCAGGTTATACAGTGATAGCTAGAGTGCCATACATCTTGCAAATAGCTTTGCATTTCATTCCAAGACTAAACATATACAAATCAAGTAACATTTCATACGGTCGATGTTGGAATATGGACAGTTGATGTTGGAAAAGATACACACTAGCTAGAATCCTGCAGATAAGATAACAAAAGTTGTATCCAGGGAGAAACTAAGAATTTGCTTAGTTTCATTTGGTCTTAGTTTCAATTGGTCTTCAAGTATGATGAAGAATATGAGGAATAGCCAGGTCCAAAGTGGATTCATTGTCCAGCAAATGAAGCAGTGGTAGAGTTGATATAATTAGTCTCCAAGTGGAAGATTTTTGGGTGTGGAGCCTGATTATCCATTGTATTCAAAGGTATTGCTGCATTGGACCCCAATTCATAATGCAACGGAAAAGCTTCCTGTAAAATATATGCTATAGGGGGGGTCGAGGGGGGGCAGTTATGACCTTTGGGAGCATCCCCCGTGGTGGGGGGATCAGGGGAAGTGCCCTCGAACCTAAAAATAGATGTAAAATTGCCTTGTAAAATGTTGTAATTTCGTAGTTAATCTGGGTCGTTCATTAGGAGGAGATATGATGGTAGAAGTTATGTTTTAGGGATTTGTGCCCTAGAAGGCAACCCCTCACTATATATGAGGGAATTGTATTGTGCCTATGTAGATATGTATTCTGAGCGAGAAGAGAGAGAAGATTGAGCGAGAGACAAGAGGGAATTACAACAGATATGTTGTAGGTTGTATCTCTTTAGTTTGCTGGATAATATAAAAGGAAGGACTCGTTGTTTCTCCGTGGACGTGGCCCAAATTGGGTGAACCACGTATATCTGTTTCTCTCTTGTTTTATGTGCTTTCTGTTTTTATATTTCTGCAATATTTTATGTGTTCCATTGCACTGTAATATATAATTTTCTAACAAATAGAAAGTTGTATTGAAAAACCTTAGTGGTCTATCGTCGTTGTAGCAGTGACAAAGAGTGAACCCATCACATTTACTTGTGTATACAACACTATCACCTCCAAGTTTGTACAAACCCCGGGTTGATAAAGTAAAGTTGGTAGCCCCAAGAGTTGTAGTATTCTTGTTGCAATACTGGTGCTCATCACTTTTTGGCACTGTTGCCAGGGAGGTGTTTGAGTAATATGTGATTTCTACTTTCTTTCTTCTATTTCTTATCTCTGGCATTCTCCTATTAGCTTCATTCTGCAAAAGTAATTTATTTTGTTTTCTTTTCCATTCTGCATTCTTTACTTTCTTTTCCATTATGCAAGTGAGATTTCATTCAAGAATTTAATTTTCATTCACTTAGTTAGTCCCATTCAGTTTTGATTTCAATTCTAAAATTATTTTCAAAGCTTGAAAAAACAAAAAACAAAACAAAAACACCTCTTTCATACCTCGTAGGAATAGGGATAGCTTAGGAAAATTTCTACCCAATACCCCCACCACTTCAAATAGCTAACCTTCCCTCTTCTTCAGTGGCTGTGAATTGGAGGACCCCTTAGGTGAGCAACCAGATATATTTGAAGCACCTACATGGGGAGAAGAAGAAGGATAACCCATTCCAACTGACTCAATTGCTGAGAATAGAAATGACAGTGGAGACAGAGAAAGAATTGAGGGTGCCTTTCCCATCAGAGAAACTAATGGGGATACCAAGATGAAGAATATAAGTTTCTTCACTCTTCCTCATTTCCATGGCCTGAACTCAGAATATCTAGACACTTTCTTGTTTGAGTTTGTTGTCATATGCGGAACCTATTCCCTTCCACTCTCAAGGATGCAGCTTTGCACTGGTTCATGGGTTTACCCGGGGATAATATCACAACCTGGGCTCAGATGCAGCAAGACTTCAACAACAAGTATTAAGACTATTGCAGGTCCAAAGACACTAAAGAGGACATTTTTAGGATGACCTTACGGCATGATGAATCCCTAGAAGATTATGAAGAAATATTCCAACATAGCTAGAAAAGGGCGAGTTGCACACTTGATCCTGAGTCACTGAAGCTAGTCCTGCTTAGAGGGGTAATGGAAGATCTTCTAGATACCCTAAAATTGTTGGCAGGAGGGGAAATCTACTAGCTACCCTATGAAGATATAATGACTATCTTTAGGAACTATTCTAGGGTAGCTAGGAAAATAGGTAGGTGTAGTCAACCTATGGTAAGTCCATCCTCTTCCAATACATCCATCAAGGGTGAAGTTGGAATATTTCAAGAGTGAGATGCTGGAAATCCTTGCCCTATAGATGGAAACTATACACATCAATAAAAAGCAGGAGAATGCAGAGAGAGCCTTAGCCATTTTCTGCCCTAGATGAATAAGGAGGCACCCTAGGAATGAATTTCCATTAAATTTGATTGAATTTTTCTCAGTCTATGATTAAAACCACTCCACAAACAAGTGCCCTTCTCTACTTGGCCTAAAATTTGTGTATCAGAGAACTGAAGGGGTGTCTGAAAAACTCTACTACATAAATCATATGAGACCTCATGGGCCTCGACCATAACAACAAGGCATGTAGGGGTCATCCCATGCTTATTACAACCCTAGCTAGATCACATCCATTCCCTCTTGGGGGGAACCTACTCATCCTTCCTGTTCTACACCTCCTCCTTGGTCTTTTGCACCTCAGTACCATTCCCATCTGACCAGCCAGTCATTCTAGCCATACGCTCCGCCATAGCCTTAGTGGAATGCATTGCCCCAGGGGTCGAGGGCCCCATACAACAATGCTCCAACTTTATTGCCTTCACCACCTACTCAACCACATATTTTACACCCTGCTCCACCTAAGTCACCCCATATGCCTACCCAGCCAAATTTGAACCCAAACAACAGATAGGCACAACGAGTGCATAGTGGAGACACATCCTATCCCGCATACATTATGGAGATTCAGGAAATCAACTTGAGATCTGGGAGAGTACCTCTGGACAACTAGCCTATACCTCCACCAAGCGAGAGTGAGGAGGAAAGAGAGCTAATCATGCCTAGAGTAAATCCACCACCCTTTCTTGAGAGATTAACTCAACCAATCCATCCTACCCGAGAAGAGAATGAACTTCTCGGTGAATTGAAAAATCTATGTGTCAAAATTCCACTTCTCGAAGCCATAAAGGATGTACCTATTTACAACAAGTTGATTAAGGAGAAGTGCTTCAAGCATCCAAGGAGGCAAAAAGAGACTCCCATACCATTAATGTCATTGGATAGCCATCCGACTTAATGCTGGGTCAGGTAATTTGCCTGAAGTATTTGGACCCTGGAAGCCCTGTAGTAGATGTACACATCAATGGCACCATTTTCCCACACACTTTTATTGATCTTGAGGCTCCCATTAATGTAATGACTAAGGACACCATGCTCAAGCTCAATCTCCAAGGTTCATTGAGAAAGAGCACAATAGTCTTGCGACTTGCAAACCATTCCATAGTGACCCCTGAGGGGATTGTGGAGGATGTGATGGTCTCCCATTGACTATTTGGAGTATACTACAGACTTGTTAATTTATGGTATGTTCTATGCTTATAACCGTTTACTTATTTTTCTTATTATATTCCACTGATTAGCTATCACATGTGCATAAAGTAAAGTGCAGATAGAACATTAAACGATCGATAGAAAACAAGCCAAGACAAGAGACACAAGATGTGGCAGCTAGCCAGGGACAAACCCCACAATGTGTGAGGAAACCCTTTAATCAAATCTTCTTTTATCTTAAATAATTCAGCAGAGAGAAATAGTACAATAAATCTGATTCATATCAGCAGTAGAAAACCCTAGATCAGTAGCATCAGCATTAGCGGCTTCATTTTCAAACTAGGGTAGACCATATCTCACAAACCGACAGTCGGATTGACTTCATTCCACCACCAAAAGTTTCGGCTTGTAGAGGAGGTTCAGATGAACCTATAGCGTAGTTCAGATGAGGAGAACTTCTAGGCCACGCAAGTCAATCTTTACTTCTGCAGTTGCAGCTTCAGTTTCAGCAGTTTCCGGCTTCAAACTAGGGCAATCAATATCTTGCAAACCGTTCGTCGGATTGACTTCATTCCACCACCAAAAGTTGCGGCTTTCAAAGGAGGTTCAGATGAACCTATAGTGTAGTTCCAAAGAGGAGATCTTCTAGGCCACGCAAGTCAATCTTTACTTCTGCAGTTGCAGCATCAGTTTCAGCAGTTTCCGGCTTCAAACTAGGGCAGTCGATATCTTGCAAACTGTTCATCGGATTGACTTCATTCCACCACCAAAAGTTGTGGCTTTCAAAGGAGGTTCAGATGAACCTACAACGCAGTTCCAAAGAGGAGATCTTCTAGGCCACGTAAGTCAATCTTTACTTCTGCAGTTGTAGCTTCAGTTTCAGCAGCTTCCGGCTTCACATGCGTGAGAGAGAGAGACCCATTTCAGCGCAGTAGAGAAGAGACTCATATCTGCGCAGTAGAGAGAGAGAGAGAGATGTGATGAGATGAGTGAGTCCAAATGAGGAAAATTCCTCTTATATTTATACACAACGTTGGTGGGTGAATAGATGCGACTGTTGAGCTTCTGAGCCTACATGAGTTGTAGGTCGACTTGATAATAATTCCATAAACGAAAGATCAGAGAAGCTCTTGAAATCATCAAGCACCCATAGAATCTAAACAGCGACAGTGGTATGGAGATCAGTGAAAGCTGGTTTCCCCTGATTAAAGAAAAATTAACCCAATATCAATATAATTATAATAATAATAATAATAATAATAATAATAATAATTATAATAATAATGATAATTAATAATTTTCCATTAAACCCTACATTATTAATTAATTAGATTTTAATTTAATCCCTTATTAAATTCATATTATAAAAATATCTACTTTATTATAAGATTAATAATCATTAAAAAATTTCTTCTTTCTAATAATTATAAAAGTTATTAATATATCAATAATAATCATTATAATTAATTATTATATTAATATAATTAATTATCATAGTAATAATAATTAATAAATAATCAATCATATTAACTAATAATTAATAATAATTAATATTATAATTAATTATTATATTAATATAATTAATTATCATAGTAATAATAATTAATAAATAATCAATCATATTAATTAATAATTAATAATAATTAATATTATAATTATTTACATCATATTTTCAATTATAGTTATAATCATATTAATTAATATAATATTAAATTATATTAATATAATAATTAATTATATTAATTAATAATAATTAATTATATTAAGTAATAATTATCAATTATATTTACTAATAACAATTAAAAATAATTAATAAAATTAATAATAATAAATAATCAATATAATTAATTTCTAGATTTATTTTTCATTATTAGTTCATTAATAATAATTAATATAATTAATTATTATATTAAATAAATAATAAATTAAAATAAACATTTTTAAGCATTTCAATTATAATCATATTAATTAAACATAATAATAGATTATATTAATTTAGTAATTAATTACATTAATTAATTATAATTAATTATATTAAGTAACAATAATTCAATCATATTAACTATCATTACTTAATAATAATTAATAAAATTAATAAATAATAAACAATCAATATAATTAATCACTATTTTAAAATTTTTATAGGAATCATTATACTAATATTTATTATAAAATTAATATTATTAATTATTATATTAAATATTAAATAAATAATAATAAATTATAAAATAAATAAATAAACAATTATAACCATTTCAATTAATTTGATCACTCAAAAATTTCTATATTAATAAGAATAAGAATAATTATAATCAATTCAATTAATTTTAATAACATATATTTAAGAGTACTTATTAAAAAGTTATTATTTAAAAAAAAAAAAAAAAAAAAATTAAAATTAAATTAAAATTAATTAATATAAAAATTAAAATTAAAATTAATTAATCATGAAGGGCCGACTTCTCAAAAATTGAGAGCCGACCTTCCCTTCCCTTCCTTTCCCTCCTCATTTCTATTTAAACCCTAATAGTCTGCTCTTCTTCTATCAAAGCATTCATGTTGTCTTGATGATGGATCCCGGTTGGGATTCGAAACGTTGGCAGAAAATCGTTCTTACTGTGGATTCTCCGATGACTAAAGAAATAACAAACCACAGAGGTCTTAAATCCAGGAATAATTCCATAATCAAAATAAATTGATATCTACATGAATACTTATCGGAATTGGATGATATTTATAGCAATCCTACACCTCTCGACGAGAGGAATCTAATAAAAATATTATTAGCCATGAATAAGATGACCCACATGAATTTTTTCCCTAGTTTCCAATTTTAACACTCCCTCTCAACCATGGAGAACTTCATTTGCAATTTGTCTATCGGTCGTTACTATTCATCCATCAAATGCACTGCCTTGTATAGCCTGACCCTTGCCCTGCTCTGCTCTATTTTGCCTGTTCTGCTTTGTCTTGTTCTGCCCTGCACTGATCTGTACTTTCTTTTTGTTCTGTTCTGCTCTGCTCTTGCATTGTTTTGTTCTACTTAGCTTTTGTTCGAATTATGAAGAAGAAGAAATGATCGAGGATGTATCATACTGACTCAAAGTCAGTCTCAGAGTATGTACCACTGGTCCTAGACCAGTCTCAACCAACCCAAAGTCAGCGTCATAGTGAGTACAACTCCAATGGTCCCAGACCAACATCATCCTCCACTGACTCAAAGTCAGTCTCACAGTATGTACCACTGATCCTAGACCAGTCTCAACCGACCCGAAGTCAACGTCATAGTATGGTACAACTCCTACCACTGGTCCCAGACCAGTATCATTGATCCCAGATCAATGGAGGTCATCCTAGCGTAGGGAGAACGGTAGTTACAACGATGCGTCCATCGGTACTACTATGGTCCCTAACTTCATTTCCCTGCTCATTGATCAGATGAGAGGTACTTCCCATGAGTCCCAGACTGCATGGGTAGGATGCCTCGACAGGAGAACTAATCAATCCTGTCCTCACAGGAGAACACATCAATCCTGCTACAATCTCCGTGGAGAACACATCAATCCAGGCTGCCATGGGAAACACATCAATCCAGGCCTCACAGGAGAACTAATCATCCTGCTACACAGGAGAGCGAATCATCCTGTTCCACAAGAGAGTGAATCATCTTGTCCCACAAGAGAGCGAATCATCTTGTTCCAGTGTGCACCACCAGGGGAGGGTGAGTCACCCTGTGGTCATATGTTGCTCCAGTAGGAACCGCAAGCCCTCAGAGCTCCCAGAGCTCAATGTATGCAACATGCAGGACCCTTGTACAAATGTTTCTTGTCGACTCCAAGTCGTTTGGGAAAATCACAGATTAGATCTTTCCTCAGGGCTTTGATAAGGTGTATCAACCTGTACATCATCTTAATGTGATGGAGCTTCCTTGCTCATCGACTTACCATATCCCAGATGATGTCTATCCGCTGGAGCAACTGACGAATATGGGATTCCTCAATAATCGAATCCCACCTCTGGTTGTTACAGAGAATCACAGTGGTATCCAATGCAAATCCAAACAGCTCACTGAAGAGCTTTCACAACCAAGCTTCCTCACATGAGGTTATGCTAGTAACAATATATCCTGCTTCGGCAGTGCTCAAAGCCACCAACTTCTGCTTCCTGCTCATCCAGGATATCGAAGCAGATCCCAAGGTGAAATAGTACCCGGAAGTGCTCTTACGGTCCACTACACTGCCTACCCAATCAACATTAGTATATCCAAGTAGTCTCACAACTCCGGCAGTGTATCTTAATCCATGAGAGATTGTTTCCTGAAGACATCTCAGAAGATTCCTGGCATCAATCCAATGAGGCTCAATCAAATATGATCTCAAACAATGCTAACTGTAAAACATATGTTCAGACGGAGGTTCACCAAGAACATCAATGCGAATGAGTTTTTGAAACTCAGAGGCATTTCCCAAGTCTTGTCCGACATCACTACCATATAACTTCTAAAAGTTAAGATCCTCGAGGTAGTCACAGGATTGCAGTCCATCATACCAAATCTTTCCAATATATTTACCACATATTTTCCTTGAGATAGGAAAATTTCCCTTGGCTTCTGCCACACTTCAAGCCCTTGGTCCTTCATTTCAAATTCAGAAGCCATCTCCCTCTTACATTTGTGAATGAGAGGGTTTGCACCTATTAGAAAGAGGTCATCCACATACAACACCAGTATGAGAGGCTTGTCATCTTCAACCTTAAAGTAAAGGTTAGGATCAGCTTCACTCCTAGTGAATCCCAGCTTCATCAAGTAGCTATCGATCCTCTCATACCATGCTCAGAGTGCTTGCATTAGCCCATAGAGAGCTTTCTTCAACTTGCATACATGAAATTTTCGATCATAAATCTCAAATCCTTTGGGTTGCTCCACATAGACCTCTTCTTTGATCGAGCCATGCAAGAACGCAATCTTGACATCCATCTGATGTAGGTTCCATCCTTGTGAAGCAGCAAGGGCTATGATCGAGCGGATGGTCGTATATCTAGCAACAGGTGCAAATATCTCATCATATTCTATACCTTCCTTTTGGGAGAAACCTCGAGCAACAAAACGAGCCTTATACTTTTCCGTGCTTCCATCTGCTGCATGCTTTATCTTGTAAAGCCATTTGGAAGTAACAACAGTCTTGTCCTGGGGTCTAGGAACTACTTCCCAAACATCATTCTTTATGATAGACTCATATTCTTCAGTCATAGCATCCTTCCATACTTGATGCTTGACGACATCTGAGAATGACGAAGGCTCATTTTGTATGATCGTGCTCATGATGGTTAGGTATACTTGATACCTATTAAGTTTCTTATTTTGATGGAAGGTTCCTCAGGGTGCAACATGTCCTTCAGCATCATCAAGTATCCCCCTAAGCCATGAAGGCCTCTTCCTAGAAGAGGAAGGCCCATGTGGATGAGGATCAATCGGATCCATGGGTTCTTCTACATCATGCATTGATTCATCATCCTTTTCTTTCGGTTCCCTGGTGTCGGCTTCTTGAGAGCTACTCAAAGTCAGCAGATTGTCCACCTTGCTGAGAGCCATATCTTTGTCAAAGGTGACATCATGACTAATTATGACTTCCCTTTGACTGGCTACATAGATTTTATAGCCTTTAGTATTTTCACCATAGCCCACGAAAATTCCCTTCTTTCCAGATGCTCCCAATTTATTTCTTTTCTCTTTCGCCACATGAAAGTATACAGGGCTTCCAAAATTTTTAAAATGAGAAACATCAGGTTTCTTACTGGTGAATTTTTCTTCAGGAGTCTTGGAACCCAATGCTTGATGAGGGCATCAATTTTGTACATATACGGCAGTGTTTGCAGCTTCAGCCCATAGAAACTTAGGAAGACTTTGATCATGTAGCATGGCCCGGATAGCTTCCATAATTGTGCAGTTCTTCCTTTCTACCACACCATTTTGCTCAGGAGTATGTGGTGTAGTAGTCTCCCTCTTAATGCCAACCTTAGGTATGCCTAAGTAAACCAATTGTAATATATCAGAGGTCTTGCTTTGGCTTGAGGGGAATGGTCCCCTATTGAGCTTTCCTTCGGTACATCCCGGGCATACACCTTCTTTCTCTACATGGAATTCAGACATCCTTGTTACCATCTGTCTTACATCGGGTAGAGCTTTGTAATGAAGGTGGGTAAACCTACGAGGCCAATGTTCGGACTGAAGAGATGTGTCATAAGACATGACACCTAGTAGACTTCCATCGACCTGATATAATGAATCAAAACTAATCCCAAGTGTAAAGGCATATTTAACATTATTTTTCCATATACGTACCTTGCCATCACTGAAGGTTACCTTGTAGCCTTTGTCTTCCGTTGCCGAGATGGACACTAGGTTCTTTTTGAGGTTAGGTGCATTTCATACATCCTGGAATTTCTAGCCTTCTTGAATGCTTGTCCTCTTCCTTGATTCCCAGCTCTCCTCTTACCTTTGTTGTTGAATTTTCCATTCATTCGATTACCATGAGAGGGATTTTTATCATCGTCACGATGAGAGTCCTTTCTATCAGGGAATTCCCTTGCATAGTGACCTGCTTTATTGCAAATGAAACATTGTCCTTTTCTTCCACCCTTGTTTGTTCTTGAATGCATCTAGCCATCAATTCCTCGAAACTAGGAATTACATTATTGTTCAGAAGAGTAGTCCTTAACACATACCATTCAGATGGTAATCCTCCGAGAGTTGTGAGTGCCATTTCTCTATCAGTAATGGTTTCCCCAATAGATAGGAGATCGTTCTTGATCTCGGTGATTCTTAAGAAGTATGCTTGCATACTTTCATCTTTACCCTTCTCGATTTTCCTCAACTTATTTCTAAGAAACAAAACTTGATTTGCATCATTAACTTTAAATAAACTCACCAGTCTGTCGTAGATTTCCTTGGAGGTGTCTAGATCAGAGATGTAGGCCACCAAGCACTTGTCGATAGAGTCCCGTATGATCTTCTTTGTTTTGACTTCTCCATTTTTCCATTTGTTCCAGGCAGCAACAGATGCATTTGATGAAGGCTCAACAATATTGCCTCTTACATGGTCCAGCACTCCTTGATCTTCAAGGGTTAGATCGATAGACATCTTCCATCCGTGATAGTCAGCTTTCTCACGGAGCTTGTCTTTGGCAGGAAAGAGTGTTGAGGACCCCATAGTTCTTTTAGGATAGCCTTGCCAATCTTCTCTTCAATGATTGCTCTTGCTCTTGCTCGGGCTTTGTCTTCACCTCAGCTCTGATATCATGTTAATTTATGGTATGTTCTATGCTTATAACAGTTTAATTATTTTTATTATTATCTTCCACCGATTAGCAATCACATGTGCATAAAGTAAAGAGCAGATAGAACATTAAACGATCGACAGAAAACAAGCCAAGACAAGAGACACAAAATGTGGCGGCTAGCCAGGGACAAACCCCACAATGTGTGGGAAACCCTTTGATCAAAACTTCTTTTATCTTCAATAATTCAGCAGAGAGAAACAATACAATAAATCTGATTCATATCAGTAGTAGCAAACCCTAGATCAGTAGCATCAGCATTAGCGGCTTCATTATCAAACTAGGGCAGACCATATCTCACAAACCGACAGTCGGATTGACTTCATTCCACCACCAAAAGTTTCGGCTTCCAGAGGAGGTTCAGATGAACCTACAGCACAGTTCAGATGAGGAGATCTTCTAGGCCACGCAAGTCAATCTTTACTTCTGCAGTTGCAGCCTCAGTTTCAGCAGTTTCCGGCTTCAAACTAGGGCAGTCGATATCTTGCAAACCGTTCGTCGGATTGACTTCATTCCACCAGAAAAAGTTTCGGGTTTCAAAGGAGGTTCAGATGAACCTACAACGTAGTTCCAAAGAGGAGATCTTCTAGGCCACGCAAGTCAATCTTTACTTCTGCAGTTGCAGCTTTAGTTTCAGCAATTTCCAGCTTCAAACTAGGGCAGTCGATATCTTGCAGGATTGACTTCATTCCACCACCAAAATATGAGGCTTTCAAAGGAGGTTCAGATGAACCTACAGTGCAGTTCCAAAGAGGAGATCTTCTAGGCCACGCAAGTCAATATTTACTTCTGTAGTTGCAGCTTCAGTTTCAGTAGCTTCCGGCTTCACATGTGAGAGAGAGAGAGACCCATTTCAGCGCAGTAGAGAAGAGACTCATATCTGTGCAGTAGAGAAGAGACTCATATCTGCACAGTAGAGAGAGAGAGATTTGATGAGATGAGTGAGTCCAAATGAGGAAAAGTCCTCTTATATTTATACACAACGTTGGTGGGTGAATAGATGCAACTGTTGAGCTTCTGAGCCTACATGAGTTGTAGGTCGGCTTGATAATAATTCCATAATCAAAATAGATTCATATCTCCATGAATACTTATCGGAATTGGATGATATTTATATCAATCTTACACCTCTCGATGAGAGGAATCTAATAAAAATATTATTAGCCATGAATAAGATGACCCAATTGAAGTTTTGCCCTGGTTGCCAATTTTAACAAGACTTCCTAGTTCTCCAGCCTAATGCCAAGCTTACTGGTTACCCTCTCATCCTTAAGAAGCCCTGGTTAGCCACTGTCGATGCCTACATTAGCTTCAGGTCTAGAAATATGACTATAAAAAATGGGCATATGTCTAAGAAGTTATTCATGTACCCTCTTGCTCAGCCATCTCTAGAACATGAGTTAAATTTATGGCTGGAAGAGGAGGAGGAATATGAAGTCTACTGAACCCAGCTCTATACCTTAGAAATAACCATGAGAGGTGGAAAACTAGATGAAGATGATTTGATTGAACACATACTCCAAAGTCAAACTCCTAGCACATTGTCCTTAGAGGGAGTAGTAAATGAAACTTAGAACAACCAAGAGATTGATCTATTCTTAGCTGATTCAAATGTTGCCCATGTCAAAACCATAGATTTTGGCCCTGAGATAACTTTGAAAATCAACCCATCTCTTTCTTTACACAAAGAAGAAAAGTTGTGAACATCCTAAAGGAACATATGGATGCCTTTGCTTGGAGTTAGAAGGAAATGAGGGGAGTGCACCCCTCGATGTGTACTCACCACATTTATATCAAATAAGGTTGCAAACCAATTCGACAATCCCAAAGGACAATGAATTCAGCCCTCAAGGATATAGTCAAAAAAGAACTACAAAAGATGCTAGACGAGGGAATCATTTACCCTATCTCGAACAGTGAATGGGTCTCTCCTTTGGTGTTGGTTCCAAAGAAAAATGGGAAGTGGAGGATTTGTGTCGATTACAGGGAGTTAAACAAAGCAACAAATAAGGACCATTTGCCTCTACCTTTCATTAACCAAGTGCTAGATGGCCTGGTAGGGAAAAAGTCTTTCTCTTTCCTATATGGGTTCAACGGGTACAATCAAATCCAGATCAAACTGAAAGACTAGGATAAAACCACCTTCACTTGTCCTTGGGGTACTCTCACTTATAGGGTCCTTCCTTTTGGTCTATGTAATGCCCCTGCGACTTTCCAGAGAGCAGTCCTAAGTATCTTTTCTGAGCTAGTCCATGATGCAGTAGAAATTTGTATGGATGATTTTACACCCTATGGGTGTGATTTCTAGGAGGCTATCTCCAACTTAGGTAAGGTGCTGAACAAATGCATTGAAATGAACTTGTCCCTTAGTCCTAACAAATGTGTGTTCCTGATGACTAGAGGGAATGTTGTAGGTCATTCAATATCTCAGAAAGGACTGCAGGTGGACCCAAATAAGATAGCCATCATTGAGAGGGTCCCACCTCCGAAAAAATAGAGAGATGTCAGGAGTTTTCTAGGTTTAGCTAGATACTATTGGAGGTTTATAAAATACTTCAGAAAAATAGCTTCTCCTTTATTAGGGTTATTGGCCAAAGACCTTGAATTTTTATGGTCAAAAATATGTCAAGAGGCCTTGGACACCCTGAAGGACAAGTTGACCACTGCACCTATTCTCCGAGGCCCAAATTGGTCCCTTCCTTTCCATATAGATGTTGATGCCTCTCACAAATCCATAGGAGAATCTCTAGGCCAGATACATGACAAGTTACCTTATGCCATTTGCTTCATTAGTAAGAATCTGTCAAATGTTGAAATGAAATACACAGTAACGGAAAAGGAGCTCCTAGTTGTTGTGCATTCAATGAAAAAACTTAGGGATTACATTACAAGTTACCAAACATTTGTACATACTGACCATGCTGCAATTAAATACTTGATGAATAAACCTAATTTGAATGCATGGATTATTAGATGGTTAGTTTTATTACATCAGTTTGTTCTAACTATTATTGATAAGCGTGCAAAGGAGAATGTTGTTGTAGATTTTTTGTCCAGATTAACTTTGTCTATAGGGGAGGAAGGAATGGTCGATGATCAGTTACTGGATGAACACCTATTCGTCATTTCAGTTCTCTCTCCATGGTTTGTTGACATAGAAAACTACTTGGTGTCTGCATAGTTCCCACCAAATTTTTCCTCCAATGGAAAAAGCAAGATCATGAGGAAGAGCACCCCAATCACTTGAATTGGGGGCAACCTCTTCAAGCTAGGTCTGGATCAAATTCTCAGAAGATGTGTCAGGGAGGAGGAAATCTTTGACATCGTTCTCACCTTCCATGATGGACCTTTTGGAGGCCACTTTGCAGTTAAGAGGACAACATTCAAGGTGTTACAAGCTAGTTATTATTGGCCCACTCTTCATCAGGATATGAGAAGGTATACTAGTTAGTGTGATTGGTGCCAGAGGATGGGAAAAGCTACTCCAAGGGATGAAATGCCTCTGCAACATCAAGTGACTTTCGAGCCATTTGATAAGTGGGGCATGGATTTCATTGGACTTATTAACCCTCCATCCAGGAAAAAGCAATACATCATTGTGTGCAATGACTATTTGACCAAGTGGGATGAAACCAAGGAAGTCAAGGTAGCAACAGAGGAGAAAGAGGCTGAGTTCTTAAGGGGAAATTTATTTTATAAGTTTGGGTAACCTAGAGAACTGGTTACTGATGAAGGTAGCCAGTTTACATCTAACATGATTGAAATCTTGCTAAGCCAGCACAAGATCGAGCATAGAACATCCACTCCTTATCACCCACAAGATAATGGGCAAGTGGAGGTGACCAACAGAGTGTTGGAGGGAATTCTAACCAAAGTAATTAGCAACAGCATAAAATATTGCGCAGATAGATTAGTTGAGGCCATTTGGGCCTACAATACCACCTAGAAGACCACCATTGGATTCACTCCCTATGAGTTGGTCTATGGGAAGAAGACCCTTCTATCCATTGAATTTGAGTACAATACATTAATAATGGTAGCACAACTAGATCTAGATCTCACTAGTGCACAAAAACAGGGATTGCTCTAGCTGAATGGGTTGGATGAGTTTAGAATGCAGGTCCTTCTGCATGCATAGGTGACTCAAGTTCAAAGGAAGATCTGGCATGACAAGAACATAAAGGACAAATAATTCCAAGAAGGTGATTGGGCTTTGTTGTATGACTCCAGATACAAATATTTTAAAGGCAAGTTAAGGACTAGATGGTTAGGGCCTTATGTCATAGAGAAATGTGATGATAATGGTTTAGTGCAGATAAGAACCATTGATACAGAGGCTATTCCTTTACTTGTCAAAGGTCACAGATTGAAGGTTTACAAGAAGCCCTTGTCAAAGCAAGAATTCATTGATGGCGTTAGCAAAATAGTGATGGTACTGGAGCAAGTATCAGCTTCTACCTCATCAAGTCACTAATAAAAGAAAAAAGAGAAAAAAAGGAGAAAAAATAAGGAGACTCGAGTGAAAACCTCCATGAGGCACATGAGTCCCACTGTTGGGTTGAAAACCTCTTGAGATGGTCCAATGATGTCAAAAAAAAAGAGAAATAAAGAGATCTCTGGGTGAAAACCTCTTTTGAGGTGCCTAGGGCAAGCGGCTAGGATGAAAACCTCTTGGAGGCAGACTAGTTTCTTTCAAAAAAAAAAAACCTTTGGAAATATTGTTTGCAAGTTAGCAGGAGGAGGATCAGAGCAACCTGAGAGGATCAAAATGACCTATATAGTTCATGTTTTCATTCCTCCATTCCATATCCTTCATCATTCCATCATTTCCTCTATTTTTTTACTCATTTAGCTCAGCTTGCAAGGGTTTTGTGTTTTCTACAAGATTCCTATTAAACCTACACGATTCCTTGAAAACCTACAGGAAGATCTTGTAGGAATTACAGTGGCTTGGGAATCCCAAAGAAAGTAACCCTAGAGCAAGGGGATGACCTAATTATGTCAAACAAAAAAAAATTCTACTTTACCATATTATCACTATTCCTCTCTCCACCATGATCACCCCTGCATTCATCCAATAAAGTCAGTTTCAAAAAATTTATAGTTTTATAAAGGAAAAAAACAAATATAAGAGGATGAAGACAGAGAACAAGGGGACAAAACTTCAAATCTATACCTTTGATTCACCAATCCATAGATCCCTTCTCTACCCATGCCAACCATCCTCATGTTCCAGAAGTGAAGAAATGATTACAAATTTTTTATAGAAAGGCAGCTACAGGACATCCTATAGCAGCCTATCCCACAAAACAAAAAAAGACAGGTTGAATTCAGCTTCAACATGGAGATTCAGAGGTCAAAGAAGCTGCTCCAGATCTTAGTAGCAACATTAGGATCATCAACATCAACATCTAGTACCTGCACATCAAAGAAAAACATTAGAGGACAATAAAAAAAGAAGAAGAGAAAAACACATGCAGCTAATACAAAACAAGTACTTCACTCTTCAACAAACAACATCAAGGAATCAGTACCATAGGTATGTATCTCACCTCCACTCTCTCGTTAGCATAATAGGATCAAATATGTAAAGTTGTGAAAGAGTTGGTTTTATAAGCTAAATTTGGCATGTTAACTTGGCCACCTCAGATCAGTCAACGAGGAGAATACAATTAGTTTTTTCACACATGGAATAAGTCAAGTCAAGAGAAAGGAGGGGTGAGGTCGAAAGTGGTTAAGCTATAGATGCTCAAAGTGGGAGATGATTACGAGGTAAGGATAATGATGATGTGGTAGTGGGGCCAACAGTCCAAAAATGGATACTCATACTTCAGCTGCCAGCACACCATCCCACTCAAATCACCCATATGGGGAAATAAAATGTTGATTCACATGCATAGGAGGCATTCACATTATCGAGGCTACACCAAAGAAAAGTTTCTCTCAGCCCTGAAGTAGTCTATAGGAAAGATAGTGAGCATTTTTTCTAGCGCGGAGCACTGTTACACAACATTTTTTCACTGTCCCTGTACTCCCCATTCCTTGATCCTGGAGGATCTCTACAATGAACCCCGCAAGCTTTTCCTTCATGGAGAAACTCTCATTATGTCTGTTGGGTTGTGTTATATTCTTTCCACGACTAGCCCACGTAGTTAACTAGGGGGTTAGAGGGGGCGCGTAGCTCCCCCATTGATGCGCCGATTGCATAGCAGGGGGTTCACAGGGGGTTTGAGGGGTGCAGGTAACCCCACTCTATGGGGTTTGGTGCAGCACCCCATAAAATTTTGGTTTTGGAACCTATGTTAGGTTGGGCAGACCCACTTATGGTTTTGTGCATGATTTTTGCACATGTTTTTGGACAGAATGGTTTTCGGCCCATGGTTTTGGACGCAAAAGTTTTCGGTCGATGGTATTGAATGCTTTGGCATGTATAAATATTTATTATAACATTGAAAGGAACATAATGAAAAATCAAGTTGGTAGTCCCGGTTTTGCGATCCAGGGGGAAATCTCTCTATATATGTGTTTTATGTGTTATGCTCTCACATTGTTTATTTTCTATGTTTTGAATTCATATGCAGGTAATTTATGTACAGGTTAAAACCTATATTTGGTATTAGAGAAGTTTCTGCTTCAAGGGGATGCCTTGTTGTTGAGGGGTTTCGCTCGGACCCATGGTAGACCCTATTTAGTGGGGGATCTACAAGAATGATTTTGGTGGTGAAAGAAGATGGCGAGCAATGGAAGATAGAGATCGAGAAATTTAATGGTTAGAGTTTTGAGTTGTGGAAACTCAATATGGAGGATCTGTTGGTGGATAAAGATCATTGGATCACAATAGATCCAAGCACTAAACCAACAAGAGTGTCTGATGAAGAATGGAAGAAGTTGGATCAGAAGGCAAAGAACATAATACGATTGTGTGTCTCAGATTCAGTATTGCTAAATTATCAGGGGAAGCTATGGCGAAGGCTTTGTGGGACAAGTTAGAGACTTTGTACCAATCTAAGTCTCTGGTGAATAAACTGTTCCTACGGAAAAAGCTGTATAACCTGAGGATGAAAGATGGAGACTCGGTGACAGAGCATCTGAATGCATTTAATAATGTGGTAAGTTAGTTAGCATCTATTGATATTAAAATTTTAGATGAAGATAAGTGCATCATTTTGTTGCGTTCTCTACCAGATTCGTGGGATAGTTTGGTTATTGCAATATGTAGCAATGCAACTACCTTGCAGTTTGATGAAATAGTCTCATCCTTGTTGATATAGGAGATGAGACAAAAAAATATGGAGAGCCAGAATGGTGATGCCTTGTTTGTACGAGGACGGTCCTAGAACGGAAATAAAAATAAGTCATTGAGTGGGAGAACTAAATCTAGAGGGAGATCTAAATCTCCAGGAAAACCTGTAAAGGTGGTGTGATGGAAATGCAGAAAGGAAGGGCACTACAAAAGGGATTGTAAATATAAAGCTCCTGACAAAGGAAAGGGATCTGATGATGCTCCTTTTGTAGAGGCGAAAACCACCTCAGATGAAGGTGCGGATGTGTACTTGTCTTCTTCAAGTACGCATGTAGATCAGGAGACATGGTTGATTGACTCAGGTGCATCCTTTCACTTCACTCCCCATAGAGAGTGGTTCTGTGAGTATGAGAAATATGATGGTGGTGATGTCTTCTTGGGGGATGACAGGAAGGCTAGAATCGTCGGTCGCGGAAAAGTAAAGTTGAAGTTGCAATGTGGAAGGGTTTGAACACTTCCGGGTGTTCTACATATTCCTGCATTAGCTAGAAATCTGATTTCCGTAAGCAAGTTGGATAACGCAAATCTAAAAATAGTGTTTGAGAAGGATACCTGCAACATGGTTTGGGGAGCACTAGTATTGATGCAGGGAGTTTGGATTGGAACTCTGAACAAGCTGTAAGGTAGCACAGTTGTTGATGGGTGCAATAGTTCTATGGTTCCTGAAAGTGGAGCAGAAAATCTAGTGGTCTCTAGGGAGAAGACCATTCTATTGAATCAAAGACTTGGACATATTGGAGAGAAGGGCCTTCGAATACTTCATGGTAAAGGTATGGTAGAAGGTATGAGTAAGAGATCTCTGGATTTTGATTTCTATGAAAATTGTGTATATGGGAAGCAGAATCAAGTGATTTTCCCCTCTAGTGGTAAGAGGGCAAAACACATATTATAGCTTGTGCATAATGATGTGTTTGGACCCATGAAGGTTCCATGACTAGGTAAGTCTGTGTACTATGTATCATTTATATATGACTTCTCAAGGAATACATGGACATATTTCCTTAAGAAGAAATCTGAAGTCTTTGACATGCTTAAAGAATTCAAGGATGTGATGGAAAACCAGACAGAGGAGAAGATAAAGGTGCTGAGGATAGGTAATGGTGGAGAGTTTTGCAGTAAGGAATTTGAAGAATTCTATAAGAAGTGTGGTATATCACGACAGAAGACTACTCCATATACACCTCAGCAAAATGGATTTGTAGAAAGAATGAACAAGACATTTATGGAAAGGGCAAGAAGCATGCTCAGTGGTATTGGGTTAGGACAGGAATTCTAGGCAGAGGAAATGGAGACAACATATTACTTGGTCAAAAGATCACCTTCATCAGCATTGGAGGATAAAACTCCACAAGAGGTATGGACTCGTAAGAAACCCTCTTTTTCACATTTGAGGGTATTTGTATGTGATGCATATGTACATGTTCCAAAGGAGAAATGAACCAAGTTGGATAGTAAATCTGAAAAAGTACATCTTTATTGGGTATAAGGATGGTTTAAAGGGTTATAAGCTTTGGAACCCAGTAACAAGGAAGGTTGTGTATAGCCGAGCTGTGGTGTTCAGAGAGGTAAAAGATGTTATTAAACATGAAGTTCAATGAAAGGAACCTGAGAAGATAGAGCTTGAGCTAAAGGAGGAAGGATCAGACTCTACAGCAGAGCAGGAATCAGAAGATGAAGAGCCACAAACTCAGGGTGTGAGAAGATCAATTCAAGAAAGAAGGCAGTCAGAAAGGTATAGTCCATCTGCTTTCTATTCAAATTTTGCTTTATCTATTACTGATGATGATCCTAGAATTATGAAGGAAGTAGTAGATTCAGAGGATGGAAAAATTTGGAAAGAGGCCATGGTTGATGAAATGGCATACTTTTACAAAAATGAGGCTTGGGATCTGGTGGAGTTGCGGATTGGAAGGAAACCCATTGGCAGCAAATGGTTGTTCAAGAATAAGACAAACGCAGAAGGAAAGCGGAGAAATACAAAGCTCAGTTGGTAGCAAAAGGTTATTACCAAGTGCCAGGAATTGATTTTGGTGATATTTTTTCTCCTGTTGCCAAGGTAACTTCTATTAGATTACTTTTATCTGTTGCTGGTGCTTTTGATTTTGAGGTAGAACAGATGGATGTGAAGACATCATTCCTTCACGAGGATCTAGAAGAGGAGATCTACATGAAGCAACCTGAAGGCTTTGCGGTGAAGGGTAAGAAAGAACTGGTATGTAAGTTAAAGAAGTCTCTATATGGATTAAAACAGTCACTAAGGATGTGGTATCAGAAATTTGATACATTTATACAGGGAATTGGCTTCTCCAGAAGCAAAGCAGATCACTGTGTCTATTTTAAATTAACTGGTGATTGTGTTATTTATTTGGTCTTGTATGTGGATGATATGTTGTTGATTGGAAATGGCAAAGAAATTATCCAGGATTTGAAGACCCACTTGTCCTCCAAATTCGACATGAAAGATATTGGTGTTGCAAACTATATTTTGGGCAAGGAAATTAAAAGAGATCGGGCAAAGAGGAAGCTTTGGTTAAACTAGAGGAAGTATGTTGAGACAATATCGCAGAGATTTAATATGCAGGATAGTAAACCAATGAAGGTTCCTATTCCTATAGGTGTAAAGTTATCTACAGAGCAATGTCCCAAGACAAAAGAAGAGGAAGAGGACATGTCCTGTATTCCATATGCAAGTACAGTCGGTAGCTTGATGTATGCAATGGTTAGTACTTGTTGTGCTGTATAACAACCCCCCATTTGATAAAATTTTTATTTTCAAAACTATAATATGAAATGGGTCCCTTTTAGATTAAATTTGTATCAACTTATCATTATTCAAAAGGTCCGAAAAGAAATAAAACATTATAAACCTTTTTGATAAATCACATAATCGGTCTTATAATAAAAAATGAATAATCCTTTATTATTGCGATAAAGCAATTGCAAGATCGCATATCGCAATAACAAAGGATGCATAACAAAAGACCCATTGGTTTTCCCCCAATGCGACAATGCATGAATAACTATCGGATATCAGAAAGACAAGTGATCATAACAAAAGGCCCCTCTCTTTGCTCCGATGCGATATCGCTATCGGTGATCGGGGAATGTATCATGCATGCATCTCAAAGCCCTCATTTAAAAACTCCCGATGCGAATTGGCGATATCGCTATCGGCGATGAAGGATTCCGGAAGGACACCGATATAACAACTTAAGCATTCCCCCTATCACCAATTGCGATAAAGCTAGGCACAGATTTGAAAAAGGATTGATAAAGACGAGATATATTATGGTTAATTAGTATTAAAGGCCTTTCTCTTCCCGATAGTGATTCACTTATGCTCAACCGCCAAAACATCCAAGCCCACGCTTAAATGAATTATTCGGCCAATAAACGATATGATGAGCATTTAAAGAATTGATAGGTTTAAATGGCCATTTAATGGAACAGTAAGGCCAAAATCTCTTCAGAGATTGTATCCGCGGCCACCTTAAGTTAATCCTCCATTATTCATTGATTAATATATCTCATTCATATTTGGTTTGCGCCACCAATTCTCTGCATTACGTTCATTTTATCTCCTGTGCAGAGCTCCTCTGAAGAAGCATATTCAAGCCAAATGGGGAAGAAATCTAAGAAAACTAGAACAGCTTCAGCTTCCGCAGTAACAGGACAACACATTGCCAATCCAGGACCAAGCAAAAAGGGATTGATCTCGGACACCACATGTCTAGGACTCGGTAAAACTACTTGGCTGAGCATCTATAATCTGATTGAGGCCGAAGAGCCTCAGGTAACAACAGTGCAAGCCACATCAGACCCAACCCAGAAGTCTGATGCTACTTTAAAGGATTTGGCCGACTCTTAACTTCATCGGATAGCAGCCCAAGAGCAAATTCTTCCATATACAGATGTGGTAAGATGGGCAATCGAAGAAATCCCAATTACAAACAGAACATTTTGCACCATCGATGGGAGAGTGTTCGGCTTGTTTCAACCCGATGATTTGAGGCAAATGTACCATTTGCCTGCACCGGAGAAGAAGTACAACAAAGCATTTTCTGGAGAAGTTCAGAAATGAAAATGACATTGAATCAGAACCTATATGGGATTGGAGGCAAAACCTAGTGAAGCACAAGCATGAGTCTTCGGGTAAGTACTCCGTCGATTCCTTGTGTTCTCCTTATTGTTATGCCGGAGTAATGATGTGTAGGATTTGGGGGTTGCATGATTCCTCAAACTTCACTATAGAGATGGTACCTTTAACGGAAGTAGCCTGCAATAGAGAAATAATGGATTGGGGGAATATACTATCTGATAAGTTAGCAACAACCGTTCTTGAATTCAGAAACAAATCCCACGTTATTGAAAGGTTCATTCCTCCATTTTACTATAGTGCCTACATCTTGGATACCCTCTATTTTAATTCTGAATTTCCTGTGCTGGGGTGGAGATGGACTCCACAGGACCCCATGCCCATTCATATATACCACAAGAAGTTGTGGAAAGCCCACTATAAGCACCAACTATATCAAGTTTGCAATGGATTTATGTTACCCATTCACTATGCCATTTTTGACAAACCTGCTCCTAAGATTTCCTCACAAGCGGAGATTGAATTGATAGCCATAGGAAGATGGTTCGGAGAAGAAGTATTCACATATTTAAGAGTTTTCGGTAGTCATGCCAAGCCTCATGTCCTCCCCTTGTATACACCCGACAAAATTTTGGCCCGAGAGATAGCGTATCAACTTACATCTGAAGGAGTTACACAGACTCTAAGGAATAAAAAGAAGCAGGTTTGGCCTCCTTTTCCTCTAAGGTGTGGCGTTTACACTCTGCATGACTATAAACATGAAAAGAAAGAAGTAGAAAAGATTAATACACTGAATCTCGCCACTCTTCCTAATAGGCAATTTGATCCAAACAAAGTCGCCTATAATGCAATTGAATAGGCAAAACTCACTAAATTTCAACATAAATATGATGAGTTTGATGACCTGTTCTCCTCAGCCGAATCGTTATTTCAGGTTCAAACGCTAGCCAGAATGAGATATCACGACGATGGGTTAGTCGAATTTAACAGACTTAGAGAGCAGAGGTTGCAAACTCTGCCTCTAGATCTGTTAGCAATGGACCCGATGACACAGTCAAGCGAGCCTGAACAACGACTTACCAATGAACCTCCTGCTACATCAGAAATTGCTAGAGAAATCCAAACAAGCGAGCAGGAGAAACTCCAGAGGAAAGAACAGGAGGAAGTGTAGAGGAAAGAACAGGAGGAAGTGCAGAGGAAAGAGCAGGAGCAAAGCAGCACGGACGTGAATGTCGATGCCCAGATTGACCTGAAGTTGCTCCAGGAATGGCAGCAATTCGATTCAATCATAAGCAATCCTGAAAGCTCAAAGGAAGCCGATACATCCAAAGTGGCTGATACACATGATACAACATCAAAAGAGGTTCCAAGTGGAACCAGCGGCCTACCCCCTTCTACAGATATAGAAATAATTCCCAAAGATCCTTCGGATCAGATCATTTTACAAGTGGAGGATATACCTCCATTGGATGTCTTTTATAGCCCAAAGCATAGGGATGTAGTAAAACGACAGCGGAAAAGGAAAGGGATTGATCAACCTTCCCTATTCCCTGAACAAACAGTGACAACCAATGTGGTTTGGAAATAGGAGTTTGATCCTTCTGATGACCTAACAAAATTGTCCCAATATGCTAGAGCCTATTCAGCGGCCACCATGGACAAGGCATCAGAAGTGAGTAATCTGTTAAGAGAAAAGGAGCAAGCAATTGCTTCGCTACAACCACAGTTATCGGAGGCACAGAAGAAAGCAGAACAACTTGAACAACAATTGTCCAGGCAACAACAAATAAATAATCAATTGAATAAACAGTTGCATGAAGAGAAACAAAGGATTGATTCAAGTGCAATTCAAAAGCAGAAAGAGCTACCAGAAGCATTGGAAAAATTGAAAGCAGTGAATGAACATATGGTGAAGACGAAAGATGAGAAAATTGCTCAATTATCAGGCCAAATAGAGAAGTCCAAGAATCTTCTGCAGCATGCCAAGTTCAGAGCAGAAGAACTACAGATTAACAAAGCATTGGTAACACAAATAAGACTATTATGTCAGAAAATTGCTCAAGCAGAACCGCTACATGACATAACAACGTCAATAATCGATAAATCAGACGATGCTAGAACAGACCTGGAGCAGGCTGATGAGACCTTGACCAATTTTCTGGTTTGGCAGGACACTGATGAGGGACAGGCAACTAATTTGCCAAAAATCTTAGAATCCCATAAAGAGACCCTATTTATGGAATGGAAGTCCCAGTTAATGAAGGCAGAGAGAGCAATTTCTAGATGCAAATTAACCCCAAGTAATTTGGTTGAATTAATTAATGATACTCTCTACTTATCTAATATGATCTCTCCATGTACACCAGGTAAATTACTATCAGCTAAAACATTGGAGCAGTCATGTTATCAAGAGCTGGAAAAGAATGGAAGATTGATCACAATTATTAACAGTTTAACTTGGGACACCTATTGGTTGTTCCTAGTAAAACCATACAACCAGAGAGCCACCCTCAAATGCCTAACAGATGCAATCGGGTGTATCATTCCCAATATACAAGATGCCACCTATGCTGCACAACTCAATTCTCATCTCAGCCGCCCTCAGGAAGTGGAACCAATGCTAGCAATATGCCAACTCAGGTTAAAAGGCAAACAACCAGAGTGATGAATCACGCTGTCGACTGCTAGATTGCTATGAGGAAGATACTTCAGATCAAGTTGTACCAATTAAGTAGCATTTTAATTTTATAGTTAGTTAGTTTTAATCAAGTATTTATAGACCCTTTCAATGCATTGGAAAGGGTCGTAAGTTTTTGTATATGACTTAAACCTGAAGTTGCACTACTGTACTTCAGGCATATTTTTTATAAAGACTAGGCCAATTATTCCAATTTTGATAACAAAGCTTTTACGTGGATGTGCACTACTGCCTTTATTTAAAAGTATTTCTGAGTTGGAAGAAGGAATTCAAATAGCGATTAATGTTGGGAATGATTTGCAGCTCATATGGTACTACTGTCTATGTTTGAGTTCATTCTTTTTATGTGAATTGTTGTTTGATGGCTCTTGCTATTATCGGATATATGCATGTGTTTTTAACAGTATTCTTTATACTTTCCACTATTGGATGTTTACAGCATGCTTTTCTTTTATCATACATGTATCAGTGATATAAAAGGATAAGTGTAACAATGTTTTGTTAATCACTTTGTTCAACTATTTGAACAAAGCAGTCATTAGGTGAATGAATGTCTATTTTTATTGAGTAGAGTCATATATATGCCTATCGATGAACATAGATCATCAAGCGTTGCACTTAAAAGAATAGAAGCCTCCCAAACGGAAAAGGAGCTGTATTAAGGTCCGGATCGGGTGGTCATCCCCGAATGTTGATGTAACGATTTTTGAGTTATCAAGATTTTTGGTGCTAGAAGGAGGGCCAAACTATGAATGGCGAGCAAATCCAAATCTACAGACTATTCTGAGAGTAAATCTCCCTCCACATCACCTCGTACTTCCCAATTGCATGCTGGTTCTCCAGTATCCAAGCGAGAAGGAGAGGAATCAACTACCACTGCTCAAACCCACAATACTCCAGAACGATTAAGTCCTGAGTCCCCTAAAGTTCAGTTACTCATCCATAAACTTCAAGGCTTCTCGATATCACCACAGAAATATGAGGTATCTTAAAGCAGTGAGACTTTGCAATTCAATCTACCTCATCCTCTCACTAGACTTCAGAGCAGAAAGCTCGGTATTGACCCTACTAAGCTACCCTTACCTAAAAGGAAAAGGGAAAAGAAGAACACTGAAGGATCTGACAGTGAAGCATTTTCATCCACATCCTCCATCTCATCTTCCCCAGTGCAAAGTCAACCATCCACTCCCTCATTACATATTGTTGTTCATCAGGGATTAGGAACTTCAACATTCCAACCGGCTCAATCCTCAATATCAATTCCCTCCCAAACATCTGTAATTTCGTCAGCAATCTGTCACACGGAATAAGTCGATCTTGCGGACAAGATAGACCTTCCTAGAATCTAAAGAAGACCTAATGACAAGCAAACCAACCAGACACTATCTTTCTCTAAATATGCTTTAATAAACAATAACAAACAAGTGTTTTTAGGGCCTACCTTAGGTCCAATGCAAGTTTGTGGATGCCCTCACTCCTTTGATCCAAATGAGCTCCTTTTCGCGAATATGCAAACACAAACAAGGCAAACAAATTAAATAGCACCTGAAAAGCCAATTGCATAAAACATATTTAACATGAAAGTCAAGGAGTCCATGAAACAAATAACATAAGATACTTGTTGAGAAAAATGAGTTTGATTGTATTAATTCAAAAGAAGAAGAACTTTACAACCTTTGCCTAGACGCTATACAAGCTCCTCCCAGGGTCCAGCAAGAAGTCTCCTCTACTTTGACAAGTTTCACTCACTCCCCAATGAAGCCAAAAAGATGTGTGATCTCTCCTCTTAAGGTCAACTAGGAAGTCTTGATTTCACCAGCATTTACCCTCAAAAATGTTCAGCTTCTAACCTCTCCAGCAACCAGCCCAATGCCTATATTTATAGTGCAATGGAGGGAGGTTAGTAGGTCCTCCTTCAAAGGGATAAAGCCCTCCTTCAAAGGGATAGCTCCTCTCATCAAGGGATTATCTCCTTCTCTTTTGGGATGCATGAACCACCTCAGAGCGAACAATCCACGTCAAAATTCCTTCTAGAAACATCTAGAATTAACCTAAAGTGAGTTTTTTAAGATAAAACTTGCGCCTTTTGACTTTCGCAGGGGTCTGCACCTACATCGTTAGGGACAGAGCGGGCAGGTCCGCAGCTTTTGTACACAGAAGGTGCGGGACCGCAGGTGACCATGAGAGAAAGTGCAGAACTAGAGTTACATTGATTTTTAATGTCTTCCTCCCATTTCCAAAGCTTGATTTGAAGAGCTGAGGTCTGAGACTTGCTTAGGAGGATAGTACAAGTGATGATAGATCCATACTGACTACAAATAATCATGGTGACGATATTTTTGTGTAACAGATTGCCCCCTAAAGTGCGAAGTCTGTAGTAGATGAGGATTTCTTATCATTTAGGAAGAGTGAAGTACTTTATCATTTCGAGGATCATCTTGTGGAGAACCCGGTTGGAACCTGTAAAAACATTCAATACAAAATATATATATGAGATCATATCATCGCTGAGGTAGGCATTCCCATGCTCAGATCAAAACTGACCAGAAAAACTAACTACTGCTCTGATATAGGAATGATCTTGTAAAACATCACAAGTATAGACTCATGTGGACACAGTATGGATGCAGCCATCTATTTATGAATAGTCCATTATATAATGAATACAAAATTAATTGCAGCCTGGATTGTGGAAAGTAGATCCAGGGTCTTCATTTCTACTTCCCAAAATAGTACGATTCTATCCATGCGAATGAATGTGTTGATGTCAAACATGGTAGAAACCAATTGATTACCAGTCAATGATGTAAACTGTTAAAAAGTGTGAGAGAAACCACCAGTGATGTTAATAGCTCTCAAAGTACCCAGTACAATCCATGAGATGTGAATAAATGTGTTGATGTTGAACATGTCACGGAATCGTTTGATCGAAAGTCAATGATGCAAACTGTCGTCAAAGGCGAGAAACCTGCCATTGAGGCATGAAGATTTCAAGGTACTGACGATTTCTAGATCAACTTTCTAGATAATAAGCTGATTTCGATAGAAAGCGATCCGTTGTAGGCAAGCCCACAACACGAAATCATAGATCTAGTTGAATAAATTTAGTTACAAGGACTGACTCAGGGATGACCAAGATGGATGACAGATATTTTGTAGATGAATGGCTTATTGGCAGTGATCTCTTGAACACATAACGACACGACAGATGACTTGTTGACAATTGATCCAAAGTTAATACCCAAAAACCTGCTGAAGACTTTCAATGTGGTTTGATCAACTGTTAGGCAAAGGATTTCCCAACCCAGGTGAATAAAAGTGTCGGGTTCAAGAGTGGTTACAATCTATGACAAACAGGCTCATTTTTCTCTCTTTTCCCCCACCATTTCTGGAAAGTACCTCTTTATTTTTGACAAGCTTGAGGAGGATAACATTTGCTTGATTATAAGCTCATCCTTCGAATGAGTCCAACTTAGTTTAAATTCGAACCCTAAGAAGGATTGGTTCCTTCCTATTTGTAATTGAACAGGTCCTCTACTGTGAAATTTTAACGAGTCTAATATAGGAGAAACTCGGCGTTTTTCAATTTTAGAGAGTTTGAAAAAACTTAAGAAGACTCCAAGGTTGACCTTTTTCGTAAATTTGTGTCTCCCAAGCCCGAAAAAGTATAAAATAATACTTGAGAGAACCGCTTGATCTTTTACGACCAAGGATTACTTTTCGTCATTAGTGCCTTTGACCCGAAAAAGTAAAAAAGCGATCAATGACACGTCGTTTTATAACCAATATCGAATTTGAAACGACAAAAATCCGGCAATCTTTTCATGTTTTTACGGTCGGAAAGGATCTGTAAGTGGACCGTCTTTTAATTTCGTTTTAACGAGTCTAAAAGAAACACTCGGCAATCTTTTCATGTTTTTAGGAGTCAGAAAAGAGCTTAAAGATGACTCTACATGTTTTTCCATCGAAAATGATGGATTTCGCCTGAATAATCCTTTATGCTGCACAAAAAACACAAACATTACTCATACCTGTTTGAAACGGATAAAAATGTCGCCAAAATACCTTTTCAAAGTGAAACATAAACAAATTTACAATTTTTATTTACTCAAAAAAATTATAAAAAGGGCCTTTGTCAATTCATTTTTACCGTTTGAGTTTGGGTGAGAAAATAGTGCTTTTGCTCAGAAAACTTCCCGTGAAGATTGCAGAAAATCCAACCGTTGGAGTCGAACACCGTCTTCTCCAGGTAATCCACATCATCCCACTCTTCATTTTTAACTGTTTAATTTTTTGTTTAAGTCCTTTATTTCATTTTTGGGAGGGTTTTTAAGCACAAAACCCGTGTGCGGGGGCCCGCAGGTTTACCATTGCGGGCCTGCGGACCCCGATTTTTTCTCCATTGGGAAAAAGCTCGGGGTCCGCACCTTTCGTGTAGACAAAGTGCGGTCCCACGCATTGTGTCTAACCCAGAGGGTGCGTACCCCACCGCAAGGGTTTTGAACCCAAAAAATCTCAAAAATTGACCACACAAAATATTTTCTAGCATTTTAATTTGCCTTTATACTTGATGCAGAGAGTACATCATGCTAGATTGGCATGAACGAGAGCATGAGGACATGGATGTTGCTGCATGGCATCATCAGCCTTCACTTGATGCTTTGAGGGCGTGCAAATTATATAAATTCTGGGCCATTCTTGGCATGAGGGCTCAGGTGGATTTCTTGCAGTGGCTGGTTGACAGATGGAGCATACAGGACCAGTGCTTCTTTATTGGCGGCCACCAGCTCGAAATCGAGCTGGCGGACATATATTTCTTGATTGGTTTGCCTAAGAGAGGCAAAGACTTGACTCTGCATGGGACTAGGCCAGGTGGCCAGTCTGTCGATAGCCTCTGGCTAGAGTACTGCAACAGCCAGGCTAGAGACAAAGGGATAGAAATAAAGAAGATATCCCGTCTTGAGCTCATGGTGATTGAATTCACTGTCACTAGACTTTGCGGAGCTGTCGCATTACATATTGCCACTGGATCCCAGATGCGTATGGCAGTTGATTGCTTTTGAGGCACCATCTTCAACTGGTGCGATGCCGTGTTGGCCAATGTGAAAGGCCAACTGACCAGGGCCAAGAATGGATGTCTAAAGACCTCTGGTTATGGGGCTTTAGTCGTGAGTTTTGGCCTGGAGAGGATTTCTATGCTGATCCCACAGCACCTTACTGTTGGAGCTGGGCTTCCTCAAGAGCCCAAACTGATGCGATGGGTCGCAGCCATTGCCCATCACCCGGATGAGAAGACAGAGGTTGCTCGATTCAAACATGAGTATTTCCAATGGCTGGAAAACCGGGTCTTTTCTATTCAGGACTTCCCTTACGATGGGATAGATTTTCGTGGTGACCCAGACATGGTTCTTCCACCAGGAGAGCAGTGGGACGAGTCGGGTAAAATCCTTTTCAACATTTTTTCTATTTTAATTTTTTTTTGTTATTTTTTCGCCGTCTCAAAACTGATAGTAAAATTTTAAAATGCAGATGTGGGTCCACAGCGACCAGCCACTCTCCGGCCTTTCGAGAGGAGGCAACCAGTTGCACCCGCGCCAGCCCCGCAGGACAAATCAGCAGAGGTTTTGGCGGAGTTGGAGGGTCATCTCGAGCGCTTGATAGGAGATATTCCTGAGACCACTATAGATGACGTTCCTTGTCGACTTCAGCGCTATGTGATTGGAGTCCCGGGACATTTTAGGAGGTTCCTTTGCAAGGTGGCTCGTGCAGTGGTTTCTTATAGAGATCATCACCAGTGATAGGATGATCGCCTATTGTGGGCACATGTGACATTTTTGTTTTTTGTACTTATCATTTTTGCCGATCATAAGGTGTTTTTCAACCTATGATCGAAGACGATGTATTTTTTGACACACTCCTATATATATATCACTATTACCGGCTTATCTTGTAAATCATGTTATGGAATGGTTTTAAATTTACATGTATGATTATTGCAAATGTTTGTTTAACATTCGAGAAGCAATTGCATCTGCTAATGTATTTAAAGATCTTAGAATATGCTGATATTAAATGTAATCAAATTCATGTTCCAAGAGATGCACTCTAAAAAATAATCTAAATAACACTGGATTTCTAATGGTATACACTCTATTAAGCTGTAATACAACGAGTTCAGAATCTAACCTCACTATCAAACTCTGAATCCCAAATGAAATAGATTCAGACAATAACTCAATCACTGCACTGTACTCGGCAATGTTGTTCATTGTTTGACCGAGGCTTACCCCATGCATAGATACTAACTCGTCAGAGGACGAATAGATAACCCAAGCTGCAGAAGAGATGTTCCGTGTATTACGACAAACACCATCGGCGAAACCAATGTATGTTTGGAGAGGCATCGACATCTGCAACATCAAGAGTAAAACCAAGATAAGCAGGAATAATGACGAAAAAACACTCTCTAAGCTAAGCACATTGTTTAAACTAAAACACACCAGCTAGAAAGAAAAACTATCCTAACTAAAAATCTCCATACCCATTCTTTTAAGCATAATACCTCTTCAAGTAAAGGCCATTTCTGAGTTTACCCAAAGAGTCCCCATCAAAGTCTACCAATTCATAAGCCCCTTTGGCTAGCTTTCGCTTGACAACATAGGGACCATGCCACATAGGAACGAATTTTCTAGTGCCTAATTTATCATTAGCTTGATCATAAACTAAGACTAGATATCCTTCCGAAAAATTTCAAGGGGTCACATTTCGATCATACTGAGCTTTCATTCGTTTTGCGTGAGTCTCGATCGCCAATGCAGCATCACGTCGATTCTCATCTAATTGAGCCAAGTATAACAAACGCTTTTCCTCTTCGGAAGTGGCTGGAAGTAACTCGATGGCCATTTGCAGTGACGGGATTTCAGATTCAATGTGTAACACAGCTTCCAAACCATAGACTAGTTGGAAAGGAATGAACCCTGTTGATGTTTTTACTGAAGTTCGGTACACCCAAAGCGCTGAAAATAGCATGTTGTGCCAATTCGACTGATGAATCCCAATGATTCGTCCGATCATGATAACTAAAACTTTGTTGATGGACTCAACCAGACCATTCGCTTGTGGATAATAAGGGGTTGAACTATCGTGACATAAACCAAGATAGCCTGTAAGTTCGGTCATCATAATGTTTCGAAAATGACACCCATGATTAGTGATTATCGCTTGTGGGACACCAAACCTAAAAATTATATGATTGAACACGAAAATTGTAGTTGTCTTGCCGTCTGCCTCGAATGTAGGCATCGCCTCGGCCTACTTAGTAAAATAATCTACTGCAAGGATGATATACGCATGCCCCCCGGCCGAGTGAGGGTTACATGTAATAAAATCGATACCCCATTTGGCAAAAGGACCAACGACAATTATAGGGTGGAGAGGAGCAGGTGGAGCGCGCATCTTACAATCAAAAATCTGGCAGTTGTGGCATTTTCGGACCGCCGTAATACAATCTTTAAATAAAGACGGCCAGAAGTAGCCAGCGCGCAATATCTTTTGGGTTGTGGCAAACCCAGACATATGACCACCACACGATCCAGAGTGACAGTCATTTAGAATCCTTTCAGCTTCCTCGTGAGTTAAGCAACGTCAAAAAACAGAATCCGCCCCACGGCGATAAAGAGTATCTCTAATAATCCTGAATTGTTGGGACTGGAAACGAATCTTTCGAAGTTCTGATCGTGAAATTTCCGACCGAAAGGATTGGGTCTGGAGATAAACGATGATATCCCCATACCAAGGATCTAAAGTGCCGATAAGAAATAAGGATTTGTCCGCAATGGGATCCTCCGCCACAGTTTCCGTGTCAGCACGCGGGAAATCACACATTAACTCCGTAAAAACTAAAGATTTCTTAGACTTAGATTTCTCAAATTCCAAGTCGAACTCTTGCAGGATAACGATCCATTTAGAGTACTTGCCCCCTAGCAATTTCTTGGTCAAAATGTAGATCATAGGGTTGCAATCCGAAATTACCGTAGTTTTACGTAGTAAAATGTAGTGACGAAAACGTTGGACAGCTTGAACAGCTGCCAATGCCAATTTCTCCACATGTGAGTATTTTAGCTCAGTTGGATTTAGTGTTGGACTAAGGTAATATATCACATGTTCAGTTCCTGATTCATCTTCCTGAACTAAGACCATTCCAATGGTGGAATGAGAGGCGGCGAGATACAAGAAGTAATCCTGGTTGTAATTGGGAGGATGCAACAACAGTGCATGGGTCAATGCGTGTTTGAGTGCATCAAAAGATTTCTGAGCTATCTCATCCCAATAGAATGGGGTGTTTTGTTTCAACAACCGGGTAAAACCCTTTGTAACCTCGGTGTAGTTAGGAATGAATCGTCGTAAAAAGTTTTCTTTCCCCTGCAAACTTTGGAGTTGGCAAAGACTCGAAGGAGGAGGCAACTTGATGATAGCTTCGACCTTCGAGGGATCAACGCGAATGCCGGCTTTCGAAACTACAAACCCCAGCAATCGACCCGTTTCTATACAGAAGACACATTTGTGTGGGTTCAACCGAATCCGATAATGCCTACACCTCATAAATATCGCTCGTAAATGGACGAGGTGATCAGCTCGATGTAATGAATGAGCAGGTAAATCATCGAGATATGGTTGCACAATCTGCTTGATGTCATGAAACGCATAAGAAATCGCCCTTTTAAAAGTTGCTCTAGCATTCTTAAGCCCAAAAGGTAATTTGCAATAAGAAAATGTCCCCCATGGACAAATGAAAGCCGTTTTTGGTTGATCGGCAGGTAGAATATTGATTTGATTGTATCTAGAAAAACCGTCCATAAAGGAAAATATTTCGCTGCCGGCACAATCATCAATGATTTGATCGATATAGGGGGTTGGGTAATTGTCCTTTGGATAGGCTCGATTAATGTCCCTATAATTGATGCATATTCTTATTGTTCCCTGATTTTTGTTTACCGGAACGATATTCGATACCCAATCCGTTAACGGGATCGGATAAATGAAACCTGCTTTCAATAATTTTTCAACTTCTGCTTTAATTGCAGCAGCTTTTCGTGGGTGAATCTGACGCAAACGTTGCCGGACAGGTTTAGCATCCGGGTAAGTCTTGATCTCATGAACAAAAATCGCAGGATCAATTCCTGGCATTTCCTCATAGGACCAGGCAAACACGTCGCAGAATTCTTGAAATAGGGCCTGATATAATTGAATTTCGTCATCTGTCCATGACGCACCTATATGAATGTTCTCAGCAATTCCGGGCTTAACCAAAATGTCAATAGGAATAGTTCGAGAGATGTTTCCCAAATTTAACTCTGAATCGAGATGTTTCATTGGATTCTGAGGTTCCTTGACATATTCAGTTGTAAAAATTGATGAGAAATCATTTTCAAAACGATCATCCTCAGGTAAAAACGAAGATCTGTGAGGGAGATCTTCCCATGGTAAATCATCTACACATAGGATTTCACGAATTTGCTCATCAGAGTGAACAAGTTTAGAAAACGTGGTTACATCCGAGGTTGATGCGAAAAGTGATTCGTCAAGGACCACATTCATTAAGTCATTTTTGGTTGAACACGGGTCGGCAAAAGACTGCACGACTTCATAGGCAATTTCATATGGACTCAAAGGCATGAAATTACCAA
The DNA here is from genome assembly GCA_031772625.1 of Pinus tabuliformis. Lineage (NCBI taxonomy): Eukaryota > Viridiplantae > Streptophyta > Pinopsida > Pinales > Pinaceae > Pinus > Pinus tabuliformis. The sequence continues at coordinate 1,446,118,728 of CM062820.1, forward strand.
ATGAGTCTATATCAGATTCAGAAGGAATGATCCAAGGATCATCATAAATAATGGTGTCTGATGTAATCATATGATGGCTGCAAATGAAGATGATGGGTTGATTAGAGGAAAAGGAAAAGTTCCCAATAAACAGGCATCTTTAACTAATCCTACTCCAACATCCTTATATGGGATAGTCATTTTACCAACATGCTGAATACTCTCCGAAGAGGCTGGGTCAGATGAAAAGTAGGCCAGCTGGTCTATTATTACGATCTTTCCATTATGTGGAAACTTTATTACTCGAAAGACCAACGAAACGACTGCTGTCATAGCGTAAGACCAACTTCGACCCAAGAGAAGGTTGTAATCTAGAGGGGCATCAACCACCTCCACATCTAGACTAACAATTTTTTCTTCAACCGCTATAGGCAAATCCTGTAGAATGCCAAAAGGATGAAACCCACGACCATCAAAGGCCTTTAGAATCGTCGGGGATTGATTTAGTGAAGGAGAACCAAGTGATCTCCAACACTGTATCGACATAATACATGTTGAGGCTCCCTCATCAATTACAGTCCGATGAATAGGCCTGTTTTTTACTATCACTGGAATCTGGAAAGCCATTTGATGAGGCAAATGCGGTGTACTATTTTCTAGATCGTAAATTATTAGGTTCGGGTCGTGAACATCAACAGCCCCTATAGTCGACAAAAGTAATTTACGTTCTGCTGGGCATGATTGAAGCACTTCCAAAGCCGACATTGCTGAGGGTGAAACAGCTAAATCCTCAACAATGTTATAATTCTGATCCGCTCTCGCATGTGGATTGAAAGTTGTCTTTCGAAGTATACCCTTGGCGGGTGGTTTGATTACCAAGTCTGGGTTAGGTTTCTCGATCTGTAGTGGATCGAAACCGTGAGCTGAGGTTGATGGATTAGAATGAGAAGATTCTGCTTCTTTACCATCAACATGACTCTTACTACCATAATCTTGCGATCGAGTCACAATCCTAACATGGGACATCATTAGTATGGGTTCTTCATTGGCATTCGAGGATGAACCTATCATCTTACTATCTTGAGCCGGAAAAGGATCCTTCAAAACAGCAGGAGTTTGGGAACCCTTGACAATCTTCGCAACCTCTGCACGATGAGGATAGTCTCTTGTAAAATGTTCATCGTCACAAATGAGACAAGGATAATGAGGTTTGCGCTTTTCGTCATTGGATTCCGCCTTTTCAGGTTTCTCCTTTGAACGTTTGTCCGTTTTGTTCTTCTTCTTCCCTTTCTTCTTCCCACCGGATTTTGATTTGGCTATAGATGACTCTACAACGTGAATATCAACGAAAATCTCTGCAGAAGAATCTCCTATTGGGGAGTCAGGCAAGGTTATGATAGGGCAAGAATTCTTGGAAGACTTCTTCTTACTTTTAGTGTTAACCGTACCAATCATACCATCATCAGCATGAGATCCCGAAGGAGCTACAGCGATTTGATTTTGCTCGGGAAAATCGGGGATTTTTTCGTGTAACGTACCCGACTGAGTATAGACCAAGTCAAGGTACTGTGCTTGAGCAATGACTTGCTCCTCAGTAACAACTCCGGATTTAGTAACATCTTCAGTGATCTTTGGCAACAAATATTTTACAAACCACTCAGCCAAGATTTGATACGGAAGAAATACCTTCACTAAAAGACGTCGACGTCTCCACTCATGAATATGATCTGAAATGTAAGTGGATTTCGATTGTTTTAGTGAAGTTAACAATTCCGTGCCATTGTCATATCGGACTGGCAACTGAAAGTGAGTTAAAAACGAAGTACCTAACTGACTAAAATTATAAAAAGTGCCTCACGGTAACTCAATGTACCACTTGGCCGCGAGACCAATTAGAGTGCGTTGGAAAAGTCTAAGACAGATTTAATCATCTGTGATGGAGTTAGACGAACACCAGAGGTGGTAAGTCATCACATGGTTCGACGGGTCCTCTCCTGATTTACCTTCGAACTTGGGAATGTCACTGGGCAACTTATTTGGCATTAGCGGCCAAAACGGAAGATAATTAATGGGATCGTTCGTTAGGCGGACAAGTCAGGTAAGTCCAAAGTTTTGATAAATGGTAACTGCTGATTAGGGTCCCTAAAACTCTGGGTCATGAGACCAGCCCCAGGAGGAGGATATCTAGGATAACTAGGAATAGGAATCTCATTCGGGATATTGTATCCTCCCGAAAAACTAGGATTAACCGGACCATACTAGGGTTGTTGAGGTTGTTGATAAGTGTACCCAGGGTACGGTTGATACTGATAAACTGGCTGCTTCATAGTAGGACCAAATTGATACTGTCCTTGGTACAGTTGATAGGTGAATTGTGGTTGACTTGTGACAACCGTACTTAAACCAGGTTGTCCTACAGGCATCTGAACTGAAGTTTGAATCGTAGATCCAGACGGTGGTAAAGATGTCTGAGGAGTAGATATAGGAACAGTAGAAACCGGAGTTGTCGATACTCCAGAAGTAGGTGGGGTAGATTGAATAGATGTAGCGGCAGTTGTAGCAGTCGTTCCACCTCGTGTACTAGGCCCAGGCTGAGAAACTACCGAAGGTACAGAAGTCTGAATGTTAGACTAGACTGGTTGCTGGGGTGTACCAGAAACTAAGGGTTGTCCAGTTTGAGATGACAACTGTACACTTGGCTGCAACACCTGTTGGGTTTGTGATGGATCCCACACTATATTTATTCTGGGGTACTGACCCATAACTGGTTGAGAATACTGAGGAACATAATGAGGTTGAGGGTAGGATTGATAATTGAAAGGTACATTTCCCATTCCTTGAACATACGTTTGACCTTGGGGTGGTCGGAAACCTTGGTTCGAGTATTGACCTTGGGGTTGATACCCTTGAGGCACTTACTGAAACTGGGGTTGACCTTGAGGTATAAATTGATACTGGGGTTGACCTTGGGGTACATATTGAGTCTGGGGTTGACCTTGAGGAACATACTATCCCATAGGTATGTACTATCCTTGAGGTTGCCCCCCAGATGCAAATTGTGTACCCTGAGGTTGCCCCCCAGGCGGTAACTGACCACCTTGAGGTTGAGGATTGGGAATAGAACCTGACATCATAAGAATGTCTTCTACACTCAACGGCTTTGTACCATTGCTTCCAGTTAATAACCCTTGCTCAATGGGTTGAGGAGATGCTCCCAAAAATGTACCAGAAAGAGATTGATACCCAGAGGGAACAGAAGGATCGCCGTACAAAAAAGATTCGCGCGATTGAGTAAACATGGATGACTGTCCTGACATATTTACGAGAGTATAAAAACCTCTAGGTGTTGAATGATAAGGAGTAAGAGGTGGTGAAAAACTTAACCCTGAGTTTTCTAAATAATTAGTCAAAGAAAGATACCAAGAACTTCTCCTAGGTGGACTGTAAAAAATTGATTCACGCTCCCTTAGTTCAATAACAGGTTGATTTTCAGGGATAGGTATGCCTACTTCTTCTTCTTCTAGAGCAAGTTCTTTAATAGAAATAAGTCCAGAAGGAAGATCTTGAGTGATTACTCTTTCTACCCTAGGTGAACCAGGACCACTAAAAGTTGGAGAAACAAACCACGATGTCGGAGTAGCAGCAAATTCACTTTCAGGCTCGGATATTTCGGGTTCTTCACCTATATCACTAGTAGATGAAAAGCTACCAGCGATTTCGGAGACAGACATTGACTGTGGATTATAATCTGCTACTAATGATTGAAAATCAGGATGTACTATCAAAGAAGATTCTCCTTCTTCCGGTGACCCGACTCTACTGTCTCTAGGAGTTACGAGGACTTTTAAGCCTTCAAGTTTGCTCGGTACTTCCTTAGGAGGTTGGCCTCGAAGTCTACGGGACGTCCTCAGTAACTCAGCCACATTTACAATCTCAGGAGACTAGCCTCGAAGTCTACGGGACTGTCTTGGTAATTCAGCCACAGTTAAAAACTTTTAACTACTTCACATGCAAACAAAGTAAAATCTCAATGGAAAGCACCTAAAGTCTCTAACAAACCAAACAAATTTGAATCAAACACCTAAAGAATCTAGGAGATCAAAAACACACAAACAGTAACTTTTCGGACTGAAAACATTAGTTGGTGATGAAATCCAACATCACAGAGTTCAATACAGAAAAGGCGCTTGGAACAGTTACCCCAGAAACCTGCTTAATTAATAGACTGGCACAAGTTCCTCCACTTAACCATCTCGAGTGAAGTGAACCCCCCAGAAAATCCAAGTGAGTCTAGCTGACGTCTGCTCCAGGTACAGTGGGATCTTCCCACCACTGTCACCTTAGGAAGAGTCCTAAAGAATATGGCCACTAAGGTTACCAACTGAGACAAATACACCTGGGGGAACAGTCTACGATCCGATACGCACGCAAGGGCAGAGTAGCAAGCTCAATCCCCTTGAAGGCTCCTTGACATAATCCAAGGTTTACCAACAAATGACCCTAGGTTCCTCGACAATGCTTAATCCGAGGTTTACCATTTTTAACATGTGAATATCTGGTGTCATTCCTAATGAGGAAGGATTGATTCCCACACTGGTTCAGACACGATCTCGTGCTTCTCCTTTAAGAGGAGCTTTTCTAGAGCATAAATGCAACAATTGGATTTCTTCCCTATCACAAGATATAACTACTTGTTGTTTTTACTGTCTCGGAGAGTTAATTACTCTCCTACTCCAAGACACTAACCTAAGCTAAGTTGGTGTATCAGAGCCCTAGAAATAAAAATGTTACTAGGTGAATTTTACTTTAAGCGTTAATTTTAGTGGTTTTTGTTTAAGTCCAAAGGTGTGGAGATGAAACTCGTGGTATGAAGAGTTGACTCAAAATCACTAAAAATGCACCTAAGATGATCTAAACAATCTTTTTCTCTTCGATGAAGTTCTAAACTAAGAAAGAGTTTGAGAATGCAAATACTTTGTAAACACAAATCTTTCTCAATTAAACAAATTAAAAGAAGAGCTTTTCCTTTCCAAAGCACTCAAATGAGACAACTAGTTATTTCACAAAAATTTCCCTTTTTCGTTTCAAAACACTCAATCACTACAAAAAACAAACCTTTTTCAAAAGAGATTTTTATATTTTTTACATAAAACACTCAAAACTAATGCAAATGACTAACTTTGAGATCTACAAACTATAAAAACCTATTTGAAGTCAAAGCCTACTAAAAGTCTTTTTTAAGGATGTTTTACTCAGCTAGATGCAAGCTAAGGACTAATTTATGCAGAATCACAAATCAGTCAAGAACAACCAATTTCGTTCTCTTTTTGAAAATGAAAATCCAAACTTTCAAATACAAGCCTTTCGAAGTTTTGTAAGGATAAAACTCAAAGTCGATTCCTCAAACAAGGGGAGATTTCATAAATGGTCATACTCATAAGAAAACTGGTAGACACTAAGGTGATCTGAAGTCCCTACAGCTTCTGAGCTCAGAGCCACTACACAACCACAATGAAAAACAAACCCAACAAGCAAAACTCCTAGGAATTTCACCTAAAACCCTAACACTAACGAAATCAATCCAAGGAAAGCTTCTGACAAGTTATATGCAGGTCTGGGCAGTGGATAACAATATCTAAACACAAACTAAGCTGACTAATAGAGGAAATTTTATGGTTTTCAAAATTTTGACAGGGTCCGTAGGCCCACAGTTGGCACAGGTGCGGTCCCTCTCTATGCTAAAAGCCAAGCTGCGGGTAAGTATGCACAGTGTCAAATGGCTAGGGTGCAGTCCTCTCCCAAAGCTATGAAAAACGAAAAATAACCCTGGATCTACAAACTCTACCCAATTTTACACACAACAAGCAAAAAACAGAAACAAAAATAGAGTTTCTCAGGTCAAAGTAGAAACAAGGAAAACAATCAAGTCCCCAGTGGAGCCGCCATTTTGTCACACAGAATAAGTCGATATTGCGGACAAGATAGACCTTCCTAGAATCTAAAGAAGACCTAATGACAAGCAAACCAACCAGACACTATCTTTCTCTAAATATGCTTTAATAAACAATAGAAAACAAGTGTTTTTAGGGCCTACCTTAGGTCCAACGCAAGTTTGTGGATGCCCTCGCTCCTTTGATCCAAATGAGCTCCTTTTTGCGAATCTGCAAACACAAGCAAGGCAAACATATTAAATAGCACCTGAAAAGCCAATTGCATAAAACATATTTAACATGAAAGTCAAGGAGTCCATGAAACAAATAACATAAGATACTTGTTGAGAAAAATGAGTTTGATTGTATTAATTCAAAAGAAGAAGAACTTTACAACCTTTACCTTGACGCTGTACAAGCTCCTCCCAGGGTCCAGCAAGAAGTCTCCTCTACTTTGAAAAGTTTCACTCACTCCCCAATGAAGCCAAAAAGATGTGTGATCTCTCCTCTTAAGCTCAACTAGGAAGTCTTGATTTCACCAGCATTTACCCTAAAAAATGTTCAGCTTCTAACCTCTCCAGCAACCAGCCCAATTACTGTATTTATAGTGCAATGGAGGGAGGTTACTAGCTCCTCCTTCAAAGGGATAAAGCCCTCCTTCAAAGGGATAGCTCCTCTCATCAAGGGATTAGCTCCTTCTCTTTTGGGATGCATGAACCACCTCAGAGCGAACAATCCATGTCAAAATTCCATCTAGAAACCTCTAGAATTAACCCAAAGTGAGTTTTTTAAGATAAAACTTGCACCTTTTGACTTTCACAGGGGTCCACACCTACACCGTTAGGGACAGAGCGGGCAGGTCCGCAGCTTTTGTACACAGAAGATGCGGGACCACAGGTGACCATGAGAGAAAGTGCGGAACCAGAGTTACATTGATTTTTAATGTCTTCCTCTCATTTCCAAAGCTTGATTTGAATAACTGAGGTCTGAGACATGCTTAGGAGGATAGTACAAGTGATGATAGGCCCATACTGACTGAAAATAATCATGGTGATGATATTTTTCTATAACACAATCTCATCCACTACGGGGGTTTCGTTGGCAAATCCATGGAATAGACCTGGTGCGGTCAATATGTCTGCACCATTAGATGCATTACCTAATGCTCTTGAAAAATGGCTACCTAAGTTTAACCCAGATGATGGAATACAAGCTGAGGAACATATTAATAACTTCATGTTATTAGTTAATTTGAAAGGAGTAACAGAGGAAGATGTTGTCGTTAGGCTTTTCCCTTATACTTTAGAAGGATCAGCGGGATCCTGGTATTTTTCCCTGCCTTCTGGATCCATTACCAGTTGTACCACTTTCCAAGAACAGTTTCTCACTAAGTATGGTGATGACAGATCTTTAGCCACATTAATCAATGATCTCTCTAATCTTAGGATACAGCATAGGGAACCGATTAAAGAATTCAATGCGCGATTCAATAAACTCTTGAATAAAATCCCAACAGCCTCCAAACCAAGTGAGCAAATCAGAAGTGAATGGTATATAACTGCCCTACCTGCCAATATAGCTATCTTCGTAGACAGGGTCGGAAAACCAACTTTAGCTGAAAACATGAAAGAAGCACTTGCTGTGGAGAAACGTATTAATGCTCTAGAAAAGAAAGTTTCTCTTGAAGATAGAAAATCCAAAAAAGTTTCTTTTAAAGATGATTCAAAGAAGAAAACCCCTAAAGATCCATATGATATGGAGGGTCTGCAAAAAGTCCTCAAGACCCTGTCAAACGAAATGGTTGAAATCAAAAAACAAGTAGCAGAAACCTCAACAAAAAGGCCCTTTAGAAATTTCAAGAAAACCGAATCAAAACCACCAAATGTTATATCTAATGCAGATTCAGATCCTGAAGAAGAAGAAGAAGAGGAAACAATTTCACCAACTAATGGAGAAGAGGAAGTCGTTGAATGCCATGGAATGTGGGATTTCATATTGCCTAACTCTGATATAGAAAATGAACAAGAAGCTTTTCCTGTCACCACTAGGAGTAAAGGTGCCCCTAAACCCGTCCAAGCAGGTTCAAAGAAAAGAAGTGCAGGTGCTACTACTACAAAGGAAAAGGTATCCACAAAGAAGCCAGCTGCAACAGTACCGCAAAACCAACCTTCATCCTCAAATATACCTTCGACATCTAAAACGTTGGTAGTATCAGATTCAATGGATTACAATATTTTTGATGATATGAAGAAGACTAAGGCAAACATTACCATGTTCGAACTTAGCAAACTAAAACATCAGAAGAAATTGTTTCTCAAGGAATTGAATACTGTTCCTTCTTCACCTCTTCCCAGTGCTAAAGCTGCAAATGATTCAGGACAACCACCTTCTGGCAAGATTGAAGCTACTGATACGATTCTGATTGGAGACAGATCAAATTCCCATACTCCTCCGTTCCTCTTAACCTATGAGATTTATAATTGAAATCTACACAATTATTTAATTGACTCAGGGGCATCCTCAAATATAATGACAACTTCGGTTTGTTCCAAACTGAACATTGAGCCCCAAAAGTCCACAATTCACATTGTGCAGTTAGATAGAACCAAGGTCCAGGTTTTAGGAGAAATTAACTCTGTAACTATCAGGTTATCGGCTAATCCACAAGTAGTTCAAAGAATTGACATCTTAATCGCCGATATACCAGAGTTTTATGGTTTAATCTTGAGTAGGGATTGGTCTGAGAAGCTCCATGGGTATACTTCTACCGATTGGTCCCGTATGTGGCTACCTACAAAGGAAAGCCAAATCAAATAAAAATCAATCGGGAGAAACACATGAACCATACTGTTACAAAATTTGAACAGGAAAATCAACCAATAGCATTTAATAACAATATCTTGGGGAATTATTCATTTGAATCATTCTTTGGCAACTTCACAGCGCAACCATCTCCTTTCTCAGTAAACAATTTTACATCTCAGATCGAAAATTATTCACAAACAGATAGGTCAAGATGTTTTAACAATATTGAGGAAACTGTAAATAAAATTGTTGATAATTCTTTATTTTGGTCACTATATTTTGATGGGTCTAAGTCTAGTGAAGGCTCGGGAGCAGGATGTATTTTGGTTAGCCCTTAGGGAGAAAAAATGATGTTGTCCTGTAGGTTGGAGTTTGAATGCACGAATAATACAGCTGAGTACGAAGCCTTAGTCCAAGGACTATACAAAGCGATTGGCCTCAAGGTTCAATATTTGAAAGTGTTTGGTGATTTAGAAATTATTATTAAACAGGTGAGAAATACGATTCATTGTCTTTCTAGCCACCTCAAACATTATCAGTCGCTGGTACAATAACTCACCTCTCAATTTTTAGCATTCAATATTTCTTCCATACCTAGGTCTCAAAATTCAGTAGCTAACTTGCTAGCCAATGTTGCTTCCAAACTCCTACCTTCCGAAGATTATCGCCTAGATATATTTTCAATAGAGTTACTTTTTAGACCATCAATTCCTGACAATGTCACTAATTGGTGAGTGCTAAATCACGATGAAGACATCTTACATTTTTTGACTTCCGAAAAGCCCTACGATGATCAGATCATTGAGGAAAGCAAGCAAGATCTTCAGATGAAAGAAAATCACGAGGAAAACTCAATACCAAAGCCTGTGGTTAAGCTTGAGGATCTTTACAATATTAAAGACAGGTTTAAACCAGTGACCAATACAAAGCTCCAAAGTTCCACCTTAAGATTTGAATTCATAAATCTTGGCACTCAGCAGAATCCTCAAAACATTAATTTGGGATTAGGACTTTATGTGGAAGAAAAGATAGCATTCATTAGATTATTAATAAAAAATAAACATGTCTTTGCTTGGAAATATGACGATTTAAAAACATATCATGCATCTATCATCCAGCATACCATTCCAATTCTTTCCGAACAAAAACCAGTTCAATAAAAGTTGAGGAAAATACATCCGAACTTAGAGAGTCAAATAAAATCAGAACTCAATAAACTCTTGAAAGCTAAGATTATTTTTCCCATTCGACACTCAAACTGGATCTCCAATATAGTGTCCCTATTAGGAAGAAAAATGGCGACATCAGGATTTGCATAGATTTCAGAAATCTGAATAAGGAAAGCCAAAAAGATAATTTCCCATTACCTACTATGGAGCAGATACTCCATTCAGTAGTAGGTTCTGAGTTAATATCCTTTTTAGATGGTTTTTTAGGATATAACCAAGTCTTGGTCCATCCTGATGACAGACTCAAAACTACCTTCAGAACGAAATGGGGAATTTATGCTTATCAAAAAATGCCTTTTGCATTTATTAATGTAGGAGCCACGTTCCAAAGAGCGATGGATATAGCTTTCAAAGGATTGATCAACAAAACAGTAGTTGTTTACTTAGATGATATTACTGTATTTTCTAAGAAGAGATCCAATCATTTGCATGATTTAAATCAAATCTTTGAGTGCTACAGAAGGTATGGTATTTCACTCAATCCCAAAAGATGCTTCTTCGCTCTTAATCAAGGAAAGCTCTTGGGCTTTATTGTTTCCAAAGATGGCATTTATATTGATCCGGATAGGATTAAAGAAATCTCTGAAATTCCTTTTCCTCATAATAAAAAATCCATGCAGTCATGTTTAGGCCAAATTAATTTTGTCAAGAGATTTGTACCTGATTTTTCTCACATCATTTTACCATTACAAACTATGATTAATAAAAATTCAGTGTTTAGATGGGGATCTGCAAAAAAGGAAGCATTTGATTCAATCAAACAATCAATAATCAATGCCCCTGCTTTGAACACTCCTAATTTTTCTAATCATTTCACATTGTACACTATCGCATCTGATTCATCTTATGCAGCAGTACTCACTCAGATTAATGATCACAACTTCGAAGCACCGATTTTATTTTATAGTTCAAACCTGCAGGGTACTGAACTAAATTATTCTGAAGTTGAAAAACAAGACTTTGCTATGTATAAAGCTATCAAACATTACAGACCCTTCCTTTTAAAATCCCATACAAAAGTTATAGTTCTTTTTCCTGCAGTAAGGAAATTACTAATCCAAAGGGAATTAGGTGAAAAAAGGGCAAACTGGGTTACAACACTTCAAGAATATGACTTAGAAATCAAGCCAGCAAAGATTGTTAGAGGCCAAGGTTTTTGCAGGTTATTAGTAGGAGCATCCAACATTCAACAACCAGGTGATACAGAACAAACTGAAGAAATCAACCAGATAAGTATTACTGATTCTGAATCACAATATGCAGACTTGATCTTCTATTTGAAAAATAGATATGCACCTCCTAACCTGTCTTATAAAAACAAAAGGGCCATTAGATTAAAAGAAAAAAACATCATAATCATTGATGATGTACTTTTTAGGAAAAATTAGGATTCAATTTTATTAAGATGCCTAGAAAAACCTAAAGCACAAAAGGTTTTCTAGGAACTACATGGTGGACCAACAGGAGGAAATTTTGGAGCTAACACAACAGCCCACAAAATCATTCATGCTGGATACTATTGGCCCACCTTGTTCAGAGATGCTCGTGAATATGTAAGGAAATGCCAAAGTTGTCAAACTTCCAGTGGAAGACAAAGAAAGCCAGCTTTCCCTTTGCAACCAGTCAACATTGAACAACCATTTGAGCAATGGGGATTGGACATCATTGGAGAAATCACTCCACATTCGTCCAAACAACATAAGTATATCCTTACTGCCACTGATTATTTTACTAAGTGGGTTGAAGTGATTCCTTTGAAGACAACAAATTCTGAGGCAATTATGGAATTCATAGATCAATTCATCATTACCAGGTTTGGTGTCCCAAATGCTCTTGTTTTCGATAATGCATCTTATTTTTCTGGAAATGCTATGTTTGAGTTCGCTATTAAAAGAGGGTTTAAATTGAAATATTCTACAAATTACTATCCTGAGGGTAATGGTTTAGTAGAATCTACCAATAAAAATCAAGTTAAAATTATTAAGCGAACTATCAAACAGAATCATAAAAACTGGCACAAATCTTTAATATTCGCACTATGGGCTGATAGGATAACATAGAAGTCTTCCATAGGTTCTTCTCCACTCAATCTTGTATATGGTAAAGAAGCAGTGCTACCAACGAATCTTGTCCTTCCTTCTCTAGCCCTAGTTCAGTTTATTGAAGAAAGCCCCTCTTCTTCTATTCAGCTTAGACATCATCAAATCTTAAAATTAGAGGAAGAAAGAGAAAAGGCCAAAATTACTCATTCAAAACATCAGCAAATTATCAAGTCATCTTTTGGTTCAACTTCATCCAGTTCAAAACAGTTGCAAGTTGGTGATCTAGTTCTGAAATGGGACAAAGCCCATGAGGATAAAGGAAAACACACCAAGTTCCAGAAAATGTGGCTTGGACCTTTTCAAATCTGCGAGAAGATAGCCCATTCGACATTCATATTACAAGATTTATTACGTAAGAGAGATTCTCTTCCTGTTAATGGCCTCATCTTAAAGAAATTCTTCAATTGAGGAGGTAACCCCTTCTCCCTTTTTAGTTCAGTAGAATTTGCAGTTTGTAGGACCATTAGGAAATAAAGTTGTAAGGTATCTTCCACTGGCCTTTTTTGTATTCAAAAGTTGCTCAAAGAAGTATTTTTGATATTTACTTTTAAATAATAGAAGCCTTAAACAAAAGGGACAACTTCTAGTAAATTAGGTATATTCACATTCTGAAACCCCATTTCAATTTTTGTGAAATCTTCTCAAGATTTAGAATTATTGTAAATCATTTTATGGTTTTCAAATTGGTCACAAAAAGGTTATCAATATCAAAATAGAAACTAATTGAACTTCAGCATCTTCAACTCTTACCCTATCATCCATGCGCTCTTAATGAGAAAATTGTCCATCCCATTCATCAAAGTTTATGATTACTCAGAGTGTAATTCTAAAATATTTGATATAAAAGATAAGGGGTCTTATTACAAGCCTGCTTACCATGATCATTGGGAAATAGTTTAACCGACATTACCAACACTGCATACCAAAACAGGGTAATGGCTTAGAATCGTAAGACAAGGGGTCTCATCACGAGCCAGCTTGTTCGGTTAGATTACTACCAGTGAATGGCATTGTCAAACAGCTGGCCACCAAACCAGGACAATGGCTTTTTATCTTACAAAATAATTGAAAAGAAAAAAGAGATACAAAATATGAAAGCATGTTTTGAATTCATTCTTTTAATCATACTTTGAAATGGATGGGATAATGGACAGTAAAATGGTTAAAAGGTATCCCTGTCGAAACTATGAACGTTTGCTGGCAGTAGAGGCTCTACCTATGACAAAGGAGTCAATTAAAAAGGCTGAGTTGGAAAGATTTTATGTTTTATCATTATCAACTAATAGAGGCCAATTTAAAAATTAGAATGTATCTAATTTTAACGAGAGAAGAAATTAGCAAAAATAGCTTTTATTTTATTCAGAATGTATATATACCTAGTTATATTAGAATTTTCCTCTTTGATAAGGTACCTATTCAAAGAAAGTCTAAGTATTTCAATATTTCTTAGAGATAATTGTTTCTCCCAGCGAATCACTAATTTTTGTGCTGTACAACAACCCCCCATCTCATAAATTTTTTATTTTCAAAACTATAATATGAAATGGGTCCCTTTTAGATTAAATTGGTATCAACTTATCATTATTCAAAAGGTTCGAAAATAAATAAAACATTATAAACATTTTTGATAAATCACATAATCGGTCTTATAATAAAAAATGAATAATCCTTTATTATTGCGATAAAGTGATCTCAAGATCGCATATCGCAATAACAAATGGTGCATAACAAAAGACCCATTGGTTTTCCCCTGATGCGACAATGCACGAATAACTATTGGATATCGGAAAGACAAGTGATCATAACAAAAGGCCCCTCTCTTTGCTTCGATGCGATATCGCTATCGGTGATCAGGGAATGTAGCATGCATGCATCTCAAAGCCCTCATTCAAAAACTCCCGATGCGAATTGGCGATATCGCTATCAGCGATCGGGGATTCCGGAAGGACACCAATATAACAACTTAAGCATTCCCCCGATCGCCGATTGCGATAAAGCTAGGCACAGATTTCAAAAAGGATTGATAAGGCCAGGATATATTATGGTTAATTAGTATTAAAGGCCTTTCTCTTCCCGATAGTGATTCACTTACGCTCAACCGCAAAAACATCAAAGCCCATGCTTAAATGAATTATTCGGCCAATAAACGATATGATGAGCATTTAAAGGATTGACAGGTTTAAATGGACATTTAATGGAACAATAAGGCCAAAATATCTTCAGAGATTTTATCCACGGCCACCTTAAGTTAATCCTCCATTATTCATTGATTAATATATCTCGTTCATATTTGGTTTACGCCACCAATTCTCCGCATTACGTTCATTTTATCTCCTGTGTAGAGCTCCTCCAAAGTAGCAAATTCAAGCCAAATGGGGAAGAAATCTAAGAAAACTAGAACAGCTTCAGCTTCTGCAGTAATAGGACAACGCATTGCCGATTCGGGACCAAGCAACAATGGATTGATCTTGGACACCACATATCTAGGACTTAGCAAAACTACTTGGTTGAGCATCTATAATTTGATTGAGGCTAAAGAGCCTCAGGTAACAACAGTGCAAGCCACAACAGACCCGACCCAGAAGTCTGATGCTACTCTAAAGGATTTGGTCGACTCTTACCTTCATCGGATTTGGGTCATTGAAGAAATTCCAATTACAAACAGAACATTTTGCACCATCGACGGGAGAGTGTTTGGCTCGTTTCAACCCAATGATTTGAGGCAAATGTACCATTTTCCTGCACCGGAGAAGAAGTACAACAAAGAATTTTTGGAGAAGTTCAGAAATGAAAATGACATTGAATCAGAACCTATACAGGATTGGAGGCAAAACCCAGCAAAACACAAGCATGAGTCTTCGGGTAAATACTCCGTCGATTCCTTGTGTTTTCCTTATTGTTATGCTAGAGTAATGATGTGTAGGATTTGGGGGTTGCATGATTCCTCAAACTTCACTATAGAGATGGTACCTTTAATGGAAGCAACATGCAATAGTGAAATAATGGATTGGGGGAATATATTGTCTGATAAGTTAGCAACAGCTGTTCTTGAATTCAGAAACAAATCCCGCGTTACTGAAAGGTTCATTCCTCCATTTTACTATAATGCCTACATCTTGGATACCCTCTGTTTTAATTCTGAATTTCCTGTGCTGGGGTGGAGATGGACTCCATAGGACCCCATGACCATTCATATATACCACCAGAAGTTGTGGAAAGCCCACTATAAGCACCACCTATATCAAGTTTGCAATGGATTTATGTTACCCATTCACTATGCCATTTTTGAAAAACCTGCTCCTAAGATTTCCTCACAAGCAGAGATTGACTTGACAGCCATAGGAAGATGGTTCAGAGAAGAAAAATTCACATATGTAAGAGTTTTCGGCAGTCATGCCCGGCCTCATGTCCTCCCCTTGTATACACCTAACAAACTGTTGACCCGAGAGATAGCATATCAGCTTACATTCGAAGGAGTGACACAGACTCTGAGGAATAGAAAGAAGCAGGTTTGGCCTCCTTTTCCTCTAAGGTGTGGCATTTACACTCTACATGACTATAAACATGAAGAGAAAGAAGCAGAAAAGATTAATACATTGAATCTCGCCACTCTTCCTAATAGGCGATTTGATCCAAACAAAGTCGCCTATAATGCACTTGAATAGGAAAAAATCACTAAATTTGAACATAAAGATGACGAGTTTGATGACCTGTTCTCCTCATCCGCATCGTTATTTCAGGTTCAAACGCTAGCCAGAATGAGATATCACGACGACGGGTTAGTCGAATTTAACAGACTTAGAGAGCAGAGGTTGCAAACTCTGCCTCTGGATCTGTTAGCAATGGCCCCAATGACACAGTCAAGCGAGCCTTCATAGAAACTTACCAATGAACCTCCTGCTACATCAGAAATGCTGGAGAAATCCAAACAAGAGAGTAGGAGGAACTCCAGAGGAAAGAATAGGAGGAAGTGCAGAGGAAAGAACAGGATGAAGTGCCAAGGAAAGAACAGGAGGAAGTGCAGAGGAAAGAGCAGGAGCAAAGCAGTACAGACGTGAATGTCGATGCCCAGATTAACCCGAAGTTGCTCCAGGAATGGCAGCAATTCGATTCAATCATGAGCAATCTTGAAAGCTCAAAGGAAGCTGATACATCCAAAGTGACTGATACATAGGATACAACATCAAAAGAGGTTCCATGTGGAACCAATGGTCTACCCTCTTCTACAGATATAGAAATAATTCCCGAAGATCCTTTGGATCAGATCATTTTGCAAGTGGAGTATATACCTCCATTGGATGTCTTTTACAGCCCAAAGCACAGGGCTGTAGTAAAACGACAGCGGAAAAGGAGAAGGATTGATCAACCTTCCCTATTCCCTGAACAAACAGTGACAGCCAATGTGGTTTGGAAAGAGGAGTTTGATCCTTCTGATGACCTAACAAAATTGTCCCAATATGCTGGAGCCTATTCGGCGGCCACCATAGACAAGGCATCAGAAGTGAGTAATCTGTTAAGAGAAAAGGACCAAGCAATCGCTTCGTTACAAGCATAGTTATCAGAGGCACATCAGAAAGCAGAACAACTCAAACAACAATTGTCCACGTAGCAACAAATAAATAATCAATTGAATAAATAGTTGTAGGAAGAGAAACAAATGATTGATTCAAGTGCAATTCAAAAGTAGAAAGAGCTGTCGGAAGCATTGGCAAAATTGAAAGCAGTGAATGAAAAGATGGTGAAGACGAAAGATGAGCAAATTGCTCACTTATCAGGCCAAATAGAGAAGTCCAAGAATCTTCTGCACCCTGCCAAGTTCAGAGCAGAAGCACTACAGATTAACAAAGCATTGGTAACACAAATAAGACTATTATGTCAGAAAATTTCTCAAGCAGAACCCCTATGTGACATAACAGCATCAATAATCGATAAATCAGTCGACACTAGAACAGACCTGGAGTAGGCCGATGAGACCTTGACCAATTTTGTTGATTGGCAGGACACTGACGAGGGACAGGCAGCTAATTTGCCAAAAATCTTAGAATCCCATAAAGAGATCCTATTTATGGAATGGCAGTCCCGGTTAATGAAGGCAGAGAGAGCAGTTTCTAGATGCAAATTAACCACAAGTAATTTGGTTGAATTAATTAATGATACTCTCTACTTATCTAATATGATCTCCCAATGTACACCAGGTAAATTACTATCGACTAAAACATTGGAGCAGTCATGTTATCAAGAGCTGGAAAAGAATGGAAGATTGATTGCAGGTATTAACAGTTTAACTTGGGACACCTATTGGTTGTTCCTAGTAAAATCATACAGCCAGAGAGCCGCCCTCAAATGCCTAACAGATGCAATCGTGTGTATTATTCCCGATATACAAGATGCCACCTATGCTGCTCAACTCAATTCTCGTCTCAGCCGCCCTCACGAAGTGGAACCAATGCTAGCAATATGCCAACTCAGGTCGAAAGGCAAACAACCAGAGTGATGAATCATGTTGCCGACTGCCAGATTGCTATGAGGAAGATACTCCAGATCAAGTTGTACCAATTAAGTAGAATTTTAATTTTATAGTTAGATAGTTTTAATCAAGTATTTGTAGACCCTTTCAATGCATTGGAAAGGGTCGTAAGTTTTTGTATATGACTTAAACCTGAAGTTCCACTAATGTACTTTAGGCATATTTTTTATAAGGACTGGGCCAATTATTCCAATTTTGATAATGAAGCTTTTATGTGGATGTGCACTACTGCCTTTATTTAAAAGTATTTCTGAGTCAGAAGAAGGAATTCAAATAGCGATTGATGTTGGGAATGATTTGCAGCTCATATGGTACTACTGTCTATGTCTGAGTTCATTCTTTTTATGTGAATTGTTGTTTGATCACTCTTGCTATTATCGGATATATGCATGTGTTTTTAATAGTATTCTTTATACTTTCCACTACTGGATGTTTCCAACATGCTTTTCTTTTATCATACATGTATCGGTGATATAAAAGGATAAGTGTAACAATGTTTTTTTAATCACTTTGTTCAACTATTTGAACAAAGCAATCATTAAGTGAATGAATGTCTATGTTTATTGAGTAGAGTCATCTATATGCCTATCGATGAACATAGATAATCAAGCATTGCACTTAAAAATAATAGAAGCCTCTCGGGATAGAATAGTCATTTGTGTTTTCGCTGTTAGATTAAGTCATCCACTCATTATCATTTATTAGAAAACCAATCACTCATCCATCCCCTTTTTATTCATTATTGGGAAACTGGTCCCCATTATATCCAGTCGGAGCCACCATCCCAAATGGAAAAGGAGTTGTATTAAGGTCCGGACCAGGTGGTTATCCCCCAATGTTGATGCAGCAATTTTCGGGGCATCAACAGTACTAGACCAGACATTGCACATGCAGTGGAAGTTGTTAACACCCAGGTTGTTCCCTATGACTCCCAAGGGAATACGGCTGGGGTAACCACTAACCAATCTTTGGATCACAGTTTCTAGCCAAACTGTAATCAGAGAGGGCTCTCTCTTTATGATTTGTCTCTGTTATGGTGGTGTTTTAGGCTAGCTATTATGCTCAGGTTTTGGTTTATGTTTTGGTTGAAGGATTTCTTTCAGGTCTTATGATATACTGTTTAGAGAGTAAAATATCATTGGGCAATGGAGTCTGGAGTTGTGAAGTGCTTAGAAATGAAAGATTGGTGGTGCTCAAACTGCAGGGCCAATTTTGTATTTCAGACAAACAAATTTAGCTTAAATGATGATGTATTTCAACCAATAGAAAGCAATTAAGAATTTTCTATTAAGTTGGTGAGGTGAAAGTGTGGCACGTTGCACAGGAGCAAAACTTGAATTCCTGTGACAAAGGTCACTTGTGAAAGATGTATTCTGAAAGTGCAGCAATTAAGAATTACACTTATCTAGATTGCATATGAAGAAAACATTGATTAACAACACAGATTGAACTCAGGGTATTCATTGAATAAATCCTGAAAGTTATTCATTTTCCTTGTTGCTAAATATTTAGAGTTAGATAACGTATGGATTTTAACAAACAAAATACATAACAGAGAGAGTTACAGAGACTTATTGTATGATGAAATACACAGGAATCCAGCAGTTTCCAACAGACACCAGGACGCATTCAACACCTCAGAAATCCGAGAAATTCCATCACTTTCTTTATTAACTTCTGAAAGGATTACAGCATAAGAACTTCTTCAGGAGAAATCAACAACAACCCTTGCAAGCTCATGCGAAGGGGACTTTATAGGAATGTTTATACAAAATATCTCAGGCATTGAGTCATCTGAGAGAGAAAATATCTTCATAAATTCGTACAGAAAGTAGAACAGAAGTTATTACAACTTTGAATGCAGCATAAATGCTCTTTATGTCTGTCATAGGATAATTTGACCTTTGGAGGTCATTGAGTCGCTTTGCTTTAATGCTGAATAATGTGTCTTTACTTCTTGCTGCGCTGTATTTTCTCGGCCCTGCCACCTGTAGTTTTCTATTTCTACTTTGTTGGCCGATACATCCGCTGAGTTGGATCAGCTTTAATCCACAACGCATGCTGATTTTGTTAAACTGTGCTCTGCATGACGACTGATATTTTTTAAGAAACAAAAATTGGTGAGTGGCTCCCTGTTTACAAAATCTTCTGTATTGCATTTATCCATCAGTCTTGCGTAGGGAGTTGATGCCTGAGAATGGCATCCATTGTCTCCTCTGCCTCTGTATACTTGTAGAAATTAGGAGCCACCCCAAACAGGCGATTGATCTCATTCATTATAAAAAATAGATTCTCTATTCTGTTATAGAGAGTTTGTCCTGTGGCTGGCCCTGTTTCCTCTGAGGTGCTGGGCTTCTCATTGATCTGACTAGTGGCAAATGTGTTGACCCTTTTGGCATACTGGTCATGTGTGAACAATCTCCCTGCGCTGTTTAGTAAGCTAGGGAGCCCTCTGTTTTCTCACACCTGAAACTTTTCCAAAAACCTGTTCACCTCAGTCTGCATATCCTGGGTTCTTCTTTCCAATGTATGCACTAAGTTTCTCAGTGTGAGAACCCTTTTAACCATTTGGATAGTCTCAGTTCTATTTGTAATTGCCATGGTAGCTAACTGAGAACTTGTTTTATGGTTAAGTACATTGATCATTCTGGTGGCCACTTCAGGCATATTGCTCAATAAAGCTCTTGATTTGTGAACCTCCTTCTATGCCTTTGGGATGAGCTCTAGTTGCTCATGGATTGTCTCAATATATGGCCATTGCTCATTGATAGATTGACCAATGTTAGCCCACAGCACTATTTTAAGCTCAGCCACCACCTTATCCAACTTGAGCTCATTCTCTAGCTCTTTGATCTTGTCTTTAAGGGCTTTGATTTCCCTGCCCTTTTCTGCCACTTCTCTCTTTGATTTATCATGCCTGTCATTGACTTTGGCTAAATTTTCCCTGGTCTCATTT
This sequence comes from Pinus tabuliformis, assembly GCA_031772625.1. NCBI lineage: Eukaryota > Viridiplantae > Streptophyta > Pinopsida > Pinales > Pinaceae > Pinus > Pinus tabuliformis. The sequence continues at coordinate 1,446,139,256 of CM062820.1, forward strand.
AACTCTGTCATTTGAGCTTCCAGGATTTGGATTTCATTCTTCAGCTTTTGCATATCCAGGATTTGGGCCTGCTCTGTAGTTGTTGGCGCTGCTGAAGTAGATGTTGCTGTCTGTTCAGTCTATTGAGGAGGAGGAGCAGTGATAGGAGCAGTTTCCTCGAGATTGATGATCTGAGGAGGAGGCTGAGAGGTCTGACCCTCTTCTCTTTCTTTCAATGCTGCTTGCAGGGCCGCTTGTGTAGCCTCAGATTCTCCCAATTTCTCTTGTGCCTGAACAAGCTGTTTATAAATGGAAATCAACAAGGTTGTGGTATCCTGCTAATGCCTTTGTTGGGCTACCTCATCTATCTGAGGGTGAATGGTAGCTGGGAGTTTGATTTTCTTCCTCAAGGCAGCCATGTCAGCATCCCTCAACTTCAAGATTTCCTGTATTCCGGTAATATCTTTGGGATCATGCCCAATTTCAATGATTATGTCCTCCAAGGACCTTATTCTGTTGTCCTTCGCCTGGGATGATGCCCTCTCCAATTCCAGCTGAGAGGCTGTGGCATTAAGGCTGCTTTTTAACTTGTAATTTTCTAATGTTTCGTCTACCAAGGAGGCATACACCATCTCGCCAGTCTGTTTGTGCAGTTCAATTTTGTCCATTGGGTGTATGTCTTTGGCCAGGACATCCAGGTTGGTCCTGAGGTAATCTGAGGCAGATTGGGGATGCAGTGCTGTGGGCATAAAATGACTCATGATCATTTTGCCTTCACTTACATCAAAGGCAGACATAAGTCTTTGCTGATTGGTAGGAGCCATGTTTAGCAGATGATTGTACAGCTGTATTTTGATAGGATCACTCCTCCTTTTGATGTCTATAAATTGCTGTTTGATGCTTACTTGTCCTTCTTTTTGTTGGCTGGAGGAGCTGACCTCCCCTCCCATAGTCCTGTCCCGTTCCTGCTGGAAGGAACTTGGTGAAGCTTCTCTGCTGGGTGGGCCCATGCCTAATGCTTGTCTTATTGCTATGTCCTCCTCTGAAAAGTCATTCAATCTTTGTCTTTTCTCTCCCTGGTTGATAGATGAAGTCAGAGGAGTTTCTCTATCCCTTTTTCTGCTTAAGTCCTCCTTCTGTGGAGTTTGGAGGACCGAGGCATCAGTGGTGACTTCCGGCCTAGGAGGCACTATGTTCTGAGCCTGTTGCTCAGTGGAAGTTGGAGTATCAATTACTCTTTCCTGCTGTAAGGGCTGCTGTCTATCATGTTGCCCTTCTTCTTGCTGCAATCCTTGTTGCTGTTGTTGCTGTTGTTGCTGTTGTTGCTCTGCCTGCTGCTGCTTTTCTTTATCTGCCTGCTCTTGAGTCACTGGAGGTGACTGCTCCTTCTCTTGATGTGATTGCTCTATCTCCATTTCCTTTTCTTTGCCTCTGCTGGATATATTTTCAGTGGCCTTGGTAGTTTGCTGTTTGGCAGTTGAGGAGGATGCAGTTGCTCCCGCTTGTGTGCTTGGAAGTGTGAATACCTGTGAACAAAGTTCAAGGTCAGCCATCTTCCTTAGATTCCTTAGTGCCCTCTGGTTTAGCTCTTCTTGTGACATGGGCTCTTCTAAGGTCCCTCTCCTCCATTTGTCTTGGTTTGCATATTTTTCAATGTGAGGGATACTATGGTGATCATAGGCAGATAACTTATATTTGAGCCTCCTCATAGTTATAAAATGATTAGGGTCATAGGGCGCCCATAGGAAACTGGTTTGCAGGCCAAGGGTCTCAAGAATTCTCTCTGCTTCCCTCCATCCTTGCTCCCTCTCGTTATAGATAAAATGGCCAAGTTGGCTTTTCACCTTTAACTGTGCTTTTTTGCCTTTTCCTGAAAAGTGAAGCACATCAACTCTGCCAAATTGCCTAAAGTACTCTAGGGCAAATAGTCTCATAGGCACATACTTAGGTAATTTGAATGGAGGTAGATCACACCCATATATCCTGATGACAGTGTGGTTTTGGTAGAAGTACCAATCCCCAATGCTGTAAGCTTTGGACAGCTGAAGAATTCTCTGCATATCATCAGTGAGTCTCGGAGGAGGTGAGCTCATCAGCATTGCCATAGCTGGATGGATGAACAGATCCATGAATTCACAGTAAGTGTATGGAGACTGAGGTCTAGTGTGGAAGATAAAAGACCAATAGACCACTGATCTGGGATTGCCTTGGGCATCCATTCTTTTGATTGAAAAATGAAATTTCTCATGTTGATGGTACAAGATCAAATGGTAAATGTAGGAGGTGTATCTGAACATCCTATCTCTCCTCAAATTCATCAATTGCTCATGAATCTTGTCTGATATGTAGGTGGCATAGTCATAGCAGATTGGTGACTTGCCAGGAGCAAACATAAGCATCATTACTAGCACAGTTGCATCAATATGCTCAATTGAACTATATCCCAAGATGGGAGAAATCATATCTGCAAGGTCTCTGCCCAGCTCATTGAGATATACATAAACAATTGGAGGGTACATCACAATGTCAGAGTTAATGTATAATTGATTAAATTTGATAATTTGAGCATCTGTCAGTTTATCCCCTTGTTTTATCAGGTTCACTAGTGACAAAGGGACCAACTTCTTCTGAGGGTTGAAGCAAAGCATGTCTCTGATAGCTTGAGGGGTAACATAGAAAAGTACTGAACCAGATGGGTCAACAACAGCCCTCTGAGAAACATCATATTGTTCAGCACACAGGTGGATTAGTTCAGGGAACTGGTCGACCTGAGGGAGTTTGAAAATAGGGAGGAAAGAGTCCCATAAGCCCAATATATCTGTCCCATTTTCGTGCTTGGCTTTCAACTCTTTCAACAGATGAATGTGGAATTTGCTGCTCATAAGCATTTCTTCTGTAATTTGGTAATCCATATCTGCCAAGGATTGCCATTTCAAGTTCTTTTGAGGGGCATTCAGAGGCTGAACATTTAGTACTACAGGTGTCTCCATTACCAAATAGGATTCTGAATTGAGTGCAAAGTGGTTTTAATTGAGCAGGTCAGCACAGAAGAATGTCTCTTTTCCAAGGAGGTGAATTTATCAGGAACAGAGAGTGGTTCTAGTAAATAGCAATTGAAATACTATTTGTAGTGCAAATAGGACAAATGTTTGGCCTCACTCTGTATCTCTCAGTGGTTAAATTCAGTTTGAATGAGTCTGCCGAAATTGCGCAGACAGAGCTTGGTTTTTTCAATGAAAATGCAGGTAAACAAGGCTCGGCTATTAGTGCTCGAGTTCACAACTGTCAAAGGGGTAGGTGCAGGGATTTCTGCCGGTGATTTCAAGAGTTTTCTCTGTTCTAAGCTCTTTCGAGGGACATAACAGATAAAGCAGGTACGTGAAGGATTTATAGCAGAAAATACCTGGTGAGGAGTAGGCAATGGTCACGGATGACTGTGGAGATGGCGCGCCTCCGGTCTCCTGGTCGGGTTCTGCAGGTTGGTAGACTTTTGGTCGTAAAAATCGCATGCAGGAGCAACGGGCGTTTTTGTAGAAAAGTGAGAAAAATGCGAATTTTGGCTATTATATTGGTTTTTTGGACTTTTGGCGCGTTTTTCTGCTGACGTCAGCATGACGTCATAGGTGGGGTCAGGGCCGGCTGACGTCATGGGTGAGGTGGCGGGCTCTGATTGGTCCACGGGGACGGTGAAGTGGCAGGACAGATCGGCAGACAGTCGGGCGCATCGGCTGACGTGACGGCATGGTGGCAGTGACGTGGGATGATGTGGAGGTGACGTAGTATAGGCGGAATAGCCGAAACCGGAAGCAGTCAGCAGTTTCATATCGCACCGCTTATGGTACGGGGGGGAATCTGTCAGACGTACCTCTGACGAGTTGTGGCGAGGACGCGTGGCTGCCGAGTGACGTAACATTTTTACGGACATCAGACGATATCCGTCGGGCACGAGACCCGCTCCGATATCAACGATGACCGTCAGATCTGGAGGGCTCGATCCAACGGCTGTCGGGGAAGTGATGTGATGGGTTGATACGGCGAGTAAACGGTGAACGTCGGAGCCGCTCCGATGTGATAAGAGCCGTTGGATGCTCAAGATCCGATCGGACGGCTGCCGGGTCGATGACATGCACTGTGGATATGGCCAAAGGCGTGGCATTATTTAATAGTTATTTTCGGAATGCGCGCTTAGGCGGAGGGTCATCGGGGTATAGTGCTTTAGTAAGGTTTCCAATGTATTTTTGGAAAAACAGATATATGCGCCGAGACTTTGGTTTAAGCGGCAGAAGTGGGTTTTTTGGATCTTTTATGATTTCAAAAGGGTTATGGGTAAAAAGGGGCTTATATAGGGTTTTTCTTTGCAAATAATGGTTTAATGAGTGGAATGACTTGCAGCAAGGGGGGAAGATGAGGTATAGGTTTCACCCAAGTGGCCAGATGTCACTTTGATCCCTGACATAGGACTTATTGGCTATAATGCCAAGGGGAGGGGTATTTATACAAAATTTTGGGTTTATACACCATGGTGTTTAATATTAGTAGGGGAAAGGTGATATAGGGGATTTATATAGTAAAGTTAGAGTTAATATGGATGGGGGGGTGGATGAAGGGGGAAAACACTAAGTTTGTTTGAGACTAACTTAGTTTAGGGAGTAGATCAAAATGAAAAGAATTTTTAGACAAGAAATGTGGCTTCTAAAAAGATTAAGAGCCACCATGAAACCACAATTCTTCCATGAATCTCAAGTGATGAGGGAATGTTAGTAAATGACATGAAAAGGGAATAGGGAGGTTAGACATGCTCCTTTGCTTGCTGCAACTTGATGAAGAAGAACCCCTTCTTAATTCATTAACTCTGCTTTGGTGAACAAAGTCAACACACCTGCAATGGTAAGGATAACCTTTCTGCAACCCCAACTACTTACCCAGCTACTTGCCTAGCATTTTTTGTTCTTCTTGGGGGGTGCACTTGGACTTGCAGACCCTTACCTGCCTTTTCTTTTCTTTGGCTTTTTCTTTTTCTTTTTCTATCTACTTCTACCCTTATTTCTTCCAAGGTCCCAGATTAAGCTGTAGGGAGCCTTTTCTTCTCTACCTGAACTACTTGTCTGCCAAGATTAAACAGTCTGGACAAACTTCTTTCTCTAATCTACAACTGAAAAATTTAGAACATGACATGGTCCAGATTAGACTTTTGGACCATTCATCAAAATTTGAGTTCATATCAAGCTATAAGCACAGATTGGATTCTCTTGGGAATATGTGATCTTTGGATCATCAAAGCAGAGCATATTTGGACCTTTCATAGCCAATCATGAAATATGAAACCTATTGGTATAGGTAGCTAACAGTGGCTCCACATGGGGATGGTGTTTCATTTGAAAGACCAAGACCAGCAGGTTAGATTGCCTTGCTCCTTGGTTGCTCTTGCACATTTTGTAGTTTGCTGCTTTGAAGTGCCAAAATTGTGTGCTTATCTTCTTGGTAGACTTCTAATTCTATTTACCTTTTGCTGGAAGTCAATAAACTTGTAAAACTGCATTTTTACAATCTAAAACAGAAAACAATATATGCATCTGCATATATACAAGGGAACCCAGACTGCACTCATGGATAATAGTCAAAATAATGCTTCAGCATCCTGCCATTCACAGGGCCTTCATCCAAGTCAGTTTCAGTTAGACTTTTAAGGAAATAGGTATTGTTACCTTGCACTGCCTGGACAGCAAATGGTCCTCTCTAAAGGGAGTCAAATTTTCCATGTTTTCCTTTGTCTTCTCTTCTTGCATCCCACTTGAGGACTTTGTCTCCCACAATGAAATCTTCTGCCTTAGTTCTTCTATCAAAGGCCTTCTTTAATTTCTCTTGTATAACTTGAACTCTGCTGAAAACTTGGTCTCTAGTCTGCTGCAGACATATGATTTGATTGATTCTTCTTTGCATATCATTTGGTTCAGCTTGGCTTTCTTGAAGAAGCTTCATAACAGGCACTCCTAAGGATGAGGGGAACTTGGCCTCTAATTCATAAACCAACTCATATGGGCTGGTCCCAATTGATCTCTTGGTTGTTAGTCTATCTGCCCATAAGGCATTCACAAGCTTCTTATGCCAATTCTTTTTGTTCTCTTCCAGTACTTTCTTTATAATGGTTACAAGGCTTTTGTTTGATGATTCAGCAAGGCCATTTCCTTGGGGATAATAGGCAATGGAATGGCCCAGAGTGATGTGAAATTTATGGCAGAAGTTCACCATTTTCTTAGATTTGAAAGCATTAGCATTGTCTGTAATGATTTTATCAGGACAGCCTAATCTGGCCAATATGTTGTCCTCCAAGAATTGAATGATTATTGAATCGTTTGCTTGTCTGCATGGGGCAGCTTCAATCCACTTGGTGAAATAGTCTGTTGCTGTTAAAATCCATTTGTGTTGTCCTGAAGATGAGGGATGAATTTCCCCAATGAAATCCAGGCCTCATTGTTGAAAGGGTCTCTCTGTTGCAATAGGCCTTAAAGGAAGTGGCAACAACTGTCTCTTTCCCTCAAACACTTGACATTTATGACATGAGGTGATGAATTTCTTGACATCAGAGAACATGGTGGGCCAGTAATATCCAGCCCTTAGTATCTTGTCCACAGTGGACTTCCAGTACAAGTGTCCACCACAGTCACCTGCATGAAATTCTTTTATGATATTGTCAGCTTCATTTTCAATTAAACAGTGCAGCAATATACCTTCATGGTTTTTCCAAAGCAAATTGCCATCCATTATACAAAATCTTGATGTTTTCATTTTTAAGAACCTACACTTAGTTTTGGACAGTCCTGGGGGAGCACACAGGTTTTGTAAGACATAACAGATATCAGAGTACCAAGGAGATTGTTCAAAGGCTACATTGATCTTTGGAGTCGCCAGCTCTGTTTTACTGTCCAGCTGATTGATATCTAGGGCTTGGAAATTGGCTTCTATCATTAAATTGGCCAGACCTTGCCCTTTTATTAGCTTTGTGGGTTTTATTTCAATGTCAAATTCTAGTATGTTAGCAATCCATTTTCCTCTTCTGCCCTCTAGGTTTTCTTGAGTGAGTATGTCTTTTACAATAGGACTTGGCACATATTCTATGACATGGGAATAAAGGATATAAATCCTAAAGTCCTTGATTGCTTTGACCAGAGCATAAGCTTGTTTTTCCATGATTTGATACTTTAAAGGTGCATCTCTAAGAGCTTTGCTAAAGAAAGCAATTGGCTTCTCATTTCCTTGGTCATCTTTCTGCAATAAAACAACAACAATAGTATGCTGGGAGGCAAAAGAGAAAATGATAAATTCTCTGTCAAACTGAGGATTGGTCAACACTGGGGTTTGGGTGAGGGCCAATTTTATACCTTCAAAGGCTTGATTGGCTTCTACTGACCATTTGACCTTTGAATCTTTCTTTAGCATGTTTTTTAATAATCTGCTTAGTTCTGCTAAGTTTGGGATGAATCTTCTCAAGAAATTGATTTTTCCCAAGAATCCTTGCAGTTCTTTGACATTTCTTGGGTTGGGCATTTGTAGGATGGCTTGGATTCTATCTGGATCAATCCTAATACCATCCTTTGAGATAATGTGACCCAGCAACTTGCCTTCCTCCAGTCCAAACAGGGATTTCTTGGGATTCAGGGAAATTCCATATTTTCTGCATTTTAGGAAGATCTATCTCAGATGTCTTATATGTTCTTGGTCTGACTTTGAGAAAGGTGTAAGGTCATCTAGGTAAATGACTAAAAAGTAATGAATCTCCTTTGCAAAAGCAATATCCATTGCTCTTTGAAATGTTGCCCCTGCATTCTTCAATCCAAAAGGCATCTTTACATATTTGAAAGTTCCCCATGGGGTTGTAAATGCTGTTTTGTCCTGATCATCGGGGTGAACTAGGATTTGATTGAATCCTGAGAATCCATCCAGTAATGAGATCCTTGAGGCCCCTACCACTCTTTGAAGAATGTGATCCATCTTGGGTAAAGGATAGTTGTCTTTGAGGGATACTTGGTTCAGATTTCTTAGGTCCACACACAGCCTTATTTCACCAGTTTTCTTTCTTGTAGGGACTAAGTTGGAGATCCATTCAGAGAATCTGATAGGTGCTATGATGCTTGCTTTGAACATTTTTTGTACCTCTTGTTCCATTGCTAGGAGAAGCATAGGATTGATTCTCCTCAGTTTTTGTTTAAAAGGCTTTTGATCTGGTTTGAGAGGGATAGTGTGCTGGATTATAGAGGTGTCATAGGACTTTAGGTCCTCATAGCTCCATGCAAAAACATCCTGGAACTCTTTGAAGAGGTCAATGTATTTCGGCTTTTGGTCAGGAGGTAAGGAAGCAGATAATTTAATTATCTTGGGTTTGTCAATTGTACCTATGTTACATTCTTCAATGGCTGCATTTAGGGGCTGCATTTTTGGTTTTCTGGGAATATCATTTGAATCAAAGATGTCCTCTAGTGGGGTTAGGCCTGTCACACGGAATCTGTCAAGGGTGCGGACACGACTGACCTTCCTAGAAGTCTAAGACATTCTAATGACAAACAAGACAAAATGGAGTGATCTTTCTCTAAATACACCTTTTACAACATGAAAACTACAAGTGTTTAGGCTTACCTTATTCCAAAACGCTGTTGTTGAAGTCCGTTCTTGACGATCCGGATGAGCTCCTCCTTCAAGTCAATTCCTGCAACCACAAACAATCAAACAATTACCAAGCACTTGCATTTCATATAATAAAACATATATTCAACATGCAGACCAAGGAACACATGAAATAACTCATTAACACAAGCTATTGAGAAAAATAAACCAGTTTGTATTAATAACGAAACAAAGAAACTCTTACAACCTGGCCTTGGTGTTGTGCAAGTTCCTCCCAGGGTCCATCAAGGGTTTTCCTCTACTTTGACAAAGCTCACCCTCTCCCAAGTAGAATCAAGTGAAGACAATCTCTCCTCACAAAGGCTCTAATGGAAGACCTAAATCCTGCAGCATTTACCCAAAGAAAATGTATAGCTCCAACCTCTTCTCCTTCTGGCTCAATGCCTTCATTTATAGTGCTGTAAAGAGGTTATTCAGGTCCACTATCAATGGGATCATCCCCCTCTATGGGTGGGATAGCTCCCTTATTGATGGGATAAGTTCCCCCTTAATAGAGATACATGAACCAACTGGAGGCGCATCCATTTCATCAAACCGACCTCTAGAATGTTCTAGAAGTAACCACAAGTAACTTTTTCAAGATAAAACTCGCGCATTTTGCCTTTTACAGAGGGACGCACCTGTCCCTTAACATACAGAGCGTCCATGGACGCAGATTTTGTGAACATGGTCAGCGTCCCCGCAGGTAAGGCTAGAGAGAACCTGCGACCCCAGAGATAAACATGATTTTTACAAGACTTTCTCTCTTCTTTGAGTTTGAGATGGATAACAGAGGCATGAGACTTGCCTAAGAGGGTAGCATGACTTGTTGATTGGAGCCATACTAACTGTAAGTAGTCAAGGTGACATTTTTTAGTGTAACAGATTGCCCCCTAAAGTGCGAAGCCTGGAATAGAATAGGGTTTTGTAATTCTAGGAAGGGTGAAGCGCTTTATCATTTCAAGGATTGCCTTGTGGATGGCCTGGTTGGAACCTGCAATTTTCAACACAAAATACATGGATAAGATTATATCATCACTGAGGTAGGCATTCCCATACTCAGATTCAAAACTTTAACTAATGGACTAACTATTCTGATACAGGAATGATCTTGCAGTACATCATTTTTATAGACTTTTGTAGACACAGTATGGACGCAGCCATCTGTTTATGATTAGTCTACATAGATAATGAATACAAAACTCCTCGCAGCCTGGATGGTAGAAACTAGATCCAGGGTCTTCACTTCTACTTCCCGAATTGGTACGATTCTAGCCATGTGATTAAATGATTCGATGTCGAACATGGTAGAAACCACTTGATTACCAGTCAATGATGTAAACTGTTAACAAGCGTGAGAGAAACCACCAGTAATGTCAATGGTTCTCAAAGTACCAAGCACAACCCGTGAAATGTGAATAGATGTTTTGATGTCGAACACTTCACGGAATCCCTGATCGAAAGTCAATGATGTAAACTGACGTCAAAGGCGAGAAACCTGCCATTGATGCATGCAGACTTCAAGGTACTGTCGATTCCTAAGTCATCTTTCTAGATAATGTGTCGATGTCGATAGAAAGCGACCCGTTGCAGGCAAGCCTGCAACACGAAATCATTGTTCAAGTTGAAGAAATGTTGCTGTAAGGACTGACTCAGGGATGGTCAATGGATGACAAGTATTTTGCAGATGAAAGTTTTGCTTGCAGACCTCTTGAACACATAACGACACAACAGATGGTTTGGTGACGAATAACTCAAAGTTGATCCCTGAACCCGGTTAAAGATTTTCAAAGTGATTTAGTCAACTGTGAGGTAAAAGATTTCCCAACCCAGGTGAATGAAAAGTGTCGTGTTCAAGAGTGGTAATAAAGTTTCTTCTGAGGCAAAAGGTGACAAATAGGTTCATTCTTCTCTTTTTTCCCCCACCATTTCTGGCAAGTACCTCTTTATTTTTAACAAGCTTGAGGAGGATAACATATGCTTGATTATAAGCTCATCCTTCGGACGAGTCCAACCTAGTTTAAATGCGAACCCTAGGAAGGAGTGGTTCGTTCCTGTTTGTAATTGAACAGGTCCTTTACTGTAAAAGTTTAACGAGCCCAGTATAGGAGAAACTCGGCGTTTTTCAATTTTAGAGAGTCTGAAAAAACTTAAGGAAACTCCACGTTGAACTTTTTCGTATATTTGTGTCCCTCAAGCCCGAAAAAGTATAAAATAATACCTGGGGGAACCGCTTGATCTTGCGACCAAGGAGTACTTTCATAATAGTATCGTTGACCTGAAAAGTAAAAAGCGATCAAAGACACGTCGTTTTATTTCCTTATCGAGTTTGAAACGACAAAAACCCGGCAATCTTTTCCTGATTTTACGGTCAGAAAAGAGCTAAAAGGGGACCGTCTTTTAATTCCGTTTTAACGAGTGAAAAAGAAACACTCGGCGATCTTTTCATGTTTTAGGAGTCAGAAAAGGGCTTAAAAGATGACTCTGAAATTTTGTTTGTGAAAAATTACAATTTCCCTTGAAATCCCTTCGTCCTGCACAAAAGCGACACATTACTCATACCTGTTTAAAATAGGCAAAAATACATTTGAAAACATCTTTTCATGGTAAAAAATGAACTAATTCATCCAAAAAACCTATAAAAAGACCTTTTACCATGTCATTTTTACCGTTTCACTGTTGAGGTTGAAAAAGGAGCTTTTGACAAGAAACTTCCCGTGGTTGCTGCGGAAAATCTGACCGTCGGAATCGAACGCCGCTTCACCGAGGTATTTTACACATCCCACTCTTCATTTTTATCCGTTTAGTTTTTTGTTTTTGGTCTCTGTTTCATTTTTTGGGGGGGTTTTGGGTTCAAAATGCGCCCCTCGGCGGACGCAGGTGCCCTTCGGGTGACCGCGTCCCCCGACTTTTTCTCACACGGGAAAAAGGTCTGGGGACGCAGTCCGCCTTCAGGCGAGCTGCGTCCGGACGCCCTGTGCTAAAAAGCCGGGGTGCGTCTTCCGCAAAGGGCGCATTTCAAAACCCTAACTCTCTCAAAAAACCACCAAATTTTCTCAAATTAATTTCTAATTGACTCTTTTGATGTGCAGGGCCCAAAACATGTTAGACTGGAGAGAGAGAGAGCACGTAGAAGACGATGAAGCTGCGATTAACCACCAACCCTCTCTGGATGCCTTAAGAACATGTGGATTGTACAAATATTGGACCATACCGGGCATGAGGGGCCAGGTAAGATTTTTGGAATGGCTAGTTGAGCGATGGAACGTTCAAGATCAATGCTTTTACATTGGAGGGCACCAGCTCGAGATAGAGCCCTCGGATGTATACTTTCTCACTGGCTTGCCAAACAGAGGTGAGCAACTCAACCTTGCGGGGACCAGGCCGGGTGGCCAATCCCTTGATGATCTCCGCGAGGAGTGGTGCAGACCAGGGACTCGCCATAAAAAGGCGTGGAGATAAAGCACATCGCTCTGGCGGAACTTAGAGTTATTGCATTTACGGTCACTAGGATTTGTGGCGCGGCCGCCTTGCACATTGCTTCCGGATCCCAAATGCGGATGGCAGTTGACTGTTACCAAGGCACCATCTTCAACTGGTGCGAAGCTGTGTCGGCTCATATGAAGAGCCAACTAACCAAGGCAAAGAACGGACGACTAAAGACTTTTGGATATGGGCCTCTAGTCGTGAGCTTTGCCTTGGAGAGAGTTCCTATGCTGATCCCTCAGCAACTCACTGTTGATGACTTGGGTCCTCGGGAGCCAAAGCTTGTTCGATGGGTTGCGGTGATGGCCCGGCATCCTGACGAGGGTGCTGCAGTGGTTCGATTCTCAGACAGTTACTTCGACTGGCTAGAGGGCCAGCTTTTTGTGATACAAGACTTTCCATATGCCGGAATGGATTTCAGAGGTGATCCGGACATGGTTCTTCCACAGGGAGAACAATGGGATGACAGAGGTACTTTCATTTTCACAAGTTTTCTAATTATGTATTTTTTTATTTTTCATATATATCGTCTCAAAGTAACAGTAAAATTTTAAAAATGCAGATGTTGGACCACAGCGTCCAGCCAATCTCCGGCCTTACGACAGACGACATCCAGCTGCACCGGCACCGGCCTTACAGGATGCGACAGCAGAAGTACTAGCCGATTTGGAGCATGATCTAGAGCGTCTCACGGCAGATATACCTGAGACTACTATGGATGACATTCCAATGAGGCTTCAGCGCTTCGTGGTCGCAGTCCCTGGACCGTTTAGGAGATTTCTGCGCAAGATAGCCCGCGCAGTGGTGTCGTACAGAGAGCACCACCAGTGATTGACTAGTCACTTTTGTAGTCACATGTGACATTTTTGACTTTTTGCACTATCATTTTGCCGATCATAAGGTGTGTTAAACCTATGATCGAAGACGATGTATATATTTTTGGACACACTTCTATCTATATCTATATATCACTATTATCGGCTTATCTTGTTTAACATGTATGATGAAATGTCTTTAAATTTACTTGCATGATTATTATAAATGTCTGTCCAACACTTGAGAAGCAATTGCATCTGCTAATGTATTCAAAGACCTTGGAATATGTTGATATTCAATGTAATCAAATTCACGTTCCAAGAGACGCACTCTCAAAAACAACCTTAATAACACAGGATTTCTAATGGCATAAACTCTATTAAGCTGTAATACAACAAGTTCAGAATCTAACCTCACTATCAAACGTCGAATTCCAAATGAAATAGATTCGGATAATAATTCAACCACTGCACTGTATTCTGCAATGTTATTCGTTGTTTGACCGAGGCTTACCCCATGCATAGAAACTAACTCGTCAGAGGGCGAATAGATAACCCAAGCTGCGGAAGAGATATTCCGTGTACTACGACAAGCACCATCAGCAAATCCAATGTATGTTTGGAGAGGCGTCGACATCTACAATATCAAGAGTAAAACCAAGATGAGCCAAAATAATGACGAAAAACCACACTTGCTAAGCTAAGCACACTGACTAAACTAACACACTTGCTAGCTAGAAAGGAAATCTAACCTATCTAAAAATTTCTCCATCCATCATTTTAAGCATAATACCTCTTTAGGTAAAGTCCATTTCTGGGTTTGCCCAAAGAGTCCCCATCAAAATCAACTAACTCATAAGCCCCTTTTGCTAGCTTTCGCTTTACAATGTAGGGCCCATGCCACATGGGAACGAATTTTCCAGCACCTAGCTTATCGTTAGCTTGATCATATAATAGTACTAGGTCTCCTTCCGAAAAACTTCGAGGGGTTACATTTTTATCGTACTGAGCTTTCATTCGTTTCGCGTGAGTCTCGATAGCTAAAGTAGCGTCACGTCGAGTCTCATCTAATTTAGCTAAGTATAACAACCGTTTCTCCTCTTCGGAAGTAGCTGGAAGTAATTCGACAGCCATTTGAAGTGATGGGATTTCGCACTCAATAGGTAACACAGCTTCTAAGCCATAAACTAGCTGAAAAGGGGTGAAACCTGTTGAATTTTTCACTGAAGTTCGATATGCCCATAGCGCCGAAAATAACATGTTATGCCAATTCGTTCGATGGATACCAATGATCCGTCGAATCATGACGACTAGAACTTTGTTGATTGACTCAACCAAACCGTTGGCTTGCGGATAATAAGGTGTAGAGCTATCGTGGCGCAAACCAAGCTGGCTTGTAAGTTCAGTCATCATGACATTTCGAAAATGGCTTCCATGGTCCGTAATGATTGCTTGTGGGACACCAAACCTAGTTATGATATGATTGAATACGAAAAGTGCAGCTGTCTTGCCGCTTGCGTCGAATGTAGGCATCGCCTCGGCCCACTTAGTAAAATAATCAACCGCAAGGATGATATACGCATGCCCCCCGGCCGAGTGAGGGTTACAAGTAATAAAGTCAATGCCCCATTTGGCGAATGGACCAGCGGCAATTATAGGGTGGAGAGGAGCAGGTGGAGCGCGCATCTTGCGATCAAACACTTGACAGTTGTGGCATTTTCTGACGGCAAGGATACAATCTTTAAACATAGACGGCCAGAAATAGCCAGCGCGCAACACCTTCTGAGCTGTGGCATACCCAGACATATGACCGCCACATGCTCCAGAGTGACAATCATTCAAAACTCTCTCAGCCTCATCGTGAGTTAAACAACGTCGAAAAACTAAGTCTGCCCCCAGGCGATAAAGTGTATCTCCAATAATTCTGTATTGCTGGGATTGAAACCGAATTTTTCGACGGTTTTCCTTGGAAGCTTCAGGCCGAAAGGTTTGGGTTTGGAGATAGATGATTATATCCCCATACCACGGATCTACAGTGCTAATAAGAAACAAAGATTCGTCCGCAATGGACTCCTCTGCCACAGTCTCTGTGTCAGCACTCGGGAAATCACACATCAATTCCGCGAAGACTAAAGATTTCTTAGACTTGGACTTCTCAAACTCCAAGTCGAACTCTTGCAGGATGACGATCCATTTAGAGTACTTGCCCCCTAGCAGTTGTTTTGTCAAGATATAAATCATAGGGTTGCAATCCGAAATAACAGTAGTTTTGCGGAGAAGAATGTAGTGACGAAAACGCTGGACAGCTTGAACGGCTGCCAGGGCCAATTTCTCCACATGCGAATATTTTAACTCAGTTGGATTTAAGGTTCTGCTAAGGTAATATATCACATGCTCTGCCTTGAATTCATCTTCTTGAACTAACACCATTCCAATGGTGGAATGCGAAGCTGCGAGGTATAAGAAGTAGTCCTGGTTGTAGTTGGGAGGATGCAATAACGGTGCATGGGTCAACGCGTGTTTCAGTGCATCAAAAGATTGTTGAGCAATCTCGTCCCAAAAGAATTGTACGTTCTGTTTCAACAACCGTGTAAAACCTTTAGTGACCTCGGCGTAGTTAGGGATGAATCGGCGTAAAAAGTTTGCTTTCCCTTGCAAACTTTGGAGTTGGCGCAAACTCGAAGGAGGAGGCAATTGGATGATAGCCTCGACTTTCGAGGGATCGACGCGAATGCCGGTTTTGGAAACAACAAATCCCAGCAATCGACCTGTTTCTATACAGAAAACACACTTGTGGGGATTCAACCGAATTCGATAATGCCTACACCTCATAAAGATTGCTCGTAAATGGACAAGGTGATCAGCTCGGTGTAAAGAATGAGCAGGCAAATCATCGAGATAGGGTTGCACAATGTGCTTGATGTCATGAAATGCATAAGACATGGCCCGTTGAAAAGTAGCACCGGCATTCTTAAGGCCAAAAGGTAATTTGCAATAAGCAAATGTCCCCCATGGACAAATGAATGCCGTTTTTGGTTGATCGGCAGGTAGAATATTGATTTGATTATACCCTGAGAAACCATCCATGAAGGAAAACATCTCACTTCCGGCACAATCATCAATAATTTGATCGATATAAGGCGTAGGATAGTTGTCTTTTGGACAAGCTCGATTGATATCCCTATAATCGATACAGATTCTTATTGTTCCTTGTTTTTTATTGACGGGAACAATATTCGATACCCAATCCGTTAACGGGATCGGATAAATGAAACCTGCTTTCAACAGCTTTTCGACTTCGGCTTTGATTGCAGCTGCTTTTCGAGGGTGAATCTGACGCAACCGTTGCCGAATGGGTTTAGCATCCGGGTAGGTTTTGATTTCATGAACAACAATGGCAGGATCGATTCCTGGCATTTCTTCGTAGGACCAGGCAAACACGTCGCGGAATTCTTGGAATAGGGCCTTGTAAGTTTCAATTTCTTCGTCAGTACATGCGGCACCTATATGAATGTTCTCCTTGATTCCGGGCTTCACTGAAATATCAATGGGAATAGTACGAGAAATATTCCCTAAATTCAGCTCTGAATCAGAATGTTTCGTTGGATCCTGAGCGTCTTTGACATATTCAGCGGTAAAGATAGATGAAAAATCATTTTCAAAGCATCATCCTTAGGTAAAAACGAAGATCTGTGATGGAGATCGTCCCATGGTAGATCATCTACACTTAGGATTTCGCGAAGTTGTTCGTCAGATGACACTTCTTCGGGAAACGTTATCCGTTCTAAGGGTGAGGTGAAAAGTGACTCTTCACTGACCACATTCATTTGGTCGGTTGAATGAAAGTCGGTAAAAGACATAAGAGCTTCATAAGCAATCTCATACGGACTCAACGGCATAACATCACCGAGTGAGTCTAGCTCAGAGTCAGAGGGAACATACCAAGGATCATCATAAATAATGTTTTCTGACGTGATCATATGAATTGTTGCGAACGAAGGGTCTGCATTGAGTGGAGGGAGAGGAAAAGTTCCCAGTAAACCGGAATCCTTAACTAAACCTACACCAATGTCCCTATAAGGGATTGTCGTTTTACCAACATGCTGGATAGTTTCTAAAGAGGTTGGGTCGGATGAAAAGTATGTCAGCTGATCAATAGTCACGATCTTACCGTTATGTGGAAACTTAATGACTCTGAAGACCGATGAAACGACCGCTGTCATAGCATATGACCAACTTCGACCCAAAAGAAGGTTGTAGTCTAGAGGGGCATCAACCACTTCCACATCCAGACTAACGGTTTTACCTTCGACCCCTATAGGCAATTCTTGTAGAATACCAAACGGACGGAACCCACGGCCATCAAAGGCCTTAAGGATGGTGGGGGATTGGTTCAACGAAGGAGAACCAAGCGATCTCCAACATTGAATCGACATAATACACGTAGAAGCTCCCTCATCAATCACAGTCCGATGAATAGGCCTGTTTTTGACTATCACTGGAATTTGGAAAGCCATTTGATGGGGGAGACGCGGTGTACTACTTTCTAGATCAAAGATCATTAGGTTCGGGTCCTGAACATCGACAGCTCCAATAGCCGACAAAAGCAATTTTCGTTGCGCTGGACATGATTGCAGCACTTCGAGTGCCGACATTGCTGAAGGTGAAACAGCTAAGTCTTCAACAATGTTGTAATTCTGGGCTGCTCTCGCATGTGGATTGAAAGCAGACCTTCGAAGTACACCCTTGGCGGGCGGCTTAATCACTAAGTCTGGGTTAGGTTTTTCGATCTGTAGTGGATCGGAACCAGGAGCTGAGGTTGATGGGTTAGAGTGAGAAGATTCTGCTTCTTTACCATCAACAGGAGCCTTACTACCATAATCTTGCGATCGAGTCGCAATCCTGACATGAGACATCATCAAAATGGGTTCTTCACTGGCATTCGAAGAAGAACCTATCATCTTATTTTCCTGCTCGGGAATGGATTCTTTAACACAGCAGGAGTCGGAGAACCTTTAACTATTTTCACTACCTCGGCCCGATGAGGGCAGTCTCTCGTAAAATGATCTTCTTCACAAATGAGACAAGGATAACGAGGTTTGCGCTTTTCGTCATTGGTTTCCGACTTTTCCGTTTTCTCCTTTGGAGCCTTGTCTGCTTTAGCCTTCTTCTTTCCTTTCTTCTTTCCACCGTTTTTGGATTTGGCCGTAGATGACTCTACAGCGTGAATGTCGGCGGTAAGTTCAGGAGGAGAAGACTCTCCTGTCGGAGAATCAGGCAAAGTGATAATTGGAGTATTGGAGGTCTTGGAAGACTTCTTCTTACTCTTCGTAGTCACGATACCGATCATACCATCAGCGGCATGAGATCCCGAAGGAGCAGCAGCGATTTGGTTTGACTTTGGAAGATCCGGAATTTTCTCGTGTAACGTACCCGACTGAGTGTAAACTAAGTCAAGGTATTGTGCCTGAGCAATGACTTGCTCCTCAGTAACTACGCCGGCCTTAGCTACATCTTCAGTAATTCTTGGTAATAATGATTTTACAAACCATTCAGCTAAAATTTGGTCCGGGATAAAAACTTTCACTAATCTCCTTCGACGTCTCCACTCATGGATGTGATCAGAAATGTACGTGGATGTCGATTGTTTTAGCGAAGTTAATAATTCCGTACCATTATCGTATCTGACTGGTAACTGAAAATGAGTTAAGAATGAAGTAGCTAACTGGCTAAAGTTGTAAAAAGAAGCCCGTGGCAACTCAATGTACCACTTGGCTGCGAGACCAATGAGTGTACGCTGGAAAAGACGTAAGCGGATAGAATCATCTGAGATGGAATTTGATGCACACCAGAGGTGGTAAGTCATCACGTGATTAGACGGATCCTCTCCAGACTTACCTTCGAACTTGGGTATATCGCTGGGCAACTTATTTGGCATTGGCGGCCAGAACGGAAGATATTGAATTGGATCGTTCGTTAGGCGCGTCAAGTCGGGTAAATCTAAAGTCGCAATAAATGGTAACTGCCGGTTAGGATCTCTGAAACTCTGAGTCACAATACCAGCCCCAGGAGGAGGATATCCAGGATAACTAGGAACAGGATTCGCATTGGGGATATTATATCCTCCTGGAAAACCAGGATTAACCGGACCGTACTGGGGTTGTTGAGGTGGTTGATAATTGTACCCAGGATACGGTTGATACTGGTAAACCGGTTGTTGGGCAGCTTGACCAGGTTGATACTGTCCCTGGTACGGAGGTTGAACAAATTGAGGTTGAGTAGTAACAACCGTACTTGTACCAGGTTGACCTGCAGGCATCTGGACTGTGGTTTGAACCGTGGGTCCAGACAACGGTACAGATGTCTGAGGAACGGTTACAGGGACAGTAGAAACCGGAGCTGCCGATACTCCAGATGTAAGCATGGTAGATGAAGCGGTAGCTGCTGCAGCCGTGTGAGGTGGAGTACTCGGTGCAATTGGCGGCTGAGTAACTACAGAAGTTACAGGGGTCTGAACACTTGACTGGACAGGTTGCGGTTGCTGGGGTGGACCAGGAACTGCAGGTTGTCCTGCTTGAGGTACCGACTGTATACTTGGTTGCGACATCTGTTGACCCTGTGACGGATCCCATGTTAACATTCCAGGGTATTGACTCGTAACAGGTTGAGGATACTGAGATCCATAGCCGTATTGAGGATAGGGTTGATAACTGTAAGGTGTAGTCCCATATGATTGCCCTTGAGGTGGTTGATAACCTTGACCAGGGTATTGACCCGTAGGTTGATAACCTTGAGGTAAATACGAATACTGGGGTTGACCTTGACCTTGAGGTTGGTATCCTTGAGGTTGATACCCTTGGGGTTGATACCCTTGGGGTTGATACCCTTGGGGTTGCCATCCTTGAGGTTGCCATCCTTGAGGTTGATACTGATACTGAGGTTGACTTTGGGGTACATATTGAGGCTGGGGTTGATACCCTTGGGGTTGATACCCTTGAGGTTGCCCCCCAGTCACAAATGAAGTACCTTGAGGTTGCCCCCCAGGCATTAACGAAGGTTGCCCCCCAGGCGGTAATTGGCCACCTTGAGGTTGGTTAATGGGAGTTGAACCTGACATCATATAAACTTCACCTATACTCAATGGTACATTACCACTGTTTCCAACTAATAACCCATGATCAACAGGTTGAGGAGATGCTCCCGCAAAGGTACCAGAAAGTGACTGATACCCAGTAGGAACAGAAGGACCGCCATGTAAAAATGATTCAGGACTTTGCGAAAACACAGACGACTGACCAGACATATTTACAGGAGAATGAATTCCTCTAGGTGGAACCGGAGTACGAGGTGTAGAAAAACCTACTGAGTTGTCTAAAAAATTGGTTAATGCAAGGTACCAAGATTCACTTCTAGGAGGACTGTAAAAGATGGATTCACGCTCCCTTAGATCAAGGGTAATTAGATCTTCAGAATCAGAAACGCCTATTTCTTCCTCTGGAACAAGTTCTTCTATAGCAATTAATCCAACAGGAAGATTTTCGGTGATAATTCTTTCTATTCTTGGTGAATCAGGAACACTAGGAGTTGGAGTAACAGGTTCTGAAATTTCAGGTTCTTCGCCTGTTTCACTGGCAGATGAAAAACTACCAGCAAGCTCGGAAACTGTAACAGCTTCGGGATTGTAACCTGTTTCTAATCTTTGGTAATCTGGATGGACTACCAAAGAAGATTCTCCTTCTTCAGGTGAACCTACTCTACTGCCACTAGGAGGAGTTACAAGGACCTTTAACCCTTCTAAATGACCCGGAATGTCTTCAGGAGATTCACCCCGCGATTTACGGAGTTTTCTTAACAAATCTATCCCGGTAACAATCTCAGGAGACTTGCCCCGAAGTCTACGGGACTGTCTCGGTAATTCCGCCACAATTAAAGATTTTAACTACAACACACGAAATCAAAGTAAAAAATTTCAAATCAAACCACCTAAAGTCTTCTAAAGAACCAATCAAATTTGAAGCACACGCCTAAATAATCTAGAGCGTCAAACCACACACAAACAGTAGTCTTCCGGACCAAAAGCGCTAGTTGGTGATTAGGCCCAACCTCGCAGGATTCAGTACAGAAATAGTGGGTGGAACAGTTACCCCGGCAACCTGCTTAATGAATAGACTGGACCAAGTTCCTCCACTTTAACCGTCTCGAAGTGAAGCGAACCCCCCAGAAAATCCAAGTGAGTATAACCGACGTCTGCTCCAGGTACAGTGGGACCTTCCCTCCACCGTCACCTTGGGTAGAATCCTAGATATTATGGCCACTAAGGTTACCAATCACAACAATTACACCTGGGGGAACAGTCTAAACTCCGACAGCACGCAAGGGCAGAGTAGCAAGCTCCAATCCCCTTACCGGCTCCTTGACAACAATCCAAGGTTTACCGATAAGTGACCCCTGGCTCCTCGACAATGGTTAATCCGAGGTTTACCGTTTGTAATACGTACTGCCTGGCGTCGTTCCCAACGAGGGAGGAATGATCCCCTCACTGGTTCGGACACGAGCTCGTGTTTCTCCTTTAAGAGGAGCTTTCCCAGAATGTAACTGAAACAATTGGATTTGTTCTACTCAAGATAGACTATCTGTTTGGTTTTGTAGTCTTGGAGAGTTAAGTACTCACCTACTCCAAGACCCTAGCCTAAGCTATGTTGGTGCTTCAGAGCCCTAGAAAAATAAAGATTACTAGATTGATTTTAATTTAAGCGTTACTTTTAAGGTTGTTTCTTAAGTCAAAAGGTGATGGAAGTGAAACTAGTGGTGTGTTGACTCGACTCGAAACCACTACAAAATGCACCTAAAATGATTTATCCACTACTTTACTTTTTCGATGAATTGCTTAACTAAAAAGTTGAGAGAATGCAATCCTTATAAAAGCAACTTCTTAATTGAAGACAATCAAAGAAACAATTCGTTTTTCTTTTCCAAGCATAAAAACATAACTTCTCTTTACATGCACGAAAAAACTCTTTTCTTCTTTTGAAAACAAAAAGCTACTTGAAACAAGACTTTTAAGAAGATGTTTTTGTATTTTTCTTTTAATAAAGCAAATAAATCTAATATAACCAAAAATCAATCTTAAAAACTCTTAAAATCTATGAAAATGCACTCATAAGCAAACTAAAGGCAAATTTACTCTAAGCAATCTTAACGAGGCCAAAACTAACAATGATTATTTCTAAGGTGTTTTACTTGATCACAATCAAATCAAGGACTAGCTTATTGCAGAACCAAAAACTAGTCAAAACAAAATTCTAATCTTTTTGTCCTTTTTGAAAATGGAAATCAATACTTTAAAAACAAGCAATTCGAAATTTGACCCAAAACAACTCAAATGACAAGTTGCTCAAACAAGGAGACTTTACGGCAGGCTCAACTTCTAAGAAGGTTGACTAACCAGAGATATCTAAGGCTGGACAACTTTCTAAGCTCAAAGTCACTACAAAGCCTTTCCAAAAATCAAACCCTAGGTCTAAACTTCGTTGAAAACCACTAAAACACTCAAAGCTCACAAAACGAGTTCAGGTGAGAATTCTTGACAGGGTACTAAAGGATCTGGGCAGAAAACACTAAGAAAAAACAAAATCTAAAAGTAATTTAAAGCAAAAATGGAATTTTCTTAACTTTTACAGGAAGACGCAGGCCAGCCGTTGTCACAGGTGCGGCCCCGCACTGTGCAGTCGACAACAGCGCGTCCAAGGACGCACTGTGCAGCACACAGAGACTGCGTCTTTCTGGAAAAAGGAAGAAAAACTAAAGCCAACTAAAGCTACAGCTAAGCCACCCAAATACTAATTCTCACAGTCAAAAACCAGAAAATAAAAATGATTTTCTCAAAGCAAAGTTCATATAAAGGAAAAGACTCTCTCATTAATGGATTCCCCAGCGGAGTCGCCAATTTGTCACACGGAATCTGTCAAGGGTGCGGACACGACTGACCTTCCTAGAAGTCTAAGACATTCTAATGACAAACAAGACAAAATGGAGTGATCTTTCTCTAAATACACCTTTTACAACATGAAAACTACAAGTGTTTAGGCTTACCTTATTCCAAAACGCTGTTGTTGAAGTCCGTTCTTGACGATCCGGATGAGCTCCTCCTTCAAGTCAATTCCTGCAACCACAAACAATCAAACAATTACCAAGCACTTGCATTTCATATAATAAAACATATATTCAACATGCAGACCAAGGAACACATGAAATAACTCATTAACACAAGCTATTGAGAAAAATAAACCAGTTTGTATTAATAACGAAACAAAGAAACTCTTACAACCTGGCCTTGGTGTTGTGCAAGTTCCTCCCAGGGTCCATCAAGGGTTTTCCTCTACTTTGACAAAGCTCACCCTCTCCCAAGTAGAATCAAGTGAAGACAATCTCTCCTCACAAAGGCTCTAATGGAAGACCTAAATCCTGCAGCATTTACCCAAAGAAAATGTATAGCTCCAACCTCTTCTCCTTCTGGCTCAATGCCTTCATTTATAGTGCTGTAAAGAGGTTATTCAGGTCCACTATCAATGGGATCATCCCCCTCTATGGGTGGGATAGCTCCCTTATTGATGGGATAAGTTCCCCCTTAATAGAGATACATGAACCAACTGGAGGCGCATCCATTTCATCAAACCGACCTCTAGAATGTTCTAGAAGTAACCACAAGTAACTTTTTCAAGATAAAACTCGCGCATTTTGCCTTTTACAGAGGGACGCACCTGTCCCTTAACATACAGAGCGTCTATGGACGCGGATTTTGTGAACATGGTCAGCGTCCCCGCAGGTAAGGCTAGAGAGAACCTGCGACCCCAGAGATAAACATGATTTTTACAAGACTTTCTCTCTTCTTTGAGTTTGAGATGGATAACAGAGGCATGAGACTTGCCTAAGAGGGTAGCATGACTTGTTGATTGGAGCCATACTAACTGTAAGTAGTCAAGGTGACATTTTTTAGTGTAACAAGGCCTGTTGGTAGAAAATTGTCTTTTAGCTCAATGATTTCAGTTTCAGCATTGGACACTCCCTCTTCCCAGTCAACTTGTTGAATTTGCTGGATGTTTTCTATATTGAATATAGTTGGATTCAGCATTTGTTTTGCAGTTCTAGGTGATATTGGCTGAGTAGTCTGTTGAAACTGTATTTGTGATGGACTTGCTCCATCAAATATTTGTGATTGACTTACTGTCTCAAGTATTTGTGATTGACTTGCTGTCTCAAGTATTTGTGATTGACTTGCTGTCTCAGAGTCAATATTTAGTCCTGCAAATTCTTTCTGCATAGTTAAAAAATGATTTATTTGCTTGTCATCCTCAAATACCTACCAATCATTGATATTGTTTGGGATGGAGGGTCTGTGTTTTACCTCAGCTGTAAAACAATGGTGGGGCTCAAAGGGAAACTTGCAGGTACTTGCAAAGGTGGCTAAACTATGAGCATGTAGATTGTGGGTTCTAGGAATTTTAGTAATTTGGAATTCAGAGAAAAAGTTTAGTACCTCAGCAACAGCAGACCTATAAGTCCTTAGTCTTTTGTCATTGGTGACAAAGTTTCCCTTCACTTGTTGGATAACTAAATCTGAATCACCCATGATTGAAACCCTGGCAGCTTGTAAGAACTTTACTAACTTGAGGCCTAGTAAAAGAGCTTCATATTCTGCCATGTTATTAGTACATCTGAAATTCAATCTATAGGCTCTGCCTTCTGCATGACTGTTTTCTTTATTGTGTACCCAAACTCCAGCTCCTGCTCCTAATTTGTTAACTGAACCATCAAATTCAAGGAACCATAGAATATCCTGGTGGAAAGGAGATTTGATGATATGTTCATGGGCTGGTAATGTGAGTAGCAATTGTGGTTTTTTCTCTAGCTTGTCTTCTAGGACAGTCTCATCATTTGATTGGATGTTCTGGACAACTAGGGCAGCAGCAACATCTAGTGTTTGATTGGCTGTTGTTTCATGGGTGATAATACTTTCATTTGCATCTTCCTCTTGTATGAATATCTTGGTTTCAACCTCACTTTTTTGGGGAGTTGTGGTGTCATTGAAAAGAATGTATGAGTCTATGTCTGAATGGATAGCATATATGGGAAAGTTTTGAGGCTTTTCTTCACTGCTGACCATGTATTTCATAAGTGTCTCTCTGTACAGTCTTTTTGGTTGCCCAAAAACAGAGATGGTGGCATATGACATGTCTAATTGTAGGGAACCTTGGAGTTTGGCCCCCCATGATCTTGATAACAGCATCCCATACTTGGGTGGGATATCAGCAACCACCACATCCATTAGGATTGTCTTGTTTGGGTATTGAACCAGAGACACACATAAGTCTTTTATGAGACCTAAACACTTGACTTGGCTGGAGTCAAAGGAAAACAGATCCTTATATGGTCTTGTTATGTCTAAATTCAATCTCTTCATGACTGCTTTTGGCATGAGATTGTGAGAGGCACCTGAGTCAAACATTGCATTATGTAATATTTTGTCATGAATATGTAAACTGACATAGAAAGGGAGTACCCCTGTGACTACTGTTTTTCCATCCACTTCTGGACCAAACAGGAGTTCTGGGGTGTCATCCATCACATTGACATCATCTTTGTTACTAGTGAGTTGAAGGGACCTTTTGATCTGTAGTTTATAGATGTCATGCTTGGCAAGTTCTGAGAGAGGAATTTCTATCTTTAATTTGCCAATTTCTGTTTCTAGATCAAAAGGTTTTTCAGATTGCGTCTTGGGGTTATAGGTGACAGTTCTTTCCTTTTTCATTAGATCTTCTTCTTGATTTTTGTCTTGACTTTGGGACTTATCCTTTTTACTCATCTCTTGAGGAGAAAGAGTTGAATGAGGATGAGCAGGGGGAGTGACCATAGGCTGTTGTTTTAAGGACAGTGGTTCAGTGATCTCCTAAACAATCACTTCTTCTGTATATGAAGTCATTTTGTCATTAGGTTCTATGACTGTAACTCTTTCAGGCTGCTAATTATCCTTTTTCTTTTCAGGCTGCTTAACATTCACAGTTCTGCTCCTCAGCTTGTATTGTTTATGGACTTCATAAACAGCAGTGTCATAGCCTTGTTTGAAGTCAAAGGATTCGCCTGATTTAGTTTGGAATAGTTTGAGTTCATCATCCTCATGATCTTTTTGTGTTAAGAAAAATTGACTTTCACCATCTAGACCCATTAAATTAATCTCAGGATCTTCATTGGGCTCTGCTGATGTGGAAGTTTCTGCATAATTTTCTTGGAAAGGGGGTCTTATGTCCTGGTCAGCACTGGTCTTACCAACATTTAGGTTTTGAGTTCTCCTAAAATTTGGATTCCTAGGAGGGTTGTTTTGTGGTGCTTCCCATGATGCTTTTCTCTCCACTGATTCTACCCTATCACCCAACCTTTTCATACCATTAAGTATTGCATCAAGTTTTTGGTCAAAGGCTGTAGGTTCTTCTTTGTATATGTTTCTCTTTTCCAACCTTGCCCTGTTTCTTTTGGCAATCAGGATTTCTTCCACTGTGGCAGCAGCCTTTTGAGCGTCTTCAAGGGTTTCAGGTTCTCTTTCCTTCAACTGATAGGCCATGTCAGAATCAAATCCATCAGGGAACTTGTACAAGGCCAAATCAGGAGGAGGTCTTAGGTTTTGTGGTATTGCATTGTACACATTGTTGAATCTAGCACAATACTCCAGAACGGTCTCTTGAGGACCTCTCTTGATTGTTTCATATTCACCAAGTATGTGCAGGGGATCTTTCTTCTTCTCCCATCTGGTAGTAAAGGCCTGATAAAGCTCATCAGGGGTTGTGATAGTATTTGCAGCGATCGACCTGAACCAGGTTCTAACATCACCTGTCAGGCTTTGGACAAATATTCTCATCCTCACACTGTCATCATCTATTTCATAGTTTTCAAAGTGATCTTGCATCCTCTTAGCATATTGAATAGCAGAGTAAGGGCCAGTGGAGTCAAAATATGAGATTTTGGATTGGTAATCCTGGGGTAGAGCTGCAGGATTAGCCGGTAGCCGCAAGGGTGCATATCTATTAGCCATATTTACAGGGTTTAAAGGATTAACAGGGGCAGCTAGGATAATAGGAACGATGGGTACCATAGGGATAACAGGTAAAGCGGTACCAAGACTATTGGTCAAGGGAATATGTTCAGTGGATGATGATGTGAGAAGAGGACTGTGAGAAGTGGATGGTGAACTAGGGGAAGTAGGGGTAGACCGGAAAAGAACTTTTATTGGAGTAGAAATGGGATTTGGATGAACTGTATGAGGGGTCAAATCAGCAGGCTGCTCCTGCCTTTGCTGCCTCCTAATGTTTCTTGGGATGGTATTTGGATTATCAACAATGATGGGTGGATTGGGGTCAGGATTTGCCCTAGTATACCGTGGATTTTTCTTAGGAGCCAGCTTCTAATTGTTTTTTTAGGATTTTGTAGGAAATTTTATTATCTGAAAGGACTGGATGAAGATTTTGGAATGGCTATGTATTCTCAGAGCTAAGATGAAGATTCCCTAAACAAGCTCCTCCCTAAAACTATTAATGTGATGCAGAAACAGTTTTAAGGCCTCTTGACTGATTTCAGGCTTGATGGTAGCTATGGAAGATAAATAGCAATTAAAAAATCCTAAAAAGTCCCCAGTGGAGTCGCCAATTATGTTAACACCCAGGTTGTTCCCTATGACTCCCAAGGGAATACGGCCGGGGTAACCACTAACCAATCTTTGGATCACAGTTTCTAGCCAGACTGTAATCAGACAGGGCTCTCTCTTTATGATTTGTCTATGTTATGATGGTGTTTTAGGCTAGCTATTATGCTCAGGTTTTGGTTTATGTTTTGGTTGAAGGATTTCTTTCAGGTCTTATGATATACTGTTTAGAGAGTAAAATATCATTGGGCAATGGAGTCTGGAGTTGTGAAGTGCTTAGAAATGAAAGATTGGTGGTGCTCAAACTGCAGGGCCAATTTTGTATTTCAGACAAACAAATTTAGCTTAAATGATGATGTATTTCAACCAATAGAAAGCAATTAAGAATTTTCTATTAAGTTGGTGAGGTGAAAGTGTAGCACGTTGCACAGGAGCAAAACTTGAATTCCTGTGACAAAGGTCACTTGTGAAAGATGTATTCTGAAAGTGCAGCAATTAAGAATTACACTTATCTAGATTGCATCTGAAGAAAACATTGATTAACAACACAGATTGAACTCAGGGTATTCATTGAATAAATCCTGAAAGTTATTCATTTTCCTTGTTGCTAAATATTTAGAGTTAGATAACGTATGGATTTTAACAAACAAAATACATAACAGAGAGAGTTACAGAGACTTATTGTATGATGAAATACACAGGAATCCAACAGTTTCCAACAGACACCAGGACGCATTCAACACCTCAGAAATCTGAGAAATTCCATCACTTTCTTTATTAACTTCTGAAAGGATTACAACATAAGAACTTCTTCAGGAGAAATCAACAACAACCCTTGCAAGCTCATGCGAAGGGGACTTTATAGGAATGTTTATACAAAATATCTTAGGCATTGAGTCATCTGAGAGAGAAAATATCTTCATAAATTCGTACAGAAAGTAGAACATAAGTTATTACAACTTTGAATGCAGCATAAATGCTCTTTATGTCTGTCAGAGGATAATTTGACCTTTGGAGGTCATTGAGTCGGTTGAGCCGCTTTGCTTTAATGCTGAATAATGTGTCTTTACTTCTTGCTGCGTTGTATTTTCTCGGCCCTGCCACCTGTAGTTTTCTATTTCTGCTTTGTTGGCTGATACATCCGCTGAGTTGGCTCAGCTTTAATCCACAATGCATGCTGATTTTGTTAAACTGTGCTCTGCATGACAACTGATATTTTTTAAGAAACAAAAATTGGTGAGTGGCTCCCTGTTCACAAAATCTTCTGTATTGCATTTATCCACCAGTCTTGCGTAGGGAGTTGATGCCTGAGAATGGCATCCATTGTCTCCTCTGCCTCTGTATACTTGTAGAAATTAGGAGCCACCCCAAACAGGTGATTGATCTCATTCATTATAAAAAATAGATTCTCTATTCTGTTATAGAGAGTCTGTCCTGTGGCTGGCCCTGTTTCCTCTGAGGTGCTGGGCTTCTCATTGATCTGACTAGTGGCAAATGTGTTGACCCTTTTGGCATACTGGTCATGTGTGAACAATCTCCCTGCGCTGTTTAGTAAGCTAGGGAGCCCTCTGTTTTCTAACACCTGAAACTTTTCCAAAAACCTGTTCACCTCAGTCTGCACTAAGTTTCTCAGTGTGAGAACCCTTTTAACCATTTGGATAGTCTCAGTTCTATTTGTAATTCCCATGGTAGCTAACTGAGAACTTGTTTTATGGTTAAGTACATTGATCATTCTGGTGGCCACTTCATGCATATTGCTCAATAAAGCTCTTGATTTGTGAACCTCCTTCTATGCCTTTGGGATGAGCTCTAGTTGCTCATGGATTGCCTCAATATATGGCCATTGCTCATTGATAGATTGACCAATGTTAGCCCACAGCACTATTTTAAGCTCAGCCACCACCTTATCCAACTTGAGCTCATTCTCTAGCTCTTTGATCTTGTCTTTAAGGGCTTTGATTTCCTTGCCCTTTTCTGCCACTTCTCTCTTTGATTTATCATGCCTGTCATTGACTTTGGCTAACTTTTCTCTGGTCTCATTTAACTCTGTCATTTTAGCTTCCAGGATTTGGATTTCATTCTTCAGCTTTTGCATATCCAGGATTTGGGCCTGCTCTGTAGTTGTTGGCGCTGCTGAAGTAGATGTTGCTGTCTGTTCAGTCTGTTGAGGAGGAGGAGCAGTGATAGGAGCAGTTTCCTCGAGATTGATGATCTGAGGAGGAGGCTGAGAGGTCTGACCCTCTTCTCTTTCTTTCAATGTTGCTTGCAGGGCCGCTTGTGAAGCCTCAGATTCTCCCAATTTCTCTTGTGCCTGAACAAGCTGTTTATAAATGGAAATCAACAAGGCTGTGGTATCCTGCTCATGCCTTTGTTGGGCTACCTCATCTGTCTGAGGGTGAATGGTAGCTGGGAGTTTGATTTTCTTCCTCAAGGCAGCCATGTCAGCATCCCTCAACTTCAAGATTTCCTGTATTCCTGTAATATCTTTGGGATCATGCCCAATTTCAATGATTATGTCCTCCAAGGACCTTATTCTGTTGTCCTTCGCCTGGGATGATGCCCTCTCCAATTCCAGCTGAGAGGCTGTGGCATTAAGGCTGCTTTTTAACTTGTAATTTTCTAATGTTTCGTCTGCCAAGGAGGCATACACCATCTCGCCAGTCTGTTTGTGCAGTTCAATTTTGTCCATTGGGTGTATGTCTTTGGCCAGGACCTCTAGGTTGGTCCTGAGGTAATCTGAGGCAGATTGGGGATGCAGTGCTGTGGGCATAAAATGACTCATGATCATTTTGCCTTCACTTACATCAAAGGCAGACATAAGTCTTTGCTGATTGGTAGGAGCCATGTTTAGCAGATGATTGTACAGCTGTATTTTGATAGGATCACTCCTCCTTTTGATGTCTATAAATTGCTGTTTGATGCTTACTTGTCCTTCTTTTTGCTGGCTGGAGGAGCTGACCTCCCCTCCCATAGTTTTGTCCTGTTCCTGCTGGAAGGAACTTGCTGAAGCTTCTCTGCTGGGTGGGCCCATGCCTAATGCTTGTCTTATTGCTATGTCCTCCTCTGAAAAGTCATTCAATCTTTGTCTTTTCTCTCCCTGGTTGATAGATGAAGTCAGAGGAGTTTCTCTATCCCTTTTTCTGCTTAAGTCCTCCTTCTGTGGAGTTTGGAGGACCGAGGCATCAGTGGTGACTTCTGGCCTAGGAGGCACTATGTTCTGAGCCTGTTGCTCAGTGGAAGTTGGAGTATCAATTACTCTTTCCTGCTGTAAGGGCTGCTGTCTATCATGTTGCCCTTCTTCTTGCTGCAATCCTTGTTGCTGTTGTTGCTCTGCCTGCTGCTGCTTTTCTTTATCTGCCTGCTCTTGAGTCACTGGGGGTGACTGCTCCTTCTCTTTATGTGATTGCTCTGTCTCCATTTCCTTTTCTTTGCCTCTGCTGGATATATTTTCAGTGGCCTTGGTAGTTTGTTGTTTGGCAGTTGAGGAGGATGCAGTTGCTCCCGCTTGTGTGCTTGGAAGTGTGAATACCTGTGAACAAAGTTCAAGGTCAGCCATCTTCCTTAGATTCCTTAGTGCCCTCTGGTTTAGATCTTCTTGTGACACGGGCTCTTCTAAGGTCCCTCTCCTCCATTTGTCTTGGTTTGCATATTTTTCAATGTGAGGGATACTATAGTGATCATAGGCAGATAACTTATATTTGAGCCTCCTCATAGTTATAAAATGATTAGGGTCATAGGGCGCCCATAGGAAACTGGTTTGCAGGCCAAGGGCCTCAAGCATTCTCTCTGCTTCCCTCCATCCTTGCTCCCTCTCGTTATAGATAAAATGGCCAAGTTGGCTTTTCACCTTTAACTGTGCTTTTTTGCCTTTTCCTGAAAAGTGAAGCACATCAACTCTGCCAAATTGCCTAAAGTACTCTAGGGCAAATAGTCTCATAGGCACATACTTAGGTAATTTGAATGGAGGTAGATCACACCCATATATCCTGATGACAGTGTGGTTTTGGTAGAAGTACCAATCCCCAATGCTGTAAGCTTTGGACAGCTGAAGAATTCTCTGCATATCATCAGTGAGTCTCGGAGGAGGTGAGCTCATCAGCATTGCCATAGCTGGACGGATGAACAGATCCATGAATTCACAATAAGTGTATGGAGACTGAGGTCTAGTGTGGAAGATAGAAGACCAATAGACCACTGATCTGGGATTGCCTTGGGCATCCATTCTTTTGATTGAAAAATGAAATTTCTCATGTTGATGGTACAAGATCAAATGGTAAATGTAGGAGGTGTATCTGAACATCCTATCTCTCCTCAAATTCATCAATTTCTCATGAATCTTGTCTGATATGTAGGTGGCATAGTCATAGCAGATTGGTGACTTGCCAAGAGCAAACATAAGCATCATTACCAGCACAGTTGCATCAATATGCTCAATTGAACTATATCCCAAGATGGGAGAAATCATATCTGCAAGGTCTCTGCCCAGCTCATTGAGATATACATAAACAATTGGAGGGTACATCACAATGTCAGAGTTAATGTATAATTGATTAAATTTGATAATTTGAGCATCTGTCAGTTTATCCCCTTGTTTTATTAGGTTCACTAGTGACAAAGGGACCAACTTCTTCTGAGGGTTGAAGCAAAGCATGTCTCTGATAGCTTGAGGGGTAACATAGAAAAGTATTGAACCAGATGGGTCAACAACAGCCCTCTGAGAAACATCATATTGTTCAGCACACAGGTGGATTAGTTCAGGGAACTGGTCGACCTGAGGCAGTTTGAAAATAGGGAGGAAAGAGTCCCATAAGCCCAATATATCTGTCCCATTTTCGTGCTTGGCTTTCAACTCTTTCAACAGATGAATGTGGAATTTGCTGCTCATAAGCATTTCTTCTGTAATTTGGTAATCCATATCTGCCAAGGATTGCCATTTCAAGTTCTTTTGAGGGGCATTCAGAGGCTGAACATTTAGTACTACAGGTGTCTCCATTACCAAAGAGGATTCTGAATTGAGTGCAAAGTGGTTTTAATTGAGCAGGTCAGCACAGAAGAATGTCTCTTTTCCAGGGAGGTGAATTTATCAGGAACAGAGAGTGGTTCTAGTAAATAGCAATTGAAATACTATTTGTAGTGCAATTAGGACAAATGTTTGGCCTCACTCTGTCTCTCTCAGTGGTTAAATTCAGTTTGAATGAGTCTGCCGCGATTGCGCAGACAGAGCTTGGTTTTTTCAATGAAAATGCAGGTAAACAAGGCTCGGCTAGTAGTGCTCGAGTTCACAACTGTCAAAGGGGCAGGTGCAGGGATTTCTGCCGGTGATTTCAAGAGTTTTCTCTGTTCTAAGCTCTTTCGAGGGACATAACAGATAAAGCAGGTACGTGAAGGATTTATAGCAGAAAATACCTGGTGAGGAGTAGGCAATGGTCACGGATGACTGTGGAGATGGCGCGCCTCCGGTCTCCTGGTCGGGTTCTGCAGGTTGGTAGACTTTTGGTCGTAAAAATCGCATGCAGGAGCAACGGGCGTTTTTGTAGAAAAGTGAGAAAAACGCGAATTTTGGCTATTATATTGGTTTTTTGGACTTTTGGCGCGTTTTTCTGCTGACGTCAGCATGACATCATAGGTGGGGTTGGGCCGGCTGACGTCATGGGTGAGGTGGCGGGCTCTGATTGGTCCACGAGGACGGTGAAGTGGCAGGACAGATCGGCAGACAGTCGGGCGCATCGGCTGACGTGACGGCATGGTGGCAGTGACGTGGGATGATGTGGAGGTGACGTAGTATAGGCGGAATAGCCAAAACCGGAAACAGTCAGCGGTTTCATATCGCACCGCTTATGGTACGGGGGGGAATCTGTCAGACGTACCTCCGACGAGCTGTGGCGAGGACGCGTGGCTGCTGAGTGATGTAACCTTTTTACGGACATCGGACGATATCCGTCGGGCGCGAGACCCGCTCCGATATCAACGATGACCGTCAGATCTGGAGGGCTCGATCCAACGGCTGTCAGGGAAGTGATGTGATGGGTTGATATGGTGGGTAAACGGCGAACGTCGGAGCCGCTCCGATGTGATAAGAGCCGTTGGATGCTCAAGATCCGATCGGACGGCTGCCGGGTCGATGACATGCACTGTGGATATGGCCAAAGGCGCGACATTATATAATAGTTATCTTCGGAATGCGCGCTTAGGCGGAGGGTCATCGGGGTATAGTGCTTTAGTAAGGTTTCCAATGTATTTTTGGAAAAACAAATATATGCGCCGAGACTTTGGTTTAAGCGGCAGAAGTGGGTTTTTTGGATCTTTTATGATTTCGAAAGGGTTATGGGTAAAAAGGGGCTTGTATAGGGCTTTTCTTTGCAAATAATGGTTTAATGAGTGGAATGACTTGCAGCAAGGGGGGAAGATGAGGTATAGGTTCACCCAAGTGGCCAGATGTCACTTTGATCCCTGACATAGGACTTATTGGCTATAATGCCAAGGGGAGGGGTATTTATACAAAATTTGGGGTTTATACGCCATGGTGTTTAATATTAGTAGGGGAAAGGTGATATAGGGGATTTATATAGTAAAGTTAGAGTTAATATGGATGGGGGGGTGGATGAAGGGGGAAAACACTAAGTTTGTTTGAGACTAACTTAGTTTAGGGAGTAGATCAAAATGAAAAGAATTTTTAGACAAGAAATGTGGCTTCTAAAAAGATTAAGAGCCACCATGAAACCACAATTCTTCCATGAATCTCAAGTGATGAGGGAATGTTAGTAAATGACATGAAAAGGGAATAGGGAGGTTAGACATGCTCCTTTGCTTGCTGCAACTTGATGAAGAAGAACCCCTTCTTAATTCATTAACTCTGCTTTGGTGAACAAAGTCAACACACCTGCAATGGTAAGGATAACCTTTCTGCAACCCCAACTACTTACCCAGCTACTTGCCTAGCATTTTTTGTTCTTCTTGGAGGGTGCACTTGGACTTGCAGACCCTTACCTGCCTTTTCTTTTCTTTGGCTTTTTCTTTTGCTTTTTCTTTTGCTTTTTCTATCTACTTCTACCCTTATTTCTTCCAAGGTCCCAGATTAAGCTGTAGGGAGCCTTTTCTTCTCTACCTGAACTACTTGTCTGCCAAGATTAAACAGTTTGGACAGACTTCTTTCTCTAATCTACAACTGAAAAATTTAGAACATGACATGGTCCAGATTAGACTTTTGGACCATTCATCAAAATTTGAGTTCATATCAAGCTATAAGCACAGATTGGATTCTCTTGGGATTATGTGATCTTTGGATCATCAAAGCAGAGCATATTTGGACCTTTCATAGCCAATCATGAAATATGAAACATATTGGTATAGGTAGCTAACATAAGTATAGAGCAGGTTTATGTCAAAACCAAGAAAGGAGCATTGGACAGTAATGAAGCAGGTTTTCAGGTATTTGCGTGCCACTAGTCATTATGGTTTGTGCTACCAAGGAAGACCATGATTGGACAGAGTGTTGGATATTGATGGCTTTGTTGATGCAGACTAGGCTAGAGATCTGGATCAAAGAAGATATACAAGTGGGTATATGTTTAACCTTTTTGGAGGTGCAATTAGTTAGATGAGTAAGAAACAAAATGTAGTGGCACTATCAACTACTGAGGAAAAATACATGGCAACCACTCATTGAAGCAAGGAAGTAGTTTGGTTGCAAAGATTGTGTTCAAGTATAGGGTTAGTAGAGGGAGTTATAAGGATAGGCTATGACAGCCAAAGTGCAATTTTTTGGCAAAGAACCCTGCATATCATTCAAAGAAAAAGCACATTGATATTTAGTATCAGTTTTTGAGGGATATGATAGAAGACAAAAAGGTGTTGCTGGTAAAGGTTGACAATTTGAAGAATACCACAGAGGCATTGACAAAATATGTGAGCTTTGAGAAGTTCTCCTGGTGTAGAGAAACAATGGCCATTGCAGGGCTAGATAAATGAATAATCTCTCTTGTGCCCCCCTGTGCAAAGAAAACAACAAGTGGGAGAATGTTGGCTTGTGTTATATTCTTTCCACGACTAGCCCACGTAGTTAACCGGGTGGTTGGGGGGGGGGAGTGGAGCCCCCCCTTTGTTGCATCAATTTCATAGCGGGGGTTCACAGGGGGTTTGGGAGGTGCAAGTAACCCCACTCTATGGGGTCTGAGGCAGCATCATGTAAAATTTTGGTTTTGGAACCTATGTTAGGTGGGGCGGACCCACCTATGGTTTTGTGCATGATTTTCGCACATGTTTTTGGACGCGATGGTTTTCAGTCCATGGTATTGGATGCTTCGGCATGTATAAATATGTATTATAACATTGAAAGGAACATAATGAAAAATCAAGCTGGTAGTACTGGTTTTGGGATCCAGGGGAAAATCTCTATGTATATGTGTTTTATGTGTTATGCTCTCACATTATTTATTTTCTATGTTTTAGAATTCGTATGCAAGTAATTTTTGGATGGGGTTAAAACCTACAATGTTCCTCTTCATGAGCAGATAAATTCCCTTTTGCACCATTTTCCTTGAAACTTTTGTTTTTCCTAGTTTACAAGGCTGATGCTAATGGCCTTTGTCTCCCCTACGTCGACGTGCAGAGATTAGAACTATTACCCACACTGACTGGTGCCACTGAGCTATGTTCCAGTCACGCTGGTCCTGTTATGGAATTTTTTTTAAATTAGAGCTGAAGCTTCTAGCTCTAGAAGCTTCGTAACAGAAGTCTGGTAAATGGTTTGGCTGGATGGGGTCGAGGATGACAGTTTGGGCTCCTTTCCCCTATAACGATGGAACTACCTCAAGGGATAAGTCCTTCTCCCATGAGAAGAAGATCCATCTCCCATTCATATTTCCTATATAAACCTCCCTTCTTCCGAAGCATAAACTAGTCACAGTTAGAGTGTTGGCTGAGTGTGAGTATACTATTTTGATTAGAAATGCAAGAGTTGTAGCCATCTATTTGTGTGAGGGAGAAGTGTGTTTGGTTTGGAGTGAAGCCTAAAGGGAAGTTCCTTTAAAATATTGTTGTTTGAAGCCATCATGGAGTGCTAGCAGAAGTGTATGGGAACCTGGTCTTATCAGAGGAAGACTGTGACGTCAAGCCAAATGGTTGTAATCTCTCTTTGATATTAATATATGCAACTATCAATTGATTTCTGACATGTTTTGTAATATTACATATTCATGTCTTAATGCTTCTTGACTCATTAAGTAGGTTTAATTGCAATTTTTTATTATTATGTTTGTGTGTTGTTGTTGTTTACTTATTTCGAGAGCTTGAATAAGAAAGCGAGAGATTGCTAGAGCGAGCAAGAGAGGACATCATCAAGTAGGATAAGTGACCAAGCCATAGGCCCTCTTGACTGATTCTAACCTAAGGAAATATTCCATAGTGTTAAAATATGGCAACAAGAATATTCCAATTTAATTTGTCCTTGAAACAATGTAAACTTTGAAACGGGAACTGATACTGTTACCCGTTTTGTAGAGGTGGCAAAAAAATGACCCGATTTTCAAAAGTGTTGATGCAGAATACACATGTTTTTTTAAGAACATGCTTTTTGGAACTTTAATTTTTTTCATGTGCATTAAGTGGGTGAGGCTCGGTGAATGGTAGTGATTTTCATCCTGATTTTAAAAAGTGTGTATTCTGCATCACACCCTTTTTTTAAAAGACCTATTTTTTGACTTTAAATTTTCTAGTGTGTGAAATGTAAAAAATTATTTTCTAAATTTGATAGTTTTTGAAGTCGTCATTGTATTCATATTTTCTTGTTCTCTATCTTAATTTTTTTTTTTTTTTAGTGGGCTTTTTATTGTTTTGCGTTTTTAAATTATAAAGTCGATAGTTTGAATTTTAGATAATCTACATATTTAGACATCTTTTCAACCCCCTTAATTAATTTTTCAATCCACATGAAATAATTGTTTCTAGAAAACAACATTTTTTAACAATGGACATAAAAAATAACCATTTTTAACATAAATATAACAAAAAAACTAAACGTTTTGATAATTTTTTGCGAGAATTAACATGTCAAAATCACAATTTTTATACAAAAATATTAACTAAAAATGGTCAAATAATAGTTTTTTTTATGAATTTCATGTCAAAAAGATAATAATAACTACTTTTTTTTCAAAAAAAAATGATTAACTTAAAAATCAATGCAAAAATCACATATTACCAATATTGAACGTATAACAACCCTAATTGAGTGTTTATTCTTCTCATAAAATGTCAAAGTCAAAACATTGCAAAGCTTGAGTTACAAGCATAACTTAAATTTAATCAAGAATGTCACGTAATCCAAACTCTTCGTCCTCTAGAGTTTCATCATTGTCCTCTTCCACAATATTTTCTGTTTCATTTTGCTCATTTTGCTCATTTTCCTCTTCTAATGGGTCTTTCATGTCTGCAAATCCCCCAATATGTGTCTTTCCATACATTCCATGTAATGGTGGTTGGGGTTCCTTTGCCCTTTTTGCCACACGTGATTCACTAAAGTCCCCTTTCTTCAACCCAATTTCTTGCATTGCATCTGGAAGAAATTGAAGAGCATTAATTCTTTGCTGAATGAAATTGCATTGTAATGGATCTTTCTCAATTGCAATGCAATTTCTTCCTTTTTGAAGGCAGCATGCTAGTGTTGTACCTAATTATCAAGCACAAAAAAATAATGAAGTAAATTAGTACAATGACATATTAATTAAAAAAAGGAACATATTGAAATTCAATTCCATGTGGCAAAACGTACCTGAGCCAGAAAATAAATCCAGAACCCAATCTCCTTCATTTGAACATATGTCTATAAGATAGTTAATCAATAATTGTGGTTTCTGATAAATGTTAACTATCTCTCCTTTCATTTCTTTGTCTTCATATGTTAGTTTTCTCACAACAGCATCATAAGTCAGTATTTGGCTATGACTCTTTTTGTCCACCCGATTAAAAATCATAGACATATGGCTATCATCTTTTGCCCAACTATCAATATGAATGAACTCACAGTCATTTATAAATTGTTGATCTTCATTGTCAAGAAGATTTGACTTTTGCCTGTAACATAAAATAGTAAAAGTTCAATTAACTTGTACATAAATTAATTTTTCAACATTAATCAAATATACCTTTAAACATCTTACCATGTAAGCTGCATCCTTGAATTTGTTTTCCCCTTGAAGCTTGACAATAACATTGCCAACTGTGTGTCTGAATGAAATGTCACAAATCTCCATAATGGTGATGACGTCACTTCCTTAAATCCCGCCACCACTTTATTAAAAGCTTGATAAGTATAAGGGTCATTATCATAGCAAATGTTTGGAATATTGAAACCATGGGGAATATCTGCAATAACGAGGGCATAATCCCTTTTTGGTATGAGTTTCGCAATGTCTTCACAGTCGCCTTGTATTACTTGATATTGAATAGTGTCTAGCCCATTCCAAATGAAATGATTAAGAGTTGGATCAAGTTCAACATTCTTAATACGTTGCTTTCTCAGTCTTTCAATCTTTATTTTTTCAATAAAAGTCTTGAAACTGTCTGGTACTCCATTATCTTCTTTCTTCATCTTTTACCAAACAAACAAATGTATGTGTAAGTTTTAATTTAAATTAAAAATAGTACACAGATGATTAAAACTGAATGTATAAATCAAGTTACCTTTTTAAATGCAAGATAAAAAGCTTTCAATGTTGATGTAGAACTTGAATCTGGATAGTTGCGTACAACATCATCCCAACTATCTTCATTCAACAATTTAACCATTTGTTCCTGAATTTTCATGTAAACTTTGTGACTGCATAGATAAAGTAAGAAAAAGTTAATATACTGATATGTATAACAAATACTACCAATAACAACATGTTTTAGTTAAAAGATAACTATAATCCTGGAAATAAGTAAAAATAATTCAGCAAACTTACTTTTGAAATTCTTCAGACATTTCTTCCAATGATAATTCCCCCGACTTCACACGAGATAATATTGTTTTGACAATTTTTTCATCTTTCACTCCTTGCATCGCCCTCCAAGGCGTGATGGTCATATCGTCTGGAAGTTGCTTCAGTTCAGGCGCTGATTTATTGTTGCTACATATCAATGGCTTAGACTTTCTGACCTTCTGGTTTTTAATGCCAATGCCTTCCCACATGCTAAAAATGTCATCAATCAAATTC
This sequence comes from Pinus tabuliformis, assembly GCA_031772625.1. NCBI lineage: Eukaryota > Viridiplantae > Streptophyta > Pinopsida > Pinales > Pinaceae > Pinus > Pinus tabuliformis. The sequence goes on from CM062820.1 coordinate 1,446,179,077, forward strand.
CAAATATCTCCAGTTCTTAATGCCAATTGGAAAATGTTATCAACACCTCTGAATAAATCGCTAGATCTGTTGTCTTTTCCATTTTTTGAATTGCCTTTATCTTCAATTTGATAGCCTATTTCCATACAACATTCCTTTCGGAAATCTGTAGTAATATTGATCTTATCCCCACCACATTTTTCTAGGAATTCACTATGAATAAATCTAACCTTTTGGACCAAAGTCATAGACATCCTATATTCATTATCTGAATTATGATCCCATGCCACTAGCTTTGCTTCTGTTTCATTTAAACCAGCATAAATGATACATTTCATCGTTTCAAAACGTGGGTTATTAGGATATTCCTCCATCAATTGTCTTTGAGCTTCAATAGAATGGTTCCCCCCAAGCACATAATAATTGTATTCAAAACATTTTGACTTATCAAATGCTTCTTTGTTGGGAACTTGAAGTGGATCAACAAGAAGCACATAACTAACCACATAAGCATATGGATTGTACCTCATCAATGTCTTCAAGTTGTGAACATGCAGATGATGCGGCTTTCTGACTTGATATTGGCATTGTCCTTCACTTGCCTTATAGGTTTGTGTCACATTTAACTGAAATGTACGACCACCATCAACTAAGTTTCTCTTTGTCAAATTCTGTCGAATGGCATTTTGTTTTGTTTTGATAATGCCATCACCTAAATCAGCTCCTGGTGTAATGATTTCTCTTCTTTCTTTTGAAGTTTCACTAGGTTCTTGACTGCTGGTAATGACTACTTCAAGATCTTCAACTCTACTTTTTTTCGTCTTAACATTCTGAAGAGATCTATTCTTGGCCATTGTTACTTTTGGTCTTTTACGACCTTCCACAATTTCAATGTCATCTTCAGTAATGGCAACATATGCTTCATTGTCAACTTCATCGTCCTCAAAATTAACTTGTTTACCCTTGCTAGATTTATCCACCAGAGGCCTTTTTTTCTGATTCTTTGGATGTAGTTTTGTAGCATCATCAATTACTACATTTTCCATGTTTTGCATATCTTCCTCTGACACTGAGTAAAAATGGCTGACAACGTTCATGATATCATTCTCTATGTAATGAATGCCTCCCACCATAATTGACCAGCTTTCAACAAAATTCTGCCAAACAAAATATCATATGTTAATATAATCAAAGTTAAAAAATATAGCGAGACATTTTCAAAACGCAAAATAAAAATACAAATAACAATACTTACCGTGTTTTGTGTCATATCATTTACGATTTGTTTACACAACTTTGTAGATACCTCTCTCCTATCATATAATGAATATGATAGTCGGTATTTAATCCTTTCATGTGACTTGGCAGTTTTTGTAAGTACGTAAACAACTTCAGTGTTTGGTACCGAACACATATCTATGACTTTTCCCATTACCTCCAAATTTTCATTATTATTGCGTGTATCAATGTATAGATATATATTCACAGTTGTGCTCTCTCTTTCTTTCACATACCAGGCTCTTGATGGAAATTTCACCTCTTTTGAACTTTTCCAATCTGAGATTAGCTTCTTATCACTTAAAGCAGTTGACATATTTGTAGGTATGAGCTCAGGTGGAGTTCGTTCACCAACGTTTTTTGAAGATACACCTTTAAGACTCCTTGCTCCAGAAAGATTCACAGAAATTTTTCTTGATGCCATTTTCCTAAAAAAAAAACACATAAATTAGTAAATAAAAAAATTGTTGGGCGGGGCTGGGCGGGGTGGGCTGGGGGGGGTGGGCTGGGCGGGTGGGCTGGGCGGGGCGGGCCGGGTGGGCTGGGCGGGGCGGGCCGGGTGGGCTGGGCGGGGTGGGCGGGTGGGCTGGGCGGGGCGGGCGGGGTGGGCTGGGCGGGGTGGGCGGGTGGGCTGGGTGGGGTGGGCGGGTGGGCGGGGCGGGGCGGGGTGGGCGGGTGGGCTGGGCGGGGTGGGCGGGTGGGCTGGGCTGGGCGGGCCGGGTGGGCTGGGCGGGGTAGGCGGGTGGGCTGGGCGGGGCGGGCGGGTGGGCTGGGCGTGTGGGCTGGGCCCGAGGGCGGAGCGGGGTGGCCCTGTGCGGGCGGGGTGGGCTGGGCGGGGTGGGCGGGTGGGCTGGCGGGGCGGGCGGGTGGGCTGGGCGGGTGGGTGGGCTGGGCTGGGCGGGGCGGGCCGGGTGGGTTGGGCGGGGTGGGCGGGTGGGCGGGGCGGGGCGGGCGGGTGGGCGGGGCGGGGTGGGCTGGGCGGGGCGGGCGGGGTGGGCTGGGCCGGGTGGGCTGGGCGTGGTGGGCTGGGCGGGGTGGGCGGGTGGGCTGGGCGGGGCGGGCGGGGTGGGCTGGGCGGGTGGGCTGGGCGAGGTGGGCGGGTGGGCTGGGCAGGTGGGCCGGGTGGGTGGGCGGGGCGGGCGGGGTGGGCGGGTGGGCTGGGTGGGCTGGGCGGGGTGGGCGGGTGGGCTGGGCGGGGCGGGCCGGGTGGGCGGGTGGGCTGGGCGGGGTGGGCGGGGTGGGTGAGGGGGAGGGGGATGGGGAGGGGGGAGGGGCGGGAGAGGGGGAGATTAGGATGGGGAGGGGGGAGGGGCGGGAGAGGGGGGGAGGGGGGGAGGGGGAGGGGGGATGGCCGGGCGGGGGAGGGAGGGGGATGGGGAGGGGGGAGGGGGCGGGGTTGCGGCGGCCCGGGCGGGCGGTGGAGGGGGTGGCCCGGGCGGGGGAGAGGGTGGGGCGGCCCGGTGGGAGGGAGAGGGTTGGGCGGCCCGGGGGTCGGAGGGGTAGGGGTGGGGGGGTGTGTTGGGCGGGGGGAGGGGGGTCGGGGCAGCCCGTGGGGCCGGAGGGGGAGGGGGGCGTGGCGGCCCGGGCAGGGGACCTAGGGGTCGGCCCGGTGCCGGGTGGGCCCGGGGTGGGGTGTGGGATGGGCAGGGGGCCGGGGTGGGGTGGGGTTGGAAATTTTTTTTGGCCGGGGTGGGGGCGGGTGCCGGGTGGGGTTGGAAATTTTTTTTTTTTTAAATTAAAAAATGGGGGGGGGGAGGGAGTTAGGGGGGCAGGGGTTGGAGAAAGGGGGAGGTGTGGCGGGTGGGGTGGGGTAAATAGCAAGATTAGGCTAGACAGTTACCGATTCACCATGTGGTATAAAAAAAAAAAATTGGCTTGGAAAATTTTTTAATTTAAAAAAAAATATATTTTTCATTAACGTAATTTAATATGAAAATTTCGAAAAAATAATTGTACTTGCCTTTCAATTGCGACAATTCTTCGTTGTATATATTGTTGATAGCAATATCGCTGCTCCACAAATTCACGAGTCTTTCAAGGAATTTCAGAAAACCTAGATGTGAGGCGAGTAATAGTGATAGCGAAATTTATTATATAATTGAAATTACGAAGATGTTTTTCCATACGATTAATGTGGGATAATTTGTTTTACATTATTATAGAGAGAATATTGTAGAGTTGTTTTACAACGGATTGAATATGGGATTAATATTTTTGAGAATATATTATAAAAATTAGAAAAAAAAGAAATTGTTAAATAAATATGATATACTTTAACTATTAGAATAATTAATGTACAAGTTGTGATTTACAATTTGAATTTTAGTGATTTATTTCATAAAAATAAATTAGTTTATGTTTTTCAATGAATTGTAGAATAAAATAATAAAGGTAAATAAATCTAACAAAGTTTTGGAGGGAAATATTTTCGCGAAAATTTTTGGAGGGAAATATTTTCGCGAAAATTTTTGGAGAGGAATATTTTCGCGAAAATTTTTGGAGGGAATATTTCATTCTTTAAGCTATATAATACTCTCAGGAGACTCCATTTGTGTCATTCAACATTTTCTATTTAAAAGTGATGGATTGCTCTGATGGTGAAGTTTCGGTTTATACACCATCAACATCTTCATCGCGTAACAACTCTATTCATATTGATGAATATAGTGGGAATCCTTCCACTATGAATAGAAAGTCAATTCTTCCACTTAGTCCCGATTCTAAGGACTACGAGAGCAACACTGATGAAAGAGGGGATGGAGAATTTAAAGAGTCACAGATTCCACTTAGTCCAAATTCTAAGGACTATGAAAGCAGCGGTGATGAGGAGCATGATGGTGAAGTTCAAAAGAATGGGGTGTCACAATGTCCACTTAGTCCTAATTCTGAGGACTATGAGAGTAGCAGTTTTGAAGAATGTGATGGTGAAGTTCAAAAGAATGGAGGGTCACGATGTCCACTTAGTCCTAATTCTGAAGACTATGAGAGCAGCAATTTTGACGTGCATGATGGAAAATTTCAAAATAATGGAGTGTCAAAGTGTCCACTTAGTCCTAATTCTAAGGACTATGAGAGCAGCAGTGATGATGAGCATGATGATGAATTTCAAAAGTATGGATTGTCACAGTGTCCAGTTAGTCCTGATTCTAAGGACTATGAGAGCAGCAGTGATGAAGCGCGGGATGATAATTTTCAAAAGATTGGAGTATCACAATGTCCTCTTAGTCCTAATTCTATGGACTATGAGAGCAGCGGTGATGAAGCGCGGGATGATGATTTTCAAAAGATTGGAGTATCACAATGTCCTCTTACTCCTAATTCTAAGGACTATGAGAGCAGCGGTGATGAAGCGCGGGATGATGATTTTCAAAAGATTGGATTATCACAATGTCCTCTTAGTCCTAATTCTAAGGACTATGAGAGCAGCGGTGATGAAGCACGGGATGATGATTTTCAAAAGATTGGAGTATCACAATGTCCTCTTAGTCCTGATTCTAAGGACTATGAGAGAAGCGGTGATGAAGCGCAGGATGATGATTCTCAAAACATTGGAGTATCACAATGTCCTCTTAGTCCTGATTCTAAGGACTATGAGAGCAACAGTGATGAAGAATAGGATGATGCAGTTTGTCCTAATTCTAATCAGTATAAAGGTAGCAGTGACAAAGGACAGGATGTAGCATCTTCAATAAGTAAACAGCCACATTTTCAACATAGTCCTAATTCTATGGACTATGAGAGCAGCACTGACAATGTACATGAGGAAGAATATCCATTAAACATCGAGTCAGATTTTCCATTTAGTTTGAATTCTAAGGACTATGATAGTAGCACTGAAGAAGGGGAAGATGAAGGGTATCCTCTCAGTCAAAATTTGAAAATCAGAGCAGATCATAGTGTGGATAACATTCCTCTTAATGATGAAAGTCCTTATAAAAATGAAGATCCAATGATGGAGATGTTGCCAAGAAATATTGTATCAAGGAGTAGGAGTAGACCTTTTCGTATCAATGCAAGCTATTCTAGTTATACAAGGGGTAGAGCAGAATATCTGACGAGAAGAAGTTCTATCAGCGCTCTCATTTCAAGTGAATGTTGCCAAAAAAATTGCTTGAAACGTATGGATTTCACATTTGCATTAGAAAGCAGGAAGAGATATTTGTCAATGAATAAAAGCATGCAAAACTCATATTTAGTTGGCTGCATGCAATCTACATTGTCAGGTTATGATTATCATATTAGGAATTTTTTATTGTGTAGAAAAGCTTTCAAAATGTTTCATTCACTTGGGAATTTTCGTCTCTCGAGAATTCAAGAAAATTTGGAAAAGGATCCCACATTTTATTCAGAAGTACGTTATAAAAGACAGTTTGGGCCATTATCAAATACTGCAATGTCATGGATGAAAGATTTCTTTTCAAAGCATGGAGAGTGTATGCCAAATAGAGAGACAATACATATTCCAGATAATTTTTCAAGACGAGAAATCTACAACTTATACAAAGAATATGCAGAAAGTGCTGAGGGACAGGGCCACTTTATTACATATCAATATTTTGTGAAGCTATGGAAGAAAGAATTCAATAATGTTCGTATTCCTAAGAAGACAAGGATGGGGATTTGCAGTACATGTGCTTCTCTTAAATCAAAAAGGGACAAATGTGAAGGCTCAGAAAGAGGTAAGTGTTCATAACTTTTACTTTTAAAATTGTATAGTCATCAACTCTGAAAACATATTTATTAATGAATTTCTTTTATGTTGTGTAGATTTAATTGTCAAAGAACTTCAGGAGCATCGCGAACAACAAACAAATGAAAGGAAGAAGTTGTACAAGCATCGAAAGAAGTGTTATGATAATCCAAATAAATATTTGGGTTTGATAATTGATGGTATGGACCAGAAGAAAACACTTTTACCACATTTTGTTCGCACACCCAAATATCTACAAGAGGAAAATTTTATTCAGTTTCACTTGGTCGGTTGTATGGTCTTCAATGGGAAAATGTTGCCAAGGGTGTACTTCACAGCTCCAAATATTCATAATGATGCAAATCTGACCATAACCATAATTCATGATGTCATTTCTCATTGGTCTGGTAATCTTCCTGAAGTTTTGTATCTACAATTGGACAACACTTGCCGTGAAAACAAAAATCAGATTGTTTTTGGGTATCTGAACATGCTTGTTGAATTGGGAATTTTTCAAAAGGTAAAGGTTGGTTTCCTTCTTGTTGGGCACACTCATGACCATATTGATCAGATGTTCAGTCGTTTTTCAGTCACATTGAGGAGGAAGGAAGTTGGGAGCTTGCCATCACTAATTGAATGTATTAAGAAATCATACATGCCAGAGCCTGCTTTTGAAGTGTTGGAAGAAACTGTTGACATGCGAAGGTTTATTCTGGGATCATATGGTGAGGGGAAATGCATTGAACAACTTAATGACATTAGCTTCCAACATCAATTTCGTATCAAAAAAATTGATGGGAAAACACTAATATGGGGCAAGAAGTATTCAACTACTACAGAGTGGGCACCGTCATCAGGATTGCAATTTTTGAAGTTCATTCCAGATCATCCAATATTTGCATCAAAAATATTGTCATTACAATCAGTTGGTGAAGTTCAGAATGCACGTAGACAGAACAGGGCTATAAATTATTCTGATTGCCTGGAAGAAATTAAAAAATGTATTAGATATACATATGAGTACTTTGACATTGTTGATTCAGTTTGGTGGGAGTCGTTTTTCAATAATCAAAGTGATCTCATTTCGACAACAATAAATGAAGATATACCTTTGAAAAATCCATTTATTTGGCCACAAAATGTGTCGAATGAACATGAGGAAGTAAACATTGTTGAACAACAACAATCTCATGGTATTATTAATTCTTCACAGGCAGAGGAAAGAGAGATGTATATAGGTTCCAGAAGATCTCGTGCACAACGTGAAGCCATGGAAGACCTTTATAGGGGTTCAGTACAGGATATTAAGGAGGGTTGCATGATTGCAGTGCTAGCAGATGGAGATCCCAATGGCTATCCATTTTGGGTTGCTAAAGTTTTAAAGGTCTTTACGGAAAATGAGGATGTTACAGGTGTTGAAGTACATTGGTATGCCACAAATACACACCCATTCAATGGTGTGTATAAGCCAGAGATGGTAGTTGACAAAAAAAATGGTGGAAAAAGAAAAAGAAAGGGTACAAATATAAATCGCCGCCGCACAGACATATTACAATTGAAGGATGTTGACATACTTGTTTATGACTTCAATTTAACAAAGAGAGGAAATCTTCGCTTCAAGACGACAGAGATTTTGAAAAGGTTGTTACCAGAAGGAACAGTGTTGACATGGGACTCTGCTGAAACCAGTCGTAGATCTAGAAGACTTTTGAAACCTGGAATCTTGGGCATGCATGTGGACTCAGATGGGGCACTAGTTGATGACAGAGAAGAATATGGAACATCTTCGTCAGCATCCAGTCACTCATCTGAAGATGTGAATTCTGATGGTGTGCAAGAAAATATGAGTGATTTTGAATAATTGTTTAAGACAGTTTATATAACTGATGTATGCATCGTATCTTCAAATAAAATGGATGTTTTCCATATTTTGTTAAATGAGAAGTTATGAAGCATTTTTATGTTGTTGGATTATGTCTTAAGTATGATAAATCTTATTGTTTAAATATCTACAATGCAATATCAAATTAGAGATATAATGTCTCTTTTATTCAGTGTACAAATAAAGACTTTTGAATTCATTCAGTGAAATAATTTGTTCATAATGTCATGTTTTTTTAGTTTTGTGGTTGAAAACATGTTAAATTTATACTTAAGAAAGAAAAATGATATTCTACCAGAAACATTAATGTGTTTTTCCTTAAAAGTTAACTTTGTTTGAGACATAAAAAATTGGTTTTATTAGCATTGTTTAAAAAGTATGAAAATTGACCCTAAAAAAAAAAATCATTATTCCAGTATCAACACTTTTTTTCTGAAGCTATATTTTGCAGGAAAATTTCGTAGAAAATTTCGTAGTCGCTGCCATTTTTAAAACAACCGCAAAATTGACACCTAAAAAAAAAAAACATCTTTCCAGTATACGCACTTTTCGTTTTGAGCACTTTTTTTGTGGTTTTTTTGGGGTTTTTGGGCCAGAGTTCTCGTTTTGAGTTTATAGTTCCCGTTTCAAAGTTTACATTGTTTTGAATTAAATTGCGAATTAAAATCGAATTTAGTCTTAACAACTACTTGGAAATTATTAATTAATTTATTTTAAATTAATTAGTTGGTGAAATTCAAGTTAGAAGTCTTTCTAATGTCATGCAAGAGTTATCCCTTAAATTGAGGAGATAAGATTGAGTTATATTTGAGTTGTAATTAGTTAACCCAGTTTATTGAGTTAAGTCCAGTTAAATTAGTTTGAAGCTGTTTGAGGAACTAATAGTGAGTTAATAGTCAGTTTATGCATGAATGCACTCAACTAGTGCTACTCCAGTTAATTGAAGATTCCCTCATCATAAACTCATGCATGTCTATTCTGAGAAAGAACCAGTTGAGGTTAATGCTCAAGGATAGTGTACTATTAGTTGCATGTGTTTTCTCATGGAGAAAACTCATGCATGCAGTCAAGGATAAATCCTTCAGGATTGCGTAGTTTTGGAGGAAGGTTTTCCACTTGGTAATAGGTGAATCATCCACAAGAAAAAGCACAAGGAAATAGGAGCTTGGAGGGCAGAGAGGAAGGTTGGAGAGAAGCCAAGATTTCCTGTGAGCATCTGTGAGGATTGTACTGAGAGATGGGTAGCTGTGAGAGGTGAGGCTTTGTATAATTCCTATGTATTTCCACCATGTCTGATAATACAATAGTGTGGGGTTTTTAGCTGATGCTTTCCCCAAAGTATTTTCATGTGTATTTTTCAATTTATTCTTCTTTTGGTTATAATGTTCAGCTCAATATTTAAGCTTCCACAAATTGATAGTAGAAGTAGGTTATAGTATTTTGCTTTGATTTCTATTGCATTATCAGGTTAACCTACCATCAGATTTTCTACATGGTATCAGAGCTAGATTTGTAGACATTTCTACATGGTATCGGAGTTGTGAATAGTATACTAAGAAGAGAATTCAAAGTTTTAAGTTCGGGGTTGCAGGTGCAAATCGAATTCATATCATACTTCAAGGTAGGCCAATGGCGTTCTATGTCTTGACACTCAAGTATGCCTTGGAAGGTAGCTCGAATTACATATCATGGAAATATAGAATGGAGGTTGTATTAGACGACAATGGCTTGAAGGAATTCATTGATCAAGAAATCCCAAAGCCAGCTTCAACTAATGCACAAGATTTGGTTGAGTGGAAGAAGTGTGTGGCAAAGGTGAGATAGATCATACTTGAGGGAATTCGAGCCCATATTTTCTCGAGTCTCCATGGGAAGGATACTCCATTTCCAATGTGGAAGACATTGAAGGACCTCTACCAGAATAGTAGTGACCAGAGGAAATTGATGCGCAAGGATAAGCTTCGAAGAATCAGGATGGAGAAGGGTGATACTATTGCCACATATCTGAACAAACTCACCACCTGCAAACATGAGCTTGGCAGTGTGGGAATAATTACTTCCGATGATGATATGGTGAGCCTTGCTCTCCTTGGCCTTCCAAAGAGTTGGAATAGATAACAAGACTTTGTGAATGGAAGGGAGAAACTGTCGGATTGGGAATGACTATGGTCGGATCTTATGTAGGAGGAGATCAGGAGGAGCACACGATATGGATCTTCATCCAAGAATGATGATGAAGAAAATCTGGCCTCAGCAAGTAAGGCAATGAAAGGGAAGGGGAAGGCTTCCCATTTCAAATCAAATTCTTCTCATGGAGGGAAGAAGGGTGACATGTCTAAACTAAGATTCTTTAATTGTCACAAGATGGGACATTATGCGACTAATTGCCAACCGAAGAAGTCCAAGAAGGGATCCTCAAAAGGGTTGGAAGGTGAGGCATTAGCCTCTTAGTTCGAAATGAACTTTACCCTCATCACAAGCATGGTTTCATCGGTGATGGGTTGTGTTTGGTATCTTGACAGTGTAGCCTCATTCCACATGACCGATGATAAACATTTATTGAGTGCCTTGGAGGAGAAAGACCTCAAGATGTGCATAGAGATGGGTGATGATGGAAGGTATAATGTTTTAGGAGTGGGCACAGTTGCTTTTCAGAGGTAACATGGAGCTCCTCTCACCTTGATAGATGTGATGTATGTGTGTGGACTGAAGAAGAACTTGGTATTGGTCGTGATGTTGGAGGAAAAAGGCTATGATGTTGTCTTCATTAAAGGAAAGGCGTTACTAAGGACATAGACACGGGTTAGACCAAGAGGATGGGGATTTGGGTGAAGAATCTATATAAACTAGAGGTAGATGATTGTCCAGAATTGAGTACGAAAGTAGAATTGGTGAAAAGCCAAGATATTAGCAAGTTGTGGCACAGGCAGTTGGGTCATTTGCATCATGGGGCTTTTAAGATAAAGCAACATATATCTATAGGACTTCCTAGAGGTAAACTTGAGCAAGTTGACACATGAAAAGGTTGTACCTTGGGAAAGTACACCAAGTCTTCCTTTCATGAGCGAGACAGTCGAGTAGAGGCTATCTTAAAGTGAGTTCATACTGATTTGTGTGGACCATTCTCGATGGCATCCACAACAAAGGAAAGGTATTATGTGATTTTCATTGATGACTATTCTCGTAAATGCTGGATTTATTTCATGCAGAAGAAGGACCAAACCTCCACAAAGTTTTGTGAGTTCAAAGCTTTGGTAGAGAAAGTGTCAGGGAAGAAGATCAAGGCCTTGAGAGGTGAAAATGGTGGAGAATATGTGTCTTAAGAGTTTAAGGACTTCTGTGCAGTGGAAAAAATTAAATGAGAGTTAACGACACCTCATAACCCATAATAGAATGGGGTGGCCTAGAGGAAGAACAAAACTATTGTAGGGGTAGCACAGACAATGCTGCATGACCAAGGCCTACCACTTCACTTGTGGGCTAAGGCATGCAACACAATGGTCTATTTTCATAATAGAAGCCCGCATCCCATACTTGGGATGAAGACACCAGAGGGAGCTTTCTCTGGTAGGAGACCAAATGTGGGTCTCTCCAAGATCTTTGGCTCATTGGTATATTGCCATGAGACAAATGATGCATGAAAGAAGCTTGAGTCAGAAGCAAAGTTGGGGATACCTGTGGGGTACATTGATACACCTCACAACTATCGGGTGTACTTGCCTACCAGTGGAGGATAGTGGTTCAAAGAGATCTCAAGTTTGATGAGAAGAAGACCATGTCAATTTCCCTTGAGAGGGAACTCCAACTACAGGTTGTGGAGGAACCGTTGGTTCCTAAGGAGGAGGAGCCTCAGACTGATGCAGAGCAACCACATGCAGAGGTTCCAGGAGTGGAGACATCTACTCAAGTAGAGTCTTCCAGAGATGGATGGAAGTGCACAAGAGAAGTTGATAGATTGTTGGAGGATGCGAGAGAGAATGTGCGAGCACCATTCAGCATAGAAAAAGGAGGTCACCTGAGAGTTACACTAGATACATGGACCTTGCTGGGGAATGTATTGAGACCAAGCCATTTCCCTTTGAGGAAGCAGTGTAGTAGCCAATTTTGGATGATGCTATGGTGCAGGAGTATGACTTCCATAGTTCACAACAGTGTTTGGGATGTGGTTGCGAGAATGGAGAAAAAGTCAGTTGTGAGTTACCATTGGCTTTACAAGATAAAACAAGCTATTGATGGTAGTGTGGAGAAGCATAAGGTAATATTTGTTGGCCGTCGCTTTTCACAAGTTGAGAGGATCATGTTCTTGTAGTATATTTTGATAGAGGAGCAAGATGCTGCCATTTTGACAAAGGCATTGTCAAAGTGTAAATTCGAGTTCCATAGAGACAGGATCGAGGTGGTAGATAATCCCTTTATTGTTGAGAGGGAGTGTTGAAATATGGCAACAAGAATATTCCAATTTAATTTTTCCTTCAATTAAATTGTGAATTAAAATCTAATTTAGTCCTAACGACCACTTGGAAATAATTAATTAATTTATTTTAAATTAATTAGTTGGAGAAATTCAAGTTAGAAGTCTTTTTGAAGTCATGCAAGAGTTATCCCTTAAATTAAGGAGAGAAGATTGAGTTATATTTGAGTTGTAATTAGTTAACTCAGTTTACATAGTAAAGTCCAGTTAAATTAGTTCCAGACTATTTGAGGAAGTAATTGCGAGTTAGCAGTCAGTTGATGCATTAATGCACTCAACTAGTGCTACTCCAGTTAACTGAAGATTCCCTCATCAGAAAGTCATGCATGTCTATTCTAAGAAGGACCCAGTTGAGATTGATGTTCAAGGAAAGAGTACTATCAGTTGGATGTGTTTTCTCATGGAGAAAACTCATGCATTCAGTCAAGGATAAATCCTTAAGGATCGCACAGTTTTGGAGGAAGGTTTTCCACTTCGTATTAGGTGAATCATCCACAAGGAACAACACAAGGAAATAGGAGCTTGGAGGGTAGAGAGGAAGGCTGGAGAGAAGCCAAGATTTCCTATGAGCATTTGTGATGATTGTACCGAGAGCTGGCTAGCTGTGATGACTAAGGCTTTGTATAATTCCTGTGTATTTACACCATGTATGATAATATAGTATTGTGGGGTTTTTGGTTGAGGCTTTCCATAAAGTATTTTCATGTGTATTGTGCAATTGATTCTTCTTCTGGTTATATTGTTTAGCTCGATATTTAAGCTTCCGCAAATTGATAGTAGAAGTAGGTTATAGTATTCTGCTCTGATTTATATTGCATTATCGGGTAAACCTACCATCATATTTTCTACAAATAGAATGTATCTATTGTGGCTACACATGTTATCAGGCTAGAGGAGTTCATTCGTGTCCGAATTTTTAATTTTACTTCACCACAAATTGGCGACTCCACTGGGGATCCCATTCCTTTTTTTTGTTATGGATTTCACGAGTTGGTGAGAACTCTTCTAGTTCCACCTTTTCCCTTTGGTTCTGTTTCCTTTCTCCTATTTACTTATGAGTCTAAAATTCATAGTAGTAGATCTCATCCCTGTTTTCAATTTTTTTTTATTTTTCCTTAGCTACCTCAACCAGCACGCTTAATCTACTGACAGTCATGCCGAACAACGTGAATTGCTGAGGAACAGTCGCACCAACCAACCTCTGCCACTTGTTCTTAGTTAGGCAGTCACACCGATGCTTGTAAGTGAAGAATAGAGCTTGACCCCAATCTTGGCCAGTGTGTTATGCTCTTGTCTTTTTAACCCCTATAAGCCTTTTGGAATGTCTTCTCCTTGACTAGAAAGCTTCATTTAGCTTGCTTTTTGTGCTTGCATGGTTTAGCCCACCCTATAATGTGTTAAGTCTGCCCCTGTGTGAAGTTCTTTTTTATTTTTCTTTGAATCCCTCAATCGGTGCTATTTTTGGCCAAAAATTCGCGTCGATCAGCCATTAGCGCTAGTTGTAGTACTGGTCAGTCATGCCGATCGGCACTACTTTTGGCCCAAAAGTTTCTCCAGTCTCAAGTGTAAGAAAAAAATAAGAACTTTTGCCATTCTAGTGCTAGCGTTTCTTGACCCTTAGACTCTCTTCTTCCTCCCAGAGGTGACTACGATGCTTTGTTTTCAATTGAATGAGTAAAAGAGTCTCATTTGTTCTCTTATTTCAAGTGTCTCTTTTCTCTTTCAAAGCATAAATTACATTGCTTGGTTTGTTGATTGAAGCATTTATGTGTTTGGTTTGTTTGATTTAGGGAAGAAGTTGTTTTTAGTTTCGTTTATCATGCTTTGGATTTCAATGATGCTTGTTTGTTCAGAATTGTGAAAGTTTTCATTAAAGTTCTTTATGTGGAAGATTCATTTTTCATGCTATGAAATGAAGAACATCATTCTAGTTTACTTAAGTGAAAATATTGCATTAATAGCTTCATTGAGAAGCTAGAATTGCATCATCTTAAGCATTGGAAATGAAATGAAATTCTTTTGTTGTTACGGGAATATTAAGTTCATTTTCAAGATTTATTAGTGAAAGATTTCATTCTTCGATTTATGCATTAATTTTGTGTTCTCTATCTCTCAATTAGTGAGAACTTTCATCGAAGACAAAGCTAACTTTTCTCATATACCTGCATATAGGAGTTTTCAGATGACAGAGATAGGGCCTTGTAATTGAAACCTAATTTTAGATCAACCATTAAAATTTATTGAATTAACCTAAGGAAGCATTGAAAATTAATACTCACATTTAGTGGTCTAGGCTAGTGACATGTTCCGACATCTTTAAACCTAGCAACTATCATTAGCTTCAGCATTAGACAACGCTAGTACTAATTTGTGCTCCCCCCAACGTTGATTATATAATGGGGGACCCCTCTAGGCTGCAATCCTTTATCCATAGGAATTCGAGTCAGTCGCCTTGCAAACATGATACACTGAACATAGCATTTGGGGAGATTCCCTGCCCATACTTCACGGTTTCCTGGTAATCTAATGCAAGAGCATCCGAACATTCTTCATTAAAGAAGGAATCCAAAGCAAAGTAAGGAAGATGTGGACCATCGGAGAAAAATAGGGGACAAATTCTGTTAAAACAGGGCTAAAATGATGGAAGCGATAAGTCTCTAGAAGACTTAATTAAATTTAATCTACCATATAGAGAGATTAGTTGAGAGATTTGAGGAAAGGATGTGATTGGATCCTTTACAGTGATCCAATCCTATGTTCCCTGATATATATATATCTATATATATATATATATATATATATATATATATATATATATATATATATATATATATAGATATGATGATGATGATGATGATGAACCTGTGTGTTCAATAGGGGGACGAGACAGAGAGAAAATAATAGAAATTATGTAACAAAGATAGGTATAATGTAGTTGAGCAGGAGTTGTTTCCTAAGGCTGAAATTCCTTAGATCTGTAATCATATCATGTATAATATAAAGTGTGTTAAGTGTTGAATTGTGTGTTGTGTTTTGTTCATAGATGCTCTAAATATTTCGTGTTGCAGGTTTGATTGACCATCAATATTTGTAAGGATCAATGGCGATCCACTATTACGTGAATGAATCGTTATATGGGTGTTATGTGTTTAAAACAGAGTATGGCAGAAATCATGTTAAGTGCAGATATCCATCAAATTGAAAAAGATCAACAGTGTGGGTAGAAAGGAACTTGAACTGTCAAATCGGTTAGCTTGACGGATAGTAATGGTGGAAGGTGAAGAGAACCAGAAGGAGATCTGAGCTGTCAGACCTCATAGATCAATGATCATCATGAAGCTTAGATGCATATGCATTAATTCGGGAGGAAAGTGGTTTTGTAAACAGGAAGTGGTATTTCAGGCGGCCTCAAACCCATAAGTGGTATTGAAGGGTGAGCACCTTATTCCACTAATCAAGTGACATGTGGCAGCAAGGAGGAGAGAGGAAACCACTTTTTAGGAGGTTAATCCTCGTGCTTGTTGCCTAACCGAAATCCTTGTGCACCATTGGATTTTGTGTGAGTTGATCGACGGTGGAGGATCAATGGTCTATTTGAAACTTTGGAGTAAATATTGACCGTTGGATCGGTGAATGAAATGGATGGCATAGATTAGGCATGATCAAAGATCGGGGAATGTGAAAAATGGTGCAGCAGAAAGGAGATGGATGCGGGTGTAAAATATTTGAACTCCGACCTTATGTCTTTCGGGTCGGGTTTCCATGTTTCCGTGTGTATTCCTATGTATCTGATATGAAGTGTGGTCCTAGTTTAAAGGCTTAAAGGCTTCAATTTATGCTTCCGATAGGTTTTTGGGCCAGAACCCATGGGCCTCAGGATCGAAATTTATAAAGAAAGGGGAAATTGGTATACCCCAAAATGTCCTCTCATCAAGTGGTATTAAAGCGGGAAAAGGGAAGAAGATTTCCTACGAGAAGGAGGAAGAGTTTGCAAGCAGAAGGAGAAGTGGTATAGTTGTTGAAGTATGGTGAGTTTATGGTCTTTACTGTCGTGCAGATAGCATCAGCAGAAGGTGAGAATACTTGTAGCAACCTAGAGCAAGGAGTGCTCAAGAGGTTCTAGAGGAGGGAACCAGAAGGATGCCAAAAGACTAAGCTCAGAGGAGAAAGCTTGGTGAGGTATCATGTAGCAAAGGAAGACTGTTACTACAAAGGTTGGTTGTAGCTCAAAAAAGATCATGAAGGCAGTTCCACTAAGAACTGGGTGGAATTTCTAAGGGACAAGGACAAGCATATGACTAAGAGGTCATAAATTTTTGTGCCTCGGGAGTCTGATGCAGGAGCATCCGAACACTCTTCATTAAAGAAGGAATCCAAAGTGAAGCAAGGAGGATGTGGACCATTGGAGAAAAACAGGGGAAAAATTTTGTTAAACTAGGGCTAAAATGATGGAAGAGATAAGTCTCTAGAAGACTTAATTAAATGTAATCTGCCATATAGAGAGATTAGTCGTGAGCTTTGAGGAAAGGATGTGATCAGATCCTTTACAGGGATCTGTTCCAATCTTCCCTTATATATATACATATACATATATATATATATATATATATATATATATATATATATATATATATATATATATATATATATATATATATATATATATATATATATATATGATGAACCTGCGTGTTCAATAGGGGGACGAGACAGAGAGAGAATAATATAAATTTTGTAATAGAGATAGGTACAATGTAGTCGAGAGGAAGTTTGATCCTAAGGCTGAAATTCCTTAGATCTGTAACCATATTGTGTATAATATAAAGTGTGTTAAGTGTTGAATTATGTGTTTGTGTGTTGTTCATAGATAGTCTGAATATTCCATGTTGCAATTTTGATCGAACATCGATCACTGTAAGGATCGATGATGATCCACTATTAAGTGAATGAATCATTATATGGGTGTTATGTGCTTAAAATAGAGTATGGCAGAAATAGTGTTAAGTGCATAGATCCATCAAATAGCAAAATATTGACGGCCTAGGCAGAAAGGAAGTGGAACCGTCATATCAGTTAGCTCGACATACAGTAATGGCGGAAGGTGAAGAGAACTGTAAGGAGATATGAGCCGTCGGACCTCATAGGTCAATGGCCATTGCGAAGCTTAGATGCATAAGCGTTAATTCGTGAGGAAAGTGGTTTCGTAAATGGGAAGTGGTATTTCGAGTGGCTTCAAACCCATAAGTGGTATTGAAGGGTGAGCACCTGATTCCACTCATCAAGTGACATGTAGCAGCGAGGAGGAGAGAGAAAACTGCTTTTCGGGCAGTTAATCCTCGTGCTTGTTGTTTACCCAAAATCCTTGTGAGCCGTTGGATCTTGCATGAGTTGATCAATGGTGGAGGATCAATGGTCTATTTGAAACTTCAGAGTAAATATTGACCATTGGTTCAGTGAATGAAATGGACGGTGGAGATCGAGCACGATCAGAGATCGGGGAATGTGAAAGACAGTGTAGTGGAAAGGAGATGGACCGAGAGAAGACCCGCCGATATTTATGAACGCAGCTGTAAAATATTTGAAGTCCGACCTTATGTGTTTAGGGTCGGGTTTCCATGTTTTCATGTGTACTCCTGTGTATCCGATATGAAGTGTGGTCCCAATTTAAAGGCTTAAAGGCTTCAATTTATGCTTCTGATAGGTTTGTGGGCCATAACCCACAACCTCAGGATCAAAATTTATAAAGAAAGGGGAAATTGGTATACCTCAAAACCTCCTTTCATCATAATCCTTTCTACCTAGATCATCCAGAGCAGTCATTCGATATTTTTGACTCATTAAAATTAAAATATCATTCAAGCACTTGTCCTTTAGAGCTCGTTTCCAATCAAAAGTGATAGAGTCACCTTTTGTCATTTTCTCAACTCTTAAAATATGAAAAGGAAATGTTTTGTTTCAGTGTCTTAAAATTATCTGCCCACGAAATATTCCTGGTTAAAGTTATCTTCCTTAGTGATTCTTTAGGGTCGATTCCAATGGCAACATTCCCAAAGTCTATGAGTCAAGGGTTCCTCTCAAATGGGAATCCTAGTCTTTTTCCTTCTTTTGGAAATGTTGGTGCTCCTTATATGGTGACGTTGTCCCTCCCTGGGTTAACCATTGGTCTACCTGTCTAGTTATTTTCGACCTTGGTGGTCGCAAGTGTCCTAACTCCTGTGTAAATGTCTCCTTCATTTGAATCATGTCAAGATGATTCTAAGATTTACCCGTCACCTTCTTCCCCCATTTCTTAACCCTCCTCTTCTACTTCGCTTGGTGACAGTTTCAAATCCAGTAACCAGGAGGCTAAGAATAAGAAGGAGAAGAAAAAGAAGAACAAGTCAAATAAGTGAGAGGCCAACCGTGTAGCTATTACTCCAAATGCACCCCTTGTTGACAAACCTTCTGATCCTTTGCGGAAGGCAAAATTCCCTTGCAGGCTATGTAAGGGTGACCATCTCCTTCGGTACTGTCTTGGCATTCCCATAGTCTTAGAGGTATGGCCTCAAAACCTGAATCGACCATCCTCGTCGACCTCTGGCGATCATGTTCATGTTGCGCCTTCAAATAATGATGGTAAGAATAAGGGAAAGATTAGATTCCCCTATAGGTTATGTGAAGGAGAGAATCTTCTTCACCTTTGTCCTCTTATGGATAAAGCTTCCGAAGTTTTGGAAAACCTTGCAGCTCCTCAACCCCAACTTCCTGGTGGTTATCAGAGGCTTTCTTCTAACCCTCTCCTGGTTGGTAAAGACTTTGACTTCGATTCATCTCTTTCTCATCCTGCTCTTCGTGAGCAAGAATCTCTTGTGTTTTTTCATGTCCAACCATTGGTCAAAAAGAGTGTTGACTTGGCTCCGCCAGCAGTTGCTCACTCTGTTCTCGAAGAGAGTGGTGATAATACTGCTCATGTTCTTCTCGTCTCCTCATATTCTCATGAATGAAAGACTGACCCTCTCATCCCAGTTGTTTAGGAAAGTCTTTCTTCTATTCCTATACAGCATGGGGGTAATCATATGATACCCCCACCAAGTATTTATGTCGTCTCTTTCGATTGGGGGCTATTGACTACTTTCTAGTTCCCATATTATGTGCATTTCCATATCACAGTACAAGCCTATAATATGGTAGTACCTGTAAGTATATTAGATGAAGGTGCATCTATTAGCATCATGTCTTCTACTACTTGGAAAGCTTTGGATTCCCCACAGCTTGTGCCCAGTGTCACCTAGAATCTGATGGATTTCAGTGAAGGAACCAACCATCCCTTGGGGATCCTTCCAAAGTTCCCTATTACTTTGGGAGGAAAGGTTGTCTATATAGACATGATGATAATCCAAGGACCCTTAGATTTCAATCTTCTCCTTGGACACGACTATGTTTATGTCAGGGAGCTCTTGTTTCTTTGCTTTTCCATGTGGTTTGTTTTCCCCATGAAGGGAGAATTTTTACTATTGATCAACTGTCATTCATTAGTCAACAGGTGCCTCCTTTGCATCCATAATCCCCTATGGGCTCTTGTTTGCAAGTAGTACCTTCCCAACCACAAGTTTATTATGTGGCTACTTTTTCCATCTCCGTGTTTGTTGATGATCACACAGATGGTATAGTACATTATGTACTGAGGGCATTCGAACCCGGTCTATCTTTGGTACCAAATGACATGTATTCCTCCTAGAGCATGGTTCTTCCATCTAGTGAAGACCTTTTGGGAGCAATGTTCTCGTATGGTTCATGAACAGATACATGAGGATAGTTCCTAATCTTGTGTCAACCTTGTTAAAAAATGAAGCAAGGAGTCACGAGGATAGTTCCTAATCTTGTGTCAACCTCATTAAAAAATGAATCAAGATGTGAGCATAGTTCTTTGTCTTGTCTCAAGCTCGTTAAAAAATGAAACAAGGGTCCGAGGATTGTTCTTTTCCTATGTCAACCTCATTAAAAAAGGAAACAAGGGTCTTGAGGATAGTTCTTTTACTGTGTCAACCTCATTTAAAAATGAAGCAAATCCCTTTTCCAAATCGAGTCTTTGATTATGATCTCGTAAAATCCCAGTCGAGTCTTTCCAGGATCTCGAAAGTGAACCTTCACTCCATCCATCTAGTTAATTGAAATGAATCTTGGGGGGGCATGTACCTCGATTGAGTCATTATGCCGGGGGCGTGAAAACTTATAACAAGCATAGCTTTTCATTTCAAGCTTGTGTAAACATGAAACTCAATCTAGGCAGGGTTCTCCATGGTTCAAGCTTGTGTAAAAATGAACCCATGCCCGATTTACATGTCGTGATTGCCATTTTTATCAACTAATTTCTGCTATATGAGCCTTGGTTGTTTCATTCCATCGCCACCATCTCCTTGGTTGATCATATGCTTTCACTTGGTTGTTTTTCCTTTCTTGAGGAACCACAGCGATGAGTGGTTTTATTAACTAGTCTCTTGACCGTTACATATTTTGAGAAGTTTCACCATTGCCAGAACCAATTGCTACCCTTTATACCACTCGTTCCTCTAGGATGAGTCACATTTCAGCTCTTTTCTTGACTCGTTAAACTCATATGAAAATATTGCTGCGTATTTTTCCCTTCTTGACTCGTTAAATAGAATAAAAATGGGGGGTTCGCTTTCACCTCTTTTCTGACCGTTTAAAAGCGAAAAGATGGCCGATCCCTTTTCATTTTGAAATCATTAACGGATGTGAAACGTCATGCACCTAGTATAAGTTTACCCCTTTTTCAGGCTGGGAGGAACTATTTAAGAAAAAGGTACTCCTTGACTGAAATGGTCATGCAATTCTCTCAAGTATTGTTTCTACCTTTTCGGGCTCGAGAGACACAAATGTATGAAAAGGGACCATGTGGAATTTTCTTTTATGTGTCTTTTTCAAACTCTCTAAACATGAAAAAGATATCGAGTTACACCTTTGTCAGACTCGTTAAAATATTAAATGACATCGGATTCGTCATCATGACGAACAGAAGCTTCTCCTTCCTAGGGTTTGTTAAACTTACTAGGTTGGATTCATCCAAAGGATGAATTTACAGTGCAAGCATATGCTATCCCCTTCAAGCTTGTGATTAAAAAATAATTGGGGTACTTGCCAAAAATGGTGGGGGAAAATTTGGAAATCTATCGAGTCATGTTGGCAGCTTACTCTTGAACATGACACTCTTTTCTTCATGTCAGGTTGGGACATCCTCTTTCGTATCATTGAAATTCTTGGGTTTGGGCTATTAATTTTTGCCTTCGATTTGATCTCTGCCAAGTTATTATGACCACCAATCCCATGGATCCAAAAGCTGCTAAACTTCCGGTTGTATCATTGATATGTTCAAGGGTTGTCCTTCTGCAGTTACACTTACCTTTGATTCTCTCTATCATCCAAAATAATTTTGCATCCTCTCGTCTCGTGTCAATGATGTGGGATTCATTATGGCCATCCTTCGACATGGTCACTTTCCATCGACATCAACTCATTATCTAGGAAGTTGATCGAGAGACTCCCTTCCAGTACCTTAGAGCTTGCATGCCTTAATGGCAAGTTCTTCGCACTCGAAGACAAGTTCACATCATTGGTTTTCAATCGAGTGATTTCACGGGTGTTTGACTTCAGTTCCTATATTCACTTTCTGTGAATTGTGCTAATAGTACCTTGAGGGCCACTGTCATTATTGGTTGCTTCTCTCACTCTTGTTAACAATTTACATCATTGACTGGTAATCAAGTGACTTTCTAGCATGTCCTACATCAACACATCTATTCGCATGCTAGAATTTGTCCTTTGATCAGGTCGTGTTGGAGCGTAAGACCCTGGACTCAGATCATATAAGTCTAGGTTGTGAAGTGGTGTGACATGTTTTATGATGATATGCATGTCTCTTTTAGATGGCTGGCGACGACCAGGCCATGAGTTATCATATGTGATCCTTCTCATTATTGGATGGCTGCAACCATACCTTGGTTCCATTATGATCCTCTTTGATGGATGGTTGTGTTGATACTTAGATCCATTTAGATGACCATTCTCTGGATGGCTGCATCCATGCCATAATTCATGTATTATTTGACAGAGATCTTAGTTTATGTATATGTATCTGTACTTTCTTGCATGTTTTCTGATGAAACACCAATTCCCCATATTGATTTATAAAGCATTTCTTCCCTCACTCCGCCTCGACCTTTACACTTTAGGGGGAATTTGTTACACATCATTTTGTCACTATCCTTGTACTCCCCATTCCTTAATCTTGGAGGACCTCTACAGTGAACCCCGCATGCTTTTACTTCATGGAGAAACTCCCATTATGTTCCTGTTCATGAGTAGATAAATTCCCTTTTGCACCATTTCCCCTGATACCATGTGAAGGTAGGTACAGTGTGGCATATGGATACCATTTTAGGCTTCTCCAAGAATTGAGGTTTGGAGCAGACACACCTCCTCAAAATATACTTAGCATACCCTACTTCCTTCTTCATTCAAGGATAGATATTAGCATTAAGGTGCAGGAAGGAAACCATCAATAGCTAGCCGATCATGGTTTAATTAGACTTATCATAGAAGATTCCCTCCAAAACCTTGGATTTCCTATCACATGGGAAACTTTCAGAGACATGCAGACAGAGGAAGACATAAAAACCCTTGAGTATGAAAAATGCCCCACTACCAGTGAAAGGGATGAAGAAGAAACAGGGAAGGATGAGGAAGAAACAGAGAAGGACGAATAGGAAATAGAGGAGGAAGAAGAGGAAGAAAAAGAGAAGGAAAGTGATGAAGAGACATAATAACATGCAGAGGAGGAAACTGATGAACAAAGTGAGGAACTAGAGGGAGAGGAAGAAGAGAAAGACAAGGAAGAGACGGATAATGGAAAAGGGGAGACAACAGAAAAGGAAGAATAGAGGTCTACAATGCAAGGCAAATAAGGGGAGGAATCACCCAGGGTATCTCCAAAACCCACTGACAGAGAGGCAACAACTTCCCTCAGTGCCCTTAGTACCCTTATCAAGAAAAAAGGGAAGAGACGAAGAAAAACTCCATTGTACTTTAGGACAATAGAAAGTAAAATAATAAGGCAAGGAAAACCTCAAACTCCCACTAAGGTTCCTATTGTCATTGAAGACTCACCAAAATAGTAGGAAAAGATAGGTCCTCTTATGAAAAATAAAGGATAAGGATCATCAGGACAAGCCTCTCCCAAGTCTCCCATCACTTATGTTAGGAGGCCTGTCACTAGATCTACCTCATCCAAAGTAAAAGGCATCCTACAGAACACATAGAAGGACCTTCAGGAAGTAGAGACCATCCTAAAAGAAACTCATAAATTGGAAAAAGAAGGGATAATGCAGCAAGAAATAGAGAAGGAGGATACAGAGCTGAGGGAACCTAGTCCTCAACCCAACCTTGAATCTTGCTACAGGTTCATTGAACGGGGTAGGGTTATTCCATAGAAATTTTCCATCCCCTTATTCTTTTAGCTTGATAAATAAAGGGAAAGAAGACATAGGTGGATGCAAATTGCCAAATCTAAATGACTAGAGGACATATGTCACATGCAGGAGAAAGTAAAGGAGATGTGCAGAGAACTGAGTAGCCTGAGGGATAGAGAGGCAATGATGAAAGGTTAGATGGAGGTAAATAATGCATGCTTAATGAGACAACTACAATAAATATAGAGTCAACTAGCATCCATGGCCAGTCTATCCTTAGAGGCAATCCAATGGAGGATGCCAACAAAGTCCTATGCATTGTATCTTAAGAAATAATGGCTACAATTCCAAATAAAGACTCTAACACAGAGAGGCACGATGCCCTTCCAGGATTATAGACAATTCATTGATATATGTGATCAAAGAACCTTGCAGGATAGGGCTAAAATGCTTGACTTCTACCTACATAACTTGGCCCTCATAGATCTGAATGTGTGGGACCCTAATTCAAAAATAGGGGACTTAGAGTTGATGGCTTTGGCATCATGGATGAATCATGAAGAAGAAAGGGATGCAGAAATGAAGAAAGTAATGGCAAGGGAAGAAACAGAGCCCCTAATGATAAGAGCTGAGCAATCAAATCCAATGGTTGTCATGAGCACCTATAACTTGATTGCAAATGACCCCCAACTTGCACCTAGGTACCTTGCTTCCCAAGAGCAAGCAATCACACACTTTGAGGACATGTTCAGGTTGTTAGGAGATGACAACATGCAAGATTTCCAAAGGAGATGGAACACTCTGACCTACATCTTGAAAATCAGAGAGTACCATTCTTCTTAGAGAATGAGAGAAGCACTAAACAGAACACCCATGTACAAGCAAGCTCTCCAAAGACTCAAAGTTAATTGTATTGGCTTGAGACTCAATCCACCACTTCTCTTAGGAATTTTGGAAGGAAGGAAGGAATAAGAAGAAAGAAAGCTAGGGGAGGAGATAGAGAGGAAGGCATGATTCTATGCATAGGAAGAGGAAACTATAATAGAAGCAAGGGATATCAGGGAGGCCACTAGAGCAATGAAAGACATGGATATAGATTGAGTTGCTCAGAGGATGAGAAACACTTTCAGTAGGGGGTGATGATGAGCCTCATCATTGGGTAACTATATGGACCTTAATACACCTCCTAGCTTATTCAAATAAACTCTTCTCATAATTTCTTACATGTTCTGAGTTTATTTTTCTTAATGAGATGAGTCAACATGAGATATTAGGCCTAGTGGACTAATGTGCATTGATTGCAGGTTTTTGAGAGAAAGTCATGGAATTTTTGGATAACTAAGGGGTGAAAATTGAATGAGAAAAGGAGGAGAGATTGTAGGAGATAGATCCTCCTCATTTACTCCTCACTCATTCAAATATTCCTCCATCAATCACACTAGCTCAGAGTTACAAGCAGCCAAGTCATGGAGATCAAAAGGCAGTCAAACTAGTCATAGTTAAAGAGCCAGTTTATCTCGAGTTTGGGAGCTGAGCCTCCCTATACGTAAGGAAGCCATTGGAGACGTCAATTTTATAAATAAGGAGGCTTAGAGCCTCATTAGGATTGGAATTTTTTCTTTAAAAGCACTAGTCATTTTTCAAGTTCAAGACTTGTGGAAGACCTTGTGATGTAATTTTCTATTTTGATAATGAGAATGAGCATTTCATTGATCCAACACTGAGTTGACCCAAAGGGTTCAAACTCTTGAGTTAAGGCCCAACCCTAGCAGCAAAGGCTCCTCTCCTTGTATTTTTATGCTTAGTTGATTTCATAAATTAATGGTTGAATTGTCTTTAGCATTATTTCATTGCAAGTAGTTGTGGATTTGATTAGTTTTCTCCCATTTGTGCCTTACTTCAATAGTAGATTAGAAGAGATAAAGGAATATCAAAAATCTATCAGTAGTTGGATTTGGCCTGACTCCTCCCTTTAGGGATCATGGTTTGAGGAAGGAACCCCTATGCATCCCCAAAAACACTGAAAACTGATTTCTCATGGAATTTAGGGTTTTATGTTACTTAGGCCAGAATTTTATTAGTTTGCAAGAATAGGATTTGATTGCCATTTCTTCTATATTTAGTATTAAATTAGATACCTTCACGGTTTCATATTACTTTGCAATTTTTCCCATGCAAGAAATAGGCAACTAGCTCATGAAAGTTTATTTTCCTTAGTTAATTGAAATCCTTCTTGCTTACATGATTTATGGATAAATGACAATGATTAATGTAGTGAAGGAGTTTTAGAAGTATAGAGAGATTTCAAAATCAACAACCTCATCCCAACTTTATCCGTCCATGATTATCACCTTCTTTCACTAAATCCCTCACCAAATTCATTATTCCATAAGAATACTTCTTCAAGCTTGTTGAGCAAATCCAACCATCTCACAACTCTGGTTTTGAGCTTTCTAGTGGTCCTAGGCACTCCCTTGCCTCATTCCATCGACCAAAAACCTTCCCTAAGCCTTACATCACCTTCCAAACCCCTCCTTTTTCTCTCGGTTGTATCCTATAGGAATAGAGGGTATCATGTAGGAATTGAGGACATCCTGTAGGACGCATTAGGACATCATGTAGGTTGACCTCTAGTGGCCTGTTTTGAGGCAAAATTGTGGAAAAGGTCCCTAGGAAGCTAGAAAAGGACCACCGCTTGCCTCCCAAGCCTTCTGACTATTCACCATCATCCCTAAGCCACCTGCCAATCACCAAAAGAAGTTAGCATTCACACTTTCACACAAAAAAGACCAAAAGAAAAACAAAGTTATTTTGTTTGTTTACATGCACAACAGTAGAATATTTGATGTTTTAATTTGCATGCCTAGGACAGTAGGATTGCATACATGTTAACTTAGCATTATTTTGAAGCAAATCCTCGTAGCAGTTAATTAGAAGAATGGTGTGTTTAAGCATTTGATTTTAGTCTTTCTTCTTTACTGCAATAGAGAAGATTTCCTTTAGCGTAGATTTCTCTTTTCCTCATTGGTAATAAAGCTTCTTCTGAATCAATAGAAGTTGGCTTAAAAAACCTTAGTGGTCTATCACTAGCTTAGCAGTGACAAAGAGTGGACCCATCACATTTACTTGTTTATATAGCGCTGTCACCTCCAAGTTTGTACGAACCCCAGGTTGATAAAGTAAAGTTCGTAGCCCCCGAAGATGTAGCATTCTTGCTGCTATACTGGTTCTCATCAGGCTTCTAAAAGGAAACAAAACATGTGATGTTGTTCTAAAGGGCAAAAATCAAATTTCTGACATGTGAGGATAAAGAAAATATTTAATAGTGAAGTTGGAAAAGCGGTGTAGAGAGTGTGCCTAGAGTATGAAACCTAAGATATTTGATGAGTTAGACCGTAAGAAACAAAGAGAACAAAATATTAACATTTTTGGGCATAAGGAAGGTAAAGAATAAGGTTTCATCATCATAAAATCTTGATCCAAAGATAAAATTTCCATCTTGTGGTTTCTAAGGCATGACTCTGGAGTTAAATCAAACAAGGAATGAGTGTTATGAGCTAGTTGCGGGTGTGCATCTCCTTTACACTTAATGAGGTCTATCCCTAATGTTTAATTGAGGCATTTAGATCATTTTTTCGGTGCATGCATACTAATATGAGATAGGTCTTTATGGCACAACTTCATAGTATGGCCTTTGATATTTATAAATAAATTTTTATTTCCCTATTGATGTGAAAAGGGGGAATGCTAATCGATATGGAACGAGTAAAAGAGGAAAAGATGGGGCAGTGACAGAGATGGGTTACTCTATTCCTAAAATAAAGAAATGGAATCAAAAATTCAGTAGTTTAGTGGGATAAATTTCAACATAGATGAGTTGGGCTAGATAATAGTTGGCATTGATGAAGAGTGAGGAAGTTCTCTCTCTAATCAACATTTCCAATGTCACAAGTGAAATATAGCACCGAGTAATGTGAGAAAATATGGAAATATGGTGTCTTTCTAAAGAGTTTTCTTGACGTTGGGTGCATTAATTTCCTTTCATAAATTTCTTTTCAAATTTATTTGCACTAATTACCAATCCATCAATACACTAGAAAATGACAAGCTTAGTGTGTGATGGAAAAAGATGCCAAACAGGTTTTTGTATAGCTAGACAAAGGATCATTGGGGTGATATAGCATTGTGATAATGCCCAGTGGGGTGATATAGTAATGGGCTAGCCAACTATGGGACAATAGACTAATATGAAAGAGTTTTGAGATGAATTAAAAGTCTAATTTGGTATGTATCATTGAATTGAGCCTTATTGGGGTGTTGTATTTTTCATTTCCCATCATTAGTGTGATGTATAGGGAGAAAGATGGTGCAAATCAAGTTTAAGTCAAAAACTTGAGGGTGTAAGAATGGATAAGTCACCAATGGGATATTGTGTCATCAGAAATGTGAGAAGTAGGGTGATACATGTAGAAATATGGTGATAGAATTGCAACTTCTTAAGGAATTTAATCTAAATCATGAGAGACAATTCTACTCTACTGATCTATGGAAATCAATTTACAATTGGTAACAACATTCACAAACATGCATAAATAACATACAAAAGTAAATATATGTATCTAGGGGAAAGAAACTAGTAAAAACCCTTTAAGCTTGCTTGCATTAATAATATGAATAGAGAATATATTACAATTGCTAGCTCCAAATATGAGCTCAACCTGCAAAAGAATAACCATTCTCTCTACTCAATAAGAAGCTATGTACCAGACTTGTCAATTTATACCCCCGTCTGAGGTCCTATTTCCTTGTGCAAATCCTAAGTAAATTAACCCCTATTCTTTATGAATTTCACCAAAATGATTATGCAATTCCCAAGGATTGATCACTGATTGGATGTAACACTTGTACACTCAAAACTAGTCTATAATTGATGTTATACTGCATTGGAATCTCCACCACAACTAAGAAATTCAAATTCCTTTCTTGCATGGGCTATTTTTTGTTGATTTATTAGCTAACTGGATGATCTCTGAGTTTGACTATGGTCCCCCCACACAACTAACTTCCAACTAGTTCTATTAATTGTTAGAACTTGTTTAACTGAGTACAACTAGAAAGTGTTAAACTAGATTGCTAAAAATTAGAAATCAACGCATGAAAACTAAACTCCAAGCCCACTAACTTGAATTTACTAGGCTAACTAAGTGAGAACAGCCATGTCACCTCAAGTAACTGCCTCCAAGTTGTCCGTTGATGTGGACATTTTGAATTTTCTCAATTTGACCAAGGCTATGTCAAATTGAACCTTTTTTGCTACACTTCTCAACAGTTCCTCTTAGCAAGAAAGGGATTATCAACCACCCCTATCCTCCACCTCTTGAATTCAAAATTCTATATTGAAAAAGCCTTTGTCAATATGTCAACATCTTGTTCCTCTACTAGAACGTATTGTATCAGAATTATCCTCCTTTGCACACAGTCTTGTAAATGATTATACCATATATCTATATTCTTAGATAGATCATGAAGTACTAGATTCCTAGAGAGCTTAATGCAACTCTGATTATCACAATAGATCATAGTTTGATCCATCTCCTGACCAAATAGTCCCACAAGTATCTTTCTCATACAGATCACCTCACATGTTGCTTGACTTGTAGCCATGTATTCATCTTCTATTGAGTTGAATGCCACAGACCTTTTCTTCCTGTTGTAGCAAGAAATTTTTAGGGAACCAATACTAAAAATTCCACCTCATGTACTTTTTCAGTTGGATGGAGTCCCTACCCAATCTTCATCTATGAATCCACACAACTTCACTCCCTCTATCTATTTGTACCATAACCCATATTGGTAGTGCCTTTGGGGTACCTTAAAACATGCTTATCTTCCTTCCAATACAAGTTAGCCAACCTTACCATAACTTAGCTCAATTCATTGACTGCATAGCACATATCTAATCATGTGTTCACAAGATACATCAGTGAACCACTAGCTATCAGTAAATGGTAGCATCAACCTCTTCACTTGAAGTGGCATTCTCCTTCCTCAAGTTGGTCACTAGAGGTGTCTCCATGGGCTTATAACTCTCCATGAAAATGATCTACGGTGTCTCAGTGGCATACCTTCCTTGAGAAATAAGAAAATTCATGTTACCTTGCCATACTTCCAGCCCCAAGAAGTAGTGCATGAAACCCATGTCTTTCATCCCAAATTTTCTTGCAAGGTCCTCCTTACAAGAGTTGATCGGCTACTCATCATGTGTCAATATTATATCATCAACATATAATACAATAATAAGAAATTTACCTTATACCAAAATATGATATAGGTTTGAATTTTCTTCAATTTTGGTGAATCCGAATCCAGTGAGATAACTATCGATTTGAGTGTACAAAGCTTGGGGTGCTTGCTTGAGACTGTACAATGATATCTTGAGTTTGGACACATGAGACTCTCGATCAAATGCCTCAATACCTTTTGGTTTTTCTATGTACACTTCCTCATCAAGAAAAACATTGAGAAATGTTTTTACTTACATCCATGTTGTGGATCTTCCACCCTATCTATGCAACTAGTGCAAGAATTGATCTAATGGATGAATACCTTGCTACAGGAGAAAATTTTTCCTCATATTAAATTCCCTCAACTTTAGAGAATCCTTTGGCCACAAATCTGGCCTTATACTTCTATATGCTTCCATCTGATACATGCTATACTTTGAAGATCCATATCGAACCCATAATTTATTTATCTATCGGTCTTGGGACCATTTCGAAGACACTATTCTTCATGATGAATTCATATTCTTCCACAATTGCATCAAACAAAACAAGTTTCTCAACTTCTTCCTCCAAATAGGATGGCTTAGCGTCTACAAGCTCAGTCATTAGATACATGTAGCTAGTGTATGTATAAAATAAGCTCCTTTGCCTGTGAAAATTTGAAATAGCTCCCACATTCTCCATCTAATCCTGCATGAATATATTAGATTCCTTATTCCTCTTTATACCTTCATTGGATGGTTATATTTAAGTGGATT
Source organism: Pinus tabuliformis (assembly GCA_031772625.1). Lineage (NCBI taxonomy): Eukaryota > Viridiplantae > Streptophyta > Pinopsida > Pinales > Pinaceae > Pinus > Pinus tabuliformis. The sequence continues at coordinate 1,446,209,884 of CM062820.1, forward strand.
TCTCCACTTTGCCTCCTCTCTTCTCCTCCATTTATGGTTGCTCCACAACTTCTTGAGCCTCCTCCTTTGGAGCTAAAAGCTCTTCTTCTGTGGGATTTGAAGCTCCCTCTCAAGAAAGCATCTCAATTCTTTATCCTCATCAACTTTACATGCCTTCGCACAACTGTCATTCTAGGGGAAGGTAAAAACACATAGTAATTATGTGGAGTTTTGGTGTAAACCAAAAAAAATCCCAAGTCTGTTGTTGGCTTAAGTTTCTTCCTCAAATATTTGGAGAAATATAAGTAAAAAAAAGCTCCTAAACTTGAAAACTGAGACACATATGGCTTTATCCCTGAGAAATCCTCCTCCGATATAATCATACCATGAATCTGATGAGGACTCTAGTTTTATCAGTAGATTTTTAGGTTACATGCCTCTCCCCACAAATGTTGGTAGGCCTTGGTCATGTACCATAAATTTCACAACTCCCACAATTCTCTGGTTCTTTCTCTCAGCTACCCCATTCTGTTGTGGGTTATGGGGAGTTGTCAGTTCTCTTCAAATTCCTTCTTTGGCACAAAATTCCTTGAAGGAATTCAAAACATACTTACCTCCATTTTCTCTCTTGAGAGACATCACTTTCTTGCTAGTCTCTTTCTTAACTAGTTCCTTGAATTCTACAAATTTTGAGAATGTTTCATCCTTCTTCTACATGAATAAGATCCAACACTTTCTTAAGAAATCATAAATAAAAATAACATAGTATTTATGTTTGGCAGTGGAGGCTTTCGAGAAGTGTCCACAAACTTCAAAGTGGACTCTCTCCAAGACTACATTTTCTTTGTTGTCTTGATCATGGAATGTAGATTTTACATACTTCCCCCAAGTACAACCTGTGTAGACATCCTACTACTCAAGTTATCCTTTAGGGAGGCTAGTGGTTATTTGCTACATAGTTTTATGGGTTCCATGATGCAAATGCCAAGTCTTTTGTGCCATAGTTCACCAACATATTGACTCTACACATTCTCTACCTTACTACTTAATACAACGTAATATTCCACATCAATTTTATACATGGTCTTCACAAGAACCTCGATTAGCTTCACCTTCCCAATAGATATGTGTCTCAGAAAGTATTTCCCTTTAATTAAGATCACATGAGAGCCACGGTCTTCCAAAACTGCTATAGATATGGGTTCTTCTTCTAGCATGGTACAAACATAACACCTTTGAGGTGATGTGGGGATCCCGACTACCTCTTAAAGGTTATTATACCAATATCAATAGCACTATACCTTCTGTCGTCCCCAACCTCAATATGCATCTAGATATATTTCTCCTCCAGGTCATTGAAAAACTCTCTACACTCTATCCTGTGGAATGTCACACATGAATCCAAGTACCACACTCTCCTGATCACAATGCTGGCCATGCATATGATCAAGGTGAATTCTAACTCCACTGTGAAGCCAATGCTTCACCTGTTGTTCCTCCTGAGTTCTTATTGCTAGAATTTTTGTGTGGAAACTTTGTAGCATAATGCCTAAATGCATTACAACTGAAGCATCTTATTTTGGAAAAGTATTTATTCTTGCCCCTTTGGCTGGAATCTAGTTTAGTCTGTGATTTCTTCCCTTTTCCCTTATTTCCCTTTCCAACCAATGCAAAATTTTCTTCATCCTCTCCCTTGGATGAACTTCCATCTATGGTATTTTTCTGATTTATTTTTGTACCAAATTAGACCATAAGCGTTACCAATTTAGTAATTTCTCCCTCCCACTCACCAGGTCTTGGTAGCTATGCCAATATTTTGGAAGGCCTAGAAGAGTTAGTCTCACTAGGTCATCTTCTACAACATTCACACCAACCCCTCCAAGCTCATCTTGAACTTCTGTAAATTTGGTGAGATACTGTGGAATAATATCATTCTTCTACATATTAATGTTTCAAAGTTTGTCTTTGAGGCCTAATTTTCTATGGTCACTACTGTTTTCAAATAGTTCAGTGAGTGCCTTCCACATTAAGAAAGGAGTTTCTTTCCGATGGATATTTGATATATTGTGGTCTCTCACTCCCTCCAATATTATTCTCCTCGCCTTGGCTACATCATTTCTCCATTCAGATAGGTTCTGAGCGTTAGCTGATCCTAGTTTTGGAATTTCTCTCTTGACATATTCCAACAATACATTGTCATCAAGCACTCCCTCCATGTGATCTTTTCAGGCAATGAAGTTGCAAATTTGAAACTCGAGATGAAAAAATTCAAAATTATTTTTTTAATGTGATTCGTTCTCTATTACAATGCAAAAATATGGTGATATAATTGTAATTGCTCAAGGAATTTAATCTAAATCAAGAGACACAATTCTACTCCACTGCTATGCGGAAATTAATTTACAATTTAGGATAACATTCATAAACATGCATCAATCACATACACAAGTACATATATTTATATACGAGAAACCAATTGGTAAAAACCCCTTAAGCCTACTTGCGCTAACTAGATGAATAGATAATCTATTACAATTGTTATCTCTAGCTCTGAGCTCAACCTGCAAAATAATAATTGTTCTCTCTACTCAATGAGAAGCTCTGACCTAGACATAGTTCATTTCTTCCACCACCTAAGCTCCTATTTCCTTGCACAAAGCCTAAGGAAATTAGCCCCTATTCTTTATGAATATCCTCAAAAATGATTGTGCAATTCCCAAGGATTAATCATTGGTTGTATGCAACACCTATACACCCAAAACTAGTCTACAACTGATGTTACACTACCTTCAAATCTCCACCACAATGAGAAATTCAAATTTCTTGTGTGAATGAAATATTTTTTGTTGATTGATCAATTAACTGGATGATCTGTAAGTTAGACTATTGTCCCACTACACAACTGACCTCCAACTAGTTCTAGTAACTTTTAGAACTAGTTTCACTGAGTACAACTAGAAATAACTAAACTAGATTGCTACAAACTAGCGATCAACACATGAAAACTAAACTCCAAGACCAATAACTTGAATTTTCTAAGCTATGTAAGTGACGAGATCCATGCCTCCTTAGTTCACTGCATCCAGGTTTTTTGCTCATGTGGGAATTTCATTTTTTCTCAATTTGACCAAGGCTAAGTAAAATTGATCATTTCTTGCTACACTTCTCAATAATACAACCATTGAACAAGGAAATTTAAAATATTATTTATTCAATATGAGATTCTTTGCATAGTTGTATCATTAAAAAAGTTCTTAGTGGGGTGATATAAGGCCTAAAAAAAAATCTAGGGGAGGAAAGGCTAGATTTAGTCATATGTTGAGTGTCATATCACTGGAGTGATGAAGATCACAAAGCCATTCCATTGGTTTAGTCATTATTATGGTGATACAAGGCTTGAAACATAAATTATACATGTCTAGAACTAATTTAAAGACTCTTCATTGGGTGTTATTTCATTGGTAAAATTCAGCTACGAGAACCTTGTATAATTGGGTTGCCCAAGTTCCTAGTAAAGTATCACTGTAATGGTAATTGGTGGTGTTGTTGCATCTAGAGAAAACCTTCAAGTTGAGTATAAGTGTCAGTGCCTATGACATCTTAGAGTCTCTTAAATATGAATCATTGTCACTCAAGAGTTAAATATAAAATGATCTAAATCGGGTTCAATAATCATACTCAGAGACTAACCACATTACATACATTGACTACATTTCATTCTAAGTAATTAAATTTCAGCCATGGTGGCCTACACATAAATAGTGAAGCCTTTTTCTTTTTGTTGCATAGATGAGGGAAGAGATGGAAGAAAGAAGTTTGGTGCAGAGGGCTAGAGATAAAATCATGTACACTAAACTTTAGTAGAATAATGCATATAGAAAGGAAATGAAATTAGAAACCATGGAGCACATTTTAAGGCTATGAATCTTACATATACAAGTACCATTTTCAATAACATGGCATAGATAAATATTTCATACAAGATTGAGTTCCAACAGCTATAATTTGATGATTTCTAAGAGGAAAGAAACACATATGAAAATCGTAAATGAGGAGAGTAACACATACTCCACATATCAATGCTTGGAATCACCAAAAGCTTCTTCATTAATCTTTTAGAATAAGATAAATGTCATAACATCTTAGAACTTGCAAAACTTGTAGAATATTGCAGCCTCTTAGCATCAAAATCAAACCCTTACAAATGAGTTCCTCCTCCCTTTTATAGGGAGAGTCCTACTAAAACTAGTTAGAAAGTATCTTCTAGTGCAACAACTATCTAAACTAATCAGTTGTACGAATGTGCAAAAGGCCTAACTGTTCTAATTATTACATAAAAACTTGATTATTTCTTGAAAATAAAGTATTTACAAAATTTCCAAAATGGTAGATATATATCATGATTCCAAATCAGAAAATATCTTCAATGTAGGCTCGCTTGATCCTTCGAGGTGGACCCATGCTCAACTACCTGGACTCACTATAGGTTAACTAGTTGGTTACATCTTTTACACAAAACTGTGTCTAGTATAGGAGTGTGAATAAGGGTATTGTAGGCCATCCTTAAATTCATGAGCTCAGTGTAATTTGGCCTAGCTATGAACATGGTCTTCACGAGCCACAAAAGTTGTAAATATCTTTGCAGATAATTCACTATGATGTTGTCATTGAGAGTGCCAGTGTTTTCCTATGATGATTCCTCCTTGCTCTTGGCCTCAGCTAACAATTTCTCATACTTCTCCCATGGAAAAAACTATCCTTGGAAATCCCAATAGCTAGGTAACCCTACTCTGGTCCTCTCGTCAAAATTAGAGTTGAATGTAGCAACTAAAGTTTCCACCTCATTCACACATGCTTTAGCCTTATCCCTCACTTCGTTCTTCTGGATGATTTTGGCAGCTTCTATAACTGCACATTTCCTATCAATGATGTCCATTTCCCTTAATTCCTTAGCAAATTTCTCATTTAGGAGCTTGATAAACTTCTTAGTAGTGCTAGCATTCTTGGCATTCTCCTCTTTGGATGTCAGAATAAAGAATTGATTGGTTATCGCTATAGATTTATCTTCTACAACTAGTGTGTTCACATATTTTCTTTATTTCAAATATGATATCATCCCAGATTACTTACATAGCTTCGACGAGGGCCATGTTTCCCTTCAACTTATTCTTCAGTTCTTTCATCTCATCTTGTGCCACTTGATACTTGTTATTAATTTGATCCACACTTTCCTAGGTGGACTTGATTTGTTTCTCCTTATTCTCCAATATGTTCTTGGAGTTTTCCAAGTCAATTTGGACTTTATTTAGCTCGCTTTCCAATAGTTGTAGTTCTTTGAGAGCCTTGGTTAACTACTCAATCGGATTTTGTGGGTTGTCCAACACAACTACCACACATATATGGGAATCAATATTTTTTTGGAGCTTAGATACGTTCATCTTGAGTGCTACCACTTCATTATTCATTTCAATAATTTCCCTGGCTAGGATTTCCTTCTCGTTTTCAATTTGTGCCATTTCCTTGGTTGATACATGGTCTGAAAAAAGCATTTTAAGTTGCTACCTTAGTGACTAAATTTCTGATTGTGAGTCTTTCATAATCACATCTATGGAAACCTTATCATTGGGATCCTCTCTCAGCTTGATATTCATGTCTTTGTAGCCTTCATTTAGGAGATGGAGGGATATTGAGTTGGCCTTCTCTTGTTTTACCTTAGTAGCTTATTTCTCCAACAACTTATCATCCTAATGGTTAATGGTTAAGGCTCCCTTGCTCAACTCACTATATATCATCTCCCATGCCTGCTCATGTAAATTAATTTTATCCCACAAAGGGACACTAGTCATGTCTGGAGATAAGTCCACTACCCTGAACTATGGTCTAGATGGGAGGGACTACACTAAAGGGTGATACAAGGAGAAATTTATTTGGCTTCCTCCTAGGTCCATGGATGAAAAGAGCCTGGTATCATATGGAACTGAATGAGAGGCTAGTTATGTCAACATTTCGTCTCTAAACTTTTTGTTCATTTCCTCTATTAGTTACCCATCCTCCTATTTAGGGAATGATACTTGTGTCCTCCCATTTAAACCTGAGATTTTTACCTTAGTTGAATTGGAGGTAGTAGCTTGTTGGGGATCCTCCATTTGTACTTGGAAGTTAGGTCACCTTCTTGGTCAAGGATGCAATTCCATCTCGGTGTCCCCTACCTCGTCAATGCTCCTTTTCTAAGAATTTTCCTTTGTGTTTGGTGTCTCAATCTCTATATCTATATTGATGGGCCATGAATCAAGATTAGCCTTCCATTCTAACTCTGGCCTAGATTCACATTTATAAGCAGAGGCATTGATGTCTTTCCTTCTACTAGAAATAATAACATGCAAGTCATAATGCCATACTTCTCCTATTTCAAAGTTCAACTCCTTTAACATAAGTTCCACCTGCTGAAAGCTTATCTAGAGTTCACAACGAAGGGACCTATAGTCATATGAAGTTTAAATATATAACCATTTTTGGTAGGGACAAAATTAATTTGGTCTATGTTTAGGCTTTGTTTGATGAACTCCAAGGAAAAATTTCTCATGGGCATAAATACAAGAAACCGGTAAGGAGGCAATTCAGATCATATAATCTGGTTTCAGTGTAATATTCAAACAAGTACCAGTCATCTACCCTAGTATTGTTGTTGACTTGAAGAATCCTCCTATGTTGGGGTAAAAATCTAGGAGGGGAGACTTTGTTGATAATCTTATAAGCAGTGGCCATGAAAGTAGAGAGAAAATGATAAAGCTCCTCATTGTTGGGCCTCTTCTTCAAAGAGTTGTCCCAATCAACCACATACTTGGTTTACATATCGGAGTCTACAATGTTGAGACATAGGTACTAGAATTCCTCCATGTGAGTGTAAAGAAAAAATAAACGAATTTGGAGTAGTAACCAAAGGAGGATGCTATGTAGAATTATTCGCACTGGAACTTGATGGATTCGACAAGGAGAGAGGGATGTCGAGGATAATGTATGGCTTCGTTATTTTATGTAAAATATATAAGGACTTTTTAGAGACATTTGTTGTCTTGTGTTCACCAAATATCCATAGGATAACAGACAGGATGAGCTGCACAAAATCCAAAAATAAGTAAATGGGGAGGTTGTCTGAGTTAGAACAAAATTGTGCCTTTGGGGCCAAGATTAATTGGTGAATGACCTGTTTCTCTCCAAAGGAGAGCCCAATTTGATCATATATGAGCATGGTCTCTATGAACTTCTCCAAATTCAGGGATTTTGGATAACAGAAGGTGTCATGTATTAATTCAAGAGTGACATCCAAAATTTTATGCCCAAATGAGGATGAGTTAGGATATGAATTATGGGAAATAGTACACAATCAGGGTGACTAACTGGTATAGTCCTAACTGAATTACTTGGAAGGGGTCTTCCTTATCAGGTTCATAGCCATAAAAGTAAGAAAAGAGGCTAAATAGATTTAGAGGGAAGAAGGGATAATAATTTCCCCCCTTGGTTTCAATGAGGGGTTTGGTGGTTTCTTCTTTGCGATTTTTCATGAGCCCTTCTTTCATTTGAGCATGGTGAAAATTGTGCAAGGATAGGGGAACTATAAATTACTTGGTAAGTGGAGGACACTAGATGCTGAGGGTGTGTGAATTTCCTTACATAGGCTAACAGTCAGGGGAATGTCGATGTGAGCAGATGGAGTGACTTGACAGAAAACAATTTTAGATAGATGAGTTCAAATCACAATGGTCAGTGCACGGTGGTGCAACAGTTTCCTCATGAGGATTTTTGGTAGGAAAATGGAGGGATGGCATGGAGGGAGACACGTGGAGGATTTATATTGGGTGGAGGAAGAGGGAGGAGGGTGATGTATCTAAAAATATCATGCTTGCTTTCCAATCTCACCTATAGTGGTCCTTGCTGTGGAAGTGGTTTATTCATTGGTATAATTATGGATAGGCTCCTTTTAGCTCCTACAGAAGGATGCCTACGCTAACTTAGAAGCTAGGCTCAACCCCCCAAAATTAATCACAACCATTAATTTGAAATTTCCACTTTACTAACTCAATCTTTCCGGGGGTAAGCACTGGCTTAACCATCACGCTTGTCTACCCACTACAGCTTCTCCCAGGTGGTGATGATTAAGGATGGATGATGATACACCCCCTTAGGTGGTTGTTACTCAATAATTTATGCTCAAAAAGTGGGGGAAGGCCCACTGCCACTTGATGACTCCTACACACTTGAAAATGGTGTTGCTTAGGACTTACTCACTAGTGAGATGGAACCCAAATGCTTTCGTGCTCAATTCCCTTGGTCCTTAGAATCCCGACTCCCTTTGAAATGTAGTTTGAATTTGTTATAGGGCTCTGACCCTCCGGGGTATGTTTCGAGGATGAAATCATGAAAATGTTAACCAATCCATGTGTTGACCTATGATTGGTCTAAGTGTCATCCATAAATGATCCCTTTGGATACTTAAAAACTTAAAAACTGTCTACCACATTCTTGGTCAAAGGAGAGAGAGAGAAGGGTACCTTAGACCTAGCCATGTGAGAAATTTCTATGTAAATGGTTCGATTCCCATGCCTTCAAAAATTAATTTAACCAATTCTTATGGGGTTCTGGGATTGTGGGGTCTAAGCCTCCAATTTATGTCATGGTGTTCTGTTAGTAGCGGGTATCGACTTTGACAGTTGAAAGATCCCTATTCCCTAGTCCGTAGAGCCTTTTGAAATTGATTTTCCGATGAGTTATGAGATTCTGGGGTCTCTGAGATTTTGAATTTTATGGGACCAACTTTGACTTCAGATCCTTATCTTTTGATCTAGGAGGCCATTTTCATACTTCTTAATACCATTGGAAAACTCTTCTTGAGCACTTTCTGATTGAATGGGTTTGATATGGTCTTTGAGCTCATTTGGTTCTCTAAAAATGGCTCCAAAATCTACTATGCTTTCCACCTCAGCCCCTTTCTCTATATGAAGAATAGGAGGAAAGAAGAGGAGGGTACAACAGGTGGTTCCACATATCACTAGGATAGTCATCAAGGCTAACCAACGTCTTAAAATCATGCTTAAAAATTATTCTAAGGTGTGTTAGGGCCAACAACAGGGTGATATGAGCTTAGGATAATTAGGCTTAAAAGGTCTATGATTAGTCTCTTTAGAAGCAGGGACCCTCATTTTTCTTTAGGTAGAATTGGTATATAGGAAACTAAGGAGAGTGGTTGTAGCTGCTACAACAATTGGTGATGTACTACTAGAACATTTGAATCTCTAAGTCTTTTCTAGGGATGAGCTAAAAGTCACTTGTCATGATCATGCCTTTAGGGCATGCTGATATTTCCATGAGGATACCACTACTTCAAATTATGGAATGCTAACATACATAACCTTCCCCTTTCTAAATTTGGGTTAAAGCTCAATGGGGGAGTAGAAGGGTGTATCTTATAATGTAGGCCATCATTTTGATTTTGCACTTTGCTACCATGGAGACAATTATACTCTAGGATATAAAAATATCAAGCGTTTATGATGTATCTATTGTTTCTCCACTTGCCACAAGCATCCATATCTTGAGCGGATTTGTCACCCTAGAATCACAGGCATTTCTTTGCTTCTAGTGATCATCCATAGACCTATCAAAGATACCTACATGTTAAAGTTGCTCGAGAAGAAAATGTCAATCCTTTACCTTTCCATGTACTCACAATTATTATTTTTTATTATTATTGTTTGGATTTGTTGGGCCATAAGTTGGATGAGCGATCATGTTCTTGTTTGTGCAAGATAGCTAGGATGATTCCTATTCTTCAAAATTTATAGGTCGCCTATAATAGATATGTATCCTTGTTTTCATTGCTTATTATAGGTGCTTTGAATTATAATAAGGCCCAAGTTAAGATTATATAAGATGTATTTAGGCCTTTTAACTAGTTCAGTAATTTGGTTATTGTCCATTCAACACTATCATAATTCATAGAGTATTCCCCACATGGTTATGATCATATTACACATAGGTGGAATTTGAGACTGTGACTATCATAAAATACCCCTAGATGTGGTTCATGTTCCAACATATGTTGTGCATAAAAGGAGAAGTCTAGTGGAGAGAACCATTTTTAGGAGAAAAGACTATAGAGAATTTAGTGTTAGAGAAGGGTTTATTTATGTAAAAAATGAAAATTAGGATAACTAGAAAAACTAAAATGGAAGAAGAAAATAGGAAATAAGCAAAAAATGTTAACACAAGTGTATTTATATACAAGCGATGGTATCTAAGGCTGCTATGCAAAGTGATTTTTTAGGGTTTGTCTATTTACTTGGAGAAGATCAACTTATCCCTCTAGATTTTGAATTTGGTATGTTCCTAGGCCAACTTTTTAGTTCCTAAGTAGGGATTGAGCCATAAGGGTTGAAATTTTATCGGTTTACCATTATTTCCAATCTTGTGATAACATGGTTATAAACATGTTGATATGTATTCCAGATTCCTAGAACATGTGACTGACATGAATTCTAGATGTGTGAACGTTTGTAGATGAACAGAATTGGTATTAACATGGAAACGTAACAATTAATTTGTTTATGTTAATAAAACTAACAACTATCTGTGTTTGACGACACATACGAAGAAACAATTGAAACAAGAAATAAAAGGATGCAAAACATTGAGATACAAAATAGCATGGAGCAAGTCCACCATGTGTAGCAAAGGGAAAGATCCCTTAACAAAGGAGAAATCCTTAGGAGGCTAAAAGTTGAACTAAAGAGTTGCAAGATGGAAAATAAAGGGCTTATTTGAAGGAAAAAAGGTCAGGCAAGGTTGAACACAATACTAGTACAAAATTTGTCATATATGTAATGATTGCTACAATATGCTTCAACAAGATATAGAAGAATGTCATGTTGACAAGGCCAGAAAGAAACCTTGAAAGGATGCAGAGGTAGGAAAAGTGGTTCATGTTGGAACTGTGGAGGGGAACATCTAAGAAGAAACTTCCCTGACTACCAGCAAAAGGATAAATGATCATGCCAACCCTAGGAACATGAACCAACAATTGCAAATAGTGAAGTAAGTGGCTCATAGAGGAAGAAAGATGAGGGATCATCTCTTTAAGCTCTTAAAAATACTGAAAAGGTTCCTCTTGAACTATTTAGGCAGATACTGAAATTTTGAGGTTGCTATGAGATTTGAAAAGGATTATGAAGAAAATCTTGTGCATATGTTGTTGATGGATAGATTGAATACCAAAAATCAAGAGACTTATTTTGTTGCAGACTAATGGATGATGTTGAAGGATATGTTTTTCATGTCTTTGTTGTTATTATTGATTATTGTTTCTGATCTCAAATTTTCTTGTTGTTTTTTCTGTTGACATTAAACATGACGATGCTACTTTGTGTTGTTATTATGTGTAGCTTTTGTGGTCTTTCTCTATTATTCATTTATCCCTTATTTCCCTTTTTTGGTTTGGTATTGGTTGATTGTTGGACGTGGGAAAGGAAGGAAAAGGAGCTATGGAGAAGAGTTGAATTAAAATCCAACCAGAGGTGTAAGACATGGTTATCATGGAAGTAGATTTTATAATTTCCATGTATCGATAAAAAAGTAAGGTTACTTAATGGGTTCTAGGATTTTGTGTAATATCATTGGGAAATCAAACAAGAATAGCCTGTTGCTGAAATTTATGTCATGTTTATGTTCTTGATAATTTTGGTGAGCATGAACGAAAAATAATAAAGGCTGAAAATTGATAGTATGTAAACAACATGGATGATGACAGGCTGAGTTAAATGAACTGTTGAATGTTGCAACAAAAAAAATGTTAGTGGAAAGCGTTGGTAATGCAAACATGATAAAAAGGGTAAAAGGGAAGGAAATAGGTGAGAAATATCCTTTGGTTGAGTTTTGAAGTTGTTTTTTTGGAATTAATGCATGCTATCCATATATAGTAGGAGATTTTCTAATGTCAACATTACCTGGTATGTGAATGTGCTATATTTCATGAACATGGTAATGATGAAATGATTGTATGTAATTCCATTTATTTTGACAAGTTACTATCGAGAATCATCTTATGGAAGGACGATTGGTTAATGCTCATAAAAAATATGATGAATATATGAATGAAATGTTTTTGATAACATGATGAGGTTATCCAATAATATCACATTTCATGTAAGGTATCCAATGTGTAAGTGGGAATTCTTGTTCTCAATTACTATTATGATTATTTTACTATGCCATGTATGTGCCCATGTTTATATTATGTTATGACAAGAAAATGTTGAATGTTATATAAGCATGTATACTAACTATTAACTGGATTCATTGGTTAGATCATGAGGAACATGATGAAATCTTGACTAAACTGAGGGGGGGAGGGGGTGAATCAGTTTAGTACATTCATGGAAATTAAAAAATCTTTACTTTTAATTGATTAACTGAAAAATTATATGAGAAAATTAACACATAATAAACAACATATGTTACGTGTACCAACAAGTACTAAACAAACCAAAATATCACATAAGAACATAAAAATAGCACACATAAAGACTAGATATGTATAGACCCATAAAGGGAGAAAACCACAACTTTGTTATTGTTGTGATGTAAAAGGCAAGCTCCTACCCTCTTATTACATTTGATTTTCTTAGGCTCCAACCTACATGAGGCTACTACCTCAATTTTTTAGCAAGTTAAAACATGCAAAGGAGCTCCAACTCACGTAAGTTTTCTATAGGCTACAACCCATAGTAGGCTCCTACCTCAACAGGATACAACCTATTATTTATTAAGCTCCAACCTGAATGGAGACTACAATCCCCTACTACATACAATGAAAAACATGTTGATTTCTTTATCTCTACCTTTTCTCCCCTTCAAATTTTATTCACATAAGCTTCATGTGTGTTAGGTAACTAATGGAAAATCAACTCTCACACATGCTCTCTAACTCTCTAACCTCTAACCAAAACATTATCCTTCCAAATTCACATCTTTTATAAAGTTAGTTTGATGGTTTTTTGTATCACACGTAAGAATATGAAGTGAACAGGTTTGAATCTTTTCTTTCCACTCATTCGCTTCCAAACTCTTCATATTTTGAATATAAGAACACAAATAAGTGCTCAATTATTATTTTCAACCACCTATAATGATTAAATACACCAACATAATTCCAACATATGAAAGAAAGTAACACATTATAACATCATAACACATGTAAAACATTCACTCTCCAATGAAATAAATATGCATGCAACATATGAAAGTAATGCATCACTTTCCAAAGCCATATATTTGTTCTACAACATCTTGTATCACTACTTCATGCCATTGCCTCAGTAGCCTTGAGTCTTGCCTTGTCTGTCATGGATTCTTTGCGTCACATCTCACTGAATATCTCTCTTCAACTTTTCTATGTTACATACTAAACTCTACAACATTGTTTGTTCTACTTGGCTTGTTGCTCCCAATATATCAGTCAATCTCCAGCTTAACAAATCAACATGTCATGTCTCTATTATTTTGTTACTTCTCCTTTGTTGTTTCGCTGCCCAACATGCTCCTGCCTTGCCTCTCCTATTGTTCTATACCTTACTTATCCTATTGTTCCTTTGATTTTTTTGCTCCTTTTCCATCACATATTTACTGCTCTTTAGCTACTTATTTTCCTTGTTGTTGCTCCTTTTCAATCATAGCAAATGTGTTACACAAAAATATCGTCACCATGATTATTTGCAGTCAGTATGGGTCTATCATCACTTTTACTGTCCTCCTAAGCAAGTCTCAGACCTCAGCTCTTCAAATCAAGCTTTGGAAATGAGAGAAAGACATTAAAAATCAATGTAACTCTGGTTCCGCACTTTCTCTCATGGTCACCCGCGGTCCCGCACCTTCTGTGTACAAAAGCTGTGTACCTGGCCGCTCTGTCCCTAACGGTGTAGGTGCGGACCCCTATGAAAGTCAAAAGGCGCAAATTTTATCTTTAAAAACTCACTTTGGCTTAATTCTAGAGGTTTCTAGAAGGAATTTTGACTTGGATTGTTTGCTCTGAGGTGGTTCATGCATCCCAAAAGAGAAGGAGCTAATCCCTTGATGAGAGGAGCTATCACTTTGAAGGAGGGCTCTATCTCTTTGAAGGAGGACCTAGTAACCTCCCTCCATTGCACTATAAATACAGGCATTGGGCTGGTTGCTAGGGAGATTAGAAGCTGAACATTTTTTAGGGTAAATGCTGGTGAAATCAAGACTTCCTAATTAAACCTAAAGAGGAGAGATCACATACGTTTTTGGTTTCATTGGGGAGTGAGTGAAACTTGTCAAAGTAGAGGAGACTTCTTGCTGGACCCTGGGAAGAGCTTGTACAGCGTCAAGGCAAAGGTTGTAAGGTTCTTCTTCTTTTGAATTAATACAATCAAACTCATTTTTCTCAACAAGTATCTTATGTTATTTGTTTCATGGACTCCTTGACTTTCATGTTAAATATGTTTTATGCAATTGGCTTTTCAGGTGCTATTTAATTTGTTTGCCTTGTTTGTGTTTGCAGATTCACAAAAAGGAGCTCATTTGGATCAAAGGAGCAAGGGCATCCACAAGCTAGCGTTGGACCTAAGGTAGGCCCTAAAAACACTTGTTTGCTATTGTTTATCAAAGCATATTTAGAGAAAGATAGTGTCTGGTTGGTTTGCTTGTCATTAGGTCTTCTTTAGATTCTAGGAAGGTCTATCTTGTCCTCAAGATCGACTTATTCCGTGTGACAAAATGGCGACTCCGTTGGGGAATTGATTGTTTTCCTTGTTTATACTTTGACCTGAGAAACTGTATTTTTTTTCTGTTTTTGACTTGATGATTGTGGGATTGGGCGGATTTAGTTAATTTTGAGTTGGTTTTTATTTTTCATAGTTTTGGGAGAAGTACGCACCCTCTGAGTTAAGCACAGTGCGTACCTGTATGCGCTTTTGCTTTGTGCACAGATCATGAACGCACTTGTGTAAACAGGATACCTGTGTACCCTGTCAAAATTTTGAGAAATTTTAAATTTTTCTCTTTTTTATCAGTTTACAATTTGTTTATAGGTTTTATCCATTGCCCAGACCTGCGTGTACTCTGTCAAAAACTTTCCTTGGTTTAATTTCACTAGTGTTAGGATTTTAGGTGAAATTCCTAGGAGTTTTGCTTGTTGCGTTTGTTTTTTCATTTTGGTTGTGTAGTGGCTCTGAGCTTAGAAGCTATAGGGACTTCAGATCACCTTAGTGTCTACCAGCCTTCTTATGAGTCTGACCATGTATAAAATCTCCCCTTGTTGAGGAATCCGCTTTGTATTTTCTCATTTCAAAACTTCGAAAAGCTTGTATTTGAAAGTTTGGATTTTCATTTTCAAAAAGAAAACAAAATTGGTTGTTCTTGACTGATTTGTGATTCTGCATAAATTAGTCCTTAGCTTGCATCTAGCTGAGTAAAACATCCTTAAAAAATACTTTTAGTAGGCTTTGACTTCAAATAGGTTTTTATAGTTTGTAGATCTCAAAGTTAATCATTTTCATTAGTTTTGAGTGTTTTGCAAAAAAAAATATATAAAAAATCTCTTTTGGAAAAAGTTTGTTTTTTGTAGTGATTAAGTGCTTTGAAACGAAAAAGGGAAAATTTTGTGAAATAATTAGTTGTCTCGTTTTGAGTGCTTTGGAAAGGAAAAGCTCTTCTTTTAATTTGTTTAATTGAGAAAGATTTGTGTTTACAAAGTTTTTTCATTCTCAAACTCTTTCTTAGTTTAGAAATTCATCGAAGAGAAAAAGATTGTTTAGATCATCTTAGGTGCATTTTTAGTGATTTTGAGTCGAGTCTTCATACCACAAGTTTCATCTCCACGCATTTGGACTTAAACAAAAACCACTAAAATTAACGCTTAAAGTAAAATTCACCTTGTAACATTTTTATTTCTAGGGCTCTGATACACCAACTTAGCTTAGGCTAGTGTCTTGGAGTAGGAGAGTAATTAACTCTCCAAGACAGTAAAAACAAACAAGTAGCTGTATCTTGTGGTAGGGAAGAAATCCAATTGTTGCATTTATGCTCTGGGAAAGCTCCTCTTAAAGGAGAAGCACGAGATCGTGTCTGAACCAGTGTGGGAATCAATCCTTCCTCATTGGGAATGATGCCAGATATTCACGTATTAAAAACGGTAAACCTCGGATTAACCATTGTCAAGGAGCCTGGGGTCACTTGTTGGTAAACCTTGGATCATGTCAAGGAGCCTTCAAGGGGATTGAGCTTGCTACTCTGCCCTTGCGTGCATATCGGATCGTATACTGTTCCCCTAGGTGTATTTGTCTCAGTTGGTAACCTTAGTGGCCATATTCTTTAGGACTCTTCCCGAGGTGACAGTGGTGGGAAGATCCCACTGTACGTATAGCAGACGTCGGCTAGACTCACTTGGATTTTCTGGGGGGTTCACTTCACTCGAGACGGTTAAGTGGAGGAACTTGTGCCAGTCTATTCATTAAGCAGGTTGCCGGGGTAACTGTTCCAACCGCCATTTCTGTACTGAACTCTGCGACGTTGGATTTCATCACCAACTAGTGTTTTCAGTCCGGAAAGTTACTGTTTGTGTGTGTTTGATCTCCTATATTCTTTAGGCGTGTGATTCAAATTTGTTTGGTTCTTTAGAGACCTTAGGTGCTTTTTATTGAGATTTTACTTTGTTTGCGTGTGAAGTAGTTAAAAGTTTTTAACTGTGGCTGAATTGCCAAGACAGTCCCGTAGACTTCGGGGCCAGTCTCCTAAGATTGTAAACGTGGCTGAGTTATTGAGGAAGTCCCGTAGACTTCAGGGCCAACCTCCTGAGGAAGTACCAATCCAACTTGAAGGCTTAAAAGTCCTCGTAACTCCTAGAGACATTATAGTTGGGTCACCGGAAGAAGGAGAATCTTCTTTGATAGTACATCATGATTTTCAAACACCAGTAGCAGAATATAATCCACAGTTAGTGTCTGTCTCTGAAATCGCTGGTAGCTTTTCATCTACTAGTGATATAGGTGAAGAACCCGAAATATCCGAGCTTGAAAGTGAATTTGCTGCTACTCTGACATCGGGGTTTGTTTCTCCAACTTTTAGTGCTCCTGGTTCACCTAGGGTAGAGAGAGTAATCACTCAAGATCTTCCTTCTGGACTTATTTCTATTTAAGAACTTGCTCCGGAAGAAGAAGAAGTAGGCATCCCTATCCCTGAAAATCAACCTGTTATTGAACTAAGGGAGCATGAATCAATTTTTTACAGTCCACCTAGTAGTAGTTCTTAGTATCTTTCTTTGACTAATTATTTAGAAAACTTAGGGTTAAGTTTTTCACCACCTCGTGCTCCTTATCACCCAACACCTAGAGGTTTTTATACTCCCTTCAATATGGTAGGATAGTCATCCATGTTTACTCAATTGCCCGAATCCTTTTTGTACAGCGGTCCTTCTGTTCCCTCTGGGTATCAGTCTCTTTCTGGTACTTTATTGGGAGCATCTCCTCAACCCATTGAACAAGGGTTATTAACTGGAAGCAATGGTACAAAGCCGTTGAGCGTAGAAGACATTCTTATGATGTCAGGTTCTATTCCGAACCCTCAACCTCAAGGTGGCAAGTTACCGCCTGGGGGGCAACCTCAAGGTACACAATTTGCATCTAGGGGGCAACCTCAAGGACAGTACATACCTACGGGACAATACATTCCTCAAGGTCAACCCCAGACTCAATATGTACCCCAAGGTCAACCTCAGTATCAATTTATACCTCAAGGTCAACCCCAGTATCAGTATGTGCCTCAAGGGTATCAACCCCAGGGTCAATACTCGAACCAAGGTTTCCAACCACCCCAAGGTCAAACGTATGTTCAAGGAATGAGAAATGTACCTTTCAATTATCAATCCTACCCTCAACCCGGTTATGGTCCTCAGTATTCTCAACCAGTTATGGGTCAGTACCCCGGAATGAATATAGTGTGGGATCCATCGCAAACCCAACAGGTGTTGCAGCCAAGTGTACAATTGTCATCTCAAACTGGACAACCCCTAGTTTCTGGTACACCCCAGCAACCAGTCCAGTCTAAAATTCAAACTTCTGTACCTTTGGTAGTTTCTCAGCCTGGGCCCAGTACACCTCGTACTCCGCCTCAAACGACTGCTACAACTGTCGCCACATCTATTCAATCTACCCCACCTACTTCTGGAGTATCGTCAGCTCTGGTTTCTACTGTTCCTGTATCTACTCCTGAGACATCTTTACCACCGTCTGGATCTACGATTCAAACTTCGGTTCAGATGCATATAGGACAACCTGGTTTAAGTACGGTTGTCACAAGTCAACCACAATTCACCTATCAACCGTACTAGGGACAGTACCAATTTGGTCCTGCTGTCCAGCAGCCAGTTTATCAGTATCAACTGTATCCTGGGTACACTTATCAACAACCTCAACAACCCCAGTCCGGTCCGGTTAATCCTGGTTTTCCGGGAGGATACAATATCCCGAACGCGATTCCTATTCCTAGTTATCCTGGATATCCTCCTCCTGGGGCTGGTCTCATGACCCAGAGTTTTAGGGATCCTAACCAGCAGTTACCGTTTATCGCAACTTTGGACTTGCCTGACTTGTCGCGCCTAACGAACAATCCCATTAATTATCTTCCGTTTTGGCTGCCAATGCCGAATAAGTTGCCTAGTGACATTCCCAAGTTCGAAGGTAAATCAGGAGAGGACCCGTCGAACCATGTGATGACTTACCACCTCTGGTGTGCATCTAACTCCATCGCAGATGATTCAATCCATCTTAGACTTTTCCAGCGCACTCTAATTGGTCTCGCGGCCAAGGGGTACATCGAGTTACGGCGAGGCACTTTTTATAATTTTAGTCAGTTAGCTACCTCGTTTTTAACTCATTTTTAGTTTCCAGTCCGATATGACAATGGAACGGAATTGCTAACTTCGGTAAAACAATCGACATCCACGTACATTTCATATCATATTCATGAGTGGAGACGTCGACGACTTTTAGTGAAGGTATTTATTCTGGATCAGATCTTGGCTGAGTGGTTTGTAAAATCTTTGTTGCCAAAGATCACTGAAGATGTTGCTAAAGCTGGAGTGGTTACTGAGGAGCAAGTCATTGCTCAAGCACAGTACCTTGACTTGGTGTATACTCAGTCGGGTACGTTACACAAAAAAATTCCCGATCTTCCCAAGTAAAATCAAATCGCTGCAGCTCCTTCGGGATCTCATGCCGCTGATGGTATGATTGGCTCAGTTAACACTAAAGGTAAGAAGAAGGCTTCCAAGAATTCTTCCCCTATCATAACCTTGCATGATTCCCCAACAGGAGATTCTTCTGTAGAGATTTCCGCCGATATTCACGTTGTAGAATCATCTATGGCCAAATCAAAATCCGGTGGGAAGAAGAAAGGAAAGAAGAAGAATAAAACGAACAAAAATTCAAAGGAGAAACCTGAAAAGGTGGAATCCAATGACGAAAAGCACAAACCTCGTTATCCTTGTCTCATTTGTGACGATGAACATTTTACAAGAGACTGCCCTCATCGTGCAGAGGTTGCAAAAATTGTCAAGGGTTCCCAAACTCCTACTGTTTTGAAGGATCCTTTTCGGCTCAAGACAGTAAGATGATAGGTTCATCCTCGAGTACCAATGAAGAACCCATACTGATGATGTCCCATGTTAGGATTGCGACTCGATCACAAGATTATGGTAGTAAGAGTCCTGTTGATGGTAAAGAAGCAGAATCTTCTCATTCTAATCCATCAACCTCAGCTCCCGGTTCCGATCCACTACAGATCGAGAAACCTAATCTAGACTTGGTAATCAAACCGCCCACCAAGGGTATACTTCAAAAGTCAGCTTTCAGTCCATGTGCGAGAGCGGCTCAGAATTATAACATTGTTGAGGATTTAGTTGTTTCACCCTCGACAATGTCAGCTTTGGAAGCGTTGCAATCATGCCCAGCACAACGTAAATTACTTTTATCGGCTATAGGAGCTATTGATGTTCAGGACCCGAACCTAATAATTTTCGATCTAGAAAATAGTACACTGCATTTGCCTCATCAAATAGCTTTCCAGATTTCAGTGATAGTCAAAAACAGACCTATTCATCGGACTGTAATTGATGAGGGAGCCTCAACGTGTATTATGTCAATACAGTGTTGGAGATCACTTAGTTCTCCTTCACTAAATCAATCCCCTATGATTCTAAAGGCCTTTGATGGCCGTGGGTTTCATCCTTTTGGCATTTTATAGGATTTGGCTATAGGGGTTGAAGGAAAAACTGTTAGTCTAGATGTGGAGGTGGTTGATGCCGCTCTAGATTACAACCTTCTCTTGGGTCGAAGTTGGTCTTACGCTATGACAACGGTCGTTTCATCGGTCTTTCGAGTAATAAAGTTTCCACACAATGGAAAGATTGTAAAAATAGACCAGCTGGCTTACTTTTCATCCGATCCAGCCTCTTCGGAGAGTATACTAGTTAAAGATGTCAGTTTACTGGGAACTTTTCATTTTCCTCCAATCAACGCATCATCTTGATTCACAACCGTTCATATGATTACATCAGACACCATTGTTTATGATGATCCTTGGATCATCCCTTCTGAATCTGAGATAGAATCATTTGGCAATTCCATGCCTTTGAGTCCATATGAAATTTCCTATGAAGCCGCGCAGTCTTTTGCTGACCCGTGTTCAACCAAAAATGAGTTAATGAATGTGGTCCGTGAGGAATCAGTTTTTACATCAACCTCGGATTTTAACCATGTTTTCTGAACTTGTTCACTCTAATGAGCAAATTCGTGAAATCCTATGTGTAGATGATTTACCATGGGAAGATCTCCATCACAGATCTTCGTTTTTACCCGAGGATGATCATTTTGAAAATGATTTCTCGTCAACTTTTACAACTGAATATGTCAAGGAACCTCAGAATCCAATGAAATATCCCAATTCAGAGTTAAATTTGGGAAACATCTCTCGAACTATTCCTATTGACATTTCAGTTAAGCCCAGAATTGTTGAGAACATTCATATAGGTGCCTCATGTACAAATGACGAAATTTAATTATATAAGACCCTATTTCAAGAATTTCGTGACGTGTTTTCCTGGTGCTATGAGGAAATTCCAGGAATTGATCCCACGATTGTTGTTCATGAGATCAAGATTTACCCGGACGCTAAACCCGTCCGGCAATGTTTGCATCAGATTCACCCACAAAAAGCTGCTGCAATTAAATCAGACGTTGAAAAATTGTTGAAAGCAGGTTTCATTTATCCGATCCTGTTAATGGATTGGGTATCGAATATTGTTCTGGTTAACAAAAAGCAGGGAACAATAAGAATATGCACCAACTATAGGGACATTAATCGAGCCTGTCCAAAGGACAATTACCCAACCCCCTATATCGATCAAATCATTGATGATTGTGCCGGCAGTGAAATATTTTCCTTTATGGACGGTTTTTCCGGATACAATCAAATCAACATTCTACCTGCCGATCAACCATAAACGGCTTTCATTTGTCCATGGGGGACCTTTTCTTATTGCAAATTACCTTTTGGGCTTAAGAATGTCGGAGCAACTTTTCAAAGGGCGATGTCTTATGCGTTTCATGACATCAAGCACATTGTGCAACCGTATCTCGATGATTTGCCTGCTCATTCATTACATCGAGCTGATCACCTCATCCATTTACAAGCAATCTTTATGAGGTGTAGGCATTATCGTATTCGGTTGAACCCACACAAATGTGTCTTCTATATAGAAACAGGTCGATCGCTGGGATTTGTAGTTTCGAAAGTTGGCATTCACGTTGATCCCTCGAAGGTCGAAGCTATCATCAAATTGCCTCCTCCTTCGAATCTTCGCCAACTCCAAAGTTTGCAGGGGAAAGCAAACTTTTTACGACGATTCATTCCTAACTACACCGAGGTTACAAATGGTTTTACTCAGTTGTTGAAGCAAAACACTCAAAACTATTGGGATGAGATAGCTCAGAAATCTTTTGATGCACTCAAGCACACATTGACCCATGCACCGTTGTTGCATCCTCCCAATTACAACCAGGATTACTTCTTGTATCTCGCCGCCTCTCATTCGACCATTGGAATGGTCTTAATTCAGGAAGATGAATTCGAAACGGAACATGTGATATATTACCTCAGTCGCACGTTAAATCCAACTGAGCTAAAATACTCACATGTGGAGAAATTGGCATTGGCAGCCGTTCAAGTTGTCCATTGTTTCCGTCACTACATTCTACTACATAAAACTACGGTAATTTCGGATTGCAACCCTATGATCTACATTTTGACCAAGCAATTGCTAGGGGAAAGTACTCTAAATGGATCGTTATCCTGCAAGAGTTCGACTTGGAATTTGAAAAATCTAAGTCTAAGAAATCTTTAGTTTTTGCGGAGTTAATGTGTGACTTCCCGCGTGCTGACACGGAAACTGTGGCAGAGGAACCCATTGTAGACAAATCCTTGTTTCTAATCAACACTTTAGATCCGTGGTATGGGGATATCATCGTTTATCTCCAGCCCCAATCCTTTCGGCCGGAAATTTCAAGGTCAGAACGTCGGAAAATTTGATTCCAGTCCCAACAATTCAGAATTATTGGAGATACTCTTTATCGCCGTGGTGCGGATTCTATTTTTTGACGTTGCTTAGCTCATGAGGAAGCTGAAAGGGTTCTAAATGACTGCCACTCTAGAGCGTGTGGCAGTCATATGTCTGGGTATGCCACAGCCCAAAAGATATTGCGCGCTGGCTACTTCTGGCGGTCTTTATTTAAAGATTGTATTACAACGGTCCGAAAATGCCACAACTGCCAGATTTTTGATCATAAGATGCGTGCTCCACTTGCTCCTCTCCACCCTATAGTTGCCATTGGTCCTTTTGCCAAATGGGGTATCGATTTTATTACATGTAACCCTCACTCGGCCGGGGGGCATGCGTATAACATCCTTGCGGTAGATTATTTTACTAAGTGGGCCGAGGCGATGCCTACATTCGAGGCAGACGGCAAGACAGCTGAAATTTTCGTGTTCAATCATATAATTGCTAGGTTTGGTGTCCTACAAGCGATAATCACTGATCATGGGCGTAATTTTTGAAACGTTATGATGACTGAACTTACAGGCCAGCTTGGTTTATGTCACGATAGTTCAACCCCTTATTATCCACAAGCGAATGGTCTGGTTGAATCCATCAACAAATTTTTAGTTATCATGATCTGACGAATCATTGGGATACATCGGTCGAATTGGCACAACATGCTATTTTCAGCACTTTGTGTGTGCCAAACTTCAGTAAAAACATCAACAGGGTTCACTCCTTTCCAACTAGTCTATGGTTTGGAAGCCATGTTACCCATTGAATGAAAAATCCTGTCACTGCAAATGGCCATCGAATTACTTCCAGCCACTTCCGAAGAGGAAAAGCGTTTTTGATACTTGGCTCAATTAGATGAGAATCGACGTGATGCTGCATTGGCAATCGAGACTCACGCAAAACACATGAAAGATCAGTATGATCGAAATGTGACCCCTCGAAATTTTTCGGAAGGAGATCTGGTCTTAGTTTATGATCAAGCTAATGATAAATTAGGCACTGGAAAATTCGTTCCTATGTGGCATGGTCCCTATGTTCTCAAGCGAAAGCTAGCCAAAGGGGCTTATGAATTGGTAGACATTGATGGGGACTCTTTGGAAAACCCAGAAATGGTCTTTACTTGAAGAGGTATTATGCTTAAAAGAATGGGTATGGAGATTTTTTAGTTAGGATAGTTTTTCTTTCTAGCCGGTGTGTTTTAGTTTAAACAATGTGCTTAGATTAGAGAGTGTTTTTTCGTCATTATTCCTGCTTATCTTGGTTTTACTCTTGATATTGCAGATGTTGATGCCTCTCCAAACATACATTTGTTTCGCTGATGGTGCTTGTCGTAATACACAGAACATCTCTTCCGTAGCTTGGGTTATCTATTTGCCCTCTGACGAGTTAGTATCTATGCATGGGGTAAGCCTCGGTCAAACAACGAACAACATTGTCGAATATAGTGCAGTGATTGAGTTATTATCTGAATCTATTTCATTTGGGATTCAGAGTTTGATAGTGAGGTTAGATTCTGAACTCGTTGTATTACAACTTAATAGAGTGTATGCCATTAGAAATCCAGTGTTATTAAGATTTTTTTTGAGAGTGCGTCTCTTGGAACGTGAATTTGATTACAATGAATATCAGCATATTCCGAGATCTTTAAATACATTAGCAGATGCAATTTCCTCTCGAATGTTAAATAGACATTTGCAATAATCATACATGTAAATTTAAAGCCATTCCATAACATGATTTACAAGATAAGCCGGTAATAGTGATATATATATATATATATATATATATATATATAGGAGCATGTCAAAAAATACATCGTCTTCGATAATAGGTTGAAAAACACCTTATGATCGGCAAAAATGATAAGTAAAAAAAAACAAAATGTCACATGTGCCCACAAAAGGCGATCATCCTATCACGGGTAATGATCTCTATAAGAAACCACTACGTGGGCCACCTTACAAAGGAACCTCCTAAACGGTCCCGGGACTCCAATCACATAGCGCTGAAGTCGACGAGGAATGTCGTCTATAGTGGTCTCGGGAATATCTCCTGTCAAGCGCTCAAGATGACCCTCCAACTCGGCCAAAACCTTTGCTGACTCGTCCTATGGGGCTAGCACAGGTGCAACTGGTTGCCTCCTCTCGAAAGGCCGGAGAGCAGCTGGTCGCTGTGGACCCACATCTGCATTTTAAAATTTTTTACTATTAGTTTTGAGACGATGGAAAAATAAAAAAATAAAAAAATAGGAAAAATGTTGAAAATGATTTTACCTGACTCGTCCCACTGCTTTCCTGGTGGAAGAACCATGTCTGGGTCACCACGAAAATCTATCCCAGCGTAAGGGAAGTCCTGAATGGAAAAGACCTGGTTTTCCAGCCAATGGAAATACTCAGGTTTGAAGCGAGCAACCTCTATCCTCTCGTCCGGGTGACAGGCCATGAATACGACCCATCGCATCAGTTTGGGCTCTCGAGGAAGCCCAGCTCCAACAGTAAGGTGCTGTGGGATCAGCATAGGAACCCTCTCCAGGCCAAATCTCACGACCAAAGCCCCATAACCAAAGGTCTTTAGTCGTCCGTTCTTGGCCCTCGTCAGTTGGCCTTTCACATTGGCCAACACGGCATCGCACCAGTTAAAGATGGTGCCTCGAAAGCAATCAACTGCCATACGCATCTAGGATCTGGTGGTAATATGTAATGCGGCAGCTCTGCAAAGCCTGGTGACAGTAAATGCAATCACCATGAGCTCAGGACGGGGTATTGTCTTTATGTCTATCCCTTTGTCTCTAGCCTAGCTGTTGCAGTACTCTAGCTAGAGGCTATCGACAAACTGGCCACCTAGCCTAGTCCCGTGCAAAGTCAAGTCTTCGCCTCTCTTAGGCAAACTAGTCAAGAAATATATGTCCGCTGGCTCGATTTCGAGCTGGTGACCGCCAATGAAGAAACACTGGTCCTGTATGAAGAAATCCACCTGAGCCCTCATGCTAGGAATGGCCTAGAATTTGTACTGTCCACACGCCCTCAAAGCATCAAGTGAAGGCTGATGATTCCATGTGGCAGAATCCACGTCCTCATTCTCTCATTCACGGCAATCTAGCATGATGTACTCTCTGCATCAAGTATAAAGATTAATTAAATTGCTAGAAAATATTTTGATTGGTCCATTTTTGAGAATTTTTGGGTTCAAAACCCTTGCGGCGGGGTACGCACATTTCGGGTTAGACATAGTGCGTGGGACCGCACTTTGTCTATACGAAAGGTGCGAACCCCGAGCTTTTTCCCAATGGAGAAAAAGTCGGGGTCCGCAGGCCTACAATGGTAAACCTGCGGGCCTCCGCGCGCAGGTTTTGCGCCTAAAAACCCTCCCAAAAATAAAAATAAAAGACTAAAACAAAAAATTAAACGGTTAAAAGTGAAGAGTAGGATGATGTGAATTACCCGGAGAAGACAGAGCTTGATTCCGACGGTCAGATTTTCCGCAATCTTCACGGGAAGTTTTCTGAGCAAAAGCACTATTTTCTCACTCAAACTCAAACGGTAAAAATGAATTGACAAAGACCCTTTTTATAATTTTTTTGAGTAAATAAATCACAAAATTGTTATCTTTCACTTTGAAAACGTATTTTGCGACGTTTTTATCCATTTCAAACAGGTATGAGTAATGTTTGTGTTTTTGTGCAGAATAAAGGATTATTCAGGCGAAATCTATCATTTTCAACAGAAAAACATGTAGAGTCATCTTTAAGCTCTTTTCTGACTCCTAAAACATGAAAAGATTGCCAAGTGTTTCTTTTAAACTCGTTAAAATGAAATTAAAAGACGGTCCACTTACAGCTCTTTTCCGACCGTAAAAACATGAAAAGATTGCCGGATTTTTGTCGTTTCAAATTCGATATTGGTTATAAAACGACGTGTCATTGATCGCTTTTTTACTTTTTCGGGTCAAAGGCACTAATAACGAAAAGTACTCCTTGGTCGTAAAAGATCAAGCGGTTCTCTCAAGTATTATTTTATACTTTTTCGGGCTTGGGAGACACAAATTTATGAAAAAGGTCAACCCTAGAGTCTTCTTAAGTTTTTTCAGACTCTCTAAAATTGAAAAACGTTGAGCTTCTCCTATACTGGACTCATTAAAATTTCACAGTAAAGGAGCTATTCAATTACAAACAGGAACGAACCACTCCTTCTTAGGGTTCGAATTTAAACTAAGTTGGACTCATCCGAAGGATGAGCTTATAATCAATTAAATGTTATCCTCCTTAAGCTTGTCAAAAATAAAGAGGTACTTGCCAACAATGGTGGGGGAAAAGAGAGAAAAATGAGCCTGTTTGTCATACTTTGTAACCACTCTTGAACACGAAACTTTTATTCACCTAGGTTGGGAAATCCTTTGCCTAACAGTTGATCAAACCACATTGAAAGTCTTCGACCAGTTTCTGGGTATCAACTTTGGGTCAATTGTCACCGAGCCCTCTATCGTGTCGTTATGTGTTCAAGAGGTCACTGCCAATAAGCCATTCATCTGCAAAATATCTGTCATCCATCTTGACCATCCCCGAGTCAGTTCTTGCAACTAAATTTATTCAACTTGATCTATGATTTCGTGTTGTGGGCTTGCCTATGATGGATCGCTTTCTATCGACATCAGCTCATTATCTAGAAAGATGATCTAGGAACCGTCAGTACCTTGAGATCTGCATGCATCAATGATAGGTTTCTCGCCTTTGATGATAGTTTACATCATTGACTTTAGATCAAAGGATTCTGTGACATGCTCTACATCAACACATTTATTCGCATGGATAGAATCATACTGTTTCGGGAAGTAGAAATGAAGACCCTGGATCTAGTTTCCACAATCCAGGCTGCGAGGAATTTTGTGTTCATTATATAATGGACTCTTCATAAACAGATGGCCGCGTCCATACTGTGTCCACATGAGTCTATACTTGTGATGTTTTACAAGATCATTCATGTATCAGAACAGTAGTTAGTTTCTAGTCAGTTTTTATCTGAGTATGGGAATGCCTACCTCAACGATGATATGATCTCATATATATTTCTTGCATTGAATGTTTTTACAGGTTCCAACCGGGTTCTCGACAAGATGATCCTGAAAATGATAAAGTACTTAACTCTTCCTAAATGATAAGAAATCCTCATCTACTACAGACTTCGCACTTTAGGGGGCAATCTGTTACACAAAAATATCGTCACCATGATTATTTGCAGTCAGTATGGGTCTATCATCACTTGTAATGTCCTCCTAAGCAAGTCCCAGACCTCAGCTCTTCAAATCAAGCTTTGGAAATGAGATAAAGACATTAAAAATCAATGTAACTCTGGTTCCGCACTTTCTCTCATGGTCACCTGTGGTCCCGCACCTTCAGTGTACAAAAGCTACGTACCTGCCCGCTCTATCCCTAACAGTGTAGGTGCGGACCCCTGTGAGGGTAAATGCTGGTGAAATCAAGACTTCCTAGTTGAACCTAAAGAGGAGAGATCACCTACCTTTTTGGTTTCATTGGGGAGTGAGTGAAACTTGTCAAATTAGAGGAGACTTCTTGTTGGACCCTGGGAGGAGCTTGTACAATGTCAAGGCAAAGGTTGTAAGGTTCTTCTTCTTTTGAATTAATACAATCAAACTCATTTTTCTCAACAAGTATCTTATGTTATTTGTTTCATGGACTCCTTGACTTTCATGTTAAATATGTTTTATGCAATTGGCTTTTCAGGTGCTATTTAATTTGTTTGCCTTGTTTGTGTTTGCAGATTCGCGAAAAGGAGCTCATTTGGATCGAAGGAGCAAGGGAATCCACAAGCTAGCGTTGGACCTAAGGTAGGCCCTAAAAACACTTGTTTGATATTTTATCAAAGCATATTTAGAGAAAGATAGTGTCTGGTTGGTTTGGTTGTCATTAGGTCTTCTTTAGATTCTAGGAAGGTCTATCTTGTCTGCAAGATCGACTTATTCCGTGTGACAATATGCAACTAGGTGCTACTTTGGGCTAAGAAACCACTCAGTGCATACAATTTTCCTATTATGACCGGAAAAGTGTTAGCTAGCCACTTATATACATGTCAAACAAGGACACCTTCCTTATTGGATACGTGATGAGATTGGGACAAACATACTACCCAAAATTAGGGGCTTCCTATTCCTCGGAGTTGTGATGATAGGTGAGTTTTGATCATGTGGGAGTTATGATGATGATAAAGTTTTGATGGGATTATTGGTGGTACATAATATTGATTCAATAAAATATTACCAGGATTGGTAGGTCCCACACTTGTTGGGAGGAAAGTGAGAGTGGGTAGCTTATTTGGACTTGTATGAAGATACTGCATGGAGTAGTATAACCACCATTGAGTGTTTGTTTTGGCTGAAAAGTAATTAGTGAGATGGAACTGAAGACATAGCTGACTGAATACTTCATGAAGTGCAATACAACATAGCATGCTTGATTTGAGTAATAAACCACTCAGTGTAGGAGGAAAGAGGAAGCCATAGAGATAAGTATTAATTATTAGAAATTTATGTTAAGGTTGTGATTTAATTTGTTTTAAAGTTCTGATTCGTAATGGTTCATTTATGTTTTAATATCATTAGAGGAAATGTCAGCCTAAAAGTATACTCCTAAGAAAAATAATAAAATAATAGTTAAAATAATAAAATAAGAGTTATGAATTTTGGAGGGACAAAAAAAGAAAAATTGCATTTTTAATTGTATTTTTTTCTTATCCCATTGTAGGTTTACTCAAATTTCAAGCGTAGACACTCATTGGATGTGGAATTAAATTCCACATCCAATGAGTACCCATTATGCATACTTTTGAGAAGACCCACATTGATGAAAATTGAATATACATTAAAAAAGTGTGTTCAACATGTTTTTCTAATGTATCTTCAATTTTTATATGTTTTGCTATTGTACAATTTTTATCAATGTGGATCTTTTCAAAATTATTCATAATGGGTACTTGTTGGATGTGGAATTTAATTCCACATCTAATGAGCATCTACACTTGAAATTTGAGTAAAACCATAAGGAGATAAGCCAAACATATAATTGAAAAAAAAAAAAAAATATTCTTTTCCCTCCAAACGTTTACATGTATGTATTTTTTAATTTAAAGGATTTTGATTCATTTACATATTATGACATGGAAATCACATTAAAATTTCATGGGCACTTTTAGGCTAAAATTTCCTCTAATGGATTATGTTTTGATTTCAATCGATCCACAATTTCATGGTTAACCTCATAGATACATTTGCTAATGAATTTGTGTTTTAGGTTTATTTACAACTTTATGATTTTCATATGAATTATTCTCTTATGATATAAGGTGAATTATCAAATTTCTTAGAATAAATATATGAGGTTGATTACAAAACAAAACAAGCAACATCAACATAGTAATATCGGAGTGAGCAACACCAGCTTAATACAATTGAATACCTCAAGAACTAAGTCATTATAATGGTGCTCGAAACATATGATATGCATTGATTTCCATAATGAGATGCCTCGAACAGTATAATCGTGTTATTAAAGAAAGGCTAATAGGTTTATTTGCTTTGAAGACTCTTACTTTGAAAGGAAGCCTTGCCAAGCAATGGATAACTCAATGGATTGGGAAGTAGAGAAGAGGATGCCTAAAATTATAAGTTGTGTGATTGCAAGGAATAGAAAACCAAAGTAAGTTGGTTTCAAAAAGGTCATGAGCATACTTAGTGGAATCAAGCATACATTTGGTGTGACCCATGAAGCAATTGAAATTGTTCATCAAGGGGCACTAAGCACAATGGATGACATAACTAAACATAGGAGGGAGATTACACTCCAAAGCTAAGTGACTGAGCAGGTCAAGGTGCAATGGAAGCACACTAGACCAAATGAAGCCACATGGGAGATGGTTGATCAAATGAGGGTTTCATAATCCTTTTTGTTGCTTGAGCAATATGTTGTAAATGTAATTGTAAATATGCAAGAGTTGTTTACAAAGATAAGTTTTTTTTAATATTTTTCTATGAAGAACACTGAGGATAATATTCCCCTTAAGGGGGCAGGGTTTGTAACGCCCTTGGTATAGTCCCCCTAATTTTTGTAATGTAATTATACTTTGGTTATAAATTATTATAAATTTAATTGAATGGCGGGAAGAGTGGGAGCACAGATCCATGATTTAAGGGGGGAGGATAAAGAAGAACCTGAGTGGTGTTAGATGACACCACTACCTCATCAAATGTGTATTTATAAAGAAATATCTTGAAGAAATTTCTATGAGGAACATTAAGAGACATACAAGAAAATGGATAAAAAGGCATTCAAACAACAAGAGTGTGTTGGATTTTGATCGAATGAAAGAAGTTCCAGGACAAAATTATATTTTTTGGTCAAGGAGCCAAACTCGTGAGCACATTTTCCATCTAACTTTGCTCAAAAAATCCCCTTGGATTGTGGATCTAGCATAGGGGTGATTACTGCAAGAAATATAGGCTGCAACTAGTCTATGGTTGGGTGGAAAATCGAAGTCCCACCTTTAGTTTTAGCCAATTTTAAATATAAAAAAGTGTTATTAGTTGTGAGATATGAATATGATGATTAGTTCTTTATTGAAATTAATGTATTACTTTATGATAATTTTGCATGGTTGTAGGAAACTGTTTCATGGAATCAATAGGAGGAATGGCTTGATTTTTTTATGGATTATATTCAATTCTACCTTGAGGTTGTAAGAAAGATGTCTTTATTTTTATGTGCAAGTTAGTATGTGCATGTGTACATGCAAGGCTTTGTGACTACAATTACTCACTTTTTCTCTATAAACATTCTTCTAGGAGGTTCTAGAAGCTAAAACTTAGATGATGGTGAGGGGAAATCTTATTTATCCTCTAGTCCAATTTTTATATGTTGGGTCACAAAATTTTAGGAACTATGATAAGAGAAAGATTGGATTCCTAAATGCATTCTTAAAGAGTACATGTTGGAATTTCTACTATAACTTTTCTTTTGGGAAGTTCCAAAAGTTGAAACTTGGTCCATAGAGAGGGAAATTCATGTTGATCATTTGGTCCAACTTTCATATGTTGGGTCATGATTTTTTGGGAGATATGATTAGAGGACGTCAAGCTTCTTGAATTTTCCTAAAATCGTGCTTCAAATAGGTAATGTTGGCATTTATGGTATAAATTTTATTTTGGGAAGTTCCAAAAGTTGAAACTTGGACCATAGTGAGGGGAAATTCCTTTTATTATATTATCCAACATTAAAATTTGGGTCACAATATTTTAGGATATATGATTATAGGTATTTTAGCTTCTTGAATGCTCCTAAAATCATGTTGCATACTGGTCATGTTAGCATTTCTACTATAAATTTTAATATGGGAGGTTTTAGAGGTTGAAATCTGAACCATAGTGATGGGAACTCCCACATATAATTTGGTTTAGTTTCTAGAACTTGAACTGCTATACTTTTGGAGATATACCCTAAAGAATTTTCTATGTTAGTGTGCATCCAAAGTGTTTTAAGAAATGCCTAAATGGTTTAATGATTCATTTCAAACAAACTATTTGATGAAATGCCCCAATGAAAATGTTGTTTATGGATGGGGACATTATTTTTGTATGATAGAATTGTTGTAGTTGATATATGCCTATTTGCATGAAAATAATTCACTATATTAGTTTACATACAAAGTTTTTGAAGAAATTCTTAAATGGTTTAATGATTCATTGCATATAAACTGTTTGAAGAAATGCTTAAACGGTTTAATGATTCCTTACATACAAATTGTTTTATGAAATGCCCCAATGAAAATGTTGCTTTTTGGATGAGGATAATATTGTTTTATTATAGTAGTGTTGTAGCTGATATATGCCCATTTGTATACAAAGAATTTGAAGGAAAGTGTTAAAGGTGTTTTATTACAACTTCCATACAAACTATTTGATAAAATATCTCAAAGACAAAAATCACAAGTAGCATTATTGAGTGGTATATTTCAGTTACTATGTTACAAGTGGAATTAGAGCAATGTTTCTGATTTGCTTTCAGACAAAATGTTTGAAAAAATGTATTCAAGAAAAATACTAGTTATTTGGCTGTATACAGTGTATTTGAAGAAATGTTCACATGTAAAGTGTTTGAAAAAATTTATGATAGATGAAAATAAAAATTTTGCAAGTCTGATTAGGATAAATTTAGTAGGGTTATGTGATAAACTAGTATTAGAGCTTATTGTCAACCTAGTAAAAAGAAAAAGAAAAATCTAGGTACCCTATAACTATTGTAAGTCATCGAGAGAACTAGTATGTTACAAAAATCATGAAGAAGCATGGAAAAGGAAGGATACAATAGTTATTAGTATACACAAATTTCAATCATGAAATAAGTAAAGCGTTGAGTAACAGGAACAATCAACCACACAGAAATTGACTTAGAAGGAAGAGCTAAGTACAACATGGTTGGTTGCATGGGAAGTTGACATCAACCATGTGAATAACACTTAATTCATGACGTTAATGAACTATATTACTGATTTCATAGGAAGGCAAGTGACCAATGCCCTACCTCACCTTGTTTGATTCAATGGAACTTTTACAAGAGAGAAATAACTAATTTTCACCATGTTTGACCATAATTGAGCTATAGTAAAAAGAATTTAACGAACAAAATATAGTGATAAAGCAATCAACCAAAAATAAATTTTCTACCAAAGATCAGTTCAAAGTAGTTAACTTGAATATACTCAAACTTGAAAATATGAGCAATTTTGATAAGAAACCCATGATAAAGGTTGAAGAATAAAAGGGAAAGGTTCACCATGCAGTGATGGAGGAGATCACCTGGGAAGAGAATTCTTTAAATTTTAAGAAATAGACGTTGTTGATAGGAGAAACCAATACAACAACAAGAGACTTCAATGCAACAACAAGAAGAATCAATTCCCTTGATTGTAGCACCAAAGAAGCACCACCATATAAAAGTGGGAGACACAAGGAAAATGAAAGATTAAAGCCTTGTAGTTTTTATGACCTTAAGAGTCGAAGTGGAGCATGAGGGGACAGCTACAACGAAATTTTATCATAGAGAGACAGAAAATATGGATTTGATTCATAAAGAAGTTAGGGAATTTCTAGACGAAGGAGGAAAACAAATGTCATGGTATAAGAGAAAAATAGAAGATAAACTGGAACTTACTTACTTTAGTTGATCCACCATTTTATGTCGTCAATTACATTGAGAATCTAGTCTATGACTTGATCAATTGCTAAAATAACTACATAGATGAGAATTATAGGTTGAAATTTGACCAAATAGGAACAATATTAGGAAAATAAGACTTGATGTTTGAATATATAAAGAAAATATAGTAGAAACTGGTGCAAATTTCTTAAAACATGAATATAGTTGTTAATATCTAGAAAAAACTTAAATTAATGTAGGAAATCATCTCAGAACTAGAGGGTCAACAAAGTTCTACAATATATCAATGTAGTGAGGAGACCTTATCAACATTACATTAGGAAGAACATAAATCATAAGCAAACTTGTAAGCGTAGGATGGTTCGAAGAAGGACAAAATGCACAAATGAAGGATACAATAGCTTCAAAGAATAATTGAAATGTTCAAAATGTTCAATAGAACCTTGAGAAACATAACCCCAACTAAATCACAATGAAAGATTACTTTGTAGCTGAGAAAATGGACTATATAGTCAAAATGAAATGTATATCTATCATTACATAGTAGGTATTGGAAGATTGGTAAGAATTGTTTTTGCACATTTACACCACCTGTGCAGAAGTTGCGAAGGGTCCCCCTTTGTTGTGTTCACCTCTAATATAGGTTCAATGACCATGGTTTAATTTTTTCATCCCCAACACATTGACTAATTAACCAACTATGTTAGGACAATCAACATGAACCACTAGCATACAAATGGAAAAGTAATGATTATATTTTGGTCTCGTATTTTATAATCTACAAATGCTAATTTCTTTGAGACAAAAAAGTAGTTGATATTGAGGGAGATGTTCAAGGGCCCTAGTTCGCTAGAACAAATGGCCAAATATTTTAAAGAGTAAGTTGACTACAAAATGTAATCAATAAACCAAAGTAGCTATGGTAGCTGCAACTATATTCTTCTTTAGTAAATGTATAAATATGCATAGATGAACAATTTGAATGTGGCTATTGACTACTTATTCTACATATACTTTCCACTCCTATTCCATCTATGTATTTATACATATATATTACTATCTTATATACTAGCATTTGCACTAGATGTTGCAAAGGAAATGCCATAAGGAATAAATGTAAATGGTCATTGAAAATAAGAATTAATAAAGAAAATTGCATGCAAAGGTGGAAGATAAAGCTAAATGATTTACATTATTTGAAATTTATAGATAGTATAATGCTTGTAACAAAGATTGGCTCTTGATCTTCTAAGATGTTTTTTAAGTTTCAATAAAAAATTACAAATAGTAGATTATAATGGATGAGGTAAATAAAGAAAAATAACATCATGAAAAATATGATGGTTGTATTTCCACATTTAAAATTGCATCACAACTTTATAAATGATGCTTTATACATAGATTGGACACTTGAATCTATATCCCATATCATAGAGGTTTGTCTCTGTATTCTTACAATCCACCATCAAATAATGTCCACTAATAAAGATAGAATCCTCTGTGATAGTAAACAACAATGCCTAAGCCACATCCAAACTATTTAAAGAATAGTCTGAGGGAGGTGAAAACTCCAACAATTTTCTCCCAAATCTAAGGTTATTGGTTCACACCCATGCATATGAATGGCCCAGGTTGTGGTGGAATAAATCCACTACCCTTGTCCATTGTGTTTGACACATGCTCTTCATTACTCACATTGCATTGGATGAACTGAAATGTATTTCCCAGCTCTTCGATTTTCAAATCTACTCTTAGGTGTTCGGCACCATGTGCTGCAAAGAGATTACTTGTTGTCTTTCCAATGCCAATGGTTGTAGCAATGATGATTTCCATCTTGCCTTCAAGCCTAATCATATTTTACTACATATAAACCATGGATTAATACAGTAGAAAAACCCATCCAAATTATCTAAAATCTCAAATAATGTGAATCCAAAATCTTCCATTACTAAAATTAAACTAACTCTGCTTTAGGTGTGGGGAGACTGAAATGAAAAGAAGATTCAACTTGATATACACCCAAAAAGTTGCAATGTTGAAAAAAAAAATAAGCCTAGTTTGAGATGAAATCAAAGCAGTGCTTCAAAGAGATGACTTGTAGTATCTCCAATGCCAATTATTGTAGCAATGATGATTTCCATCTTGCTCAAATTCACATTCTCCAATTTGATAGCTTCACAGGGAAAACTTTTACTGCAACTTAAATTAATGGCCTCCGGTGTTATTGAGGTTCCCCTTATGTTTTTGTATGAGACATCAGTGATCTTGACATTCATATTAGATTCCTACATAGCCAAAGCCAATATTTACAACAAAGTAAGTTATAAAACTAAATCCAGTCTTAACAGTGAAACCAAAACTGGAAAATAAGCTGTAGAACTTATATGGTGATATGATACTTCAATCTTCAAGTGCCATATAGAAAAAAATCTAGCAATAAAATAAAATAAAGGGAAAATGTTTAGATAGGAGGAGAATGATGATCACCTGGGAAGTACAACCTGGGCAATAGTATTGGTCAATGATGATTGGATTCCTTACATTGTTTGGATGAAGGTAGGTTGCTACTTGTCGGATATGTTGCAACCACAACTTTATTACTTATATCTGTTGAAGTAACAACTGCTTCCAGATGCTTCCATGTCATTTCATGCCTTTATTGTGCTCCTTTTGCCTTTGCTTCCTCTTCATGAAACTCACTCTGGCAGTCCTGAAAACGTTTTCTATCCATTTCCATAAAACATTTTTCTTACAGACAACCTGATTTCAATGCTTCTTTGTATTCCTTTCCAAAGAGGGAAAAATAAGTGGCGAAATGACATATTTGTGTTGGCCAAGCAAACTTACAACTATCAAATCAGAAAATCAAACATCAAGCAGGTATGTCTCTTACGGTACTAGAATTATATTTATAGTCAAGCAAGGATGTCCCTTACTATGTTTGGTTCAATTTAATGATTGTGACACAGTGTTCTCCTAAATGTCCCTAATTCAAAGCAATTACTATAGTGGCATATCATATCAGGATATCATTATAGTTTCACATAATTCCATATTAATACTTACTCTTCTCTTAACAATGGTATCAGTAATCTGTTAATTATTTTTTTATCTGTTAGTGCCTATATTTACCTTAGGTTGAGGAAGGTAGGATCCAAGGCCAACATCAAACCACGCTTAACCTGGTAGCTAGCCCAACCAGGTCGGGTGAGAGCTCTCTCTGGGTCAATCTCAGCAAATTATGATCGATGAGGACTTGAGATGACTAATAGAAATACTGATCCTAGGCTAGGTATATGTGTGAAGAAGTTTGATTGAATAAAATGGTGTTTTTGTTGGCTTAGATGGAAAGGTAGATTTTGGGTGCGGGGATTGAGGCTCAGTCTTGTAGAGATCTCAATGGGGCAAGGTAGGCAACTGATTTCGGCACTTCAAATCAAATGAGATGGAGGGATTAGACATGTGAGGAGTTGAAGAGGGCAAGAGAAATCATGGATCCTCTCCGAACAACTGAAAACATCAAGAAACTAAAGCAAACCTCAAGTAGAGCACTACAATTTCAATGGATTCTACATACACTCTTATTTGATTTAGCTGAGAAGAAATAAGAGAGATAATGGCATACAATAACATAAATAAATTCACAATTACAAAGGAAAGAACTGTACCAAGACAAATTGCCACATGGATCCCAAAGAGTGCTGCAAACCCTGGTCTCAATTCCTTAGCCAAAATGCTGATATGAGTGTATAATGAAGCTCAAGGCTTTCTCAAAAGTCCAACCATGCTAATGACTGAAAAACAACATAATATAGACAACCATAGCTCATCCTAGCCTCTAGGGGTCAAGCTCACATGTTTAGGAGCTGTTTCAACTAATTCTAAACTGAAGACTAGAAATTAGGCAACACAACAACATGCCTCTAGAAACAAGGGAACTGATTCATTCAGTTTCAAACAACTTTTAAACTGATGAACCTACCTCTACAAGTGCAAATTTGACATATTTACATCATGATCCATCAATTTACATTAAATTACATCACAAATTTTCCATTAGGAAAGTGAAAAAGTCAAAATGGCCAAAGCTAGGTGAAAATCAGAGCAATACTTGGTCAAACTGGCAATTTTTCCTCTATGCGTCGCGCCTGATTCTCTATGCATAACACCTGTTTGGACCCAATTTTGGAGGCCTTCTTGGTGTCCAAATTCACTCCAAGTGAGCTTGCTGGAAAGACCTGCCTGACTACGTTTCAACCCAAGTGGAATTTTTCAATTTGGCCTCCATTTGCCCCTCCAAATTTCAGTTCTCCCAACATTGCTTCCTATGTGTCAAAATAGGGGCAGTGAGGTCATTTTTTTAGAGTTTTTGACCTTTTTGAGGGCTCAAAACTTGTCTGAATTTCCTGGCCATTGGTAGGAAAACATGTTTTTCCATGCCAAATCCAAAAATGCTGAGTTTTTGTCATTTGGAGGCTCCTAGCAAAAGTGAGCGCCACATGGTGTGGCGCATAGGGCAGAAAATTCTGTTTTTTGTGCCAAAATTTTCAAAAATGCAAAAAGTGCCCCAAATTTTTTGAAATTTGGGCTGAGTATTCTTCATTAAACATTGTGTTGGGACAAGGAAGCCTTAGCCAATATCTGAAGTTTATCATGCTCCTTTCACCTCCTCAATGCCCTTTTCAACTTTGCTTTCAAGTTTCTAATTCTTGCCTTGAATCTCATATTCCTCGCCATGTAATGGCGGGCCATGCGCCTCAACATTGCTTTCTCCCTATTGGCCTTCTCCACTAACTTCTCCAAATAAGTATTCACTTTCTTCAACACATGTTGGGTGAAAATATTATCATTTAATTCTGTTGTAGTATTTGCCCAACTATCTAATTTGTCAATCCGAGGTTAGTAGACTTACGAGACACATGCACTATACATGCAGGACTGAAGTGGAACGAATCTAATCTAAATTACTAAAATCAAATTAATCTAGGAAGGCATTGAAACACTAACTAGGAAAGCAAGAAATTGCATCAGGGAAAAACAATTACAACATGTGAAGAATTGAATGACAAACAACATATGTGAGCTCACAACAATAAAACTATCTCAAATTATATTACAAGAATCAAATTACAAATTATGAAAGCATAACAATAAAAGATGAAAAACTAAGAATTCCTTTCCATTATTCATTATTATCAAAATGAAGAGAGAGCACTCTCTTATATACATGAGGAGGATAACCATATCATAATTACATATCCAATATTCTCCCAAGCACTCTCAACTAATTTCCCATTATTGCAAGATATGATCCCTTTGAATCCTCCACAAATCTCTCAAACATTTTCAACTACTTTCCCATTATTACCAAATATGATCCCTTTGGTTCCTCCACAAATCTCTCACATATCTTGGATAAGATATGCTAACCAAATCCTCCATGATTTTCTCCTTAGGAATAGGCTTGCATAATTATGGTGGAGGAGATATGGATAAGATATGCCAACCAAATCCTCCATGATTTTCTCCTTAATATGGTGGAGGAGATATTTGAGAAGTCTCTTGGAATTAATTCTTCACATATTTCCTACACATCACAAAAGTCACATATTCTTGAGATATATATAAAAATATGTATATTCTCTAATATTTAATCATAAATTCACTTGTAATACAAAAATGAATCAAATGGAAAATAAGAAGGTGAAACCCAAATGTATTTATGAAAATGATATGATAAAAGGTTAACGGGATGATGAAATGTAAGGAATAGTGAAGAAAAAGGTGGATGAAAATATGACATTTCTGAGTCCCAACATCCTCCCCAACTGAACTTGTTGCATGTCCTCATGCAACCATGCATGGGTCTCTTTAAGAACATTTGGCATCTCGAACTTTTGTTTTACATGATGATGTCTTTTAATAATGAATGTTTCCAGGATATGTGAAAGACATGAGTAACAACTTACATTTTCTTATGGTTGGTTCTTGTGTGACAACCATGAATACAAAGAATGTTGGTTCTTGTGTTAACAACATTCATTTCATTTTCTGTTCTCGTTTCTTCAATAATAATGTAAACACTCACTGGAAATCATAATGTGCATAAGAAAGCCCTTTTTTAATATTAATGAGGCATGCCAATATTGTGTATGAAGCAAAGTGCAACCAAGTATCATTGGAAAATAAATGTTGGTGAAAGGTAAATGAGAAAAATGGAGTGATAGTGGTGAAGAAATGGAATCATGGTAGTGAATATAGTTCTCCCCCCCCCCCAACTGAATTGGTTGCATGTCCTCATGCAACTTGACATGGCTCATGAAAGGAAATGTAACATGGTGAGGGAATTTTCCAAAATATTCAAGTTAGCATATAACGAATTGCATGAGTAAAGATTAGAAAACAACATACCTCTACTTACCCAAGAATGATGAACTATGCAATATGAATGTAGCTGTTGTAGCTACTGGATCAGAAAAATGTGACTGATGTTGTTGAAACTGGATCTTGGGAAATGAAGGAATCTGAACTGCTGATGCTGAATCATGGAAAAGATAAATGCTGAAAGTGGAACTATGGTACTCTCATAGATCAGAATTCATGCTACTATAACTACTGAGGGAGTCGTGAAAAAGTGTATAGTCTTCACCTGCTACTAAACTTCTTGGTACAATTCTAATCATGCGAAAGAATGTGTTGATGTCGAGCATGAAAAGAAATCATTGGATTACCGGCCATTGATGCATGCCGTTAACCAATGTGAGGCAACTCACCATTGATGTCAATGAGTGCCAAGGTACCCGAGTACATCTTGCGAAATGCAAATAAAGGGGTTGATATCGAGCCATTTGCAAGATCTAAAGATCAAGGGACATTGATGTATTCCCATGATCATCCGCGAGAGAACTTTCCATTGAGGCATGCAAGTCTCAAGGTACCCAAAAGGAACTCTAGTCTATTTCCCAGATAAGGTGCTGATGTTGATGGGGCAAGACTTGTTGAAAGGTGGGCCTTAAGGAATCCCACATCAGTCAACGCGAGTTTGTACAAAGAGATTTGGTAGGACTATAAATGGAAAGAACTCACAGCAAGTAGTGTGGATCAGCATGGCGAAGAAAACAAGGCAATGTAATCATTGAAAGGGAATGAGTTTTATTCAGAAGGCAAACTAGAAGGCAATAAACTGAAAAGGATAAAGGAATGTATGCGATTCAGAAAAATAGGCGTGCATAAAGTCGTGAAGGATAAGGCAATGAAAAATGGGCTTCAACACCAGGATGGTTGATCAGCTTTGAAGGAGAAATGTTACAGTGTCACAGCATGGATAATGGAAAAAGTGGAAATGTTGGTGTATCAGCATGGTCATTGTGTAACAGCAAACATCAAGAGGCGCAAATAGTTTCTGGATAATAGCAAACGTCATGATGTTTATCACGAGTTACAGCTCCTTCAAGCTGTTTATCAAAGCATGTTTCTCAAAAAGTTCTGTGATCTTTGAAAATCACTTCAGCAGCAAAATGCTATCATTTCTGAAACCTGTCGCCCGCGCTAGTTTCATCATCGACGACTGTCAAAGTGACTTCAAGAAAAAAAATTAGTGTTAAGCATAAAAACATGCATTCGTATTGTTTTCAGGAATTTATTAAAAAGTCCATTTGCAATTTTCATGGTTTTTTTTTTATGTTGATAATACACAGCAAAAGAAAAGGCAAAAAGAAAACAAAACAGGAAAAATCAAAGTCAGATCTCCATTCCTTGGCATGCTTTGCAAAGTATAGGAATACTGTCTCGGCGCTAGCAAATCTTCAGTTTCTTGCTGATTCATGTCACTAAAGTTTTCTCTGCAAGATTGGACCTGTACATCATCAGATATAGTGGAATATTCAAAGCATTCAATTGTAGAGCAGACGATCCTGGCATCATGAACATTAGTGTAATGAAGCAGTGTGTAAAATGGAGATAGTGAGCATGAGAAAACAATCAGCTTCCGACATAAAATCCAACATAAGCATAAGAATCGACATAAAGCTCGTGGGCCAATTTCTAGTTTCGTTTTGATGCAAAATCCTTTGTGAGTCAAACATCTCCTCTGAGTGGCTGGTGTCAGCAAAAATCCTGAAAGCAAAATGTTATAAAACGGTATATATCAAAATAAAATGTAACTCATGGCTCAGCATAGTACATTCAGGGCTCCGGACTGAGTTTTTCATATATCTACCAATTGGTTCTCTCTCTATGGATAGAATGCCCATACCATGGGTTATATTAGATCTTGTTGATTGCCCAAGGAGTGAGAAAGAACGCATTCCAGGAAATATTAATTGCAAAATTTTGATAATCTCTTCGGGAGCGACAGTAGGCATGGCAGGCCATGCATATAAAACATGTAGCAACATCTTGGGTTGAAAGAAGAGACCGATAAAATCATGATTCTTCTGGGATCGACGCAGCCTCAGCCCAGGAAAAAGGCACTTGCTCTAATTATACGATGCAACCTCAAACGCATCGCCTGAAACAAAATTATCGTTATTATTAGTGCGTTGAAACACCTGTTGAAAGGGTAGTAGAGGTGCACCTGCTGTGTGTTTGATACAGACACCTTCCGTCTCCCATCACCGAGACTTTCTTCCCAAAATCATCACTTGCTTCTCGCAACTCATTTAGGGACCTAGACTCATCATTCACCAAAATATTTCCATGTAAATACCAGTGTTGGCTGGACCTGAAGCTGAAGTGTAGTCATAAATGGTGTGTGCCACATTCTCAGAAGATTCAGTGACTCAATCGTTTGGGACTCCAAACCAATATCATGTAAACCGGAGCCACGTGATGTCAAATTTGTGAAGGATTCATCCCCGAGTGTGTCAATAAGAAGCAATCCCATCAATTGTAAATTAGCATCAGCCTTTAGCATTCATGGGAAAATAAGTTGTTGTAATCTGCTGAGTGATCCCTTCTTCCTTGCCTTCCTGTACATTTGTCTGACGGATACAAAAGAAAGGTGATCGTAAATCATCTGAACTCCTTTTTGATATCACCTGTACCTTCCCATTGATCTACTTACACACTTCTTCATTTAGTTCATATTAGGCTACGATGATGATCACAGATTTCCAGACAGAAACTAGGTTTAGGTAGATCACCACAATTCCCTACGACAGGTAGCAGAATCATTAAAATAATATCATGCTACGGTGATGCCATTACCTCTTTTGACTGGATGTGTTTATATCTCACGATAAGAATGCTTCCTCCAAGAGATGCGGTGAAGAAAAACTCGTAGCTAGCAAGGAAGGGATCCTTCTAATAAGCAACAGCATAATCATTTAGGAAGGCGAATCCATAAAAATAGTGATACTTATGGGATTTCATTCCTACTATCTTGAGATGCCAAAGATAATGTAACAACCCGTGGATTTTGGCCAGTATTTTAATCAACATCTGCATAGAGAATCCTAGCTTTTGAAATATGTAAACAAAGATATAAGAATTGCGCTTTCATTTATTTGTTGCTTATCGTTTTGGTTTTGGTTTGTTGTTATAGATTGCAGGTTTATGTACAGTGGGTGGAGATATGGGTGGATACTAGTGCATGGTAAGGAAACTTTGCTAATTTTACGTTTCTGGAGTACTCTAATGGTGATCCACCGTTTTTCACAAATCATCGATGCGGCAATGAGAAAGAAACTAAACTTTTCTCTAGACTTTTTTTTTTTTTTAACAAATGGAAACAATGATTTGCATATTGAAAGATGTTTCTGATGAAGCATATTGCAAGACATGAATTTATTTATTCCTGAAATTAGTCTAAATCATCCCTATTTTCTGATCCTTGCGATCACACTAAGCCGGGAGGAGAGCATACTTATTCTAGGTAAAATCAAAACTAAAAATTCAAAAATGAAAGCCTACCTACTATATACTAATTAGAAAATAAAATTAGTTACGTGTAATTAAACTTCCAATGAAGCCATTCACGTAGCTGTAACAACAATATATCCAGAAGTAATTTTTCGAATGAAAAATGAAAATATTCGAGAGTGAATGACTCTAGTTGTTGTATCTGTAAATCAACTAAATAAAAATAAAAAGATGAATCTAATCTAGTACTTACCTGGAACCATTGTTCGATAAAGCTTTGATATGCACAGTTTCT
This sequence comes from Pinus tabuliformis, assembly GCA_031772625.1. Lineage (NCBI taxonomy): Eukaryota > Viridiplantae > Streptophyta > Pinopsida > Pinales > Pinaceae > Pinus > Pinus tabuliformis. The sequence continues at coordinate 1,446,253,912 of CM062820.1, forward strand.
CTCACTTAGATCATGTTGTAACTCCTGTTCTTCTTCTCCAATCTGTTGTTCTTCTTCCTCGATCTCATGTTCAAATGATTGTTCACCATCAGATACACAGGATTCTTCAGATGTTGAATCTTCGTTTATTTCTTGGGGAGTAGTTGAACTTTCAATTCTTGTCAAGATCTCCTTTTCCAGGGAAGAGGAGATTCCGATTTCTACAGGGATCTGAGTGAGTAGTTCCAAGCTGACACTCATTATAAAATCATGTTGAAAGAGATTCTAAAAACAAAGTGCTAATAATTTTCTGAGTTTTTAATCCTTTTACAAGGTTTTACTTCACAAAAAATCTTCCAAATCAACACACTAAAAATTGAATTAAAAACAAAAGGGCCACAGAAATAATCTTGAATTCAATACTCAATTAAACCCTCTTACAAGGACGGCTCATTAATTTAGTAATTGAATTCTTCAATTACAACCATGAACCATGAATTCATCAAACACTCTTCACAGTTGCGAAAATCAAACACACTTGCAGAAATTGAAATTCACACTTGCATGAAAAATCAAACTAAACTTCAATCCATCGTGCCTCCCCGGCAACTGTGCCAAAATGTTGGGTGAAAATATTATCGTTTATTCTGTTGTAGTATTTTCCCAACTATCTAATTTGTCAATTCGAGGTTCGTAGACTTACGAGACACATGCACTATATATGTAGGACTGAAGTGGAACTAATCTAATCTAAATTACTGAAATCAAATTAATCTAGGAAGGCATTGAAACACTAACTAGGAAACCAGGAAATTACATCAGGGAAAATCAATTACAACATGTGAAGAATTGAATGACAAACAACATATGTGAGCTCACAACAATAAAACTATCTCAAATTATATGACAAGAATCAAATTAAAATTATGAAAGGATAACAATAAAAGATGAAAAACTAGGAATTCCTTTCCAATATTCATTATTATCAAAATGAAGAGAGAGAACTCTCTTATATACATGAGGAAGATAACCATCTCATAATTACATATCCAATATTCTCTTAAGCACTCTCAACTAATTTCCCATTATTACATGATATGATCCCTTTGAATCCTCCACAAATCTCTCAAGCATTTTCAACTACTTTCCCATTATTACAAAATATGATCCCTTTGGATCCTCTGCAAATCTCTCACATATCTTGGATAAGATATGCTAACCAAATCCTCCATGATTTTCTCCTTAGGAATAGGCTTGCATAATTATGGTGGAGGAGATATGGATAAGATATGCCAACCAAATCATCCATGATTTTCTCCTTAATATGGTGGAGGAGATATTTGAGAAGTCTCTTGGAATTAATTCTTCACATATTTCCTACACATCACAAAACTCACATATTCTTGAGATATATATAAAAATGTGTATATTTTCTAATATTTAATCATAAATTCACTTGTAATACAAAAATGAATCAAATGGAAAATAAGAAGGTGAAACCCAAATGTATTTATGAAAATGATATGATAAAAGTTTAATGGGATGATGAAATGTAAGGAGTAGTGAAGAAAAAGGTGGATGAAAATATGGCATTTCTGAGTCCCAACAACACATATTCCCAGTCCTCATCCTTTTGCTCAGTGGGTGTCAACTTGCCTTGTGCCCTCTTGATTTCTTGCCGGTTTTCTTTAATGATTTCTAATTCCATCATAGCTCGCTTATCCTCATGTTGCTAATTTCTTCGCTCTAGATACTTTATTGTCCACTTGGCCTTCTCCAAGTTGAGGGAAAATGCATTGATGTCCGCCTGCTACTCTTGAATGACTTCTTTTAGATTTGTGCTTTGTGGGCCCATATCAGTATCATCACCCTCAATGAGAATGAAATCAATCTCATACTCACCTGATGGTCCTTCATCTTCTAGTGGCCTCTTGCCTTTGTTCTAAACCTGTTGTGCTGATGACGGAAGAGAGGCCCCTTCCACCCTAGGTGGAGATAACACTTGCTTAGCTGCTACAAACAACCGTCTAGTGCCCTTTTGATAAGCGATAAACACTAGCATGCTAGTGGTCTATGTGTCATGACCCTCATGCTAATAAGAAGGTCCACCTATCTCATGTAAAACCTCTAAAGATCCCTGAGGAGCTATGAAAAACTCATGAGAGATGAAGTCCTCCCAAGTGATGCCCTGTAAGCCAAGCTGACGAATGACCACAATTTTAATGAGAGCAGAATGGTAAATATTGTTGAACTGCTACTGAGGAGACTTGTGCTGCACTAGAGTGGTCATATTCTTAATATTTTGGCACATAAAGGAAGGGTTGTTCATCATCCTTACCCTGGTAAAATGCATCAGCAACCTAATATGATAAGCATATAAGCGTGAAAACCGGCCCTCACAGCTGACATACCTCATGATCAATTTCATCAAAGGAGCATAAGCATCTTTGAGGTAATGAAAAGGAAACACTCTCCTGAGTTGTCTCAAATAGCTAGGTTTGATGTATGGTTCATAATGCGGTCAGTCAATTTGATGCCTCTTGTTCCATTGCTCTCCAATATTAGGAATACTGGTTGTTAGTGAAATGGATTCTGGTGTTAATGTGAAAGTGACACCAACTAGAGTGGCTTGACCATCATGTAAATGTAGCACAAACAAACGAGCTAACTCATGATGAAACTAAATGGTAGCAACCTTCTCACAAAATTCATAGCAGGACTCATGTTGGAAACAAGAGATGGTAAGAGGGTAGGCCTGCAATTTGGTAAGAGTAGTTGGTTCTTCTCTAATATGTTTGCCACCTCTATGAGGCCTCCTGGGTGCATGTACCTCTGTAGGTGAATCACTGTGGGTCTCCTCTTCATAATCATATGAGGGATCAGATGCCATGTCTGCTAGTGGATGGACTGTTTGGAGTTGTCTTGATGAGAAATAGGTCAATTGTGATGTATTTTGAATTTTTCCACCAAGAGAAATAGTGATATGAGGGACTGTGGAGGGAGAAAATAGTCAGGGATTTAGGGACTGTTCGAGTAGGGTTTAATTAGGGAAATAGGTAATTAGGGAGTGATTTAGAAATTTTAGATAAAGGAGTAGGGTTTGGGAATTAGAGAGTATTTGGGAGTTTGGGAAAGGGGATTTGGGATATAGATTTAGTGAATTTAGGGGTATGTGAATGTAGGGAATAGGGAAATTAAGGGAAAAATGGAGTAAGGGAATGTGAGGTTGGGAGAATAACTTGGTAGCCAAACATTTAATACAAAACCCTAGCACTATTTTCTTTGGTAGGGTTTGATTTCCTTATTCAACACCATAAGACAACCACCATCAAACAAGCACCAACATGGGATGAAAAGCAATGATGGAAGCCCAACTTACTTGTACAAGTGTAGATCCAAGGATATTAGGGCGATTTTGGAGCAATTTGTTGAAGGTTTCAGCCTTGTTGGCTGTATGTGCAGTGCATCAAGCCTAATGTGACATGCCTAGTGGGTGCGTTGTGCCTGTGCAATTTTGAACTAGAGGTGGAAGCCCAATGTGTTGCGCCTACTATGTTCGCAGCACCACTTGCCTAGTGTGTCGCGCCTCTATTTTTTGGTTGATTTTCACCAATTCCTCTCACTTGCTCACAAACGTGACTTTGCCTTGCTTCCACTTTGTCTTGGAGTGAAAATGAACTTTTCGAATGAAGAAATGACTTATATATGGAGCTTTCAATTTTTTGGCTTATAAAATCCATTTTTACAATGTTTTGAAAATGAATTTGTTTTTTACTTTGTTTTGAGCTTTTTCACTTTATTAAAAATGTTTTGATGGACTGAATGACCTTTGCTTTGTTTGTTTTGTAGGTGGTTGGAGCTCTTATGGCTAGGGAAAGAGACCAGGGTTACAAGTGGAGTGATTTACATATGAAGAAAATGAAATTACATAAATTTGTACCATAAAAGCAAAAATACTCTCTTAAAGACACATCTCTGGATACTTGATGATGAAATTTATTGATGGTAGAATCCCCTCATGTGCTTGCTGGTTGTTATTAGAAACTTTGAAACACCTTTTGATGAAACCCTAATGAAACCCTAGACCTAAATGACAATAAAACCCTAGAAAAGACTTCTGCAATCTTTAAGACAAAATAGTGACTGTATACACTTTTTGATGAAAAAAAACATGAACCAATAGGTAAATGACATGAGGGAAATTGTAGGAGAAGCCACTACCATCAGATGATCCATGCACCTAATGGAATGCAACTGACTGAGCAGGACACCTAATATGCAATGCAACAAGAGGATTTGATCTCTGGCGGAGGGATGAAGATACCGACACTAACATTGGCTCCAATGGGGATTGTAGCTCCTTGGAGGTGACAAGAAATACAGATCTCTAGTAAAGGAGGTAGTGCCTTCGTCCATTGGGCTATGGAGTTAATAACTTCGACAAACCAAAACTGAACTCTTGACTTAAAGACTCAATTTTAGGACTAAACGTGATTCAAATTGACTCATTTTCAAGACTGAAATTGACTGAAAGACCTGACTCTATCAAACCAAACCAAAATTGAAATCAAACCTAAGTTTTATAGCCTTCACCTCGGGCCCCAAACTGAAGAATGAAAATAGCTCACACTTGGAATGGAATTTAAACAAACCGTTATGTACAATGTTGAATAGGACAATAGAAAATAGTTCACACATAATACCATTTGAGGAGCAGACCATTGACTGGCCCACCAGGATAGTCTTCGCCATTCATCTCTTGCAAAACGAAGCATTCTGGCCCCAATATGCAGCAATCTTGTACGGTCCTTTCCAAAGATTTTCAAATTTGCCACGTTTACCTTTCTCTTCGTTCCTTGCATCCCATTTCAGCACTATGTCTCTGATTTCAAACCTGTCTGCCTTTGCTTTTCAGTCATATATCCTCTTCATTCTTTTTTGCAGCTTGGAAGTGTTGTGAAATACCTCCTCTCTAGTTTGCTACAAATTTATCATTTGATTAATCCTCCACTGCAAACTATCATCTTCACTGCCAGCTTCTTGCAACAGTTTGACCGCCGAGATAGCTAGAGAGGTTGGGAAGATTGTGTCCACGCCATACACAAGATCAGAAGGATACATGCCTATAGATTTCTTTTGACTTACCCTATCTGCCCAAAGTGCATTGACTAGCTTTTTGTGCCAACACTTCTTGTTTGTTTCCAGCGGCTTTTTGATAATGCTGACAAGAGATTTGTTTGAGGATTCTGCCAATCCAGTACCTTGTGAATAGGCAATCGAATGCCCCAAAGTGATTTGATACTTATGACAAAAGTCAATCATTATTTGTGATTTAAAGGCCGCTGCATTGTCAGTGATTAGCTTATTTGGACAGCCAAAACGAGACAAAATGTTGCTTTCAAGAAATGAGATAATCACTGAATCGATAACTTGCCTTGTAGGAATTCCCTCCATCCATTTGGTAAAACAATCTATCGCTATGAGAATCCACTTATGCTACACTGAAGAAGAAGGATGGATCTCACCAATAAAATCCAAACGCCACTGCTAAAATAGAGCACTTACTTCAATGGGCTTGACTGGTAAGGGCTGCAACTTCCTCTTACCTTGAAAAATTTGACATTCGTGATAGTTTGCCACTATTTTGTACACATTAGCAAAAAGACTTGGACAATAATACCCCGCTCTCAAGATTTTATTAGTTGTAGTTTTCCAGAAAAGATGGCCTTGGAAATATCCCTTGTGAAAATCTTCCATAACTTGTTTTGCCTCTTCTTCTACTAAACAATTCAGTAGGACACCACTAGGATCTTTCCAATAAAGTGCACCGTTCATGATACAAAATTTTGCAGCCTTCAATTTCAATGTCCTATTTTGTTCTTAGCCATTCCAGGTGGTGATGACATATTTTGGAGTACATGAACAATGTCTGAATACCAAGGAGAAAGAAGGAAAATTTCTGTTACCTGAGCAGTCAGATTTTCTTCATCTTGCTCAGACATAGCAGCAATTAGATTAATGTCCAAGGCATGCATATTTTGACTCAGCCATGAGTTTAGCCAGCCACTATCCTTTGATGAGCTTTTTCGGTTTGATTTCCATGTCATATTCCAGCAAGGCATCGATCCATTTGCCTCTCCTCCCCTTCGGATCTGTTTGCACTAAGACATCCTTAACAGCAGCATTAGGGACATAAGCAAGGATGTGGGAATACAAAATATAAACTCGAAAATCTTTCAATGCCTTTACCAATGCAAGGGTCTATTTTTCAATATTATTATACTTCAATGCAGCATCCCTTATGGTTCTGCTGAAGAATGCAATTGGTTTCTCGAGCTGGTCTCTCTTCTGCATCAAGACTATTGCCATAGTATGATTTGAGGCAAATGAAAACAAAATAAAATCTTGAGTATAGTCTGGGCTAATCAAAACCAGAGCTGAAGAAAGAGCTAATTTCACCAAAATTAAAGACTTAACTGCTTCCTCAGTCCACCTTACCGCACTGTCTTCTTTTAGCATGTTTGTGATTTCTCATAAATTTTCTGCAAGATTAGGCACAAAGCGATGTAAGAAATTTATCTTACCATTGAAGGATTGGATTTCTTTCTTACTTCGTGGGAAATCAATCCTTTGAATGGCCTCCACTCGAGCTGGATCGATGCAGATGCCTTCCTTTGAGATAATATGCCTAAGAAGCTTGCCTTCATCCATGCAAAACAAACTTTTCTTTGGATTGAGCGAGATGCCATACTTCCTACACCGCTGAAAAACAATCTTCAAATGATAGAGGTGATCTTCATCTGTATTAGAGAAAATTGTTAAGTCATCAAGATAAAAAACTAGAAAGACATCTTTTTCATTAGCAAATGCTATATCCATTGTCTACTGAAAGGTTTCACCAGAATTTTTCAATCCAAATGGCATCTTTGCATAATGAAAAGTGCCCCATGGAGTGCTGAACGTTGTTTTGTCACAATCATCCTCATGGATTAGAATTTGGTTATAATCCAAATAACCATCGAGTAGTGACATCCGTGATGCTCTAATAACTCTCTAAAGTATGTGATCCATCTTGGGCAATGGATAGTTGTCCTTCAAGGAAACTTTGTTCAAATTTCTAAAATCAATGCATAACCGGATCTCACCTGTTTTCTTGCGAACGGGCACCAACTTTGAAATCCAATCTGAAAATCTTATGGCGACTATGATACCAGCTTTATACAATCTATTCACTTCCTTCTTGATTGAGGGTAGCAGTTTTGGATTTATTCTTCTTAGCTTCTAACAAAAAGGCTTTTGATTTGGCTTGATCAGGATGACATGCTGAATTATGCTTGTGTCATATGCCTTCAAATCTGAATAATCCCAAGAAAATACATTAGTAAAAGAGGATAACAAACTGATATACTTCGCTTTTACCTGTGGAGGCAACGCCTTTGATAATTTTACCATCTTAGGATTTTCAGCTGATCCAATGTTCACATCTTCAACTCCTTTTTCGGTTGGCAGCGAGCTCAGCTTTCTAGCCACATCATCCTGATCAAAGAGCTCCTCTAAGGGTATTAGACCTTTAGGAATGATGTTGTCTTTGAGCTGCAAAACTTCCATCTGATTGACTTCCATATCCGCATCACCATCATCATACTCCACATCAATAGAAGCGTCCTTGAATTTACCTTTATTTTGCAGAAATTCATCGATCTCATCATCATCTTGAAATACTTGCCAATACCTTTGATTGTCAGGGATAGCTAGGCGATGCTTCACGTGAATCTAAAACTTGTTGTTTGAATTCATCGAAATTTTCAAATTACTTGCTGTTTTTGCAAGTGAATCTGCAATGACATTCTGAGCACGGGGCACACAAGTTATCATATAATCAAAAAATACTTTCAAGATATCCAACACCGCATTGCGGTAGGCCCACATTCGAGGATGCTTAGCTTGGTATTCACCTTTCACCTTCTTTGTAACTAACTCGGAGTCACCATACATTGAAATCCTTTTAGCATTCAATTTTCTAAGAACTTTCAAACTGGAAATTAAAGCTTCATATTCAGCCTCATTGTTTGAATAGTCGAAAGATAGTTTATAAGAGCAGACCCTTACATTGCTTGGCACTTTGTTTGGGGCAAAAACAGGGCTGCGTATCCAAATACCAATTCTAGAACCTTCCCTTCCTACTGCATTATCAAAGTCCATGTTCGATAGGCCTGTTTCATCCTCTTCCAAATGATGAAATTCTTTTTCTTTTCCCTATTTTCCATCAATATGTTGTTGCTGTCGGATGGCTGATTGCTCAGCAGTACTATCAAGTCTTTTTCTTTCTTATTTTAAGACTTCTCTGAAATTTTCAGTGATGTCGGGAATGTCTTCTACTTCAACTATTTTGCTATTTACATCATTAAAACTATCTGAATACAAAACAAATGATTCTAGATCAGTATGTACATAGTTGATTGGATGATTTACCGGTTTCTCCTTGCTAGTGATCATGTACTTCATTTTATGTTCCCGGTATAATTTCCTCATCTGACTGAACACAGGAATGGTAGCATACGAGAAATCAAGTTGCATTGTCCCTTTAATCTTTTCTCCCCAAGAACTAGAAAGAAGCATGTCGAATCTAGGAGGTATATCTACCACCACCACGTCCATCAAAACATTTTTAGTCAAAATCTAATCAAAACTGACCACCAAATCATTGATAAGACCAATGCACCTTACTCTACCGGAATCGAAGGAGTAAAGGTCATGATATTTTCTAGTGATATCCAATCCCAATTTCTCTATGATGGCCTTACTCTCGTGACTCTCATCCTCCATGTTTACCATGTCGGATGATGGATCTAAATTCAAAATTTTAGACACCTGACCTTTATAATTGTTGTTCTTCATCAACTCAGTCAAAGGAATGGATATTTTCAGCTTAGCAATTTCATTTTCTAAGTTAAAAACTAAAACTTTTTCTACCTCTTTCACTGGAACATTCTTCTTTTCCATTTTCTCCTTTGACACATTTGGCTGATTGGGTCTTTCACTTGCCGATGTCGTTTTGTTGGTGTTAGGATTAGCTATCTCTTTTCCCTTTTTCTACACATTGGGAGGATCATTCTTTAACGCTGCTGCCTCCTTCTTTTTCTGAATTGGATTCATGGGCACATCTTTATTTTGGAGTGAATATTGCCACTGCTAAGCTAGCAAAGCGTTCATGTATCCTCTTTGGTATTCATCGGACTCTTCCTCAAGAACTGTCTCATTTGCAAAAATGAAATTTTCAACCCTTTGTTCAACTGAATTCTCGGAGTACTCCTTATCTTCAGTGATGAAAATTGGCATATCATCGGGTGTAAAGAAATGATTTTCTTCTCCAATCACATTCTCCTATTCATCTGATTCCGGACCATGCACAAAATTTTGTTGTAGAGGTGTCTGCACTTGCTGTTGCACTGCTTGATCTTGGGCTCACTACTCTCTTTGTCTGATCCTATATTGTGGCTTCTGAAACCACAGAAGTTTGGATTTCTAACTTGTGGTTCAGACTTGTCAAGTTTCATCCTATCAAGCATATGCTCCACCTTCCGAAGCACTTGATCTGACGAGGAAGACTCTTCTTTTATTGTGACTTTCTTTCCAGCTCTTGATCTAGCTCTCTTGGCAAGCAGATTTGCTTCAACGTTGATCGCAATCTTCTGCATGTCTTCCAAAGTAGTTGGATCTCTCTCTCTTAATTGATAAGCCATATTAGTATCAAAATTGTCCAGAAACTTAATCAAGGCTAGCCCCATGGGTGGCTTTATATGATCAAGAATTGCATTGTAAACTGAATTAAATCTAATTCAATAATCTTGAACAGACTCACCAACATTCCGCTTGATGTGCTCATATTTAGAAAGGATCTGAAGAGGTTTTTTCTTCACTTCCCAGTGGTCTAAGAATTGTCTCTATAGATTGGCCAATGTAGTGATGCTTGCAGCCGGCAAAGCCCTCAACCATTTCCTTAATTCACCACCAAATGTTTGGACAAACACTCTCATTATTACATTTTCTGCATCAATCTCATGAAGATCGAAGAAATCCGTCATTCTGTGCACATGTTGCTGAGCTATAACACTATGAAGAGTGCCGTCAAACAAAGAATTTTTTCTTTGATAATCGGTGGGCATATCATCCAAATTTTGAGGCAGTACAATAGGTGCAAAACGAGCAGCCATTGCTCTTGGTGGATTTGCAATCGGTCTTGGGGATGTTTGGGGAGTGGGTGTAGCTGATGTATGGGGGGTATGAGGAGGTGTATCGGAGGAGAAGCAATCTTGGAGGTTTGAGGAGTAGAGGGAGTAGATGGAGGCAACACTACTGCAGATTTTTTATCAGAAACAGTATGTTGCATAGGAATTGTAGGAATGAAAGGAGGTTCGGTGGGAATTGTCGAACTAGATGCAATTGCAGATGACCCAAGGGTTGCAGAAGCAGTCTCTACGAAATCAAAAATATTAGAAGCCACAATTGAAGTTTGGAGATGATTCAAGATATAATCATCAATGGATTTATTGGCCCTTTCAGTTTCAAGATTTCTAATAAACTCAGGATTTAAGGTAGTTGAAGCAACAACGCTTTCATATTTTGTTTCAAACAAAGACAACTCGAACTGCTCATCAAACTCAAGATCCTCGAGATACTCAAAGCCAACAGGACAAGATTGAGCTTTGAACATGGGAATCACAGAACTTCCTTGGCGAAGGATTCTCGGAATAAGATTGGGATTTTCATACACAGGAGGGGGATCAGGATCCGGATTTGCTCTAGTATGTCTTTAGGAAGCCAGTGTGCTATTATTTCCAAGAAATCAAATGGAAATTAACAACTTGTTCAGCCTATCAAATCTTAACTTATCATCCAAAAGCTTAGAATTATTAGATGTATTGGGGTGATCTGCAAGTTAGATATTCCGTTTATAAGACTAGACCAGAGATTGACTGAAGTAGCATTTATCTACTTGCGCTAATGCAAAGCAAAAGTGTTTCGAAGGCTACCTAGCTAATATTCAAGCTCCATCTGTAGTTTATAAAATGAAGAACACTAAGAAACAAACAATTTATTCCCCAGTATGGTCGCCACTATGTTAGTGCCTAGATTTACCTTAGGCTGAGGAAGGTAGGATCCAGGGCCAACATTAAACCACGGATAACCTAGTAGCTAGCCCTACAAGGTCCGGAGAGGGCTCTATCCAGGTCAATCTCAACAAATTATGATCGATGAGGGCTTGAGATGACCGATAGAAATATTGATCTTAGGCTAGGTATATGTGTGAAAAAGTTTGATTGAATAAAATTATGTTTTTGCTGGCTCAGATGGAAAGGTAGATTTTGGGTGCGGGGATTGAGGCTCAGTCTTGCAGAGATCTCAATGGGGCAAGGTAGGCAACTGATTTTGGCACATCAAATCAAATGAGATTGAGGGATTAGATAGGTGAGGAGTTGGAGAGGGCAAGATAAATCATGGATCCTCTCCAAATAGCTGAAAACATCAAGAAACTAAAGCAAACCTCAAGTAGAGCACTGCAATTTCAGTGGATTCTACTTACACACTTGTTTGATTTAGCTGAGAATAAATAAGAGAGATAATGGCATACAATCACATAAATAAATTCACAATTACAAAGGAAAGAACTGTACCAAGATAAATTGCCACATGGATCCCAAAGAGTGCTACAAACCTTGGTCTCAATTCCTTAGCCAAAATGCTGATATGAGTGCACAATGAAGCTCAAGGCTTTCTCAAAAGTCCAACCATGCTAATGACAGAAAAACAACATAATATAGACAACCATAGCTCATCCTAGCCTCTAGGGGTCAAGCTCACATGTTTAGGAGCTGTTTCAGGTAAATCTAAACTGAGAACTAGAAATTAGGCAACAGAATAGCATGCCTCTAGAAACAAGGGAACTGATTCATTCAGTTCCAAACAACTTTTAAACCGATGAATATACCTCTACAAGTGAAAATTTGACACATTTACATCATGATCCGTCAATGTACATTAAATTACATCACAAATTTGCCATTAGGAAAGTGAAAAAGTCAAACTGGACAAAGCTGGGTGAAGAACAGAGCAATACTTGGTCAAACTTGCAATTTTTCCTCTATGCGCCATGCCTGATTCTCTATGCATAACACCTATTTGGACCCACTTTTGGAGGCCTTCTTGGTGTCCAAATTCACTCCACGTGTGCCTGTTGGAAAGGTCTGCCTGTCTACGTTTCAACCCAAGTGGAATTTCAATTTGGCCTCCATTTGCCCCTCCAAATTTTAGTTCTCCCAACACTACTTCCTGTGTGTCAAAATAGGGGTAATGAGGTCATTTTTTGAGTGTTTTTGACCTTTTTGAGGGCTCAAAACCTATCCAAATTTCTTGGCCATTGGTAGGCAAATATATTTTTCCATGTCAAATCGAAAAATGTTGTGTTTTTTCCATTTGGAGGCTCCTAGCAAAAGCGAGCACCACATGGCGTGGTGCATAGGGCAGAAAATTCTATTTTTTGTGCCAAAAATTTCAAAAATGCAAAAAGTGCCCCAAATTTTTTGAAATTTGCATTGAGTCTTCTTCATCAAACATTGTGTTGGGCCAAGGTAGCATCAGCCAATATCTAAATTTTATCATGCTCCTTTCACCTCCTCGATGCCCTTGTCAACTTTGCTTTCAAGTTTATAATTCTTGCCTTGCAACTCATATTCCTCACCATGTAATGGCAGGCCATGCGCCTCAATATTGCTTTCTCCCTATTGGCCTTCTCTAGCAACTTCTTCAAATAAGTATTCACTTTCTCCAACACATATTCCTGGTCATCGTCCTTTTGCTCAATGGGTGTCAACTTGCCTTGTGCCCTATTGATTTCTTGTCGGTTTTCTTTAATGATTTGTAATTCCATCATAGCTTGGTGATCTTCAAGTTGCTTATTTCTTTGCTCTAGATACTTTATTTTCCACTTGGCCCTCTCCCATTTTAGGGAAAAGGAATTGATGTCCACCTGCTGCTCTTGAATGACTTCTTTGAGATTTGTGCTTTGTGGGCCCATATCAGTATCAACACCCTCAATGAGAATGAAATCATCTCATGCTCGCCTGATTGTTCTTCATCCTGTAGTGGCCTCTTGAATTTGTCATGAACCTGTTGTGCTGATGATGAAAGCAAGGCCCCTTCCACCCCGAGTGGAGATAACACTCTCTTAGCTACTGTAAACAACCTTCTAGTGCCCTTTTGATAGGTGATAAACACTGGCATGCTAGCGGTTTGTGTCTCATGACCCTCATGTTCATAAGAAGGTCCACCTGTCTCACGTAAAACCTCTCAGGATCCCTGAGGAGTTGTGAAAAACTCAGGAGAGATGAAGTCCTCTCAAGTGATGCCCTGTAAGCCAAGCTGATGAATGACCACAATTTTAATGAGAGCAAAATGGTAAATACTGTTGAACTACTACTAAGGAGTCTTGTGATGCACTAGAGTGGTCATCTTCTCAATATTTCAGCACATAAAGTAAGGGATGTTCATCATCCTTACCCTAGTAAAATGCATCAACAACCTAATATGATAAGCATATAAATGTGAAAACCAGCCCTCATAGCTGAAATACCTCATGATCAATTTCATCAAAGGAGCATAAGCATATTTGAGGTACTGAAAAGGAAACGCTCTCCTGAGTTGTCTCAAATAGCCAAGTTTGATGTATGGTTCATAATGCTATTGGTCAATTTTCTACCTCTTGTTCCATTGCTCCCTAATGTCAGGAATACCGGTTGCTAGTGAAATGGATTCTGGTGTTAATGTGAAAGTGACACCAACAACAGTGGCTTGACCATCATGTAAATGTAGCATAAACAAATGAGCCAACTCATTGTGAAACTAAATGCTAGCAATCTTCTCACAAAATTCATAGCAAGAATAATGTTGGAAACAAGAGATGGCAAGAGGGTAGGCCTGTAATTCGGCTAGTTGGTTCTTCTCTAATATGTTTGCCACCTCTATGAGGCCTTTTGGGTGCATGTACCTCTGTAGGTGAATCACTATGGGTCTCCTCTTCATAATCATATGAGGGATCAGATGCCATGTCTGCTAGTGGATGGACTGTTTTGGAGTTGTCTTGATGAGAAATAGATGAGTTGTGATGTATTTTGACTTTTTCCACCAAGGAAAATAGTGATATGAGGGACTATGGAGAGAGAAAATAGTGAGGGATTTAGGGACTATTGGGGTAGGGTTTAATTAGGGAAATAGGGAATTAGGGAGTGATTTAGGAATTTTAGATATAGGACTAGGGTTTGGGAATTAGAGAGTATTCGAGACTTTGGGAAAGGGGATGTGGGATAATGGAGTTAGTGAATTTAGGGGTATGTGAATGTAGGGAATAGGGAAATCAAGGGAAAAATGGAGTAAGGGAATGTGAGGTGGGGGGAATAACTTGGTTGCCAAATAGTTAATACAAAACCCTAGCACTGTTTTCTTTGGTAGGGTTTGATTTCCTTATTCAACACCATAAGACAACCACCATCAAACAAGTGCCAAAATGGGATGAGAAGCAATGATGGAAGCCCAACTTACTTGTACAATTGCAGATCCAAGCATACTAGGGCGACTTTGGAGCAAGTTGTTGAAGGTTTCGGGCTTGTTGGTTGTATGCGCCACGCATCAAACCTAATGTTCCATGCCTAGTGAGTGCATCGTGCCTATGGAATTTTGAACTGGAGGTTGAAGCCGAGTGTGCCACGCCTGCTATGTGCGCTGCACCACCTGCCTAGTGCACCTTGCCTCTGTTTTTTGGCCAATTTTCACCAATTCCTCTTACTTGCTCATCAACATGACTTTGCCTCGCTTCCACTTTGTCTTGGAGTGCAAATGAACTTTTGAAATGAAGAAATGACTTATATATGGAGCTTTCAAATTTTTGGCTTGTAAACCCCATTTTTACAATCTTTTGAAAATGACTTTGTTTTTGACTTTGTTTTGGGCTTTTTCACTTTATTAAAAATGTTTTGATGGACTTAATGACCTATGCTTTGTTTGTTTTGCAGGTGGTTGGAGCTACTAGGGCTAGGGAAAGAGACCAGGGTTACAGGTGGAGTGATTTACATATGAAGAAAATGAAATTACACAAATTTGTACCAGAAAAGCAAAAATACTCTGTTTTTACTCAAAAGAGAGTTTTTAGGAAAGACACATCTCTCGATACTTGATGATGAAATTTATTGATGCTGGAACCTCCTCATGTGCTTGCTGGTTGTTATTAGACACTTTGAAACACCTTTTTATGAAACCCTAATGAAAGCCTAGACCTAAATGACAATGAAACCCTAGAAAACACTTCTGCAATCTTTAAGACAAAACAGTGACTGTATACACTTTTTGATGAAAAAACATGAACGAGTAGGTAAATGACATGAGGGAAACTGTAGGAGAAGCCACTACCATCAGATGATCCATGTGCCTGATGGAATGCACCTGACTGAGCGGGACACCTAATATGCAATGCAACAAGAGGATTTGATCTCTGACGGAGGGATGAAGATACTGACACTAACATTATCCATATACTCAATTTTATATTCATCTTCATAAACAATCAAACAAAAATCTATGAATGAACTTTAAGCTTATCAGGCAAAATATTCATGCTTTCAACAACTTTATTTTTTGGTATTTCATTGGTTTCCACGTATCGAATTTTCTCTTAGTGTTTTTGATGTATGAATCATAGGTCCAAGAGGAATGTAAAGGCCTGCCACTTTCTCTAAAGGTGATCGGAAGCTCTTTCTATGGCCAGCCTCATCAGCGTGGGAGGCTGCCAAGAAGAAGCTCCTAAATGGGGAATCAATTTTAGATTATTACACAGAAGGGCTTCTTAGATGCTTGGAGACCAGTATTGATGCCCTAGATGAGGAAGCACAAGAGTGCTTCTTAGACTTGGGGTCATTTCCAAAGGATAGAAAAATCTCAGTGGATGCATTATTGGATATTTTGGTTTATGTGCGAAAGATGGAGTGGCAATATTCTTTGTCATCTTGTTAGAACTTGCAAAAAGAAATCTGTTAAATTTAACAAGTTGCAATCTCAGGTAATCACATTCATTTCTAATTATTGTGGGCTCAAGCTCATTTGATATTGGCTTCCTCTGTCTTATACATTTTGTTGTCTTGGTAATTGGATAAATTAGGAGCCAAGCAATCAATTATGGTAGTGCCTCTGAGATGTACTTTTCACAACATGATATAATGCGGGATTTGGCCTTATATTTGGCATCCTAAGGCAACATAGCTCGTAGGAAGAGGTTGTTTGTGCCCAAAGAGGAGGATAGTTTGCTAGCAAAATGGGAGTTTCTCAAGAATCAAACATTGGATGCTCAAATTGCTTCCATTCACATAGGTGGGTGATTTTAACAACATTGCTTAAAGCATACATATTTTTTTCTAAACATTGGAGTCAAATGAATTGTCCCATGCCAACCTTATCCTACATCACATAGGCTATCACTCTGTGATCTACATGAAAATATATGTAATAATGTATAGGTGTTGGTCATTGATTCAAAAGTTCTTAGAAAAGATATGTAATGATTTCATAGGGTGTGCAATAACCTATAATGTTCTTATCTATGTTTAAATCCTTGGTTCACCTATGTAGGTGCAATGGAAGATGATTAGTGGTGTAAGATGATTTTTTCTCAGGAAAAGGCTTTGGCTTTACTCTTTTCTGCAAGAAAATACTTTCTTCCATCATTTTTGAGTTATATGAGGAAACTGAAAGTCCTCATAGTGTTTAATTATGGTTACAAGAAAGCCACAATCAATCTTCTATGAGCCTTATCTTCACTTACTCAGCTTAAGGCTATTCATTTGGAGAATTTGAATGTGCCCCCGCTTCAAGATCACAGTAAAGTCTTGCAAAACTTGGAGAAACTATCTCTGATATTTTGTGAAGGGCTGGGAAATATGTCCAAGTTCAAGAGCTCCCGGTCAAGCCTAAAGCTTCCCACAATGCAAAATTTTAACTTGGACCATTGCTGTGGTTTAGAGGAGTTAGCCCCCAGTATCTATGACATGTCTTCAGTTGATAAGTGGTCTATCACTAGTTGTCACCTTCTACAAAAGTTTCCTAATGACTTGGGGAAGCTCGGCTATTTAAGAATGTTAAGCGTATCTATGTGCCTAAGTTTGAAAGAGCTTCCAACATCTATTGGAAAATTTGGGAAACTGGAATATCTAGACATTTCACTATGTGAATGCCTAAAAGAACTTCTCGAAGAGATAGGACAACTAAAGAAACTCGAGGAAGTTGACATGATAGAGTGGTCCCGATTGAGGAAGCTGCCTAAATCAGTTAGACGGCTGAGATAATTAAAGCATGATATCTGTGATGAGAAGATTGGAAAACAATGGATGTGCTTCAAGAGCTTTGCCATTCCAGGGCTTAGAGTTGAAGTGGTAGATGCACAAATCAGATTGGATTGGCTGGATGCTTGATATCCTACTTAGACAACAAGGAGCTAAATATGGAGTTTCTTTTTGCACATTGATCTCAATGGAAAACGTTACCTATGATAATGAATAAGACACCAAGAATACTACCTATAGTATTTATCCATGATATTGAATAATGTAACTCAATAAGTCACCAAGAATACAATAAATAATGGGCTTCACTTTGAAAACAGACGAGCATTCTAGAATGTGGTTGTAAAAAGAGTCTTCTTCTCAATTAATAAAATTATCTGTTTTATTTAGTGTGACTATTTTTCTCTTTTCAATGTTTCTAGGATTCGTTGTTGGGCAAAGGTGATGTTGCTTTAAAGTTCTTCATATTTTTTATTTTTAAATCAATGTCATAAACTCCATAAACAAACATTTGTCGTAAATTTTGTAACTAACTATGTTTTGTTAACAAACTTTCTAGCTTTCCACCTTTCTTTGTTCAGTTTAAATCATAGTTACTGGTTGTGCGCCATTCCAGCTACTTTCTTGCCTCTTCTCAGTCAAAAGCATAGTTACAACGTTCTAATTTGAATTCGGTGTGATATGAAAAATATTGAGTGAAAAATTCACCAAACATTTAGTAAAATTATTTGCCAAAATAATAACATTAATGCCAGATCCAAGAAACATCCTCGTAAGTCCATGGATGCAAATGTAAATGAAAGCATATCTTATAAGGTATTTTTGTTTATTTTAATTTCTTTATCTATCAATAATCCTAAAGTGAAGTTCATGAATGTCGATGTAAATGGCCACTTTTCTTCTAGTTGTTCTAAACCAGGATCTTTGTATTGTTTTTCTTTATTTAATGATTTTATTTATTTTATGACAACAGTAGACATGTTATTCATGTCCCATTAAAATATAATTATCCACATATTTTAAGGGTTTCTGTAAATTCCTTGGAGTCTTTTCACTAGGCTCTGCAACAATGTTACTTAGATTGATTGCAGGTTTGATAAATTGCTAATTGGCATTATATTTAAATTTCACAGTCTTAAGTAAATTTGCTTATGTGTTCATTTCCTATGCAAATACCATATTTATGCATATTTTTGGGATATCGTGACTCGAATTTATCACAAGATTTATTTATTTGTAATACTACTCGAGAGTTATCACAAGGTTTATGAACTTGAGAGTCCAATTTTTATTCCTTCTTGTTTGTCTTCCCCATTAGAAATTCTGTTGTGATATATGTATATGTATTTTGTGTTCTTGTTATCTATTAGAGTAGGCATTTAATTTGCAAGTTTTATCTATTATGAGAGGAATGTTTGTGTCTCACAAAAATTTAAGAGTTCATATATATATATTTTAAGTTAAACTCCAAATTTAATCTTTAAAAATTTATAGAAAATTGAAAATATTTAATATTTTAAGAGAAATGTACCCTTTAGTGGATAAACAGATCCATAGGAATTAAGACTAAAAATAGCTCACCCGAGGATGACACAGGAGGCTAAAAAGAGGCTGAGAAATGCCACCAAAGTTGCTAAACTTCCACCCTGAAAATTTCACAACACGTCTCTGTAGGCACTGTTGAATACGTAGCCCATCTAACCGACCACGACAGATGCAACACCAGCTTAGCTACAAGAAAACCCCATCCGGCCTTGAATATCAAGAATTTATACAATTGTTAGCAGTCTAATAGGGTAAAAAACTTAATACCAGATTTAATCAGATTAATAAAGATTCAGGTTAAAATAATAGTAGGAGTGAAGGTAAAAACTTAATACCAGGTTCAGTAGGCTCGAGTATAAATCACAGTCCTTTAACCATCAAGTGAATCTTGGAGGAACCTCGATGGACCCTGATTCTCAAAATGAATTAACTCGTGGGGAAAGCTTTATAGAACATGATTCAGGAAATAAAGTTCCCTGAGGACTTACAAGCGGGACAAGAAACAGAGAACTCGCCAGATTAAAGAAAACAAAAAAAGAATGTTCAGATACCTAATGTGTAAATCGCTAAAAGATTTCTAACCCATCAATGAAAATTAGGCTTACTGGCACCATATGAAACTGGATTCTGGATGGTATTCGGGTAGTAGTTGCTAGTAGAAGCAGATAGGCAAGATGCAAAGACTGGTTCACAAACCCCATCCCGCCCTGAATATCAAGAATTTATACAACCGTTAGCATTCTAATAGGGTAAAAAACTTAATACCAAATTTAATTAAATTAATAAAGATTCAGGTTAAAATAATACTAGGAGCGAAGGTAAAAGCTTAATACTAGGTTCAATAGGCTCGAGTATAAATCGTAGTCTTTTAACCATGAAGTGAATCTTGGAGGAAGCTCGACGGAACCTGATTCTCAAAATGACTTAACTTATGGGGAAAGCTTTACAGAACATGATTTTGGAAATGAAGTTCCTTTCTCAGTGCTGGAAATCCTTGAATTGCAGAACAGCTTGAGGACCTACAGGCAGGATAAGAGACACAAAATTAGCCAGATTAAATAAAACAACAAAAGAATGTTCAGATACCTAATGTGTTTATCACTAAAAGACTGCTAACCCATCAACGAAAATTAGGCTTACTCACATGCTATGAAACAAGATTGTGGACGGTATTCAAGTAGCAGTTGGTAGTAGGAGTGGATAGGCAAGACACAGAGATCGGTTCACAAACGCCATACCGCGCTGAATATCGAGAATTTATATAGATGTTAGCAGTCTAATAGGGTAAAAAACTTAATACCAAATTTAATCGGATTAATAAAGATTTAGTTTAAAATAATACTAGGAGTGAAGGTAAAAACTCAATACCAGGTTCAATAACCTTGAGTATAAATCACAATGTTTTAACCATGAAGTGACTCCTGGAGAAAGCTCGACGGAACCTAATTCTCAAAATGACTTAACTTGTGGGGAAAGCTTTACAGAACATGATTTTGGAAATGGAGTGCCTTCCTCGGTGCTGGAAGCCCTTGAATTGTAGAACAACCCAAGGACATGCAGGCAGGACAAGAAACAAAGAATTACCTAGATTAAAGAAAAGAAAAAAATAATGTTCAGATACCTAATGTGTAAATCGCTAAAAGACTACTAACCCATCAATGAAAATTAGGCTTACTCGCACCCTGTGAAACTAGATTCTGGATGGTATTCAGGTAGCAATTGATAGTAGTAGTGGATAGGCAAGACGCAGAGACTGGTTCACTGCAACCTCGTGGGCAAGTGGCCAGAACTAGCCACCCAGGAGGCAACCCTAGCTGAGTTAGGGTTTTGCAGTTAGATGCACCTAGCGGAGCCACCAAACCGAGTTGAAAGAATTGCAAATGAGACTATGGTTATAATAGTGCAAATCAAAATTTAGTTGATTTGTGGGTTCCTAGCATCTAATGGTGGAAAAACATTTAATCATCTAACAATGAATCTGACAATCAAAATTATGACATAAAATAGTTGCGAATGTTGATTTAAAAAATATTAATTTATTAAATAACTTAAAAACAAAAACCATCCATTTAAATTATTTAATCATTGTTTACAAAATTATTACTGAAACTCTTAATTTAATTAAATAATCATCTACACACAACATAGTCTATTTCAGCTTTAAAAAAAACCAAAAACCATCAATTTAAATTATTTATTCATTACTTACAAAATTATTAATTAAGGTGTTAATTTAATTAAATAATCATGTAGACGCGGCATAGTCCCATGTAACTAATTAAGCATCATATCAATGTTCAGTCCATAATCAATTTCATGTGCGTCCTCCAATTCATATATTTCACGATGGACAAACTTAATGATGTTGCTGCACATGCCTTTTTACTTTTCCATTGTTTTATGGTTCAGGTGTGTATTTTTATAGGTATGTTTTTTAAAGTAATGTGAAAATTTATTATAATATTATTGTGAAATTAATAACAAGAATTATTATTGGATTATATCTTCAAATATAGGTTGATTTATCATTGATATTTATAAATATAGGTTGATTTATCATTGATATTTATAGAAAACCACATTATTTGTAATCACTAAATACTAGTTTGTAAGGAAGACCAACTCTTACTAACTCTTAGCCAAATAATTTTATTTTTCCAAAATAAAATTGTCAAACAATACAATTTTATTTGAAAATTATTAATTATATATATATATATATATATATATATATATATATATATATATATATATATATTATTTTTTAATTCAATTATTATTTATAAAATAAAAAATTATTTCATAAAATAAAGATAATATGAAAAAAATGAAATGTTATAAAAGAAAGAAAAAAAAATTAAAATATTATAAAAAAGTAAGACCAAGAATATTTTTTTGTTTTATTATTGTAAATATATATATATATATAAAAAGTCAATCTTCTATTAGTTTCAAATAAAGGAGTACATAGAGATGTCGTTAAAATAGGTGGCCTCACCCCAACGAGGCTTGTTGACCAAAAATTTCACCATATGGCAAAAACACAGAAGGGTCTCGAAAGGCAAAAACCAAAATCGATTAAGACATAGGCACTAGAACACAGCTAAAACAAAAAATACTTCAAAAAGCTGTTGGAAATACTGAGAGTGGGGAGGGGGGGCGAATCATTATTTCTTTTCCCGATTATTGTTTTCCCAGTTAAACAATCTATTTTTAAAACACAAGATGAAGAACAATAATAAACACTTTTATTAATATAATATTTGCAGTAAAAAATATACAATATATAAGTGGTTGCAATCAGTTGCCAAGCTCCAACTCAGACTTTGGTTAGGCTCCAACCTCGAGAGCACCAACTCTATTTCACCAAGACACGAATCTTGGACTTAAGAGTACCAACTCCCAAGGACTTCAATCCTTCCATTTCCTGAGACACCAGTCCCAAGGACACATATCATTCCTAATTCTGAGGCATCAACCCCAAGGACTCCAATCCTTCTTACTTCTGAGGCATCAACCCCAAGTACTCCAATCCTTCTTGCTTCTAAGGCACCAGCCCCAAGGACTCCAATCCTACTTACTTTTGTGGCACTAGTCACAAGTGTTCTAACCCAATCTTGTCAGGGTTAATTTGATAGTGATGTTCTGCTCTCAGAACTCTTCTCTATTGAGTTTTGTCTTATTATTGCTTCACTACAGTCTCTAAGCTACAACATTAATGACAATCAGTCTTCTTATGAAGCAGTCTTCCCAATTCTTCATAATGCCCACACAGAGTGTCCAGTACCCTTCATGACTTCTAATGATGTCTTCACACAGCTTTACTTAGTCTACTATTAGCTACACTAAGCTCTACATAAATAACAACTTTCTATTCAAGCTTATGTTCTTTGTTGGCTACTTCTCTCCTTCAACTGTCTATTGTCCTGTCGGCCCTTCAGCCCTCTTTCTATTCTGTTGGATCCTCTCGCTCACTTTGTCTCCTCCAGCATCTTTTCCACAGTGTTCAATAGAATCCAACTCCCAAGCAACCTCTTCAAACAATTCTTTATTTCTGACACCCCTAGGCTTTGGTTTCCTTTCTCTACAGGCTCTTCAGTTTCCTTAATGCTCGCTTATCCTGTCAGTTTCCTCCTCGATCGCTGTCATTTCCTCTGCGCTTGCTTTCTTCTTTGGCTTCCCAGATTTCAGTTTCCTCTGTCTATTCGAGCGTTCCGATATTCACAGGACACGTGTAGGAGGAAGAGAGGCCATATACATAAAGAATAATTATTACACGTTAAAACTTGTAAAAATGCTCCTTTTATCCATAATTATTTGACATACACAGGGCTTTACAGTGTAACGGACATGCCATGTCCTATCGCAATCGCAATTGTCTTGATTCTTAGTCTTCTGAGCTATCAGGAGCATTCCTTAACATATCTCTATCTCCAAAACCCTGCGCAAGCAATATCTAAATTGTACTGGATCTGCTCCTCCACAGTTTTATCGCAATCGGGGCTCAAGACTTCTGGGGGTCTTTAATAAGTCATGACCTATTGCATAGCTGATGGCCGATGGCCAATTCCCCTGCTCCGATGGACCAGATGTGATATGGTATTAAACCATAGTTAATATGCCCATTGGGTCCACAACCTTATTGCGATTGGCACTTTCATGTGGCAAGGCTTTACGACTTGCGATATAGCGATGGACGCGATATTACAATAGGCGCGATATAATAGGACCATCGAGTCCACAATTATATATCGCAATTGGCTATTTTAATGTGGCAGGGCCTTAACCACTTACGATACATGACAGATGTGATGATAGATTAGGTCATATTGTAATGTGTGGCAGGTCTGTGTGGATATGCATCGCAGTTGCAAGTTGCCCCTGGCGAAGGTCCGATGTGATATTGCTATCGGCGATGACAATGGACCACTTGACATATTGTAGCGCCCACTTTTGAAGTGTCGTTGCGATTATTGCTATCGGTGATCGCAAGTCACACAGGGTAAAGGCTCGATGTTAATGTAGACCCCTCATAGCGATGCGATGTGCTGGACCCGATACAACTCAACACTCCCATGTCTAGAGTTTCAAGTCCGCAATCTGCCTCTCATAGTGTATTTTCCCTATAGCCAAGTCTTCCGCCTTCGATAGTGTTAAAGCATGCATACATGGGTTTTATGGGCCTGATAGCATAAATGTATATATATAAGGTTCTGCACCTCCTATAGTGTAAAAACACATATGTATGATATGCTCCTCCGCCTGTATCTGCATGCATATAGTTCTTTTATGGCCCGATAGCTCCCGATAATATACATGCACCCATTGCTCCTCTGATGGCTCTGTATACTTCCTTATATATTTGCTTGTTCCTCTGTTGCTTCAATGGCTATCTGCATCATCTGTTGGCCCTGTTTTCTCCTGTACTTTGGCATATATGTATGGTATATATATATATATATATATATATATATATATATATATATATATATATATATATATATATATATATATATATACAGACACACACACACACACACATATATATATATATATATACACACAGATATATATATATATATATGGCTCCTATGTAGCTCCAATAGCTCTATTTTGGCATATATGGTCCCCGAACGCTGTTTAAATGCATGCATAAATATATATATCTGAGTACTACTCCTCTTGGCTCATTATATCTAAGTTCTTCTCCTCTTGGTCTAATGTGGCTCCTCTGGCTTGGCAGTGTCTTTCAAAGACCTCCTTGCATATATGAATGCCTCTCTTGCTCTGATATCCTATAATATGTTTTGATATGCCTCCATTGGTAACTCCTCTTGTTTATGGCTTGGCTATCCAGATGTCCCTGCTCCTGTCTCTTCATGGATCGCTCGGCTTCCCCTTGGCTTTGTGTCATCCTCTAGTACCTAGAATATTTCCATAGTGACATCAATGACAACCTAGGTCAACAATCTCCACCTTTGTTATTGATGGCAATATTCCCCTTTGTTATTGATGGCCATATTCCCCTTTGTTATTGATGGCAATATTCTTCTTCTCTCCCCCTTTGACATCAATGGCAAAGGAGTGCTCTGGGACTCCCCCTATCTTTCTTCCATTCTTCATGAATGCTAGATCTTCATGAGTCTGTGACTCCCCCTGTCATAATGCTCTTATTCTTTTTACTCAAGATAGAAGGATTGATGCTTTATCATCAATTAACACATTATTCCCTCTTCATGTCTCAGATCTGCTTTATCATGGCTTCAACACTGCTTAAATATTAATGCTTTCATTCCGATTGCAAACGGCCATACACCAAGTGTCCAACTCCAGGATTTTATGCTTCAATCCATATTGCTGTCTCCATAGGTAACATTGAGAGGCCTTCATAGTCCGAATCAAGAGAAAATGCCCCTGAGATTGTCTTTCTTGCTATCTTTCTTCAGATATGAGTTCCTTTATGTCTTTATGCTTCTCCTTCAGTTACGTCCATCTAGTATTCAGTCATCCTTGCATTTGGACAAAAATGTGAGGGGTTGTGCCTCTGTTGCTATATTTCTTAAGTGATCTGTATTAGCTTAAGTTATGCTTGACTGCACAACATTCTCCTTCCTATGAGCCATCTTTTCCTTGTTTTCTTATACATATCTCTTCAGATTCAGATATCCAATCTGTGATTGTCCTTTAAATTTATTCTGTTGATTTGCATCTTCATGCAATGCTTTAGTTTTGTTATATGCTACCAGTTGCTCTTACTTCAAACTCCATTCCGGATGTATCTGTTTTTTCGAAGGCTGCCTCTATTAGTGTCTAGAATTTATCTTTTCTCACATTAAATTCCTGAGTTAAGACATAAACTTTTGTGATGACAGCACCATGGTTGTTTGCCATATTTCTTTACAATGGTTACAGGATCATATGCCTCAATGGAGTACCCTTGAGAAATGATTTTTATCAAAGAATGATTGTCAATATAGTTCAGCAATGATTTCATAAGGACCGTTTCACTAATAGCTTCAACAATAATGATCAAGAATTACAGGCTCCCCCTAACTGTATGCATCATCTCCTTTCTGTAGAGTCTTCCCATAGATTGTCAAAATTCAGGCCAATGACATATGTTGTTGGCTAGAGAGCTCAGGGGACTTTCGGATTGTATTTCCTTCCTTCACCATAACTGTGTAACTTTCTTCTTTTGCATGGTTCTAGATTGTGTAGGAGCCCAACTTAAGTTACAGTCACGTGCCATATGGCCAATGTTGTGACACTTGAAGCATTCTACATTGTTCATGAATAAGAATTCATGATTTCTTCCTACAAAATTGTTTCTTGGAGATTGTTGGGGACTATAATATCTCTCTTTATGATATGCTTAGGGAACATAACATCTATCTTTATGATATTCTTTACAGTCTTTTGCCATGTGACCAAAGTTTGTATAAGAATAACAATAACCAAAAAATGAACTTTGGTACCTGGGAGATGGAGGTTTCCTTGATGTATTTCTGAATCCTTTCTGCCTTGAGATCCTTTGATGATAACCATTGCCTCTCGCATCTTTGACATCATCTATATTTCTTCTTGGCGCTTGATTTCTTCTTGGATCAGGATTTCTTCTATTGTAGTCTTGATTTTTCTCCTTGCCTTTACTGGAACTGGGAGCATCACCATTTCTTTCTAGCTTCTTCACATCTCTTTTGTTTGAGGAATTTTCATTCTTATTTAAGGATTCACTTGCATACCCGAGACCTGATTTATCAAATGAACATCTATGATAGCTGAGCATGTCATCCAAGGCCTGAGATCTCTTCAAGATTTTGTTAATCCCTTCAACCTTTGTTCTAAGGAAGACAATCTCTTCTTCCAATCTTTCACACTCATTATTCTTCTTAGCAAGTTGTTTCTCAGCTTCTTCCTTGATACGAGTAGCTTCATCTGCTTCTAGTTTAAGGGATATGATATCTGAATTCATTTTGAAGATTTCTTCATTTTTTTCTTTACTACTCTCCATTGTTTTTTCAGCTCCTTGTGCTTGTTTCCTTGCTTCTTGTAGTTGAGACTTGGGAGAGGAGACATCTACCTTATACTAACCAATCTCTTCTTCAAGTTTGTCCAAGCTCTTATGCCTTTGTTCAAGTTAACTTGACAAGGTATCTTCCTGCTTCTTTGCTTTATTCAATTGATTTGACATGTATATGACTTCTTCATGATGGTTTCTTTTGCTTTGATGAAATTCCTTCTTAAGCTTGGCAAGCTCTTCATCCCTTCCTTGTACTTGAAGCTTGATGAGGTCAAGTTTCTTCCTTGTTTGATCTTGGTTACCAACTAGTGCTATCTTCTTGAGTTCCTCATTTTCCATTTTACAAATTTTTAATCTCTTCCATGGCAGTCATAAGTTGAGCGAGGAGTTCTTCTACAAAAGCTTCTTCATTCTCTTCATCTTCTAGGCCTGTTTTGGCCTTGACATCATCATTCTCATGTTCAGCTTCTATGATGGCTTCTGGATTCCTTTCTAGATTTCCATCATCTTTTTGACTGATGGTCATGGTCAATGCTCCTTTTGAGTGAAGGTCATGAAGTTTGTCCCATATACCCTTTGCTAATGAACATTTTCCTAGACTATTCTTTACAGAATTAGGTAGCCCATTCAATATTTCCTTTATTTCTTTTGCATTGTACTCCTTGGATTCTTCATTCAACCTGCCATCAACAATCACTGATTTCCAGATTTAAATTCCTTGAGTCTGTAAGAAATTCCTCATTCTTTCTTCCCATATATTAAAGTTCCCATTTAGCCTTTGAGCCTCCTCAAATTTATTATCTTCTATTTTCTTAGTAGAGGGAGACACACCCTTAGGAGGTTTGGAGACTTTCTTCCTTGACATCGCCATTTGTGTTCTAAAGGTCAACCTTCAAACTGTTAAGCTTTGAATGAATGAACCTGATCTGATAGAAATTGTTGGAAATATTGGGGGGGATGAATCAGTATTTCTTTTCTCGACTATTGTTTTCCAAGTTAAACAATTTATATTCAGAAGACAAGATGATCAAAAATAATAAATGATTTTATTAATATAATCTTTGCAGTAAAACAGATACAATATATAAGTGGTTGCAATAAGTTTCCAACCTCCAACTTGGACTTTGGTGAGGCTCCAACCTCCAGAGAACCAACTCTATTTCACCAAGACACCAATCTTGGACTTAGGAGCACCAACTCCCAAGGACTTCAATCCTTCCATTTCCTGAGACACTAGTCCCAAGGACACCTATCCTTCCTACTTCTAAGGCATCAACCCCAAGGACTCCAATCCTTCTTACTTCCGAGGCATCAACCCCAAGGACTCCAATACTTCTTGCTTCTGAGGCACCAGCCCCAAGGACTCCAATCCTACTTACTTTTGTGGCACCAGCCTCAAGTGTTCTAACCCAATCTTGTCAAGGTTCATTTGATAGTGATTTTCTATTCTCAAAACTCTTCTCTACGGAGTTTTGTCTGATTATTGCTTCACTACAGTCTCCGAGCTACATCATCAATGAAAATCAGTCTTCTTATGAAGTAGTCTTCCAAATTCTTCATACTATCCACACATAGTGTCCAGTACCCTTCATGACTTCTGATGATGTCTTCACACAACTTTAGTTAATCTACTGTTAGTTACACTAAGCTCTGCATAAGGAACAACTTTCTGTTCAAACTTATGTTCTCTGTTGGCTACTTCTCCCCTTTGACTGTTTGTTGTCCTATTGACCCTTTGGCCCTCTTTCTGTTTTGTTGGATCCTCTCGCTCCCTCTGTCTCCTCCAGCTTATTTTCCACAACATTCAATAGTCTTCAACTCCCAAGAAACCCCTTCAAACAATTCTTTATTTTCTTATATCTGACAGCCCTGGCCTTTGGCTTCCTTTCTCCACAGGCTCTTCGGCTTCCTCAACTCTCGCTTATCCTATTAGTTTCCTCCTCGGTCGCTGTCATTTCCTTTGCACTTGCTTTCTTCTTCGGCTTCCTGGATTTCAATTTCCTCTGTCTATCTGAGCGTTCGAATATTCGCAGGACATGTTCAGTAGGAGGAGAGGCCACATACAAAGAGAATACTTATTACAAGTTAAAACCTGTAACAATGCTCCTTTTATCCATAATTATTTGACATACACAGGGTTTTACCGTGTAACGGACATGCCACGTCCTATCACAATCGCAATTGGCTTGATTCTTAGTCTTCTAAGCTATCGAGAGCATTCCTTAACATATCTCTATCTCCAAAACCCCACGCAAGCAATTTCAAAACTGTATCGAATCTGCTCCTCCATAGTTTTATATCAATCGGGGCCCAAGACTTCTAGGGGTCTTTAATAAGTCATGACCTATTGCATAGCTGATGGCGGATGGCCAATTCCCCTACTCCAATGGACCAGATACGATATGGTATTAAACCATAACTAATATGCCAATCAGGTCTGCAGCCTTATCACAATCAATGCTTTCATGTGGCAAGGCTTTATGGCTTGCGATATAGCGATGGACACGATATTACAATAGGTGCGATATAATAGGACCCTTGGGTTCACAATTGTATATCGCAATCAGCAGTTTTAATGTGTTAGGGCCTTAACCATTTGCAGTACGTGACGGATGCGATTACAGATTAGGTAATATTGTAATGTGCGTTGGGTCCTCATGGATATGCATCGCAGTTGGGAGTTGCCCGTGGCGGAGGTCTGAAGCAATATCGCTATCGACGATCGCAATGGACCGCTTGACATATTCTAGCGCCCACTTTCGAAGTACTGATGCGATTATCGCTATCAATGATCGCAAGTCACACAGGGTCAAGGCTCGATGTTAACGTAGACCCCTCATAGCGAGCGATGCAATGTGCCAGACCCGATACAACTCAACATTCCCATGTATAGAGTTTCAAGCCCGCAATCCACCTCCGATAGTGTATTTTCCCTAGAGCCAAGTCTTCCACCTCCGATAGTGTTAAAGCATGAATACATGGGTTTTACGGGCCCGATAGCATAAATGTATATATAAGGTTCTATGCCTCCGATAGTGTAAAAACACATATGTATGATATGAGGTACTCCGCTTGTATCTGCATGCATATAGTTCTTTTATGGCCCGATAGCTCTCGATAATATACATGCACCCATTGCTCCTCTAATGGCTCTGTCCGCTTCCTTATACCTCTACTTGTTCCTCTGTTGCTTCGATGGTTGTCTGCATCCTCTATTGGCTATGTTTGCTCCTGTACTTTGGCATATATGTATGGTATATATATATGGCTCCTATGTAGCTTCGATAGCTCTATTTTGGCATATATGGTCCCCGAACACTATTTAAATGCATGCATATATATATATATATATATATATATATATATATATATATATATATATATATATATATATATATATATATATATATATATATATATATATATATATATATATATATATATATATATATATATATATCTGAGTTCTACTCCTCTTGGCTCTGTCCGCTCCTCTTGGTCCAATGTGGCTCTTCTGGCTTTGCAGTGTCTTTTAAAGACCTCCTTGCATATATGAATGCCTCTCTTGTTCTAATATCCTGTAATATGCTTTGATATGCCTCCTTTGGTAACTCCTCTTGCTTATGGCTTAGCTATCCAGATGGCCTTGCTCTTGTCTCTTCATGGATCGCTCGGCTTCTCCTTGGCTTCATGTCATCCTATAGTACCTAGAATATTGCCATAGTGACATCAATGACAACCTAGGTCAACAAAAGCATACTAGTCACGAGAAGTAGTGGATGCAGGGTTGTCTGGGGCAGTTCCAGGAGGTGGTGGAGGGTGGAAGTCACACTGGATGTGCCTTTTGAAGTTCACCATCTAGGTCTCCAACTCTTCAACTTTCTCTGAGAGTAGATTCTGACCTCTCCGCACCATAGCTAGACACTCCCTGAGTTGACTCTGAAAGTAGTGAGGCTGCTCCAAGGTTGCCATCTACAACACATGTTCTTCTCTCTGGAATTTTTTAGTAGCATCCATTCGATTCATTAGATTAACAATGAGGTCTCAACAGCTTTCCCCACAGCACTGGTGGTGAAATTTCACTTCTTGAGTTTCAGACGCTCTCGGGCTATTTTTCACTCCACCAAGATGTCCATGATATAGGCATTCTTTGTCACTACAACCCCAATCATAAATTTCCATAGACCAAGGGCTCTTAAGTCCCGAAAATTGTTGTTTCAACCTCTAAAAGAACAAGGTCAACTGATTACATCTTCTCCCAGAAGTTCTCCATGAAAGACTACTCAGAACTGGTCAAAACTAGACCATCTCACCTGCTCCATGGTCAAAGTGCACTGCATCCCACCTAAATACACACAGGAGTTGCGATACATAATGAAAATCCCTTATATGGGGTGCGATGGGTGAGAGTAGACAAATGGCAAGGTTGATTTGCAAGGTGGAGGATCATTGAATCTTCCAGAAACTTCTCCTGTGACACTTGCCTCTCTGCATTTGCCTAGGGATGAGTAAGAGATCATCAATCTCCAAGTGGAATCAAGAAATATCAGAGAGAAGACACTAATCAAATCTCAAAGGCTGACTCACCCCCCTTGCAAACATCTATATATGGATCCCTCATCCCAGAGATCCGGAGGCTGGAATTTTGTATCTTGTAAGGAACTGCTGCTGGTTTCTTGGTGTAACATCATAGTGTTGGGTGATCTAAGCTTTTCATGAGGTGAAGAAGGGTTTTCTTGCTGAGAGGATGATGTTGGGTAAGAACAATTGGTTGTAATCCTCTTTGCTATTCTTGATTATTAATAAAGCTATTCAAGTTTTCCTCCACATTCTTGTATGATTGATGATATATGCATTTGTGTGGTCAATATATATCTGGTCCTATATTGTTTATGATAGTATATCTATGTTCTTGGATATTGTTATGCTGCTTTGATTCTACAAGTGCTCTTTGAAGCTGGGTAGACGAGGAAGCGAGTGGCAAAGATCTATCAGAAGGGAGAGGAATCGAGCAAGGAACCAAGTGCAAGACAGAGGTTGGTCTCCTTTATTCCCCTATTATCTACTTCTCATAAAGGAAAACGAAAGTGGTTTTAGTTTGTTTGTTTCTAAGGTAGCTACCGGCCTTAGTGGGACTAGCAGCTCTGCATAGACACTAGATTTCCCGATAAAAAAATGGCGACTCCGCTGGGGAGTGAATAGATTGTTTGCTTGTCTACATTGTTTGCTTTATAAACTTACAGACGGAGCCTGAAGTCAAGCCAGCTAGCCTTCGAACTGCATTTGCTATGCAAGTGCAAAGTAGATCAATGTTGCTTCGGTCTATCTCCGGGCTTTTCTTATCAACTGAACAACTGATTTAAAAGCTCTCCAATTGCCCTTGTGGTGGCTCTAGTAACCTCCTTAGATATACCCCTGTGATTATTTACTGATTACCACTTGCTCGGCCTAAATCCCTGAACTTAGCTGCAAACTGTGACCCGGAACACAGTTGAAGTCTCGACCCTAGACCATCGCACTATCTCTGCTTTGGAATCTGGATGCATCGCACTTCCCGAGTGTAGTAGGTGTGTTGCATCTCACTTTCCCTGTGTTACAGGTGCGCTGATCAGACAAGGCCTCTTCTGCTATTAGGTTTTGGTTTCTGTGTTCACTCTTTT
Organism: Pinus tabuliformis; assembly: GCA_031772625.1. Lineage (NCBI taxonomy): Eukaryota > Viridiplantae > Streptophyta > Pinopsida > Pinales > Pinaceae > Pinus > Pinus tabuliformis. The sequence goes on from CM062820.1 coordinate 1,446,286,497, forward strand.
CAACTCTATTCAGGAGTTTTGTTGTCTGTAGTCAGTATACCTCTGTTGAAACCCCCTTCCTTACCATTATTCCGCCTCCATTTTGCAAAGAACTGTAAATGTTTTTATGTATTTTGAGCCATTTTCAGTGCTCTTTTACAAAGAAGTAGCATAATTTAACTGTCGTTTCTTGAATTGAAAGTGTCACAAGTGTCATTTTTAGTCGTAGAAGAGAATCCGATTGTTCTTGATAGTCGATTACATTGTTACTCTTGTATTTGATTTGAATTAGTAGTTTTTCAAGTGTCTAAAGCAAGTTTTCAATTCCAAATCACAAAGTGTCGTCATTGTCTTCATTTTGTCTTGAAAAGAAACTTGTTAGTAATGTCACTTTGAAAAATAATTCAGATTTGCGCTTATCTTTCTTTTTATCATTCACACATTAAGAAGGCTGAAAACAAATACATGCATGTGCATTTGCATTTAGACTGTTTATTGGTTTGATTTAGGACAGTGCATATAGTGTGTGCTCTCTGCTCTATGCTGAAAGAATATCAACTCTCTTTCCTCAGTAGCTAGGATTTTCATTGCAAAAAGAAGATGAAATGATTGTTTATCATCTTAGATTGCATTTTAGGAATTGTACATCTACATCATGCGGTGAACCTGAAAGGAAAATTTCTTAAGCAAGATCAACTGTAAAATAAATTTAATGAATCTAAAAATGCTTTGGAACCTAACGCACGACATTTAGAAGTCTAGGCTAGAGACGTATTCCGGTGTCGTAAAGCCTGGTAACTCTTGTTTTCATTGCTGGTTGGGTGATTCCTCCACTTTGAGATGATAAGTACCAGTACGGACTTGTGCTCCCACGTACCGTCGAGTATAGGAGACCATAATAGGCTTTATCCTTTATCCATAGGAAGTCATGTCTGCTGCCCTATCGATCACAATGCACTGAACACAACATTCAGGAAGATTGATTGTCGTACCATAAAAGGTATTCTGCAGTTTCGCGATTGGTTTGGTAATCCCTCTGTCTACATTTCTAGAGAAGTCTCTTTCATTCCTTTTCAGACCCCTTAAAGGAAAAGGTCCATCTGAGCACTTGTCACTTCAAGCTCATTAAAAATCGAAGGTGACTAGAGTCATCTTTTGTTTTTTTCTCGACTCTTAAAAATTGAAAAAACAAGTTGTGTCAAAGTGTCTAAAATTTATTTTAATCGGAATAAATATCACCTTTCCTACATTGGTCTTAGGTTGAGAAAAATGGAGTCCACTAACCAAGGAGTGTTACACAAAAATATCGTTACCATGATTATTTGCAATCAGTATGGATCTATCATCACTTGTACTGTCCTCCTAAGCAAGTCTCAGACCTCAGCTCTTCAAGTCAAGCTTTGAAAATAAGAGAAAGACATTAAAAATCAATGAAACTCTAGTTTCGCACATTCTCTCATTGTTACCTACGGTCCTGCACCTTCTGTTTACAAATACTGCGGACCTGCCCGCTCTGTCCCTAAAGATGTGGGTGCGGACCCCTGTGAAAGTCAAAAAGGCGCAAGTTTATTCTAAAAAACTCACTTTGGGTTAATTCTAGATGATTCTAGAAGGAATTTTGACGTGGATTCGCCTCTCTTAGGTGGTTCATGCATCCCAAAAGAGAAGGAGCTAATCCCTTGATGAGAGGAGCTATCCCTTTGAAAGAGGGCTTTATCCCTTTGAAGGAGGACCTAGTAACTTCCCTCCATTGCACTATAAATTTAGGCATTGGGCTGATTGCTAGGGAGGTTAGAAGCTGAACATTTTTAAGGGTAAATGCTGGTGAAATTATGACTTCCTAGTTGAGCTTAAGAGGAGAGATCACATACCTTTTTGGCTTCATTGGGAAGTGAGTGAAAATTGTCAAAGTAGAGGAGACTTCTTGCTAGACCCTGGGAGGAGCTTCTACAGCGTCAAGGCACAGGTTGTAAAGTTCTTCTTCTTTTGAATTAATACAATCAAACTCATTTTTCTCAACAAGTATCTCATGTTATTTGTTTCATGAACTCCTTGACTTTCATGTTAAATATGTTTTATGATATTGGCTTTTCAGGTGCTATTTAATTTGTTTGCTTGTTTGTGTTTGCAGATTCGTGACAAAGGAGCTCATTTGGAATCGAAGGAGCGAAGGCTTCCACAAACTTGCATTGGACCTAAGGTAGGCCCTAAAAACACTTGTTTGCCTTTGTTTATAAAAGCATATTTAGAGAAAGATAGTGTCTGGTTGGTTTGCTTGTCATTAGGTCTTCTTTAGATTCTAGGAAGGTCTATCTTGTGTGCAAGATTGACTTATTCCGTGTGGAAAAATGGCAACTCCGCTGGAGACTTGATTTTTTCCTTGTTTTTACTTTGACCTGAGAAACTGTGTTTTTGTTTCTGTTTTTGGCTTGTTGTGTGTAAAATTGGGTAGAGTTTGTAGATCCAGGGTTATTTTTCATTTTTCATAGCTTTGGGAGAGGACCGCACCGTAGCCTTTTGACATAGTGCGTACCTATCTGCACCTTTCCTTTTATCACAAAGCAGTACCGCACCTATGTTAACTGTGGGCCCGCAGACCCTGTCAAAATTTTGAAAAACCTAAGATTTCCTCTGTTAGTCAACTTAGTCTTTGTTTAGAGGTTGTTATCCACTGCCCAGACTTGCATATAACTTGTTAGAAGCTTTCCTTAGGTTGATTTCATTAGTGTTAGGGTTTTAGGTGAAATTCCTAGGAGTTTTGCTTGTTGGACTTGTTTTTCATTTTGGTCTTGTAGTAGCTCTGAGCTTAGAAGCTGTAGAGACCTCAGATCACCTTGGTGTCTACCAGCCTTCTTATGAGTCTGTCCGTTTATGAAATCTCCCCTTGTTGAGGAATTCGCTTTGTGTTTTCTCTTTACAAAACTTCGAAAAGCTTGTGTTTAAAAGTTTGGATTTTCATTTTTTAAAAAAGAAAACAAAATTGGTTGTTCTTGATTGATTTGTGATTCTGCATAAATTGGTCCTTAGCTTACATCTAGCTAAGTAAAACATCCTTAAAAAATACATCTTGTAGGCTTTGACTTCAAATAGGCTTTTGTAATTTATAGATCCCAAAGTTAGTCATTTCCATAGTTTTGACTGTTTTATAAAAAAATAAAAAATCTCTTTTGGAAAAAGTTTGTTTTTGTAGTGGTTGAGTGCTTTGAAACGAAAAAGGGAAATTTTTGTGAAATAACTAGTTGTCTCGTTTTGAGTGCATTGGAAAGGACAAAAGCTCTTCCTTTAATTTGTTTGATTAAGAAAGATTTGTGTTTACAAAGTATTTGCATTCTCAAACTCTTTCTTAGTTAGAAGTTCATCGAAGAGAAAAGGTTGTTTAAATCATCTTAGGTGCATTTTTAGTGATTTTGAGTCGAGTCTTCATACCACGAGTTTCATCTCCGCACCTTTTGACTTAAACAAAAGCCAATAAAAAATAACGCTTAAAGTAAAATTCATCTAGCAACATTTTTATTTCTAAGGCTCTGATACACCAACTTAGCTTAGGCTAGTGTCTTGGAGTAGGAGAGTAATTAACTCTCCAAGATAGTAAAAACAAACAAGTACCTGTATCTTGTGGTAGGTAAGAAATCCAATTGTTGCATTTATGCTCTGGGAAAGCTCCTCTTAAAGGAGAAGCATGAGATCGTGTCTGAACCAGTGTGGGAATCAATCCTTCCTCATTGGGAACAACGCCAGATATTCACGTATTAAAAACGGTAAACCTCGGATTAACGATTGTCGAGGAGCCTGGGGTCACTTTTTGGTAAACCTTGGATTACGTCAAGGAGCCTTCAAGGGGATTGAGCTTGCTACTCTACCCTTGCGTGCGTATCGGATCGTAGACTGTTCCCCCAAGTATATTTGTTTCAGTTGGTAACCTTAGTGGCCATATTCTTTAGGATTCTTCCTGAGGTGACAGTGGTGGGAAGATCCCACTATACCTAGAGCAGACGTCGGCTAGACTCACTTGGACTTTCTGGGGGGTTCTCCTCACTCGAGATGGTTAAGTGGAGGAACTTATGACAGTCTATTCATTAAGCAGGTTGCCGGGGTAACTGTTCCAACCGCCATTTCTGTATTGAACTCTGCGACGTTGGATTTCATCACCAACTAGCGTTTTCAGTACGAAAAGTTACTGTTTGTGTGTGTTTGATCTCATATATTCTTTAGGCATGTGATTCACATTTGTTTGGTTCTTTAGAGGCTTTAGGTGATTTTCGTTGAGATTTTACTTTGTTTGCATGTGAAGTAGTTAAAAGTTTTTAACCTTGGCTGAATTACCGAGGAAGTCCCGTAGACTTCGGGGCCAACTTCCTGAGTTTTCACCAAGCTAGCTTGAAGGCGTGAAAGTCCTCGTAACTCCTAGAGAGAGTAGAGTTGGGTCACCTGAAGAAGGAGAGTCTTCTTTGGTGGTACATCCTGATTTTCAAGCGTTAGTAGCAGATTATAATCCATAGTCAGTGTCTATTTCCGAAGTTACTGGTAGTTTTTCATCTATTAGTGATATAGGTGAGGAACCTGAAATATCCAAGCCTAAAAGTGAATTTGCTGCTACTCTGACATCGGGGTTTGCTTCTCTAGCTTCTAGTGGTCTTGGTTCACCTAGGGTAGAAAGAGTAATCACCCAAGATCTTCGTTCTGGACTTATAGCTATTGAAGAACTTTCTACTCTTGAAGAAGAAGTAGGCATCCCTATCCCTGAAAATCAACTTGTTATTGAACTAAGGGAGCATGAATCAATTTTCTACAGTCCACCTAGGAGCAGTACTTGGTATCTTTCTTTTGACTAATTTCTTAGAAAACCCAGGGTTAAGTTTTTCACCACCTCATGTTCCTTATCACCCAACACCTAGAGGTTATTATCCTAATATGTCAAGATAGTCATCCATGTTTACTCAATCGCCTGAATCCTTTTTGTACGACGATCCTTCTGTTCCCTCTGGGTATTAGTCAATTTCTGGTACTTTTTTGGGAGCATCTCCTCAACCCATTGAGCAAGGGTTATTAACTGGAAGCAATGGTACTAAGCCGTTGAGCGTAGAAGACATTCTCATGATGTTAGGTTCTATTCCCAATCCTCAACCTCAAGGTGGCCAGTTACCACCTGAGGGGCAGCCTCAATTATCGGCTAGGGGGCAACCTCAAGGTATCCAATTTGCGTCTGGGGGGAAACCTCAAGGACAGTACATACCTACGGGACAGTACGTTTCTCAAGGTCAACCCTAGACTCAATATGTACCCCAAGGTCAACCCCAGTATCAATTTATACCTCAAGGTCAACCCTAGTATCAGTACGTGCCTCAAGGGTATCAACCCCAAGGTCAATACTCGAACCAAGGTTTCCAATGACCCTCCGGTCAATCATTTGTTCAAGGAACGGGAAATGTACCTTTGAATTATCAATCCTACCCTCAACCTAGTCATGGTCCTCAATATTCTCAACCTGTTATGGGTCTGTACCCCAGAATGAATATAGTGTGGGGTCCATCGCAAACTCAATAGGTCTTGCAGCCAAATGTACAGTTGTCATCTCAACATGGACAACCCTTAGCTTCTGGTACACCCTAGCAACCAGTCCAGTATAACATTCAAACTTCTGTACCTTTGGTAGTTTCTCAGCCTGGGCCTAGTATGCCTCGTACTCCGCCTCAAACGACTGCTACAACTGTTGCAACATCTGTTCAATCTACCCCACCTACTTCTGGAGTATCAATAGCTTCGATTTCTACTGTTTTTGTATCTACTCCTTAGACATCTTTACCACCATCTGGATCTATGATTCAAACTTCACTTCAGATGCCTGCAGGACAACTTGGTTCAAGTACAGTTGTCACAAGTCAACCACAATTTACTTATCAACCGTACCAGGGATAGTACCTATTCGGTCCTGCTCTGTAGCAGCTAGTCTATCAGTATCAACCGTACCCTAGGTACACTTATCAACAACCTCAGCAACCCCAGTATGGTCCAGTTAATCATGGTTTTCCGGGGGGATACAATATCCCAAATGCAATTCCTATTCCTAGTTATCCTGGATATCCTCCTCCTGGGGCTGGTCTCATGACCTAGAGTTTTAGGGACCCTAATCGTCGCTTACCATTTATCGCAACTTTGGACTTGCTTGACTTGTCGCGCCTAACGAACGATCCCATTAATTATCTTTCGTTTTGGCCGCCGATGCCGAATAAGTTTCCTAGTATCATTCCTAAGTTCGAAGGTAAATCAGGAGAGGGCCCGTCGAACCATGTGATGACTTACCACCTCTGGTGTACATCTAACTCCATTTTAGATGATTCAATCCGTCTAAGACTTTTCCAGCGCACTCTAATTGGTCTCGCGACCAAGTGGTACATTGAGCTACCGCGAGGCACTTTTTATAATTTTAGTCAGTTAGATACCTCATTTTTAACTCATTTTCAGTTGCCAGTCCGATATGACAATGGCAAGGAATTGTTAACTTCGTTAAAACAATCAATGTCCACTTACATTTTAGATCATCTTCATGAGTGGAGACATCGACGACATTTAGTGAAGGTTTTTATTCCGGATCAGATCTTGGCTGAGTGGTTTGTAAAATCTTTGTTGCCAAAGATCACTGAAGATGTAGCTAAAGCCAGAGTTTTTACTGAGGAGCAAGTAATTGCTCAAGCACAGTACCTTGACTTGGTCTATACTCAGTTAGGTACGTTACACGAGAAAATCTCGATCTTCCCAAGTAAAATCAAATCGTTGCAGCTCCTTCGGGATCTCATGCCGTCGATGGTATGATTGGTACGATTAACACTAAAAGTAAGAAGAAGTCTTCCAAGAATTCTTCTCCTATCATAACCTTGACTGATTCCCCGACAGGAGATTCTTCTGTAGAGATTTCCGCCGATATTCACTTTGTAGAGTCATCTGCAGCCAAATCAAAATCTGGTGGGAAGAAGAAAGGAAAGAAGAAGAATAAAACGGACAAAAATTCAAAGGAGAAACCTGAAAAATCGAAATCCAATGATGAAAAATGCAAACCTCACTATCCTTGTCTCATTTGTGACGATGAACATTTTACAAGAGACTGCCCTCATCTTGTAGAGGTTGCAAAGATTGTCAAAGGTTCCCAAACTCCTGCTGTTTTGAAGGATCCTTTTCCAGCTCAAGACAGCAAGATGATAGGTTCTTCCTCGAGTGCCAATGAAGAACCCATAATGATGATGTCTCATGTTAGGATTGCGACTCGATCACAAGATTATGCTAGTAAAAGTCATGTTGATGGTAAAGAAGCAGAATCTTCTCATTCTAATCCATCAACCTCAGCTCCCGGTTCCGGTCCACTATAGATCGAGAAACCTAATCCAAACTTGGCAATCAAACCACCCACCAAGGGTATACTTCGAAAGTTAGCTTTCAATCCACATGCAAGAGCAGCTTAGAACTATAACATTGTTGAGGATTTAGCTGTTTCACCCTTAGCAATGTCAGCTTTGGAAGTGTTGCAATCATGTCCAGCACAACTCAAATTACTTTTGTCGGTTATAGGAGCTATTGACGTTCAGGACTCGAACCTAATAATTTTTGATCTAGAAAATAGTACACCACATTTACCTCATCAAATGGCTTTCCAAATTCTAGTGATAGTAAAAAACAGGCCTATTCATCCGACTGTAATTGATGAGGGAGCATCAACGTGTATTATGTCGATACAGTGTTGGAGATCACTTAGTTCTCCTTCGCTAAATCAATCCCTGACGATTCTAAAGGCCTTTGATGGCCATGGGTTTCATACTTTTGGCATTCTACAGGATTTGCCTATAGGGGTTGAAGGAAAAACCGTTAATCTAGATGTGGAGGTGGTTGATGCCCCTCTAGATTACAACCTTCTCTTGGGTTGAAGTTGGTCTTACGCTATGAGAGCAGTTGTTTCATCGGTATTTCGGGTTATAAAATTTCCTCATAATAGAAAGATCATAACAGTAGACCAGCTAGCTTACTTTTCATTCGACCCAACATCTGCTGAAAGTATTCAGCATCTCGGTAAAACGACTATCCCGTATAAGGACGTTGGAGTAGGACTAGTTAAAGATGTCGGTTTACTGGGAACTTTTCCTTTTCCTTCGATCAACACATCGTCTTCATTTGCAACCATTCATATGATTACATCAGACACCATTGTTTATGACGATCCTTGGATCATTCCTTCTGAATCTGAGATAGACTCATTTGGTGATGTCATGCCTTTGAGTCCATATGAAATTGTGTATGAGGCCGTGCAATCGTTAACCGACCCATCTTCAACCGAAAATGATTTCATGAATGTGGTCCGTGAGGAATCACTTTTCACATCAAGCTCGGATTTAATCACATTTTATGAACTTGTTCACTCTGATGAGCAAATTCGTGAAATCCTATGTGTAGATGATTTACCATGGGAAGATCTCCATCACAGATCTTCGTTTTTACCCGAGAATGATCGTTTTGAAAATGATTTTTCATCAATTTTTACGACTGAATATGTCAAGGAACCTCAGAATCCAATGAAACATCCCGATTTAGAGTTAAATTTGGGAAACATCTCTTGAACTATTCCTATTGACATTTCGGTTAAGCTCGGACTTGTTGAGAACATTCATATAGGTGCCTCGTGTACAGATGACGAAATTCCGCAACGTGTTTGCCTGGTCCTATGAGGAAATGCAAGGAATTGATCCCGCAATTGTTATTCATGAGATCAAGACTTACCCGGACGCTAAACCCGTACGGCAACGTTTGCGTTAGATTCACCCAAGAAAAGCTGCTGCAATTAAAGCAGAAGTTGAAAAATTACTCAAAGCAGGTTTCATTTATCCGATCCCATTAACATATTGGGTATCGAATATTGTTCCGGTTAATAAAAAGCAGGGAACAATAAGAATATGTATCGATTATAGGGACATTAATCGAGCTTGTCCAAAGGACAATTACCCAACTCCCTATATCGATCAAATCATTGATGATTGTGCCGGCAGCGAAATATTCTCCTTCATGGATGGTTTTTCCGGATACAATCAAATCAATATTATACCTGCCGATGAACCAAAAACGGCTTTCATTTGTCCATGGGGGACATTTGCTTATTGCAAGTTACCTTTTGGGCTCAAGAATTCCGGAGCAAATTTTCAAAGGGCCATGTCTTATGCGTTTCATGACATCAAGCACATTGTACAACCCTATCTCAATGACTTGCCTGCTCATTCATTACATCGAGTTGATCACCTCGTCCATTTACGAGAAATCTTTATGAGGTGTAGGCATTATCAGATTCGATTGAACCCCCATAATTGTGTCTTCTGTATAGAAACAGGTCGATTGCTAGGGTTTGTAGTTTCGAAAGCCGGCATTCGCGTCGATCCCTCGAAGGTCGAAGCTATTGTCAAATTGCCTCCTCCTTCGAGTCTTCACCAACTCCAAAGTTTGCAAGGGAAAGAAATTTTTTTACGACGATTCATTCCTAACTACGCTGAGGTTACAAAAGGTTTTACCTGGTTGTTGAAATAGAATACTCCATTCTATTGGGATGAGATAGCTCAGAAATATTTTGACGCACTGAAACACGCATCGACCCATGCACCGTTATTGCATCCTCCCAACTACAACCAGGATTACTTCTTGTATCTCGCTGCCTCTCATTCCACCATTGGAATGGTATCAGTTCAGGAAGATGAATTCAGAACTAAGCATGTGATATATTACCTTAGTCGAACCTTAAATCCAACTGAGCTAAAATACTCACATGTGGAGAAATTGGCATTGGCAGCTGTTCAAGCTGTCCAACATTTTCTTCACTACATTTTACTACGTAAAACTACAGTAATTCCGGATTGCAACCCTATGATCTACACTTTGACCAAGAAATTGCTAGGGGGCAAGTACTCTAAATGGATTTTTATCCTGCAGGAGTTAGACGTGGAATTTGAGAAATCTAAGTCTAAGAAATCTTTAGTCTTTGTGGAGTTAATGTGTGATTTCCCGCGTACTGATACAGAAACTGTGGCGGAGGAGCCCATTGAAAATGAATCGTTGTTTCTAATTAGTACTTTAGATCTGTGGTATGGGGATATCATCGTTTATCTCCATACCCAATCCTTTCGGCCAGAAATATCAAGGTGAGAACGTCAGAAAATTCGATTCCAGTGCCAACAATATAGGATTATTGGAGATACTCTTTATCGCCGTGGGGCGAACTCTGTTTTTCGACATTGCTTAACTCACGAGGATGCTGAAAGGGTTCTAAATGACTGTCACTCTAGAGCGTGTGGTGGTCATTTGTCCCAAAAGATATTGCGCGCTAGCTACTTCTGGCCATCTTTGTTTAAAGATTGTATTACTGCGGTCCGAAAATGCCACGACTGCCAAATTTTTGATCGAAATATGTGTGCTCCACCTGCTCCTGTCCACCCTATAATTTTTGTTGGTCCTTTTGCCAAATGGGGTATCGATTTTATTACATGTAACCCTCACTCGGTTGAGGGGCATGCGTATATCATCCTTGCGGTAGATTATTTTACCAAGTGGGCTGAGGCGATGCCTACATTTGAGGCAGACGGCAAGACATCTGCAATTTTCGTGTTCAATCATATAATTGTTGGGTTTGGTGTAACACAAGCGATAATCACTGATCATGGGCATCATTTTCGAAACGTTATGATGACCGAACTTACAGGCCAGCTTGGTTTGCGTCACGATAGTTCAACCCCTTATTATCCACAAGCTAATGGTCTGGTTAAATCCATCAACAAAGTTTTAGTCATCATGATCTGACGAATCGTTGGGATTCATCACTCGAATTGGCATAACATGCTATTTTCAGTGCTTTGGGCGTACCGAACTTCAGTAAAAACATCAACATGGTTCACTCCTTTCCAACTAGTATATGGTCTGGAAGCTATGTTACCCATTGAATGTGAAATCCCGTCACTGCAAATGGCCATCGAGTTACTTCCAGCCACTTCTGAAGAGGAAAAGCGTTTGTTATACTTGGCTCAATTAGATGAGAATCGACGTGATGCTGCATTGGCGATCGAAACTCACGGAAAACGTATGAAAGCTCAGTATGATCGAAATGTGACCCCTCGAAATTTTTCGGAAGGAGATCTAGTCTTAGTTTACGATCAAGCTAATGATAAATTAGGCACTGGAAAATTCATTCCTATGTGGCATGATCGCTATGTTGTCAAGCGAAAGCTAGCAAAAGGGGCCTATGAATTGGTAGACTTTGACGGGGACTCTTTGGGTAAACCCAGGAATGGTCTTTACTTGAAGAGGTATTATGCTTAAAGAATGGGTATGGAGATTATTAGTTAGGATAGCTTTTCTTTCTAGCTAGTGTGTTTTAGTTTAAATAGTGTGCTTAGCTTAGAGAGTGTTGTTTCATCATTATTCCTACTTATCTTGGTTTTACTCTTGATATTGCAGATGTCGATGCCTCTCTAAACATACATTGGTTTCGCTGATGGTTCTTGTCGTAATACATAGAAAATTTCTTCTGCAGCTTGTGTTATCTATTCGCCCTCTAACGAGCTAGTATCTATGCATGGGGTAAGCCTCGGTCAAACAACAAACAACATTGCCGAGTATAGTGCAGTGATTGAGTTCTTATCTGAATCTATTTCATTTGGGATTCAGATTTTGATAGTGAGGTTAGATTCTGAACTCGTTGTATTATAGCTTAATAGAGTGTATGCCATTAGAAATCCATTATTATTAAGATTATTTTTGAGAGTGCGTCTTTTGGAACGTGAATTTGATTATATTGAATATCATCATATTCCAAGATTTTTAAATACATTAGCAAATGCAATTGCTTCTCGAATGTTAAGTAGACATTTGCAATAATCATACATGTAAATTTAAAACCATTCCATAACATGATTTACAAGGTAAGCCAGTAATAGTGATATATATATATATATATATATATATATATATATATATATATATATATATATATATATATATATATATATATATATATATTATATATATATATTATATATATATATTATATATATAGGAGTGTGTCAAAAAATACATCGTTCTCGATCATAGGTTGAAAAACACCTTATAATCGGCAAAAATGATAAGTACAAAAAATAAAAATGTCATATGTGCCCACAATAGGTGATCATCCTATCACTGGTGATGATCTCGATAAGGAACCACTGCACAGGCCACCTTGCAAAGGAACCTCCTAAAAGGTCCTGGGACCCCAATCACATAGCGCTGAAGTCGATGAGGAATGTCATCTATAGTGGTCTCCGGAATATCTCCTGACAAGCGCTTGAGATGACCCTCCAACTTGGCCAAAACCTCTGCTAACTCGTCCTGTGGGGATGGCACGGCTGCAACTGGTTGTTTCCTCTTGTAAGGTCGGAGAGCGCCTGGTCGCTGTGGACCCACATCTGCATTTGAAACTTTTGCTATCAGTTTTGGGATGATGGAAAAATAAAAAAAAAATTAAATAGGAAAAATGTTGAAAATGATTTTACCTGAGTCATCCCACTGCTCTCCTGGTGGAAGAGCCATGTTTGGGTCACCACGAAAATCTACCCCAGCGTAAGGGAAGTCCTGAATAGAAAAGACCTGGTTTTCCAACCATTGGAAATACTCAGGTTTGAATGGAGCAACCTCTGTCCTCTTGTCCGGGTGACGGGCCATAACTGCGACCCATCGCATCAGTTTGGGCTCTCGAAGAAGCCCAGCTCCAACAGTAAGGTGCTACGGGATCAACATGGGAACCCTCTCTAGACCAAAACTCACAACCAAAGCCCCATAACCAAAGGTCTTTAGTTGTCCGTTCTTGGCCCTGGTCAGTTGGCCTTTCACATTGGCCAACACAGCATCGCACCAGTTGAAGATGGTGCCTCAAAAGCAATCAACTGCCATATGCATCTCGGATCCAGTGGCAATATGTAATGCGGCACTCCCACAAAGTATGGTGACAGTAAACGCGATCACCATGAGTTCAGGACGGGATATGGTTTTTATGCCTATCCCTTTGTCTCTAGCCTGGCTGTTGCAGAACTCTAGCCGGAGGCTATCGACAGACTGGCCACATGGCCTAGCCCTGAACAGAGTCAAGTCTTTGCCTCTCTTAGGCAAACCAATCAAGAAATATATGTCCGCCATCTCGATTTCGAGCTGGTGACCACCAATGAAGAAGCAGTGGTCCTATATGCTCCATCTGTCAACCAGTGGCCACCAATGAAGAAGCACTGGTCCTGTATGCTCCATCTGTCAACCAGCCACTGTAAGAAATCCACCTGAGCCCTCATGCCAAGAATGGCCCAGAATTTGTACAAGTCGCACGCCCTCAAAGAATCAAGTGAAGGCTGATGGTTCCATGTGGCAGCATCCATGTCCTCATGCTCTCGTTCACGCCAATCTAGCATGATGTACTCTCTGCATCAAGTAAAAAGATAAATTAGAATGCTAGAAATTATTTTGTTTGGTCCAATTTTGAGAATTTTTGGGTTAAAACCCCTTGCGGCGGGGACTGTACCCTCCGGGTTAGACACAGTGCATGAGACCGCACCTTGTCTACATGGAAGGTGTGGACCCCTGACTTTTTCCCAATGGAGAAAAATTCGGGGTCCGTAGGCTAGCAGTGGTACACCTGCGGGCCCCCGCGCGTGGGTTTTAAGCCTAAAAACTCTCCCAAAAATGAAATGAAAGCCTAAAACAAAAAATGAAATGGTTAAAAATGAAGAGTAGGATGATGTGGATTACCTGGAGAAGACGGCGTTCGATTTCGACAGTTGGATTTTCCGCAATGTTCACGGGAAGTTTTCTGAACAAAAGCACTATTTTCTCACCCAAAACTCAAACGGTAAAAATGAATTGACGAAGGCCCTTTTTATAAGTTTTTTGAGTAAATAAATTACAAATTTGTTTATGTTTCACTTTGGAAAGGTATTTTTGCAACATTTTTATCCATTTCAAACAAGTATGAGTAATGTTTGCGTTTTGTTCAGGATAACAGATTATTCAGGCGAAATCTATCATTTTCAACGAACAAACATTTAGAGTCACCTTTAAGCTCTTTTCTTACTCCTAAAACATGAAAAAATCGCCGAGTTTTTCTTTTAAACTCGTTAAAATGGAATTAAAAGACGGTCCACTTACAACGCTTTTCTGACTGTAAAAACATGAAAAGATTGCCGGATTTTTGTCGTTTCAAATTCGATATTGGTTATAAAACGACGTGTCGTTGATCGCTTTTTTACTTTTTTGGATCAAGGGCACTAATGACGAAAAGTACTCCTTGGTCGTAAAATATCAAGTGGTTCTCTCAAGTATTATTTTATACTTTTTTGGGCTTGGGAGACACAAATTTATGAAAAAGGTCAACCCTGGAGTTTTCTTAAGTTTTTTCAAACTCTCTAAAATTGAAAAACGCTGAGTTTCTCCTATACTGGACTCATTAAAATTTCACAGTAAAGGACCTATTCAATTACAAACAGGAACGAACCACTCCTTCTTAGGGTTCAAATTTAAACTAAGTTGGACTCATCCGAAGGATGAGCTTATAATCAAGCAAATGTTATCCTCCTCGAGCTTGTCAAAAATAAAGAGGTACTTGCCAGAAATGGTGGGGGAAAAGAGAGAAAAATGAGCCTATTTTTCATACTTTGCAACCACTCTTGAACATGACACTTTTATTCACCTGGTTTGGGAAATCCTTTGCCTAACAGTTGATAAAACCACATTGAAAGTCTTCAGCCGGTTTCTGGGTATTAACTTTTGGTCAATTGTCACCAAGCCATCTGTCGTGTCGTTGTGTGTTCAAGAGGTCCCTGCCAATAAGCCATTCATCTGCAAAATATCTGTCATCCATCTTGACCTCCCCTAAGTCAGTCCTTGCAACTAAATTTCTTCAACTTGATCTATGATTTCGTGTTGTGGGCCTGCCTGCGACGGATCACTTTCTATCAACTTCAGCTCATTATCTAGAAAGATGATCTAGAAATCATCAGTACCTTGAGATTTGCATGCCTCAAAGGCAAGTTTCTCGCCTTTGACGACAGTTTGCATCATCGACCTTCGATCAGAGGATTCCGTGACATGTTCGACATCAACACATTTATTCACATTTCATGGATTGTACTGGTTACTTTGAGAGCCATTGACATCATTGGTGGTCTCTCTCACACTTGTTAACAGTTTACATCATTGACTGGTAATCAAGTGGTTTCTACCATGTTCAACATCAACACATTCATTCGCATGGATAGGATCGTACTGTTTCGGGAAGTAGAAATGAAGACCCTGGATCTAGTTTCCACAATCTAGGCTGCGAGGAATTTTGTATTCATTATATAATGGACTATTCATAAACAGATGGCTGCGCCCATACTATGTCCTCATGAGTCTATACTTGTGATGTTTTACAATATCATTCCTGTATCAGAGCAGTAGTTAGTTTTCTAAGTCAGTTTTGATCTGAGTATGGGAATGCCTACCTTAGCAATGATATGATCTCATATATATATCTCTTGCATTGAATGTTTTTACAGGTTCCAACCGGGCTCTCCACAAGATGATCCTCGAAATGTTAAAGTACTTCACTCTTCCTAAATGATAAATGAAATCCCCATCTACTACAGACTTCGCACTTTAGGGGGCAATTTGTTACACAAAAATATCGTGACCATGATTATTTGCTGTCAGTATGGGTCTATCATCACTTGTACTGTCCTCCTAAGCAAGTCTCAGATCTCAGCTCTTCAAGTCAAGCTTTGAAAATAAGAGAAAGACATTAAATATCAATGAAACTCTGGTTCCACACTTTCTCTCATTGTTACCTACGGTCCCACACCTTCTGTTTACAAATACTATGGATCTGCCCGCTCTGTCCCTAAAGGTGTGGGTGCGGACCCCTGTGAAAGTCAAAAAGGCGCAAGTTTATTCTAAAAAACTCACTTTGGGTTAATTCTAGATGATTCTAGAAGGAATTTTGACTTGGATTTGCCGCTCTTAGGTGGTTCATGCATCCCAAAAGAGAAGGAGCTAATCCCTTGATGAGAGGAGCTATCCCTTTGAAAGAGGGCTTTATCCCTTTGAAGGAGGACCTAGTAACATCCCTCCATTGCACTATAAATTCAGCCATTGGGCTGGTTCCTAGGGAGGTTAGAAGTTGAACATTGTTGAGGGTAAATGCTGGTGAAATTAAGACTTCCTAGTTGAGCTTAAGAGGATAGATCACATACCTTTTTGGCTTCATTGTGAAGTGAGTGAAACTTGTCAAAGTAGAGGAGACTTCTTGCTGGACCCTGGGAGGAGCTTGTACAGCATTAAGGCACAGGTTGTAAAGTTCTTCTTCTTTTGAATTAATATAATCAAACTCATTTTTGTCAACAAGTATATCATGTTATTTGTTTCATGAACTCCTTGACTTTCATGTTAAACATGTTTTATGATATTGGCTTTTCAGGTGCTATTTAATTTGTTTGCTTATTTGTGTTTGCAGATTTGCGACAAAGGAGCTCATTTGGAATCGAAGGAGCGAAGGCTTCCACAAAATTGCGTTGGACCTAAGGTAGGCCCTAAAAAAACTTGTTTGCCTTTGTTTATAAAAGCATATTTAGAGAAAGATAGTGTCTGGTTGGTTCGCTTGTCATTAGGTCTTCTTTAGATTCTAGGAAGGTCTATCTTGTCCGCAAGATCGACTTATTCCGTGTGGCAAGGAGTTCCCCTTGGGGGAAATACTAGTCCTTTCTCCTCTTGGGGAGATGTTGGTTCAGCTCATATGGCCACATTGTCGCTTCCAGGATTGAAAATCGGCTTGACTGTATGGCTCTTCTCAACCTTTTTCATTCAGATCACAGTGATTCCTGAACAATCAAGTCAACAACTAAACGATACCAAAGTTACCCCCTAACCTTCTACTTCGTCTAGTTGTCCCTCTCCTCCCTCCTCTTCGCTTGATGAAGCTAGTAGAGCCAAAAGTAAAGTAACTAAGAAGAAGAAGGAACCAAAGGCGAAAAGGGGTGACTAGGCATCGTCTAGCGAAAATCCACACACTGCACCATCCAAGCCTAAATCGCCATGTGTCATTTGCAAAGGAGACCACTATCATCGAGATTGTCCTTGCATCCCTCGGATCTTAAGGGACTGGTCTCCTCATTTGCACAATCCGGTGTCATCAACCTCTGATGATCATATTGAAAGTACAGCGTCAACTAGTGAAAGTGAGGCCCCTGGACAAAAAGGAAGATGTAAATTTCCTTGTAAACTATGTGAAGGTGATCACGCTGTCCAACGTTGTCCCTTCATAGACGAGGCTAAAGGAGTTTTGGACGACCGTCCAGTTTCACCGTTACGGCTTCCTCCTGGATATAAGAAGCTCTTGCCGAGTCCGTCACTAGTTGAAAATCCAGCTGACACGCCATTCTGGTCGGCCGAAGCATCTATCATTGAAGATAAACCATTTGAATCCACACCAGAAAAAAGTCAAAAGGTCGAGGCGGTAGTTGACCCGGTCTTGGTTTCAGAGGATCCATCTTCAGATGACACAGTCACTGAAGAGAACAAGAACGACACATCCAAATTCTCTTCGTAAGCACAAACTCCGATGAACATGGGGGCAGTCTACCCGTTCCTTTACCGCAGGAAGGAAGTTCGATAGTGCCGTATCCAGCCGTCTATTCGGTCCCACCTCCAAGCAACCTAGTTGTTTCCTTCGATTGGAATCTACTAGGCAGACCCCGCTTACCGGCTAGTGTGCCATTTCAAATCATTGCTCAAATATATAGAATGGTCATGGCCGGCACCATCATAGATGAAGGGGCTTCTGTGAGTATCCTTTCCTCAACTGCTTGGAAAGCGCTTGGTTCACCATCGTTTTTGCTTGAAATGGGAAAGCTAACAGGCTTTGACAAAGAAACCAGTCGGCCATTAGGGATCCTTCCCAGTGTGTCGATAACATTGAGAAAGAAAACCATTCACATGAACGTAATGGTAGTCCAAGGAACCCTGGATTATAATCTACTCCTTGGACGTGACTATATTTATTGCATTGGAGCCATTGTCTCCTCACTCTTTAGAGTAATGTGTTTTCCGCATGAAGGAAGAGTGGTCAAGCTCGTAGACCAGCTTTCATTCCCCGGTTCACACATAGCAAATAGTCATATACCAACCCTGAATGGTATTTTCACGTAAGGAATGTCTCATAAATCTCGAGTCCGTCCTCCTGATGAGCACGAGCGATTCAGAGGATATGACTGAAACCCAGGGGGCATGCACCCTGGCCTGTCTCGACAGGAAAACGTTGGGTATAGGGTACGTTTCCGCGAAGGATATATGACTGGTTGACACAGCCGTTCATTTAGGAAGATGGGGTTAGAACGGAATAAGATACCTCTGTTAAAGGGTAGGCCTTTCCTGATAAAATGAATGTTTTGTCTGCAAATTGAGGGGTAACCTAGAAACTCTACTTCACTATACCTAGGGGCATGCAAACCGTTTGGCATGCAAGCGAAGAGCGACCATTTATTTTTTAAATTTCTAGGGCCTCTAACCCTTTAAACTCGTAGGATTGGTCGTTTCTTAACTTGCAAAAGAAAAGATGTGGGGCAAAGCTTTGAAAAAATGCCATTTTTAAATGAGACATCCTTATTATACGACTGGATCAAGCAGTTTTAATGCGGAATTCAAGCTTGTTAAAAAATAAACATAAGCAATGAGCAAATGTTCCCCTAGAGTTTAAGCTCATTAAAAAATGAACCATTTTCCGGTAAATAACCATCGTGAATGTATTATCATTAGCCTTTGAAGCCTTGGTCATGTTCTCATCATCACCTCCACTCTGTATTGGCCAATCATTCACCTCCGTTTGATTGGTTACCCTTTTTGAGGAACATCTGCGAAGAGTGATCCTGTTAGCCATCCTTGTGACACTGCCGTGATTGGAAAATTCCAAACCTTACCTGGAATTAGCTGCTACCCAAACTTATCACTCGTTCCTCAAGAAACGAGTCTCCTTTAAGCTCTTTTCAACTGACTCGTAAAATATGAAAAGATTGCCGAGCAATTGGCCTCTCCAGCTCGTTAAAGTGACCGGAAGTGCTATCCCTTTTTTATATTTTTATCTTTTTGGACTTAAGGGATTATTACACAAAAATATCGAGCGCTTGTTTTGTTCGGCTCGTTAAAACTACCAAAAATTCATCCCTTTTGTATTATTTTATACTTTTTTGGACTCAAGGAATTATATGACGAAAAAAGATTATTGGAGTTTTCTTTATGTCCATTTTTCAGACTCTCTAAAATTGAAAAGGACTGAATTATCCTTGTCATTAAAATCATTAAAACCGAATAGCGACAAACTTGTCCGTACAGACAAGAACGAGTTACACTATCGCTAGGCTCGTTAAAACATAGCGATGGGTTTTCCCGAAGGGAAAATTATAGAACAAGCATATGTTATCCTCCTCAAGCTTGACAAAAATAAAGAGGTACTGGTCAGCAATGACTGGGGAAAAATTGGGAAGAAAACTCGAAGAAACTTTATTGGTAGCAAGTCGCTCTTGAACATGGCACTTTCACTCAGCATCCAAGTCGGGTTGGGTTGTTCCATTCACTGGTCATATCACCATGGGTCCATCACACCATCCACACTTGGGGTTAACGCTACCAATCCATCATGTCAGTGTCGCCGATATGTTCAAGAGAAGTCGCTCAGAGAATTCACTTGTGTCTCATCCACTACAATACATTTACGCTCCATTATTTCATGACCGCCATCTTGAAATTTATGTCATCGGATCGTTTTCACCTCCATTAAAATCATTTGCTCCATTCCGTGTCATTGATGTGGGATTCACTAAGGTCCTCCTATGACGCGTCGCTTCTTGTCTACATCAGCTCATTATCCAAGAAGTTGATCTAGGAACAACCTTTTTAGTACTTTGAAGCTTGCATGCCTCAATGGCAAGTTTCTCACTTCCGGCGATAGGTTTACATCAATGGCCTTCGACCGAAAGATTTTGCGTGGTGTTCAACGCCAAGTCCCTTATTCACACCACGTGAATTGTGTTGTAGTACCTTGAGGGTCATCATCATTATCGGTGATTCCTCTCGCGCCTGTTAACAACTTACATCATTGGCTGGTAATCAGGCGATGTCTTTCCATGTTCGACTCCAGAACATCTCTCACATGGATCGACTTGTACTTTGAGTGAAGATCGAATGCGATTGAAGACCCCGGATCTAGTTTCATCCATCTGGGCTACGATATATATTCAGGAAAATAAAGACATCAAATGTACATCATTATTTCATAGATAGTCATCCAATCCAAGGGATGATGGCTCTACCAGAATCATCAGTCTACACTCAGATGATTGTCTGTCTAATGTACATGAAAATAATTTATAAAGTTGAGCATGGGAATGCCCGCCTAAGATAGATCATGAAAATATTATGAAGATAATGTATTGTATTGTATCTTATTACAGGTCACCCTCCAGCTCGAAAAAACTTCAGATCCTCATGATAAAGCATTTCACCGGACATCAACAGATTAACGACCTCATGCTTTAGGGGGCAACTGTTATAGACATTTTTCAGCACTGCAACCCCAATCATAAATGTCCATAAACCAAGGGCTCTTAAGTCCCTAAAAGTGTTGTTTCAACCTCTAAAAGAACAAGGTCAACTGATTACATCTTCTCCCAGAAGTTCTCCATGAAAAACTACTCAGAACTGGTCAAAATTGGACCATCTCACCTGCTCCATGGTGAAAGTGCGCTGCATCCCACCTAAATACGCACAGGAGGTGCGATGCATACTAAAAATCCCTTCTATGGGGTGCGATGGACGAGAGTTGACAAATGGCAGGGTCAATCTGCAAGGTGGAGGATCATGGAATCTTCCAGAAACTTCTCCTGTGACACTTGCCTCTCTACATTCACCCAGGGATGAGTAAGAGATGATCAATATCCAAGTGGAATCAAGAACTATCAGAGAGAAGACACTAAACAAATCTCAAAATCTGACTCACCCCTTGCAAACATCTATATATGGATCCCTCATCCCAGAGATCCGGAGGCTGGAATTTTGTATCTTGTAAGGAAGTCCTGCTGGTTTCTTGGTGTAACATCATAGTGTTGGGTGATCTAAGCTTTTCATGAGGTGAAGAAGGGCTTTCTTGCTGAAAGGATGATGTTGGGTTAGAACAATTGGTTGTAATCCTCTTTGCTATTCTTCATTATTAATAAATCTATTCAAGTTTTCCTCCACATTCTTGTATGATTGATGATATATGCATTTGTGTGGTCAATATATATCTGGTCCTATATTGTTTATGATAGTAGATCTATGTTCTTGGATAGTGCTATGCTGCTTTGACACTACAGGTGCTCTTTGAAGCTGGGTAGACGAGGAAGCGAGTGGCAAAGATCTATCAGAAGGGAGAGGAATCGAGCAAGGAACCGAGTGCAAGATAGAGGTCGGTCTCCTTTATTCCCCTCTTATCTACTTCTCATAAAGGAAAATGAAAGTGGTTTTAGTTTGTTTGTTTCTAAGGTAGCTATGAGCCTGTTGTGCCCTACAACAACCCCCCATTTCATATTATTCTTATTTTTCAAAAAATTAACATATGGAATGGGTCCCTTTTAAAATTTTGGCATCAATGCTTGCATGTTCGAAAAAGGCTGCATAATCAAATGAGCTTTCATGTATTTAAGCCTTTTTGGGACATTAATGTTTCAAATAATAAATAATCTTTTATTATTGCGATAAAGCGATCGCAAGATCGCATATCGCAACAACATGAGAGATGCATTCAAATGGCATTTTGGTTTCCGCCGATGCGATATCGCTATCGGCGATCGACAATGTTACATACACACCAAGTAAAGGCACATAACTCATGCCCCGACGCGACGCTATATCGGCGATAAGCCATCGGCGATACCTCATGTGAAACCGCTTTGTGATTTAAATTCCGACCCAATGCGATATCGCTATCGGCCGTTGCGCACTTCGGTAAGGCACT
The DNA here is from genome assembly GCA_031772625.1 of Pinus tabuliformis. Lineage (NCBI taxonomy): Eukaryota > Viridiplantae > Streptophyta > Pinopsida > Pinales > Pinaceae > Pinus > Pinus tabuliformis. The sequence continues at coordinate 1,446,308,530 of CM062820.1, forward strand.
CGGTTTCTACCCCCGATGCGATGCGATATCGCAATCGGTAACCCCAAACCATTGTATATGTGCCTACTTCGGTTTCCATGCGCTAGCCCGATGCGATATTGCTTATCGGCTATCGGCACGATCTTTTGGTAATAATTGTGCAGCACCTATTCCCCGAAGCGATGCGATATCGCTCATCGGTGGTCGGTAGTCTTAAAAGCCATCACTTAAAAGCTTTAATTTTATATTCATATCTGGTTGACAAAGCGCGAATCCCAAAATGCCGTTAATACAAGGGATAAGGTAATGCGTGTGTATTTAAAATATTTTTCCCCTTCGATTAATGAACACCTGTGTTTAACCGCCAGAATATCTGTTGCACGCTTAAGTGAGTCATTCACCCGGATAACGGTATAATTATCACATTTAATGGGTAGTAGGCCTCAAATCACCCGGATAATGGTATAATTATCACATTTAATGGGTAGTAGGCCTCAAATCACCATTAATGCATCTGCAATATACTCTTAGCGATTGGATCCGTAGCCAATTTTGAAAATTAATCTGGGCACGCTTCAAATGATATATCTATCTCACCGTGAAGCGTCATTGTTATCGTGTTATTACGATTTCTCTTTCAATTGTGTAGAGTTCATCTTTTGAGAGAAGCTTAAGCATGATGGGGAAAAGATCCAAGAGGGCTACGGGCTCTACTGTTACACCTGTAGCAGGTCAACCTGCTGCAAATAGCAAGAAAGGCCTCGTTTCAGACACTACATGCATTGGTCTTAACAAGACTACATGGCAGGGCACATATAATTTACTAGAGGCCGAACAACCGCAAGTTTCAGTGACAGTGGCTACTGCGGACCCACTCAAAAAGTCCGACGCAACTCTCAAGGAGTTGGCCGATTCCTTTCTTCACAGAATAGCTGCTAGAGAGCAAGTCCTTCCCTACACTGATGTAGTGCGATGGGCAATTGAGGAAATTCCAATCACTGACAGAACGTTCCACACAAGAGACGGACGGATTTTTGGGTCGTTCAAGCCAGAGCACCTGAGGGAAATGTATCATTTGCCTGAGCCAGAGAAAATCTACAACAAAGACTTCGTGGAGAAGTTTGCAGCTGAAAATGATGTACCATCTGAGCCCATTCGGGATTGGAGGCAGAACCCGGCCAAACACAAGCACGAAAGCTCGGGTAAGTACTCCGTCGATTCCTTGGCTTCTCCCTATTGCTATGCGGGAATTATGATGTGTAGGCTATGGGGATTACATGATTCTGCCAATTTCAATATAGAAATGGTTCCCCTAATGGAAGCAGCTGTTAATAGTTTTATCATGGATTGGGCCACCATTCTTTCTGATAAATTGACTGTAGCTATTCGGGATTTTAGAGCTAAATCTGTAGTCACCGAAAGGAAAATCCCCCCATTTTATTATAGCGCCTACATTATGGACACATTGTGTTTTAACTCTGAGTTTCCCATCCTCGGTTGGAGATGGACCACCCAAGACCCTTCGCCCATTCATTTGTATCATCGGAAATTATGGAAGTCCTCTTACAAGGACCATTTGTATCAAATTTGCAATGGTTTTATGGTTCCCATTCATTATTCCATTTTTGATCGGCCTATTCCCAAAATCTCCTATCTCGCTTCCTTCGACTTACCAGCTATAGCAGGATGGTTTGGAGAAGAGCACTTTACCTATATTAGGGTTTATGGAAGCCTAGCCAAACCGCATGTTCTCCCTCTATATGTTCCAGACAAACTGTTAGCCCGAGAGATATCCTACCAAATTATGGCCGAAAGTGTAACCCAAACACTTAAGAAAGAGAAGAAGAGGGGCTGGCCCTCTTTTCCCTTAAGGATGGGTGTTTTTACTCTGCATAATCTTCAGCATGCAGAAAAGGAGGCTATAAAGATGCAAGCTTTATCCATGCCCACTATGCCAGCCAGACTCTATGATCCACATAAAACTGCTTACAATGCCCTAGAACAGGCCAAACTGACTAAGATTGACCATCAAGAGGATGAGTTTGATGACCTGTTCAGAGCTGCCGATTCAATAGGCCAAACCAAGTAGCTTGCCAAGATGAGATACAATGATGAGAATTTAACTGAGTTCAATAAACTTAGAGAGCAGAGGTTGAAAACTCTGCCTCTAGATTTATCGTCATTAGCCTCAGCATCCTCCTCAAGCGAGCCTGGTCAGAAACAGACAAGCCAACCTCCTGTTATAAGTAAAGAACAAAAGAAACAACAGGAGGAAAGGCAAGAGAAGCAACAGGCAGAGAAGCAGAGAAAGGAGCAAATGGATAAGCAGCAGAAAGAGCAGAAGGAACAAGAACAGAGAAAGCAGAAGCAGATGGAGGAACAGCGGAAGAAGGAAGAAGAAGAAAAACAAAGGAAAGAACTGGCAGATAGGCAGAAAAAGGAATTAGCGGATAAGCAAAGAAGAGAGCAAGAAGAGAAACAGAGAAAGGAGTTAGAAGAACAGCAGCAGAAAGAGTTGGAGGAGCAAAAGAGGTTGGAACAAGAAAAGGAGAAGAGTAAATCACAGACCTCCATAGATCCTGAATTGCTGAAACAATGGAATCAATTCGATTCCATTATCAGTGGAAAGGAAGGCTCCAAAGACGCACCAGACACCACTTCTTCTCAGGTTCTAAGCGGAACCAGCGGCCCACCCATTTCAAAGGATCTTGAGGTAATCACCAAAGACCCTTCCGATCAGATTGTGCTCCAGGTGGAAGATATTCCTCCCCTGGACGTTTTCTACAGCCCGAGGCTCAAAGCAGTTGTTAAGCGCTCAAGGAAGAGACGAAGGCTTGATCAACCTTCCATCTTTCCTGAGCAGACAGTCACAGGGAATGTAGTCTGGAAGGAAGAATTGGACCCCTCTGATGATCTTACCAAGCTATCACAGTATGCGGGAGCTTATTCTGCAACAACTATTGATAAAGCATCAGAGGTAAGTCTTTTGTTAAAGACTAAGGACCAGGAGATTTGTACATTGCAAGCAGAAGTAGCCGAAGCACGAAACAAGACAGCACAGGTAGAAGAGCAGTTGCTGGCGCAACAGCAAGCAAACAATGTATTAACCCAGCAACTGCAGACTGAAAAACAGAGGATTGATCAGAGTGCAATCCAGAAGCAGAAAGAATTAACGGAGGCATTGGCACAATTGAAAGCAGCAAACGAGCTAATGACAAAGTCAAAGGATGAGAAAATTGCTCAAGTATTAGCACAGCTCGAAGATATCAAGGGCAGTAAGAATGTCAAGGATTTGAGAGCAGAGGCAGCTCAGATAAATAATGCATTAATATCTCAGGTTAGACTCTTGTGCCAACAATTAACTGAGGTTGAGCCATTATGTGAAGTATCTACAGCAGTATGTCAGCAAATTGAAAAAGCCAGAAATGAGCTAGATCAGACCGAAGAAACCATAACCTCATATCTTGATTGGCAAGATACTGATGTAGGGAAAGAAGCAAAATTGCCTAGGATCTATGAGCCATTCAAAGACATACTCTTCACGGAATGGAACACTCAGATGATGAAAGCGGAAAGGGCAGCTTCAAGGTGTAAAATGATTGCCAACAATATGATTGATTTGGTCAACAATACACTCTATTGGGCCAACATGATCTCTCAGTGTACACCTGGAAGCATAACCACGGCGAACATGATTGAACAAACAAATTATCATGGACTGGAGGAAAAGAGAAAGTTAATCGCTGGAGTAAATAATTTAACCTCCGACGCATATTGGCACTTTCTAATCAAGCCGCACACTCAAAGGTCGGCTCTTAATTGTTTAACAGATGCTCTCAACTGCCTAATCCCCGACATTCAGGATGCCACATATGATGCCCAGCTCACGTCGCGTCTCAACACTCCACCGAAAGTACAGCCAATGCTTGCGATATGTCAGTTGAGGTTTAAAGGAAAAGAGCCCACCGAATGAAGCATTGCTGCCGACTGCCAGATCGCCAAGAAAGATGGAGAAACATTTATTGATGCCAATTTCATAGTTGTTCAGTTTTTCTTAGATATTTAGATTAGATTAGTATTTATAGACCCTTTCATTGTTTTGGAAAGGGTCGTAAAATTTTGTAATAGACTTAAAGGCTGAAGTTTGCACTACTGTGCTTCAGCCTATATTCTTTTGTGAAACTCGACCGATAGTCCTTTATTTGACGAGAAGGTTGTTTTATGCATTTTTGCACTATTGTCTCTTGTCTGGAATGCTTTCTGGTTTGAAGGAAGGACTGCGACATAGCGATTTATATAATGGATTGTTGAGCAGCTTACATGGTACTTTTATCTACATCTGTCCTCTTTCTTTTCATATGAATTGCTGTGTTATTATCTTTTGCTATTGTTGAATACATGTATGCGCTGTAACAGCAAATCTTCATTTCATTCCACTATTGGATGTTTTATGATATGCCTTTCTTTTAATCATGCATGTAGCAATGATATGAATGACAATGTGTAGTAATTCGCTATTATCGCTCTGCATAACTAATTATGCAGAGCAATCTTAAATGGTTTAAACATCTATGCTTTAGTGTTAGAGTCATCTATATGCCTGCCTTAAAGCACAGATTATCAAACGCTACGCTTTGAAAGATTGATAAGTCCCGGGATTAGATTATAGTTAATATATATTTCGTTGATAGTTTTAGTTGTTCACTTATCACTATCATACATCATAAGTTACTCGTCCATCCCACTTTTATCCATTATTGGGAAACTGGTCCCATTATCCCCAGTCGGAGCCACTATTCCAAATGGAAAAGGAGCTGCTTTCAAGGTCCGGACCGGGTGGTTTCCCCTTTGTTGTGGCAGCGATTTTCGAGGCCTCAATAAAATTGGCGCTAGAAGGAGGGCCTCAACTGTGAATGGAACATAAGTCCAAACCTATAAGCCATTCTAAGAGTAATTCGCCCTCCGAATCCCCTCGATCTTGCCATTTGTATATTGGTTCGCCGGTACCCGAACAAGAAGAAGAGGAATCAACTACCACTGCTCAAACCCATCATACCACAGAACAATTAAGTCTTGAATCACCTGAAGTTTAGTCTCTAATCCATAAACTTCAGAGCTTCTCGATATCACCACAGAAATCTGAGGTATCAGAAAGCATTGCGACTTCGCAGTTCAACCTCACTCACCCTCTCACCAGACTTCAGAGCGAAAAACTCGGTATTGAACCCACTGAGTTCCCTTTACCTAAAAGGAAAAGGGCAAAGAAAATTACTGAAGGATCTGATAGTGAAGGGCTTTCTTCCACGTCCTCCATTTCATTTTCTCCACTGCAAGGTCGACCATCCACTTCCCCATTACAAATTGTCGTTCACCAGGGATCAGAAGCCTCAATATCCCAACCTATTCACTCCTCATCTTTAATCCCTTCCCATTCATCCGGAATCCCAGCAGTAGTCTCAACCACTGTTGCTATCATAATGGCAGATCCATGGACTAGGCCAGGAGCAGTCAATATGCCTGCACCCTTGCATGATCTACCTGATTACCCCGAAAAATGGCTGCCTAAATTCAATCCAGATGATGGGACCCAGGCTGAAGAACATATTAACAACTTTATGTTAGCAGTTAACCTAAAAGGAGTGACAGAGCAAGATGTTGTTGTAAGACTTTTCCCTTACACTTTACAAGGATCAGCAGGATCCTGGTATTTTTCCTTACCTTCTGGTTCAATTACTAGTTGGAACACATGCCAAGAGCAGTTTCTCACTAAATATGGAGATGATAGGTCCTTAGCAACTTTAATAAACGACCTCTCCAATTTGAGAATAGAGCACAAGGAACCAATAAAGGAGTTTAATGCCAGATTTAATAAACTACTGAATAAAATCCCTACTGCTTCTAAACCAAGTGAACAAATCTGAAGCGAATGGTATATCACTACCCTACCTGCCAACATAGCCATTTTTGTAGACAGGGCTGGCAAACCTACCTTAGCTGAAAACATGAGAGAGGCACTTGCTGTTGAAAAGCGCATTAACGCTCTAGAAAAGAAAGCTGCTCTAGAGGATAGAAAAGCTAAAAATGTCTCGTTTAAAGAATATTCCAAGAAGAAAACCCCAAAGGACCCGTATGACATGGAAGGTTTACAAAAGGTCCTTAAAACAACGTCTAACGAAATGGTTGAGATAAAGAAGCAGGTGGCCGAAACTTCAAGCAAAAGACCATTTAGAACTTTTAAGAAAACTGAATCAAAGTCGCCCAATGTTATATCTAACGCCGATTCAGACCAAGAAGAAGAGGAAGAGGAAACATCTTCACAGACCGATGATGAAGAAGAAGTAGTTGAATGCCACGGAATGTGGGATTTTATACTCCCAAATTCTGATACGGAGAATGAAGAAGAAGCCTTCCCGGTTACTACAAGAAGTAAAAGCACTCTTGAACCCGCCCAGGCAATTTCAAAGAAGAGGAGCGCAGGCGCTACTACAGCAAAGGAAAAAGTTCCCCCAAAGAAGTCACCTGTAGTAGTTCCTCAAAACTAGCCTTCAACTTCTAGTTCTCCTTCAACATCTAAGACTCTAGTGGTATCTGATTCAATGGAATATAACATTGTTGATGACATGAAGAAAACTAAGGCAAATATAACCAGGTTTGAACTTAGTAAACTGAAACATCAACAAAAGCTACTTCTCAAAGAATTAAATGCTGTTCCCTCTACTCCCCTTCCCAGTGCAAGAGCCGCCAATGATTCAGGCCAGCCTCCCGCAGGTATGGTTGAAATTACCGATTCAGTTTTAATCGGAGATAAATCAAATTCTCACACTCCACCCTTCCTGCTCACTTATGAGATTTATAATAGAAACCTGCACAACTGTTTAATTGATTCAGGGGCCTCATCTAATATAATGCCAGCTTCAGTTTGCTCTAAGCTGAACATTGAACCTCAGAAGTCTGCCATTCATATAGTGCAGTTGGATAGGACTAAGGTGCAGGTTGTGGGAGAAATTAATTCTGTAACCATCAGGTTGTCAGCCGACCCCAGAATAGTTCAGAGGATTGACATCTTAATTGCCGACATACCTGAATTTTATGGTTTGATTTTAAGCAGAGATTGGTCCGAAAAACTACATGGGTATATTTCCACAGATTGGTCACATATGTGGCTTCCCTACAAGGGAAAGCCGAATCAAATAAGGATCGATCGGGAGAAGCATATGACCCACACAGTTACTGAATTTGAGCAAGAAAACCAACCTGTGGCATTCAACAACAATATTTTGGGGAACTATTCGTCCGAATCATTCTTTGGCAACTTTGTTGCCCAACCATCTCCTTTTTCAATTAATCATTTTACATCTCAGATTGAAAATTTTTCACAAACAGATAAGTCCAGATGTTTTAATGATGCTGAGAAAAATGTAGATATGTTTGTTAATACTCCTTTATTTTGGTCGTTATATTTTGATGGCTCTAAGTCCAGTGAAGGCTCAGGAGCAGGTTGCATTTTGGTTAGCCCGCAAGGAGAAAAGACAATGCTGTCTTGTAGGTTAGAATTTGAGTGTACTAATAACACAGCCGAATATGAAGCTTTGGTCCAGGGTTTATATAAAGCAATCGGCCTTGAAGTGCGATATCTAAAAGTGTTCGGCGATTCGGAAATCATTGTTAAACAAGTTAGAAATGCAATTCATTGCCTTTCGACTCACCTTAAGCATTATCAATCGCTAGTGCAGGATCTTACCTCACACTTTTCAGCCTTCAACATTTCTTCTATTCCTAGGTCACAAAATTTAGCAGCCGACCTACTAGCCAATGTAGCCTCCAAACTGCTACCTTCCGAAGACTACAGCCTTGATAGATTTTCTGTAGAATTACTTTTTAGACCTTCAATTCCTGACAATGTCACTAATTGGAGAGTATTTAACCATGACGAAGATATCTTGCAGTTTCTAACTTCGGAACAATCCTATGACAATCAAGTCATTGAGGAAGATGATCACGATCTACAGATGAAACAAGCGCCTCAAGAAAATTCAATTCCTAAACCCGTGGTGAAGCGTGAAGACCTTTATGATATTAAAGACAGGTTTAAACCTGTAATTAATGCAAAGCTTCAAAGTTCCACCCTTAGGTTTGAATTAATAAATCTAGGTACAAAAGATGCTCCTCAAAACATCAACTTAGGAATAGGACTTTCCCAAGAAGAAAAGGAAGCATTTATTAAACTATTGAGAAAAAACAAACAGGTCTTTGCTTGGAAATATGATGACCTAAAGACTTATGATACATCTATTATCCAGCATACCATCCCTATGCTTCCTGATCAGAAACCAATTCAGCAAAAATTAAGAAAAATACATCCAAATTTGGAGACCCAGATAAAGTCTGAGCTTAATAAGCTTTTGAAAGCCAAAATTATCTTTCTGGTCCGACATTCAAATTGGGTCTCTAATATGGTGCCAGTCAGGAAAAAGAATGGCGACATTCGAATCTGTATTGATTTCAGGAACCTCAATAAAGCGAGCTTGAAAGATAATTTCCCGTTACCTACTATGGAGCAAATTCTTCAATCAGTAGCAGGTTCTGAATTGATGTCCTTTCTTGATGGATTCTCCGGATACAACCAAGTTTTGGTTCATCCTGATGACCAACTTAAAACCACATTCAGAACAAAATGGGGAACTTATGCATATCAGAAAATGCCTTTTGGACTCATAAATGCAGGAGCGACATTCCAGAGAGCCATGGATATAGCTTTCAAAGGGTTGGTTAATCGATCAGTAGTCGTCTACTTAGACGATATTACTGTATATTCTAAAAAGAGATATAATCATTTGCATGACTTAAATCAAATCTTTCAATGATGCAAAAGATATGGTATTTCTCTAAACCCAAAGAAGTCTTTCTTTGCTCTTGATCAAGGAAAGCTCTTAGGCTTTATAGTATCCAAGGATGGCATTTATATTGATCCTGATCGGATTAAGGAAATTTCCGAAATCCCTTTCCCACACAATAAAAAATCAATGCAGTCATTTTTGGGTCAGATTAATTTTGTCAAACGATTTGTTCCTAATTTCTCTCAAATTGTATTACCACTTCAGACAATGATCAAGAAGAATTCAGTCTTCAAGTGGGGAGCAGAAGAAAAGCAAGCTTTTGATGTTATCAAGCAATCAATAATTAATGCCCCAGCCTTGAATACTCCGAATTTTTCTAATCATTTTACATTGTATACCGTTGCGTCCGATGTATCCTATGCTGCAGTTCTCACGCAGCCAAATGCTCATAACTTGGAAGCACCCATTTCATTTTTTAGTTCAAATCTTCAGGGTGCCGAACTAAATTATTCCGATGTGGAGAAACAAGCCTTTGCTGTGTTCAAAGCAGTTAAACATTACAGGCCCTTTCTTTTGAAAACTCACACGAAAGTTATAGTCCCTTTCCCAGCGGTAAGGAAACTTTTAATTCAAAAAGAACTAGGTGAAAGAAGGGCCAATTGGGTCACAGCACTTCAAGAATATGACCTAGAAATAAAGCCAGCAAAGATTGTTAGGGGCCAAGGTTTTTGCAGGATATTGGCAGGAGCATCAAACATTCCTGAATCAAGCGATATGGATCAGACTCAATCGATCAATCAGATAAGTGTCACTGATTCCGAATCTCAATATGCAGATTTGATATTTTATTTGAAGAATGGTTATGCTCCTCCAAATTTATCTTACAAAAATAAAAGGGCCATTAGGTTAAAAGCGAAGAATTTCACTCTCATTGATGATGTGCTCTTTAGACAAAATTATGATTCTATCCTGTTAAGATGTCTTGAGAAACCTGAAGCTCAAAAGGTTTTACAGGAACTACATGATGGGCCAGCGGGAGGACATTTTGGAGCAGACACAACAGCCCACAAAGTTATTCATGCTGGATATTATTGGCCTACACTGTTTAGAGATGCTCATGAATACGTAAGAAAATGCTTCAATTGCCAAACTGCTAGTGGAAGACAACGGAAATCAGCTTTCCCCCTGCAACCTGTCAACATTGAACAACCATTTGAACAATGGGGATTAGATATCATTGGAGAGATTACTCCACCATCTTCCAAACAACACAGGTATATCCTTACTGCTACCGATTATTTTACCAAATGTGTAGAGGCTATTCCTTTGAAGGCAGCAAATTCAGAGGCAATCATCGAGTTCATAGACCAATTCATCATTACCAGGTTTGGTGTCCCAAACGCTCTCGTTTTTGATAATTCTTCCTATTTCTCAGGAAATGCTATATATGATTTTGCTATTAAGAGGGGGTTTAAACTGAAATATTCTGCTAATTATTGTCCCCAGGGAAATGGTTTAACAGAATCTACTAATAAAAATCTCATCAAAATCATTAAGCGAACTGTTGAACAGAATCATAGAAACTGGCACAAATCTCTAGTGTTTGCATTATGGGTTGATAGGATTACACAAAAGGCTTCTATAGGTTCCTCCCCATTTAATCTAGTTTATGGAAAAGAAGCAGTATTGCCTACCAATCTTGTTCTACCCTCTTTAGCCCTAGTATAGTACATCGAAGAGACTCCTTCTTCCTCTATCCAACTCAGACATGACCAAATTCTCAAATTAGAAGAAGAAAGGGAGAAATCCAGAATCACTCACGCCAAACATCAACAAATGATCAAAGCATCCTTTGACTTAACCTCATCCGATTCCAAACACTTCCAAGTTGGCGACTTAGTTCTCAAATGGGACAAGGCCCATGAAGATAAAGGTAAGCATACCAAATTTCAGAAAATGTGGCTTGGACCATTTCAGATCTGTGACAAGATAGGCCATTCAACCTTTATATTGCAAGACTTATCAGGGGTGAGAGATTCTCTCCCTGTTAATGGCCTGGTCTTGAAGAAATTCTTTAATTGAGAAGGTGATCCCTTCTCCTCTTTGTAGATTTGTGTAGTTTGTAGGATCGATAGGAAATAAAACTGTAGAGTATCTCCATTGACCTTTAGCTTGGTTTGAAAAAGCTGTCTCACAAAATAATACAAATATTTGCTTTTAGATAGTAGAACCCTCAACCAAAAGGAATAATTTCTAGGGAACTAGATATCTGTTTGTTCTGAAATCACCACCTAACGTTTTGAAGACTCTTCTCGAAAGGTTAAAGTTCTGTAAATCATTCTCGGTTTTCAAAAACTGGTCTCCAAAGGTTATTCATTTTAAGATAAAAACTAACCCATTTTCAGCATCTTCAACTCTTCACCTGTCATCCATTTGCTCTTAAGGAGAAAATTGTTCACCCCATTCATTAAAGTTTATCGTTACTCAGAGTGTAATTCTAAAATATAGAAGATTAAAGATAAGAGGTCTTATTACAAGCCTGCTTACCATGTTCATAGGAAAGTAGTTTGACTGACATTACCAATACTGCCTATCATAACAGGGTAATGGCTTGAAATTTCAAGACAAGAGGTCTCATCACGAGACGGCTTGTTCAGGTAAATTATTACCAGTGAATGGCATTGTCAATAGATGGCCACCAAACCAGGACAATGGCTTTTTATCTTATCAATGAAAGAGAATGAAAAAATAGATAAAAAATAAAATATGGCAACATATTTTAGTTTCATTCTGTTAACTACAATCTTATGTGAATGGAAAAGTGAATAATACTATGGTTAAAAGGTATCCCTGTCGAGACTATAAACGTTTGCTGGCAACAGAGGCTCTACCTATGACAGAGGGGTTAATTATAAAAGCTGATTTGGGAAAGTTTTTTGTTTTATCATTATAAACCAATAAAGGCCTATTTTAAGACTAAGAATGTATTTATTTTCTCTCGAAACCAAAAGGAAGGAAGTTAACATAATGCACTTGGTTCAGAACGCGCGAATATCCAGTTAAATTAGAAATTTTTGCCCTTCTGATTGAGTTTCTAGTTTTGAAAAGCTTAAGTGTTTGGATTACTTTCAGAGATAACTAGTTCTTCCAGCGAATCGCCAATTGTTGTGCCCTACAACAACCCCCCATTTCATATTATTCTTATTTTTCAAAAAATTAACATATGGAATGGGTCCCTTTTAAAATTTTGGCATCAATGCTTGCATGTTCGAAAAAGGCCGCATAATCAAATGAGCTTTCATGTATTTAAGCCTTTTTGGGACATTAATGTTTCAAATAATAAACAATCTTTTATTATTGCGATAAAGCGATCACAAGATCGCATATCGCAACAACATGAGAGATGCATTCAAATGGCATTTTGGTTTCCGCCGATGCGATATCGCTATCGGCGATCGGCAATGTTACATACACACCAAGTAAAGGCACATAACTCATGCCCCGACGCGACGCTATATCGGCGATAAGCTATCGGCGATACCTCATGTGAAACCGCTTTGTGATTTAAATCCCGACCCGATGCGATATCGCTATCGGCCGTCGCGCACTTCGGTAAGGCACTCGGTTCCTACCCCCGATGCGATGCGATATCGCAATCGGTAACCCCAAACCATTGTATATGCGCCTACTTCTGTTTCCATGCGCTAGCCCGATGCGATATCGCTTATCGGCTATCGGCACGATCTTTTGGTAATAATTGTGCAGCACCTATTCCCCGAAGCGATGCGATATCGCTCATCGGTGGTCGGCAGTCTTAAAAGCCATCACTTAAAAGCTTTAATTTTATATTCATATCCGGTTGACAAAGCGCGAATCCCAAAATGCCGTTAATACAAGGGATAAGGTAATGCGTGTGTATTTAAAAGATTTTGCCCCTTCGATTAATGAACACCTGCGTTTAACCGCCAGAATATCTGTTGCATGCTTAAGTGAGTCATTCACCCGGATAACGGTATAATTATCACATTTAATGGGTAGTAGGCCTCAAATCACCATTAATGCATCTACAATATACTCTTAGTGATTGGATCCGCAGCCACTTTTGAAAATTAATCTGGGCACGCTTCAAATGATATATCTATCTCACCGTGAAGCGTCATTGTTATTGTGTTATTACGATTTCTCTTGCAATTGTGTAGAGTTCGTCTTTTGAGAGAAGCTTAAGCATGATGGGGAAAAGATCCAACAGGGCTACGGGCTCTACTGTTACACTTGTAGCAGGTCAAGCTGCTGCAAATAGCAAGAAAGGCCTCGTTTCAGACACTACATGCACTGGTCTTAACAAGACTACATGGCAGGGCACATATAATTTACTAGAGGCCGAACAACCGCAAGTTTCAGTGACAGTGGCTACTGCGGACCCACTCAAAAAGTCCGACGCAACTCTCAAGGAGTTGGCCGATTCCTTTCTTCATAGAATAACTGCTAGAGAGCAAGTCCTTCCCTACACTGATGTAGTGCGATGGGCAATTGAGGAAATTCCAATCACTGACAGAACGTTCCACACAAGAGACGGACGGATTTTCGGGTCGTTCAAGCCAGAGCACCTGAGGGAAATGTATCATTTGCCTGAGCCAGAGAAAATCTACAACAAAGACTTCGTGGAGAAGTTTGCAGCTGAAAATGATGTACCATCGGAGCCCATTCGGGATTGGAGGCAGAACCCGGCCAAACACAAGCACGAAAGCTCGGGTAAGTACTCCGTCGATTCCTTGGCTTCTCCCTATTGCTATGCGGGAATTATGATGTGTAGGCTATGGGGATTACATGATTCTACCAATTTCGATATAGAAATGGTTCCCCTAATGGAAGCAGTTGTTAATAGTTTTATCATGGATTGGGCCACCATTCTTTCTGATAAATTGACTGTAGCTATTCGGGATTTTAGAGCTAAATCTGTAGTCACCGAAAGGAAAATCCCCCCATTTTATTATAGCGCCTACATTATGGACACATTGTGTTTTAACTCTGAGTTTCCCATCCTCGGTTGGAGATGGACCACCCAAGACCCTTCGCCCATTCATTTGTATCATCGGAAATTATGGAAGTCCTCTTACAAGGACCATTTGTATCAAATTTGCAATGGTTTTATGGTTCCCATTCATTATTCCATTTTTGATCGGCCTATTCCCAAAATCTCCTATCTCGCTTCCTTCGACTTACCAGCTATAGCAGGATGGTTTGGAGAAGAGCACTTTACCTATATTAGGGTTTATGGAAGCCTAGCCAAACCGCATGTTCTCCCTCTATATGTTCCAGACAAACTATTAGCCCGAGAGATATCCTACCAAATTATGGCCGAAAGTGTAACCCAAACACTCAAGAAAGAGAAGAAGAGGGGCTGGCCCTCTTTTCCCTTAAGGATGGGTTTTTTTACTCTGCATAATCTTCAGCATGCAGAAAAGGAGGCTATAAAGATGCAAGCTTTATCCCTGCCCACTATGCCAGCCAGACTCTATGATCCACATAAAACTGCTTACAATGCCCTAGAACAGGCCAAACTGACTAAGATTGACCATCAAGAGGATGAGTTTGATGACCTGCTCAGAGCTACCGATTCAATAGGCCAAACCAAGCAGCTTGCCAAGATGAGATACAATGATGAGAATTTAACTGAGTTCAATAAACTTAGAGAGCAGAGGTTGCAAACTCTGCCTCTAGATTTATCGTCATTAACCTCAGCATCCTCCTCAAGCGAGCCTGGTCAGAAACAGACAAGCCAACCTCCTGTTATAAGTAAAGAACAAAAGAAACAACAGGAGGAAAGGCAAGAGAAGCAATAGGCAGAGAAGCAGAGAAAGGAGCAAATGGATAAGCAGCAGAAAGAGCAGAAGGAACAAGAACAGAGAAAGCAGAAGCAGATGGAGGAACAACGGAAGAAGGAAGAAGAAGAAAAACAAAGGAAAGAACTGGCAGATAGGCAGAAAAAGGAATTAGCCGATAAGCAAAGAAGAGAGCAAGAAGAGAAACAGAGAAAGGAGTTAGAAGAACAGCAGCAGAAAGAGTTGGAGGAGCAAAAGAGGTTGGAACAAGAAAAGGAGAAGAGTAAATCACAGACCTCCATAGATCCTGAATTGCTGAAACAATGGAATCAATTTGATTCCATTATCAGTGGAAAGGAAGGCTCCAAAGACGCACCAGACACCACTTCTTCTCAGGTTCTAAGCGGAACCAGCGGCCCACCCATTTCAAAGGATCTCAAGGTAATCTACAGCCCGAGGCTCAAAGCAGTTGTTAAGCGCTCAAGGAAGAGACGAAGGCTTGATCAACCTTCCATCTTTCCTGAGCAGACAGTCATAGGGAATGTAGTCTGGAAGGAAGAATTGGACCCCTCTGATGATCTTACCAAGCTATCGCAGTATGCGGGAGCTTATTCTGCAGCAACTATTGATAAAGCATCAGAGGTAAGTCTTTTGTTAAAGACTAAGGACCAGGAGATTCGTACATTGCAAGCAGAAGTAGTCGAAGCACGAAACAAGACAGCACAGGTAGAAGAGCAGTTGCTGGCGCAACAGCAAGCAAACAATATATTAACCCAGCAACTGCAGACTGAAAAACAGAGGATTGATCAGAGTGCAATCCAGAAGCAGAAAGAATTAATGGAGGCATTGGCACAATTGAAAGCAACAAACGAGCTAATGACAAAGTCAAAGGATGAGCAAATTGCTCAACTATTAGCACAGCTCGAAGATATCAAGGGCACTAAGAAAGTCGAGGATTTCAGAGCAGAGGCAGCTCAGATAAATAATGCATTAATCTCTCAGGTTAGACTCTTGTGCCAACAATTAACTGAGGCTGAGCCATTATGTGAAGTATCTACAGCAGTATGTCAGCAAATTGAAAAAGCCAGAAATGAGCTAGATCAGACCGAAGAAACCATAACCTCATATCTTGATTGGCAAGATACTGATGTAGGGAAAGAAGCAAAATTGCCTAGGATCTATGAGCCATTCAAAGACATACTCTTCACGGAATGGAACACTCAGATGATGAAAGCGGAAAGGGCAGCTTCAAGGTGTAAAATGATTGCCAACAATATGATTGATTTGGTCAACAATACACTCTATTGGGCCAACATGATCTCTTAGTGTACACCTGGAAGCATAACCACGGCGAACATGATTGAACAAACAAATTATCATGGACTGGAGGAAAAGAGAAAGTTAATCGCTGGAGTAAATACTTTAACCTCCAACGCATATTGGCACTTTCTAATCAAGCCGCACACTCAAAGGTCGGCTCTTAAGTGTTTAACAGATGCTCTCAAGTGCCTAATCCCCGACATTCAGGATGCCACATATGATGCCCAGCTCACGTCGCGTCTCAACACTCCACCGGAAGTACAGCCAATGCTTGCGATATGTCAGTTGAGGTTTAAAGGCAAAGAGCCCACCGAATGAAGCATTGCTGCCGACTGCCAGATCGCCAAGAAAGATGGAGAAACATTTATTGATGCCAATTTCATAGTTGTTCAGTTTTTCTTAGATATTTAGATTAGATTAGTATTTATAGACCCTTTCATTGTTTTGGAAAGGGTCGTAAAATTTTGTAATAGACTTAAAGGCTGAAGTTTGCACTACTGTGCTTCAGCCTATATTCTTTTGTGAAACTCGACCGATAGTCCTTTATTTGACGAGAAGGTTGTTTTATGCATTTGTGCACTATTGTCTCTTGTCTGGAATGCTTTCTGGTTTGAAGGAAGGACTGCGACATAGCAATTTATATAATGGATTGTTGAGCAACTTACATGGTACTTTTATCTGCATCTGTCCTCTTTCTTTTCATATGAATTGCTGTGTTATTATCTTTTGCTATTGTTGAATACATGTATGCGCTGTAACAGCAAATCTTCATTTCATTCCACTATTGGATGTTTTATGATATGCCTTTCTTTTAATCATGCATGTAGCAATGATATGAATGACAATGTGTAGTAATTCGCTATTATCGCTCTGCATAACTAATTATGCAGAGCAATCTTAAATGGTTTAAACATCTATGCTTTAGTGTTAGAGTCATCTATATGCCTGCCTTAAAGCACAGATTATCAAACGCTACGCTTTGAAAGATTGATAAGTCCCGGGATTAGATTATAGTTAATATATATTTCGCTAATAGTTTTAGTTGTTCAGTTATCACTATCATACCTCATAAGTTACTCGTCCATCACACTTTTATCCATTATTGGGAAATTGGTCCCATTATCCCCAGTCGGAGCCACTATTCCAAACGGAAAAGGAGCTGCTTTCAAGGTCCGGACCGGGTGGTTTCCCCTTTGTTGTGGCAGCGATTTTCGAGACCTCAACAGAGCCTTAGTGGGACTAGCAACTCTGCATAGACACTAGATTTCCCGATAACAGTCCACCACCCTGGCTCCTCTGTCCATGACTGTTATCCGTGACCCCCAGGCTCATCCCCTATTTTCCACCTCTCCTAATGCCTCTCACTCGGCAGACCCCCAGCCGTCTTCCACCTCTACCACCTCGTGACCTTCGGCACCTTGCCGCGAGCTCCCAACTGTTTTTCCACCATGGCGAGGTGGAGACAGAACCAATACTTGGACGGGTGATCCCTCAGTAGCAAGAGGACCAAAGGAGGAAGCCTTTCGTGAAGGGGTCTTCATGGTAGCCAGCATAGATGGAGAATTGTACAGAGCTTCCAGCTCCAAATTGAACCCCACCGGCCTGCACTCGCACCAAACCAAAATTACCCAGAACACAATCCATCGAATGTCACCGTATTTTGAGCTTTCTCAAGGAAAATGGTGTCCTCTAGAGTTAAGAGGATTATAATCAAATTTGAATAGAAAGTTGAAGAGCTTCCAGCATGAGAATTCGAAAAATAAAACTCGATAGCAGGCCCTCCTAGTTTTCCGCTTCGAATGAAGAGGGACGCCATGAGGGCAGACTGGCTGCCGCTACGCAAAGAGCAAAGGATAGTCCAACAACCACCACCATCCTATCCCCCTGTTACATTGCCAATTAACTAGTGGAGTCGACGCAGGGACCCAAATACGTCAAACACACTAGAGATTGCAGCTCCACAAGCAATGGAAGCCTCCCTATTCCTTGCGCCTAGCACCCTCCCCAACACACTGTCAGAGCTTTCTTCCCACAAAAACTAGGCTTACCAGCTTGCCATGCCTTTTCGACCACTATCCCATCACCATCCTCCAGACATGAATGGAAACATAGATGCAAATACCAGGGATTGCCATTCCTCCATCGTATTTCACCCCGCCACCCTCAATAGCATTCTCAATAATGTTTGTTGCACGCTTAACAACCCACTCCACCCTACCACTCCCCACAACTATTAATTCCTGAAAGGATCGGGAGGCCCATACCCCCCACCTCGAAATTTGGATTTAGTCACGTGATGATGCAACCATGTGTTGGTGACTCTGCACCCCCATTTGGGAAGAGATGCCCTTCTCCATGATTCCATGCACATCTTCCATAAAGTGATTCTGGATTAGGAGTGGTCATGCATGGACGACACCCTGGTCCTACAACTCACATCCCCAATTAGCAAGGTTGTGCGTTGCTCTATTACTTTATCTAAGAACATGTTCTATGATTATGTAATCAAAGGAGGATAGTTGTTGTCAGAAGTGCTCCCTGATGGATTCTAGTCACCAACATTTGATTACTTTTGATAGGGGAGATCCATTGATGATGCATTGGAGCATGGTTATTGCAATATATGAGTCTCTCGTGACCTGAACCTTTTTGATGCCCATGTCTTCTGCCATCTGGAGGCCTCAACCCAAAGTGAGACATTCTTCCACTTTATTTTTTCTGTGTATGTAGGGCATGGCAAAGAATTTTCCTACTCAAACTCTGTCATCATTGATGATCCCCCCATAATTAGCTATCCTCAAGCTCCCCTTGGAGGTCCCATCAAAATTTAGCTTAAAGAAGCCCAGTGGAGCGCACATAAATTTTTCTGATAGGGCACATGGCAGATGCAGAGAGCGCCTAGAGTGGGTGAGAACAAAGTCCTTTGTTAGACCAAGTGCTGAAAAAATAACCAGCTCTCGTCCCTCCGCCTTCCATGCCTCCTCAGACCATGGGCTGATTAAAAGGGTCTCCTTTAGGTTATGGAGGGCCTTCTCCCAGGTCTGCTTCGACCTAAACTCTTCTGAGTGAAAAATTACGTTGTTTCTTCCCTTCCAGATATTCCAAAGAATGAATCCCTAAGATAAGCACCATGCACGATTAACTATGGGATTCTTAAATTAGTTCCATCTCCACGTGTCCAAGGAGTCCCGCAGACTTATGGTTAATTTGCTAGTAATGCTAAAAACTGCAATATTAGATTGACATACTTCCAGATATTTATAGCAGGAGTTGAACAAATGGTTTATTATTTCTTCCTCCATGCAGCATAACAGGAATCGACAGGGGCCAACAAAGCACTTCTTTCAGATCTTGTCCCATGTGAGGAGTTTTTTGTGCCCTATAAGCCACATGAAAAAGGAGACTTTCGGCCATAGGCGCGAGTACCAAATTCGTTTCCATAAGGGATCTGGTTCCAGGTCTTTGATTGTGATTTTGAGTTAATATGCCTCCTTCAAGGTGAATCGACATTGTTGCTGATAACCCCATCTAAGCTTCTAAGACTCCTCATTAAATAGGATAGGGCATTGATGGATGATATCTTGAAGGGCCTCCCAGTTTAAGGGGGATTCCTGAGGAGGCCAATTTTCAAAATATTTCCATTTCTGCCACTGTGAGGCTAGCCCTAAGGAATGCTAGAAATCATGAACCTTAAGAGCACCATTCTGGGAAGAAAAGGCCTGAAGATTAGCAAGCTCAAGGTTCTTGTTTAAACTTGGAAAATGCATCCATCGATTGGTCCAGAAATTAGTTATGGAGCCATTCCAAACTTCTCAGAAACCATGCTTTCGAATAAACTCCTGTTTTGCCTTTTCTTTCTTCCATGTCAATGAGCCTTTCGGGAGGTCAGGACTAGGGTGCAGGGGGTTTTTCCATCCTTATATACCACACATAGCTTCCCAAAGTTTCTTCCACATATCTTGGCCCCCTTGAATCCACCACCACCATATCTTAGCACTAAGGGACTGTGATAGAATCCTTGAGTCTTTGAGGCCGAGACATCAATAGAGTTTGAGTTTTCAGAGTGTATCCCAAGCCATCAAGGCTCATTTGTGATTAGATTTGGTTTTAGACAATAGAAACTGGTGAAATTTTGTAGTTAACTCCTTATACGTGTTGCTCGGTGCTGGGAGAGCCAAAAGTTGCTATAAGGGAATGGCTTGAAGGAAGGCCTTAAGAAAAATTAGTCTCTTGGCTGAGTTTAGCGCTCAAAAGGCCCAACTGGATACCTTCTTATCGATGTAGGACAAGACTTCCTTCCAATTGGAGGTCTTCAAGGAATTAGGGACCAAGGGTGCCTGCAGTAGGTGTTGGGTAGCTTCCTTATCCTAAACCCCATAGTTCTAGCTAGGTGGGCCTAGATTTGACGGTGGGTATTGAAGAAGAAGACATCCGACTTGTCGCCATTTATTTGGGTTCTAGAGGCTTGTTGAAAAAGGTCGAGGATTTTCCCTATTTTCTTAGCTTCCCAAATAACATATTGTCATCAACAAACTGCTAGTGGGTTGTAGGCGGGGTTGCTTGAGTGATTCTAATACCCGAAAGGGCCCGAGAACTGACAATGACTCTAATAAGATGACTCAACCCCTCAGCGGAAATGATGAACAGGAAGGGGGAAATGGGATCACCTTGCCTTAGTCCTCTGGAGCCTCTGAAGGGGTGAAACGGGCCGTCGTTTACAAGAATAGAATAGAAGGGGGTGGAGATCAGGGATATGATCCACTCGATCCATGCTGCAAAGAAACCAAAAGCATCTAATATAGACAATAAAATATCCGAACTCAACTGATCGTATGCCTTTGAGAGGTCGAGTTTGATGATCATACCTGGCACGCGAGAAGAAGAGAGAGAATGAACCATTTCATGAGCTCCCAAGATGCCATCCATGATCTCTCTGCCTTCCACAAAGCCAGACTACTCCAGGCTAATTCCGTGAAGAAGGAGCTTTCGCCGATAGACCAAGATCCCGGAGAGGATTTTGTAGATAACATTACACAAAGCTATGGGCCAGAATCCACCTAGTTCTAGGGAAACACTTTTTTTTTTTAAATAAGCGCTAAAAAGTTACATTCAACCCCACCTATAGCCATTGTGATGTACAAGAATAATCCACAAATTTATATATTTAAAATGTAAAACTTTTTTCATAAAATTAAACAATATCAAAAAAAAATGTGAACCTTATAACACAAAAAAAGGGACAACAAATATTTTTGCTTAAAATATGCCGCACATACTCATATTAATTTCAATTCAAAAAATATTCCACATTACGAATTTTCCTAGGAAATGCATTCCATAATTCCTTTCAAATACATAGATAAATTTTTAACAAAAATATTAATAAGTTATATATTTTCAAAGTATAATAAAAAATTCTATTGTTGAATAATTAAAATTTCAATTTCTGGGTTGGTCCTAAACCTCATAATTCCTTTCAAATACGATAATTTTTTAACAAAAATATTAATAAGTTATATATTTTCAAAGTATAATAAAAAATTCTATTATTGAATAATTAAAATTTCAATTTCTGGGTTGGTCCTAAACCTGAAAATTTGGTAACTAAAAAGCTCAATACACCGACTTTTAAACTAAAATTCATGTTCACCCTAGTCTACAATGGTCCCCGCCCTGAAGATTTGTTACTGTAACACGTGCATCCATCCATTTTCATTTAGGTCGGTCAAAAATGCCTAATCACGTCAGCCGGGCTCTCGCCCGCTTAGCAGTGGGTATAGATAAGACACTTAAAAAAAGCCTAATCGCGTCACCAAGGCTCTGCCGGTTAGCAGTGGCTATAGATAAGAGGTCATCGCTAACTACTAAATTAGCATTAAACCAGCTATATTTCTTCACTTCCATATCTTCTTAGCTTTATTTTAATGTTACTGACACCAAATTGGTCTATCCGACCTATAATTTTCTTAGTTCTTAATTGTCTACCTTCTTGTCTTTTTTGGCGAGATTAGTGGTGTAGCTTTCTTTCATTTCTCTACACTCTTCCAACTTCCTTTATCTTGCATCTCCTTATCTCTTCTGGTTCTTGGGACATTGGTGTCTTTCTTCGCGATCTGTTGTGTTCGGAGAAGAAGTTTGCTCTGGGAGATCTGCTTTGATGTTAAATGAAGATTTATTTTGTGCAGTATTCGAATCCTCATAATTTTTTATGGTTGAGGGGCTGTCGAGTTCACATTTTTGTTGTTGGGTGGGGCTTTCCCCATGCTTGTCTTGAAAGTTGTTTCTTTCTTGCCCGATTTCTTGTGATTCAGAGTTTTCTGAAGAGTATTCTTTCTTGATGACAATGTATTGTTCTTTTTGTGTTCCTTCCCACCATGTAGATCTATGGTGATTCTTTCTAGCATAATTTTTCTGGGACGTTTTTGGGCAATTTTTGGCTAGATGCCAGGATTGACATTTGAAGAGGACATTTTCATAATCGAGTTTCTGGTTCCACACATAGTCTTTACTTGTTAGGTTTATTTCAATGGGGAATCTGGCGCTGAAATCCATTTCCAAACAGATGCGTGCATAGGTGGTTCTAACATATTCCTCTACTTCTGGGCACCTACAGTAAAATTTCCCAATTGCATTTCCAAAAGGCTTTTAGCTAGGAGAAATTCAAGAGATGCAAGGGTAGGTTTGGCAATCTCACCCAAACTGGTGCTGTTGAGGGATCAAATGATGGGTTCCATGGTTTCATGAATAGGCATGAGTTCTCCCAAAACCAAGGGTCGGAATATAGAATACATTGTCTGCCTTGCTTTCAAAATCTATTATAAAGAAACCCCTAGCGGTTAGATATTAATTTCATCAAAACTGATAGGTTTCCATACCTCTCAAACTGTGGAGAGCTATATGCCGCGGCGAAAAACCATTGAAACGGTGAATTAGGGCACTTTTAGAAAACTTCAAAGTCTCAGTGAGTGAGGCCTGGACCACCTGGACAGTGGGAGCTGGGGCTTCACTGACGATATGGGTAGGAGCTCGCCCCGAGAGGCAGACAACTGAGCCAGCAGCTATCTTCACGAAGCTGGGAGCCATCTGGATCAAGGCCGATTGGTGATTCCCAAGCTTATATATTCCCCTGCGAAAGAATGAAAAAACCCTGCAGAAGAATGCAAACTTGGAAGATAACCATGCGGAAGATAACCCTACGGAAGATTCACTTGGGGTAAAGAGGAAAGACCTAAGCCGGGATGCAAAGCGATGGCGAAGTGTATCTGCTTTCCTTGTGCCATTGGTCTATTTCACACTATAGATCCATCACTCGTGTCAACGCGAGGACCCGATCTCGTGTTGCTTACAGATCTGATAAAGGAATTTTTGATAGCCTATAACTCTGGTATCGAAATCCTAGACGGGGATGGAGAATGATAATTGGGACTTACTAGAGGATCAATCACGAAAACCTGAAGGCAGACTCTATGGCCCCCGCGGAATTTTGCGAGGGTTCTATAGTGCTGCAAACATGATTGGAGCGTAGATCATCATAGGAGCATGGTGGATCTAGCTCAGAAACCTGATCTCTGCCCGCTCATAGCCATGAGAACAATATTAGTCTGATCTGAAGGAAAATCCTCGGATCTAGTAATAGATCTACCACCTGTAACATTTCTATGCATAGATCTTAATACAGGGCATCAATATAACCCCTTGAAGTACCTCAATTACCTTGATTAGTCGATATGCGTGCTGTTGAATTGGAGCGCGCCTCCCACTAAAAATAACTGAAATAACTAGAGCTAAATGTAGGGCAGACTGCACTGTGAAGAAAATCTTTTGGGCCAAAAAGATGAGGTTGTCAAATCTGGAGAAAAGCTTGCGGAAGAGCAGAACGGATGCGGAAGAGGTGTATTTAATTATACAATAGAGCTCGCCGCCTCCCACTAAAAATAACTGAAATAACCAGAGCTAAATGTAGCGGAGAATGCACTATTTACAAATTAAATGTCGATATTTATCTACAAAGTAGTTATCTTTTTTTCCTTTTTAGTTAAATTGATTAATTAAAAGAATTTCATATAAACCAATATCATTTGAAATGAATTATAGCTTTTTGGAGATATTATTCTTAACCGATGGTAATTTGACAAATCTATTTTCAAATTAAAAACTTCCACTAATAAATCTCCATACTGTTAAATATTTTTAGTTTTTTTAATGTATAGATAGTTAACTTATATATAAAAGAACAAATACATATACATATATACTTATTATGTAGATAAGTGCGGAGGATTTTTAGGATTTTTATTAAAATAAAACACTGATCTAAATTTTATAATTTGAAAATATTCTTTGTGATTTATATAATTAGATGAATGTAATCCAAGGTTTCCAATTTATTTTCTCATTTTGAAATTGATTATGTGTTTGCTACTCTGTTTTGACTTTAAAAATTCTCAGCATTATATAAATTAAAAGGCACGTATATATTTAAATGACCATTAATATTTATCAGCGTTATTACTATGCATAGCATGCCGTGTAAAAGTTTATAAGATTCATAACCAGGACTACGTTAATGATAAAATCAGGACTGATAAGAAAAGTTTATAAACAAATACAATTCCATAAGAAAAAACCGATCAACAAAATGGCCAATCATCTTTCCTCGATTTCAAACCGCGCTCATTCATTTCGCCAACGATAACCGTAAATTTCTGGGCATCCGACTTTCGACAAAAGCCTGAATTTAGCTGGTCAGAAATTACGCATAACATTTCTCCTTTACTAATTCCAGACGATCAACAGAAGGCCGCAACTTCTCGGCTCTGCGGTTTAATCTCCCAAACTGGTGCTCTATCTTCTTAATAATAATATCTTTCAGCCCCGCTTCATAAATCTATACTACCAAAAAGAGCAGAGTTAGAACCTCAACATATAGAGCGTGGTAGGGATTTTAATTAACAGCTTCAGAGGCCAGAGAGGCGGGTTTAGCAATGAAAGTGGGCTTCTCATTCCCCGCCATAATCACAATAACTCTAATTTCATCGTCCTCATCTGAAACCTCTGCCATATCGCCCTTCCTCTCGTTCTTCCCACCGTCTCCATCCTCAGGGTTTCCAGCAGTGTAGTCCCTGATGTAGGACCATGCCAGAATAATGAGAGCAAATCCTATGAGCACAAGCATGGCACCCACGCCACCCAATAGATACGGAACTGGAGATTTCTCTTCTGATAAATGGCTGCTTTCTGTGCTGTTCATATTTGATCTCATTGACATTGCTCCTGCACTCCTCTCCACACCCAATTTGCTTCACAATATTACGAATCTCTAGATCTCGCGAGAGGTATTTATATATAAAGCGAATAGTATTAATATTATACTAAGACTGGAACTTATGCGGATGAGTGAAACTGAGCACTCGTTCAGATCTGAATGGTGTAAAATCAAATATTCTAACAAGTGGGTCTTCAATTAAAATAAAAAGATTCCTGTGGAGCCTGTGTGTCCGCTACTTTGTTGCCGATGGAAACAGTTGCGTAATTTTGTATCTGTGGGAGCGGATAATGAAAGTGATTCAAAGCGCAGTATCATGACTTATGTAATAATGGCAACAGTCGAGTTAATGGCGCATTTTGTTATTTGTGGATGCGGATAATGAAATGATTTAAAGCGCGGGTACCATGACTTCTTCATTGTGTGGTAGTGGGTCCAATAAATATATATGGGTCTGGAAGGGTAATGAGCATTTCAGGTTTCCGAATCCCAGCGTCTCAAAGACTTTTTGTGTCAGCCCACACTGTGGCCATGATGCGCCCGTAAACTGTAGAGTATCGCATAATTATTTTAGTTTCCAATTCCTGGTCCTTAAAATACTATCTAGGTATAATTTCGCAAAAGCAATTGAAAATTTTGATAAAATTTAGGTTTTTTCTAATAATTTAAATTACAGATGTCGAGGGGAGGGACGGATAAAGTGAAAAAGATGAAGTTCACTTAATGAACTTTTGACACAACAAGTGCGTTCATGGCATATTAAACAATGTCCTTAATTTGACTACATATTCAAAAATACCTCTAAAAATCACATTATTTAACCCCCTATCAATATGAACCCAATATACTTTCCAAATTTAAAACACCCTTACTTTCACTAGATATTATAGGTATCAATTTTTTCATTAGCATTTTGTATACCCCTTTATATTTCATTAACTTTGATCTCTATTTTTCATACGTGCCAATATAAAAACCATTTACCTGCTATATATCCCACAATATATTATGTCATTTCTTTCCTCAAGATATATCCCCAAATATGAACGCATGTGGTATGGTATTTCTTCCCCAACGAAGCCCCAATGGAGCAAAGAGAGAAAGGGAGAGAGAGGGGTAAAGAAAGAGTTTGTGTGTGTGGGAGTGTTACACAAAAATATCGTCACCATGATTATTTGTAGTCAGTATGGGTCTATCATCACTTGTACTGTCCTCCTAAGCAAGTCTCAGACCTCAGCTCTTCAAATCAAGCTTTGGAAATGAGAGAAAGACATTAAAAATCAATGTAACTCTGGTTCTGCACTTTCTCTCATGGTCACCTGCGGTCCCGCACCTTTTGTGTACAAAAGCTGCGTACTTGCCCGATCAGTCCCTAACTGTGTAGGTGCGGACCCCTGTGAAAGTCAAAAGGCGCACGTTTTATCTTTAAAAACTCACTTTGGGTTAATTCTAGAGGTTTCTAGAAGGAATTTTGACATGGATTGTTCGCTCTGAGGTGGTTCATGCATCCCAAAAGAGAATGAGCTAATTCCTTGATGATAGGAGCTATCCCTTTGAAGGAGGGCTTTATCCCTTTGAAGGAGGACCTGGTAACCTCCCTCCATTGCACTATAAATACAGGCATTGGGCTGGTTGCTAAGGAGGTTAGAAGCTGAACATTTTTTAGGGTAAATGCTAGTGAAATCAAGACTTCCTAGTTAAGCCTAAAGAGGAGAGATCACATAACTTTTTTGGTTTCATTGAGGAGTGAGTGAAACTTGTCAAAGTAGAGGAGACTTCTTGCTGGACCCTGGGAGGAGATTGTACAATGTCAAGGCAAAGGTTGTAAGGTTCTTCTTCTTTTGAATTAATACAATCAAACTCATTTTTCTCAACAAGTATCTTATGTTATTTGTTTCATGGACTCCTTGACTTTCATGTTAAATACGTTTTATGCAATTGGCTTTTCAGGTGCTATTTAATTTGTTTGCCTTGTTTGTGTTTGCAGATTCGCGAAAAGGAGCTCATTTGGATCAAAGAAGTGAGGGCATCCACAAGCTTGCGTTGGACCTAAGGTAGGCCCCAAAAACACTCGTTTGCTATTGTTTATCAAAGCATATTTAGAGAAAGATAGTGTCTGGTTGGTTTGCTTGTCATTAGGTCTTCTTTAGATTCTAGGAAGGTCTATCTTGTCCGCAAGATTGACCTATTCAGTATGACAGGGAGGAGGGGACAGGGGGGAGGTAGAAAGAGAGAGGATGTGGTTGGTAGTAAGGGAGGGAGGGAGAGAGAGCAAGGGATATGGAGGAAGGTTTAGAGAGAGGCGTAGATATGGGGAGAAGAGAGAGAAGAGAAGGGAAGGAGATGGGAAGATGGAATGCGAGAGAGGGAGGGAGAGAGGGGAGATAGAGAGACAGAGGGAGAGAGGGAAGGGTAAAGTTTTAAGGGGTATAGAAGGGTCGAGGTGTGTGTGTGTGAGGGGTAAATGTTTAAGGGGGATATGAGGGTAGAGGTAGTAGAGAGAGAGAGATGGAGAGAGAGAGAAGTGGTGGGAGAGAGTAGGAGAGATATGGAGGGTGGGAGGAGAAGAGAGTGATGCAGGTAAAGAGAGATATAGAAGAGGAGAGAAGGGGGGAGGAGGGGGAGAGAGAGAGAGTGGGAGAAAGGTGGATAGTGAGAGCGAGAGATGGTAACAAAGAGTGATGGGGATAGAGACAGACTCAAAGGGAGTTGAAAAGAGAGCGAGAAAGAGATAAGGAGAGAGAGTGGGCGAGAAAGAGAGGGAATAATGGAGAGAAGGAGAAGGAGCAATGGGGTGGGGGGAGAGAAAGATAAATAGAGGGAGGGAGGAAGGGGGAGACAAACAAAGGGGGTTTTTGTGAAGGAGGGACCAAGGGAGTGAGGAGGACTACTAACTCAATTCACAACTTTTACCGGGCTTCCAGAGTATTTTTCCAACCAGGGTTTCCAGGACTAGTAACTAAACCCACCAAGGGCTTCTAGAGCATTTATTCCACCAAGGCTTCTAGGACTAGTAACTCAACCCAAGCTATTACAGGGCTTCCATAGTGTTTGTCTAACCAGGGCTTCTAGGACTAATAACTCAACCCAAGCAAAGGAAATATGATAACCAATCAAAATAAAACAAGGAAAGAAAATCCACAATTACCATCGCAATCGAGGAAATGGTAAGGATGAGAAATCCACTATCAATCCCATCCATTCTCCATGCCAATGTCAGATCATAACCAACAAACCACATTCATATGCCATGCATGCCAAAACTAGTGAGGAAAAAATGCGTGCCACTCAGTAACTATAAGAAAAAAAAATTGTAGCTGCTAATATTGATGTCCTCTTTCAATTTCCTACTCCTCCTTTCCCTTTTTGCTCCAAAAATCCTAGTATACCACACCCTCTAAGAGTTCTCCAAGAAAAATATAAGTATTGAAGAGTATGAGAGAGAGGGAATAATGAGAGCGCTCCAAAACTGAACTAACAAAAGGTTACCAACTAATCCTCAAACACCTTTTTATGAATGAGGCCTCTATTTTCTTCATTTTCCATTATTTTTCTTCATTTCCTCCTCACATGCAACCTGAGAGCTTTCACCTCCCTCTTCTTCTAATTTCCATTATTTTCATAAATAAATGTGCCAAAATTCCATTTTTCCTTTCCAAAGCCTTAGCCATTTCCTTTGCCAATTTCCCTAGCCACTAATAACCAAACGAACACCCACACTATGATATCTTACCCAACGCTCAGCTTGGAATAAGTGTCCCTTCAACTGTGGTTATTATTTTTTCCTTTCTTAACTTTTATTACATGGAATTTTCAGCAAGGCTATTACAGAACCCTCCCCCTTGGGGGAACATCGTCCTCGGTGTTCAAGAACAACTATAACCACAAAAATGTTATAAGAAAAATATATTGCTGATGGATCTTTATAACTTAGCTCGATGCAATATTTACAATGATGAACCTACTGAGAAGCAAACCAACATGAAAACATAAAAAAACATAACATGATAATGACGACACCCATACCGCTTATTGGAGATTTATAACATACACAGAACATATACCGAAACATATACCAAGCCATATACCAAAACACTGTACCAAAACTACTTTGCCTCAACCGACAAACAAGGAAAGATACATAGCCTGCATCTAATCCACCATCTCCCATGTAGCTTCACAAGGCCCAAAGTGCTTCCATTGCACCTTAACTTACTCAATTTCTTGGTTCCGGAGCATGAGCACTTTTTTTTGCAATATACACTGAGGCTCCGGCTGTGATTCCCCATCTAGTTCCACCTGTAATACAAACTAATCAATCACATGATCAACATCTCTGACATATTGCTTAAGCAATGCCACATGGAAAACATAATGGAATTTCACCATGAGAGGCAATGCAAATGTATAGGCTACTGGCCCAATCCCCTCAATAATACTGAAGGGTCAACAAAACCTTGGTGCCAATTTGGCACATGATCCAATATGTAAGGAGCTCTTCTTCGGTTTGATGCACAAGTACACCTTTTCCCCTACATAGAACTCCTTGAAAAACCTATTTTGATTTGCATAGCTCTTCTGCCTATATTGTGCTACCTTTATTGTTGATCACCTTCATTGATCCGGATTTAAATAGGAACACAACAAATTATATAGATAACCATAAACACAGAGATGTAGTGGAAATAATACTTCATTTCATTAATATAAAATACCGAAATATGCTTACAAATAGAAATGGAAATAAACCAGCTAGGGCGATGGAAGCTTATCTCTGAGAAGAGATGTGGTGGCTACATGCCTGTGAACTACCTTACAATGAGGCTCAAGGGGCTTTTTATTATTGAACAATAAGAGCAAACCCTAAACAACCAAAACCCTAACTTGAGGAGATGTAACACCAAGAGTTTATTGGCCCCGTTCGGGTCAGTTGGACAACCAACTTCCCAGGGTTGCGATTTGGTCATATTATCTTTGTTTGACACGCATGATAACCCGTTGGAAGGATCTCTCCGAGGACTATGACGAAAAAGATGATTTTAGATAAAATATCATTAGCGGTATATTTCCAAAAAAACATCGTTTAGAACCTTAAAATGGATCCAGAAGTTTAGGACCCGAAAAACTGCTAAAAATAGTAAACTGTGCTACAATTAAGGAAACTGAAAAACTAAAAGAAACAATGGTGGGGGTCCAAGTGGAATTGGCGGGTGGCCACCAATATCCACCTGGATCATTCCTCCCCCCTTAGGAAGAAATGGTCCCCATTACGTTGAGTTCCTCCCATGAGATGAGGAAACATCTGCTGAACTTGGTCCCTGGTGAAGGAGTTGGCCTGCTTTGACAACTTGATACAGTTGGATATTCTACTGGCGAGTGTGCTTGATCTTTGTGTCCATGATCCAATTAGTTGCGGCTTCCATGCAATCTGGATTTGACTCTGTGGGTGTAAGCTGTTCTGCAATGTCGGATGTGTTTAGTAATGGTGGAAAGTATGGCCGAAGGCGGTCCGCATTGAACACTGGGTATAGGCCAAGGATTGGGGTAATACTGAGCTCAAATGCATTGTCTCCCACAACCTTGGTAATGGTGTAAGGAGCATATCAGAGTGGTCTAAGTTTCTGATAGGCTCTAGTAAGGCGTTCATTTTGCAAATGGAACCAGACTTTGTCACCCACCTGAAACATGTGTGGCACCTGATGTTGATCATGTCGTTGCTTGTACTTAGCATTTGATTTCTCTAGAATGTCATGGGTCTAGTGGCGAATATGTTGGATGTGCTTAATGAAGCTGTTTTCCTTATCTGTTTCAGACAGGACATGAGTTGAATCTGCGTGTGTAGCTACAAATGGCATGGCCACATCAATGGGACATAGTGGCTGAAAT
This sequence comes from Pinus tabuliformis, assembly GCA_031772625.1. Classification (NCBI taxonomy): domain Eukaryota; kingdom Viridiplantae; phylum Streptophyta; class Pinopsida; order Pinales; family Pinaceae; genus Pinus; species Pinus tabuliformis. Next base: position 1,446,339,639 of record CM062820.1, read on the forward strand.
CCCAAGCCCACCTGAAAAGGGATATGGCCAATCGAGTCGTGGAGAGCTTGCTTGTAACTGTGCTGAACATCGGAGAGGCTCTCGTCCCATGTGTGTGGATGTTTTCAGTTTTACATGCACAGAATGTGTACGATCATCCTATTGAGAACCTCTGTTTGGCCATCACTTTGAGGATGGAAGGTTGTTGACTTAGTGAGTTCGGTGTCTAGCATCGACTAGATATTGGACCAAAATGTATTGAGGAACCTGCTATCCCGATCTGAGATGATAGATTGTGGGATCCCGAAGTGTATCAACACTTGTTCAAAGAATAGTTTAGCAGTGGCTTTTGCTGTGATATTCTTCTTGCAGTCCGCCATAATGGCCATCTTCGAGAACCTGTTGACGACCACAAAAATGCAGTCATTTCCGTGCTTAGTGGAAGGAAGGCCTGACATGTAATCCATGGAGATGGATTACCAGGGTCAACTAGGGTTAGGTAGCGGGGTATAGAGGCCTTGCTTCTTGATGGTCAGTTTGGAAATGGCGCAGGCAGTGCATGATCTGATGTACTTCTTGACATCCTGTCAAAGATTCGGCCAATAGAAATACTTCTACAACACTACCACCATTTTCTTGACCCCGAAATGCCCAGCATCCCAACTGTAGTGTGCTTCCCAAATCATCTTGGCATGCTCACTTGAAGGAACACAAAAGTGACCCAGGTGGCATAACAGGGCATCCTGGAGGTGAAAATCTAGAACATGCTGACCCTCCAAGAGTGTCTGGTATGTATGGCTGAATTCTGGGTCACTTTTATAGAGAAGTGGCCAATCAGAAGTCTTGTGCCCACAAGAGTTGAGCATGGTGGTTAACACCATGATCAGTGGTTGACTGAGGAAATATGCAACATTATTGGTGCTCCCCTTCTTATACTTGATATTCAAATAGAACTGTTGCAGGTATGTGGACCGCCTCTAATGGCAATCATTTTGCAATTTCTCTTGGGTCTATATGAACTGCAGGGGTCAGTGGTTTGTGTGGATGACCGTTTCCTTGCCCAAAATGTAATGCTTCCATTGTTGGCGGGCCTGCACAATGGAATACATCTCTTTGTCATAAGTGGGATACTTCCGGACTGTGTCTAAAAGTGTCTCACTGTGATATGCCACTCGATGCCCATGTTGAGTAAGGACTACCCCAATAGCATAGCCAGAGGCATCTGTCTCGACTCAAATGGTTGTTGCAAGTCTAGTAATGCGAGCATTGGTGCCGAGCAGAAGTGATCTTTCAACTCTTTGAATGCCTTTTGTTGAGATTCAGACCAAAATAATTTTGCTTTCACTCCTCCCTCGGTGACTTGACTCAAGGGCCAAGTGATATGAGAAAATCCCAACACGAACCTGCAGCAGAAGTTGGCAAGACCCAAAAAGCTGCAAAGCTCTGCCAAAGTGGTTGGAGATGGCCAATCCCGAATGACTTGGATCTTGGCTAGATCCACATGCACCCCCTATTCATCAATAATGTATCCCAGATATTGAACCTGGTCATGCCAAAAGTGCATTTCTCCAAATTGGTACATAAATTTTGTTGCCGTAGTGTTTGGAGAACCTATCACATGTGTTGGAGGCGCTCTTCCCAACTCTGGCTGAAGATTAGGATGTCATCCAAATATACCACTACAAATCAGTTGGTGAATGGCTACAATATGTCATCCATCACCGTCATGAAGGTTGCAGGAGCATTTGTCAATGCGAAAGGCATAACCAACCATTCCAAAAGGCCCTCCTTGGCTTTGAAGGTAGTCGTCCATGCATCAGAGGGTTTGATTGGTACCTGGTGATATCTTGATTTCAAATCGATCTTGCTCAAATACTTTGCCCCCTTTAGTTAGTCTAGGAGATCATCAATCCATGGGATCGGGTACCTATTATGGACAATGATCTTGTTCAGCGCCCAATAGTCAATATAGAGTCTCCAAGTCCCATCCTTCTTCTGTACCAACATGATTGAGCTCCGACAGGGCAATGAACTGGGACGGATATGACCTATCTGCAACAACTCTTGAATCTTCCTCTTGATTTCATTATTCTCCAGAACAGAGTGCCGATAGATTGGTCCATTGGGCAGTGGTGCACTTGGTGTCAGATCGATGGAGTGTTTGACCTGACAGTGCAGAGCAACCCCCGCAGAGGAGGTGAAGATGTCCTCGTACTCCTCCATGACCTTGTCCATCTGTAGTTGTCGTACAGAGGGGCCTTGTCCGGAGGTCGTTGCCATCATCTTCTTCTTTCTTTGGGGGCATGTCATTAGGAAAACAAATTTCCCTATTTTGGAAATGAGCTTACAGCAATATTTTGCAGTAACCAAAGAGATGGTAGTAGGTGGTGCTACCTCCGGTATCCTGTACAACGTATTTCCAAAAGTAACAATAACAACACATGGCCTTGATTCATACACAACATGTCGCTTCCACAAGTATGGTTGTCCTAATAATACATCACAAACTTCAAGGGGAGTAATGTCACACAATAACTCATCCGTGAAGGGCTTGATGTTGTATGGAAGGCGACACTGTTGGCTCACATGAAGATCCCGTCCATGGTGAAGCCACCGGTTGTGGATGTGTTGTGGTCAGTAAGCCCAGCCGCTTCAAGACCTCTACCGAAATGAGGTTCTTTTGGCTCCCACTGTCAACTATCAACTATAGCAGGGAACCCTTTACCCACATTTGGGAGTGGAAGAGACGCTCCTCCTCCTCTGGATCTTCGGGTTCCTCCTTCTGGATCTTTGTGGTGGCAATGGTGGCATTGGGCTCTGCATCAATAATTTGCTTCCCTTTTTCATTCCCCTTGTTAAGTTTTAACTTAGGGTTCGAACATGCATCTGATTCTAAAACCTTTAGCTCGACCACCAATGATTGCTTGGCCTGACACTCACTTGTGTTGTGAGTGGAGCTCTTATGGAACTCACACCACTTTCTCGTGTCCTTTTTCGGCTTCGTGGCGCTGTTCTTTACTTGCAGCTTTGGCAGGTTGTCTTGGGCCACCCCTCCTTGACTTTGTCCTTTGTTCTGCAGTTTTGGGGCACCTTTCCCTTGCTTTGGATTTGTAGATCCAAAGTCTCGCTTCTTCTGTTTAAAATTTTGTTCGACCTTGACAACATATCAGTATGTCGTACTGAGCGAGGAGATGTTCATGAATTTTATTTCTTCCTGGATGTACTTGTGCAGGCAGCCATGATATTTGAGTACCAAATGATGCTCTGAATCCTTGATACCCAACTTTGTGCGAAGGGTACGGAAAATATTGGTAAACTCCGGCACGTCATAGTCCCTTCCCTGCCACAGCATGGTCCACTTTATGTATGGGTCCTCATAGCTTCCGACAGAGTAGTACTGCTCCTTGATGGCATCCTAGAATGAATTCCAAGTGGGTGTGGTTGAAAATAGTGAGCTTGTACTTTCACCCTTCTTCTCTCAGTAGGTCTCCCACCAGTCCTTGACGTGGGGGGCTGCTTTCAGAAGAGCGAAAATAATCTTTTCCCCACTTGAAAAATCATTAACAGAAAAATAACCCTCTAACATATTTAACCATTTATCAACAACATCTGCATATATCTGACCTTCGAATATGGGGATTTCAAAATTAACTTGTACCTTAAATGGTGTGACATTTCCAGAGTAGCTGTTGGAAGCCGATGTGTCACCCCTAGATAGTCACTGAGGGATTTGGGCAAATTTGTCTATCATCGTGTTCCTTTGTCGCTTGAGGACTTCTTCGAGCAATATTTTGATAGGATCTCCTACCCCCTCATCGTTCATTTCATCCACCATGGGAAGCTCTCGGGATTTGCGAGGCTGGTCTTGCAAAGGTTCGACCAGTTCAAGCCCTAACTCCTTATATCCTGACCTTGTTGGGGACATGCAAAGAGAAACAGAGAAGAAAAGAAAATCACTTTGATACCACTGATCTGGATTTAAAAAAGAACGCAAAAAATTACAGAGATAACCAGAAACACAGAGATGCAGTAGTAATAATACTTCATTTCATTAATGTAAAATACTAAAATATGCTTACAAACACAAATGGAAATAAACCAGCTAGGGCGATGGTAGCTTATCTTTGAGAAGAGATGTTGTGGCTACATGCCTTTGAACTCCCTTATGATGAGGCTAAAGGGCCTTTTTCTTATTGAACAATAAGAGCAAACTATAAACAACCAAAACCCTAACATGAGGAGATGTAACAGCAAGAGTTTATGGGCCCCATTGGGGTCAGTTGGACAACCAACTTCTCGGGGTCGCGACTTGGTCATATTATCTCCATTTGATGTGTATGATAAACCATTGGAAAGATCTCTCCGAGGACTACGATGGAAAAGATGATCTTAGATAGAAAATTGTTGGTGATAGATTTAGAAAAAAATGTTGTTTAGGGCCTCAAAATGGCTCTAGAAGTTTAGGACCTGAAAAGCCGCTAAAAATAGTAAACTGTGCTACAATTAAGGAAACTAAAAAACTGAAAGAAACAATATTGGGGGTCCAAGTGGAATTGGCGGGTGACCACTGGCCACCAATATCCACCTGGTTCATTCATTTTCTATTTCATGTATGCAAACATGTTTCATCCAATCAACACCCTATTAGCTAGATCACTCCAACTCACTGTGGTATTTCAACTCTGCCCATACAATGCCTTAAATAGACTCATCATCAAATATTCCTGATACCCATTGTTGTAAGAAAACTCTACTAGTGGAGGGCACTATTACCACGTTCATTGCTGATGCATCGCATACATTATCAACATGTCCTCCAGTATCCTGTTGAGCCTCTCCATCTATCCATCGGTCTATGGATGATAAGTTGTACTAAAGGCCAACTCTGTGCCCAAAACTGCAAATAACTCCTTGAAAAATTGGAAGTGAACTTCGCATCCCTGCCTAACACAATATTCTTTGGAACAGCATACAATATGACCACATCTCTGATCAATACCTATGCTAAATCGCTAGCTGAGAATGTAGACTTCACTAGAATGAAATGTGAAACCTTTGTCAACCTGTCCATGCCAACCATGATGGAATCATGCTATCTCACTATTCTTGGAAAACCTATGATGAAATCCATGGAAATGACCTTCAATTTCCATTCCAGAATCAAAATCGGCTGTAGTAGTCCACCTGGATGCTTACACTACATTCACACATCAACAATTGAAAAGCTTTGCCTTAAACTCCGCTACATCCTTCTTCATATTCGTCCAATATTCAAATTTCTTCACTGCGGTGAGTATCTTCTGATAACTTGGGTGACCCAAATATGGTTTCGCATGGAAATCCCTCAATATCACCTTCTTGAGCTCACTAATATTTGGCACATATATATTGTCTTTGAACCTAGCCAATCCATCTACTGTAAGGCAAAGTATACCTCCTATGACCCTGCACATGTACCTATACATGTACCCATACATGTACCTATCACTTGTACCTGTTCCTCTACTATCTCTTAGACCTATATAAGTACTCTGCTTCAAACTATTCATAATCTCCTTATATATGACATCTTGTTGACCTGCCTGCAAGATCCTATCCTGTAAGTCTGTCCCATAGGAGTTCATCACCGCTAAGTGATTTACTTGTATCCACCTACTGAGAGTATCTGCCACTCTGTTCTCTTTTCCTTTGATGTACTTGATCTCAAAATCGAACTCACTGATCATAACCAACCACCAAGCCTCCCTACCATTCAGATTCGGTTGGTCAAATAGATATCACAAACCAATATGATCACTCATCAATGTAAACCCCATGCCTAGAAGATAGTGTCTCCACATCTTCAGCGCATGTATAATCATTGCCAACTCAAGATCATGTGTGAGGTAATTCTGCTCATGCTCATTTAGTTTTCACAACTCATAGTATACCAACTATCGATCATGCATATAGACTCCACCAAGTCTTTTCTTACAAGCATCTGTGCATAATACGAACTCTTTGTCCGGATTTGCAATATTAAACACAGGTGCATGTGTTAACAACTACTTAAGCTACTCAAAACTAGCCTCTCACTCCTCTATCCACTCAAAATTCTTACCTTTCCTCTACAATGATGTGATAGGATAAGAAATATGTGAGAAGTTCCTGATGAACCTCCTATAATAGCCTACCAACCCCATGAAATATCTCACTTCATATATATTCTTAGGAGCTACCCACTCCAAAATGGCCCTTATTTTTTTTGGATCTACTACAATGCCCTCCTTAGAGACAACATGCCCCAAGTAGTGTACCTTGGTGTGAAAGAAACTACACTTGCTGAGCTTAGCATACAACTGATGCTCTCTCAACAACCTCAACACTGCTTCTAAATGCTCGGCATGCTCTTCCTCATTTTTTAATATACCAATATACAATCAATGAAAAAAATAACAAATTTATCCATATGGAAATGCAACACACTATTCATCAAGCAGATAGATATCGCTGGAGCATTAGTCAGACCAAATGGAATTACAACAAACTCATAATGCGCATACCTAGTTTCAAAAGTTGTCTTATATATGTCCTCCTCTTTGATGCATACTTGGTGATATCCAGATATCAAATCAGTCTTCGAGAACATTATTGTTCCCTTCAACTGATCGAACAAGTCATCAATCCTTGGCAACGGATAGCTATTCTCGATGGTCACTTTGTTCAACTGCCTATAGTCAATGCATAATTTGTGAGTACCATCTTGTTAAAAATGGAAGAGAAAAGATATATTCATCAAACTGAGCAACTCACAGGTGAAGAACTTCACCTGGAGACTGCCTTTGGCAGCACGCTTTACAACTTTTCTCATTAAGCATCAACAATATATAGTTTACAACCAAATAGGGAAGTTAGAACAACGACCTAGAATGTAGGAACAAATTCCTAATCTAAGTCTCACACATAACTAATGAACAGACTCTCTCCAATTATACACTTATCCATTAATTTCAACACACCTCCTTAATGGAGAAAGGGTTCACTAGTACTCCTAACATCTCCCTAAATAACTCAAATTTTATTCTTCCAACGGGATTAGTAAAAACATTTGTAGCATTATGACAAGTATTACAATATTCAATATGGATTTCTTTTGACTAAACCTTCTCCCTAACAAAGTGAAATTTTGTATCAATATGCTTTGTGTTTTTTTGAAGCAGGATTATTTCCATGTTTGATTGAGCTTTGGTTGTCACTTCTGATAACTGTTACATCCTTTTGGTCTTCTCCGACATCCTGGAGAAGTATCCTCAACCAAACTACCTCACATGTTTCTGCACACATTGCTTGATACTTTGCTTTTGCTGAACACAAGGATACAATGTCATTCTTCTTGTTGCTCCATGCAATGACCCCAGACCCAATGTTGAATGCATAACCTGTTATGGATCATCTGTCATCCAAATTTTCGGACTAATCTGAATCTGAAATATCATCTACATACAAGGAAATCAAAACAATTTTCCCCTTTTCATCAAACACAATATATTTATTAGGGTCATTCTTGCTTCTTTTATAACTATGTTGTAGGAAAAATGAATTAATTTTATCATACCATGACTTGGGTGCCTGTTTTATTCCATACAATGCTTTCCTCAATCTACAAACTAAATGTTACTCCCTTTGTTTAACAAACCCTTTAGGTTGCATGAAATACAATTCTTCTTTCTATTCCCCATTTAAGAATGCAGATTTCACATCTAGCTGGTGTATCATCCAATGATGTTTGGTAGCTAAAGAAATTAACATTATAATTGTGTTTAATTTAGCTACAGGGGTGAAGGTTTCCACATATTCTATGCCTTCTTTCTGCGACTAACCCTTTGCAACCAACCTATGTTTTTATCTATCTATGGTCTCATATGCTTTAAATTTAGGCTTGTATAACCATTTCCAACCTATGGGTTATTTTCCTTCAGGTAGTTCAACTAGATCCCATGTTTTTTTTTTTAGGTATTGTTTCATATTCCTCTTCCATGGTTGCCTTCCATTCACTATATTGGCTTGCTTCTTTATAATTAGAGGGTTCAATAACATTTAACATACTATTTATATGAGCATGATCCCTATATCCTATTGGCAACAAAATTTTCCTACGTGATCTCCTGAGTGGTGGACTAGCTTCAAATATATTTTGATCATCCCTTGGTGGACTTGGCCTTCTAACTACATCTTTACCATCCACATCTTCCTTCTTTTGTTATTGTTGTTGCCTGTTGCTCATGGTCTTCCCTTGTTTCATCACTTCCATCTTCTACTAGAAAAGACATTTGCCATTCTTCATTGCCTCTATCATGGTTTCCATCATCAACCTGCTCATGGAATACTACATCTCTACTTTGAAACACATTATGAGTAGATGGATTAAACAATTTATAAGCTTTAAACTTTTTGTAGTACCCTGTTATACTCCTATACCAATAGGTGTTATATTTCATGATTGACTTCATGAGCTCTGTAATATGTTCATTCCTTTCCTCGTTGCAAAGGTTTTCCATATTATAAAAAAATCAAAAAAATAAAAAAATGTAAAAAATGTAAAGAGGGTATGCCCTAAAAGAAAAATCAAAGGGTAAAAAAAGAATAAAATGGTCAAAAAAGTGAAAGAAATGAACTCCAAATAAGAATAGACCAGGAAAGTGTGCAAGTACAAAATGCCACTACATTTTGTTTTCTGTAATTAGCATTTTGTGCAGCTTGTTAATTTATGTCACAATTGATGAATGACCAAAGAGCTTAATCTTGGCTAGTTGATATTTGAATTTCCTGTTTTAGAGATAGAGAATAAAATCTGACCAAATTGTTTAATCTCGGCAGATGAGTAGATAACATTTTGATACTTGTGATACTTGTGATAGCATTTTGTGCAGCTTGTTAATTGATGTCACAATTGATGAATGGCCAAACAACTTAATCTTGGCTAGTTCATATTTGAATTTCATGTTTTAGAGATAGAGAATAAAGACTGACCAAACTGTTTAATCTCGGCAGATGAGTAGATAGGTAGAGTAAGTAAAAAGGATCTCAACAGTTTAATATGAGAAATTGGATGTAGTAAGTGCAGACTTAGGTAGGCTTGCTATGAAAAGAAAAGAAGATTGATAAGGGTTTTCCAGTCTAAGTGCACCCGAACAAAGAAGAAAAAATGCTAGGCCAAAGTAGGCAGGGTAGGTAGATGGTGTTGCAGAATGATACTAGTGATAAATTATGTCTCTAAATTTCTTAATTTTTATCTCTATCATGAGTGCAAGGCAGAAATTATGCTTGATGCAGCTCAAGCAAAATAAGGTTAAATAACTAACTCCCCTTCATACCTTTCCCTAATCATTGACTAATTTCCCCTAAGCATTAAGATATGTTCTTAATATCACTCAAAAAGCCACTCATTCCATTTCATAAAGGTCACCTAAGTAAAGCCCTATTTCACTTAAGAAAAATGGCAAATATTCCTCATATAAACCTATTTTCCCCTTCAAAGCCTAAGTTTAAATGGAAATTTAGCTTAGCTCTTTCATTTTGAATTCATATTAATTTTTAACATTTATTATATATAAATCCCTTACAATATACCCTTCCCCATATTATGTATAAAACCCCGATATTTAATATATTCCCGCCCCTGGTTGAAATATAACCATAAACATCGTTTAATGGGATTAATAGATTTTTCTGAAGTCTATTAATAACCGTCCCTCGCTGCGCGATAACGTGATTAATTAACCATCTAGGTTAATTAACAAACAATCCCGACCATCAGAATTCACCCCGATACAATTAAATCAGTTATAAATACGTCGGGCCCACATACATTAAATCCCTGCAATGTCCTTTGCCTGTCCGCCGTTCAATCAGACCGTTCTCATCTGACGGTGGAAAATGTTATCGCGACCCCCTTTTGACCACGCGTTAACTCGCGATCGCCGATGGTTTTTCGCCCATACCAAATCCATGTGTCATGCAGCCGATGTGCTCGCTCGCCCTTTGTCCAAAACCACTCGACTCCAAAAGTGGTGCAATCAAACCGCTTACCACCTTTTGCTGATGTCATCCGCCTTCTGCAGACGTGATCCACCCTCCGCTGACGTCATCTAACCCTCCACTGACATCATCTGCCCACTGAAATCCAAAAAATCCCACCAAACCTTCGCTTTTTCAAATAAACAATAAAATAGCCATTTTCACCGTAAAGCTTTCCGCCCCGCGCTCTCCTGCAAGCAACGTCCCGTTGAGTTACAAACCAGCACTCGACTAGCAAAACTACAACATGAGCTCTACAGTTGACCATTCGACTTGCATTTGTACGGTTTTCTTCTTTTAAGTAGGTATTTACCCAGTTTTCCATGAAACCCTGTAATTTTGGTTCTCGACTGAAAATTCTACCAGATGGAGCTGTTTACCAGATTGAGCAATTTACTAGACGACGATGAGCAGGGCTCAAAATAGGTCGAAGAGTATCAGAGCAGTTAAAGAATATGAGTAAGAACAGGGCATCTAGCATAGAGTTACTGAAGAAGACAACTGCTAGCCAAATTATAGGGCTTGCCTCCAACACATTCAACAAAAATAGGACCAACACAACATCAGTTTATATTTTCCCTATTTTCAAGGCTAGCTATTTCTATTTACTTGTGAAACTATTTTTAGTCATCCTAGATATTATCTCACTCTGTTATGAGATATTTGTTGGATAATTTTCTGAATAAATGCCCCCTCAATTCGAGTATTCGGTGTGGATTCCTAGAATTTGTTGTAATATTGATTATTTGGAATAAAGAGCTGTTGGAATCAACTGTTGCATGGCCTACTAGATGAAGAATTGATGCAGAGGAATTGTCACAGACTTCCTGAAACAACCACTGGATCAATAAGTCCTCTATATCTTGTGTTTTAAAGATTTCTTAGTTTATTATATCATTTGTGTTTCAAAATCTGTATGATAAAGAAAGGATTAATTTCAGAATATGGTTGATTGCACTCTGTTTTTAGTCATTATTGTTCTCTATGTTTTTCTTTAGAATTAGGGTAAGCAGTGAAATCTTAATTGCTCTTGTTTCCTAATTCTTTCATGTTGATTATTTGCTAAAGAATACTTAACTGCTCCTTATCATTAATCATCCAATTTCCCTCTTTAAATAGGTTGAAGGACTATTAACTTCCCTTCACCCCATTTGAGCCCATTCCATCTGTTTCAAGTGTTTTATTTGTTCCATGTTTGACTACCTTGCTCTGTGAAGCCATCCTCTGTTAAGAAACCCAATCCAGAAATCCATCTTCTTTGACTCCATTAGCCCAATGGACTAAACTATTCTATCTTACCTCTCTGCTCTATTGAATCTCACCACCCAAGCTCAAACAAAACTCCAGAACTTCATATATAGCCCAATACCTTTAGAAACAAAGCTAAATCATAAAGAGAGAGCTCTCTCTAGATATAGATTGGCTAGATTCTGTATCTAAAATATTGGTTAGTGGTTACCTTGGCCTCCTTCTCCTTTCTTACAACTTTTGGGAAAACCTGAGTGATAACATAAATGGCGACTCCACTGGGGAACTGAATAATTTGTTAGTTACTATTGTTTTCTGTATAAGCTACAGACGGAGCCTGAAGTTACCCAGGTAGCCTTTGAAATGCTTTTTCTTTGCAATTGCAAAAGTAAATGAATGCTACTTCAGTCTATCTATAGTCTAGCTTATAGGTTGGATAGTTGGTTTCAAATACTTGATCAGTTCCTCTTTTCAAATAAGTCTTAAGGAAGTTCAAAATTCCCACATCTTAAACTTCTTAGAAGAGACTGTTAAAGTTGTATTATCAAATCTATTTCAAGAAAAAACCAAAAACACACCTAGAAACCTGGCTTTAGAAATGATTCATTACACCAGATTGAATCCGGATCCAAATCCCCCACCCGTGTTTGAAAATCCTAATCTGATTCCTAGGATTCTTAGAGGACAAGAGAGCCAAGAAAATTCTGCTAGTTCTCGGCCTCTCTACAGATCAAGATCTTGTCTTGTGAAGTGGATCTACCCTAAGGATGAACCTTTTGATGAGCATTTTGAAAACTCTTTATTTGTGACCTTTTCAGAATCTGGGTTAACCCACACAGTTCAAGATCCAATATTCAATGAAAATTTGCAGATTGAAGTTGTTACTTCACACCTTGACAGACATTTGCAAAACTCCATTCAATCTGACGTTACCTCTGAAAGAACACCAAACCTTTTTGTGATTACTATAGCTTCTCCAAGTTCACCATCAGCACCTCATACTTCCCAACCTCAAACTACCCTTTCCACTCCTCCATCTACAACACACATTCCCATTGTTATCCCTACTCCTCCAGTTGTCATATCTATTTCTGTAACCATGGCAAACCAATATACTCCCCTGCACTTACCTGCCAATCCAGGGGCTATGCCCCAAGACTATCGAAGTAAAATCACTTCTTTTGAAGGTACTGGCACTTACACAGCTCAACAACATACCAAGAAAATGACCGACTATTTTGAAATATATGAGGTTGATGTTGATGATGTTAGAATGAAAGTATTTGTTCAAAGTTTGACTGGAGATGTTAGAACATGGTTTAGAGCCCTCCCTACAAATAGTATCAATGACCCACAAGCTCTTTATCAGACCTTCTCGAATAGATGGGAAAATAAGAAAGATCCTCTCCACATTTTATCAGAATATGAAAACCTAAGAAGAGGCACACAAGAAACTGTCTAAGATTACTGTACCAGATTCAATAATGTCTACAATGCTATTCCTCAAAATCTCAGACTTACTCCAGATTTGGCCTTGATCAAATTCCCTAATGCATTTGATTTTGATATGGCATACCAACTTAGGGAAAGAGCTCCTCGAAACTTAGAAGAGATGCAAAGTATAGCTGTTAGTGTTGAGGCCAACCTGATATCTAAACGATCTAAAGCCAGAGCTGAAAGGACGATGCCTTTCAAAGAAGAACCTTCTACCTTTAAACAAAAATTAGATGTTATTATTAAAGGAATGGATATACTTGGAGATAGAGTAGAAACAATCGAGAGAAAATCCCCTTGGGATGGTCAACCAGGCAATACTGGGAGAAATCCAAATTTCGGGAAGAATCAAAATCTAACACTCAAAAGACAAGGCTTGACCGAAATATTAGGCCCGCATGTCAAGAAAATTATGCTAAAGCCTCAACTTCTGATGAACCAACAGAATACCCTCAAATTAATTTTGTGGAACTCAATAGTGAACAACAAGTTTTCTTGACCCAAGAGGATTAAGAAGCTCAATTTCTTAAACAATTCCAAACTTAGTTAGGTGAATCATTTGACTTTAGGGAGGGACATGATACAACCATTTATGAAGTCCAAAAACAATACAATCTGAGGAGCAAAAGAATAGATGTCCCTGAAACCAATAAACAGAATGATACCAAGCAGCCTAACAAAGGTAAGATCAATACCCCCCTGTACATATTCTTTCTAGAACAGGTCCTAACCCTGATAACCCAATTGTTGAAGATGTATCAGATAATCAACCACTTAACAGACAACCTTCCACTTCTATTCCCTCTAAAGGAAACGTAGAAGAGTCTCTAGAACTTGATTTGGAAACAACTTCAGCCCATAATCCCACTCCTGAAGAGGAGAGAAACACATAAAATCCATCTGTCTGAAATACAAGAACTCAGACTAAAAAACCTTTTAATCTTGAGACAGAAGTAGGCAAACTAAAGATAGCTGTTCCATTATCAGAATTAGTCAAACATGATATCTACAGAAGTCAAATCAGTAGATCACTCAAATTTTCCATGAACGAAGATTCAGTAAATGTTTTTGATGACTAGCCTGAATTGATATTTGGCCCTGGAGTAAATGGAAAAACAATAGATGGAGAAATTCCTCCTTTCTATGTAAGTTTAAACATACATGATAAAATACTTCATAATGCCATGTTTGATTTTGGTGCTTCCCATAACTTAATGCCTAAATATGTAATGGAGAGACTATACCTTGACATCACCAAGCCATATAAAGACCTTTTCTCTTTTGATTCAAGTCAAGTTAGATGTTTAGGTTTAATCAAAGACTTATGTGTATCACTAGTCCAATATCCTACCAAAACCATCTTAATGGATATAGTAGTAGCTGATATTCCACCGAAGTATGGCATGCTATTGTCTAGATCTTGGGGTGCAAAGCTTCAAGGATATCTACAGTTAGACATGTATTACGCTACTATTTCGATGTTTGCTCAACCCAAGAAACTATACAGAGAAACCTTAATGAGGTATCTAGTAAGTAGTCAAGAAAAACCTCAAAATTTCTATATCTACTCAATACATTCAGATATGGATTCTTTTATCCTTTACAATGCTGAAATTGATCCCCCACATGAAACAAAAGTTTTAGCAGATGAAATAGAAAAAAATGAAAATGAAAAGTTTAGTGTCCGAATCCAAGAAATTTCTGAAAGTCATGAAACATCACATAAACCAGAAGAAACCAAAATACCGGATCTCCCTATTAAATAGATCCCTGAAACTCCAGATACTAATTATGAATATGAAATCCTTTGGTACTTAGAATTTGATGGTTCTGTGAACAAATTAGGAGCAGGAGCAGGAGTCTGGGTGCACAATCTTGAAAACAATCATGCTGAAGGCCATGCTTACAGATTAAACTTTAGGTGCAGTAATAATATGGCTGAATATGAAGCTCTATTGCTAGGTCTTAAACTGGTCAAGAAATTGGGAGCAGCTACAGTGTCAGTCCTAGGAGATTCTGATTTAATCATTCAACAGATAAAAGAGAAGTTCTTAACAAATGATCGCAGATTAAGAAAGTATAGAGGAACAACTATAGAGATCCTCAATACATTTCTAGAAACCCAGCTTGCCAAAATCTCGAGAAAACATAACTTGCAAGCTCATATCCTGGCAACGTTTGCTAGCACCTGTAAATTACCATTTGAACCAAATAATCAATTCACAGCTGAAATTAGACACAGGCCAACCATACCTAATAATGTAAATAACTGGCAAGTGTTTGACAGTGATAATCAAATCAATAATTTTTTAACCCTACAAGAAGAATTTTCTAGCACTAACATAGACGTAGATAGAGTTAGTGAGTTTGATCGAACAAATCAGATAGAAACAGACATTTCAGTAGAAAATGCAACTCAAATGCTTCATCCAACGAAATTTACCAAAAAGGAAATACAAGATCTTAAAGAAATAGATGTCGATAAGATTATTGAAGGAGAATCTAAAGGTATCAATTTGAAAGACAATCATTTGCCCAAAGGATTAACTCATTTGGAAGATCTTTTTAATTTCAACAATATTCCGAAGAAACCCCAGATGGAACCTCTAAAAGAAGACATTGAAGACTATAACATAGGAACGAAAGAAAATCCAAAAATGGTAAAATTATCCCAATCTTTTCCCCTTGATCAAAAACTTAAGTATGTTGAACTAATCATAGAATTCCAGGATTTTTTCGCCTAGAGCTATGAAGACCTGAAATCTTATGACACATCTGTAATTCAACATACAATACCCCTCAAGGAAAATAAAAAACCATTCAAACAAAAGCTTAGAACAATTTACCCTACACTGCTTCCTTTAATTGAAAAGGAAATCAAACGAATGCATGACGCAGGGATAATTGCTCCAATCCGATTTTCAGAATGGGTGTCTAATTTAGTGCTTACTAGGAAGAAAACAGGAGCAATCAGATTATGTGTTGACTTAAGAAATCTAAACAATGTTTCTTTGAAAGACAATTACCCTTTACCTAAGATGGATCATATTTTACAAAGTGTAATAGGTGCTTCTAGGATTTCACTTTTGGATGGGTTTTCAGGTTATAATTAGATTCTGGTTCATCCCGATGACCAAGAAAAGACTTCATTTACAACACCATGGGGTACATTCAAATATGTTAAAATGCCATTCGGACTTAAGAATGCAGGGGCAACCTTTCAACAAGCAATGGACATAGCTTTTGCAAAAGAAATTCATGATTTTCTGGTTATATATCTAGATGACCTGACTGTATTTTCCAAATCAGATCAACAACATTTAGATCATCTCAAACAAGTGTTTTTAAAATGCAGAAAGTATGGTATTTCGTTAAATCCTAAAAAATATTTGTTTGGTCTAGAAGAAGGAAAACTGTTAGGCCATATCATCTCCAAAGATGGGATCAGAATTGATCCTGCTAGAATAGAAGCTATTCTGCAAATACCCCACCCCAGAAATGTCAAAGAACTTCAAACTTTCCTAGGAAAGATTAACTTTTTAAGAATATTCATATCTAATTTGGTTGAATTAATTAGACTGTTGAACAATATGTTAAAAAAGGATTCAAAGGTTAAATGGACAATAGAATCTAAACAAGCATTTGAAGAAATTAAAATGGCTTTGACTAGAACACCAGTCCTTACAAGTCCAAAGTTCGATAGAGACTTCATAATTTTTTCATTGGCATCAGAACACACAATAGCAACTATTTTACTGCAAAAACATGGTCAAGGATGTCAAAAACCCATAGCCTTTTTTAGTAAAGCACTTAGAGGTGCACCTCTAAATTACAAAATCATGGAAAAACAGGCTTTTGCACTGGTGAAAGCTATTAAAGACTTCAAAGTCTATATATTGTACTCCCATGTAATAGCTTATGTACCAAATGCTGTTGTCAAAGACATCGTAACTCAGGATGGAATTGAAGGCAAACGAGGTAAATGGATAGCTAATATATTGGAGTATGATATTGAAATAAAACCTACAAAGATTATAAAAGGACAGGGATTGGCTAAACTCATGACTGAAACAAACTTTCAAGCCCTGGATATTAATGAATTGGATAATGAAAAGGAGATGGCGACTCCACAAATCAGCCAGGACTTCTTAGAATCACCTTGGTATGCTGATATAACTCATGTATTATTAAACCTGCAGGCTCCTCTAGGGTTATCCAGAACAAAGAAAAGTTTTTAAAGATGAAAGCTTCAAAAGTTTGTATTTTAGATAATGCTCTCTTTTGGAAAAATCATGAAGATATTCTATTGAATTGTTTAATAAAATAAGAAGCTGACAAGGTTCTCAAAGAATTTCATGCAGGGGACTGCGGTGGACACCTTTGCTGGAAATCAACTGCAGAGAAAATCCTAAGGGTTGGATTTTATTGGCCAAACTTGTTCGTTGATGTAAATAAATTTGTCACTGCTTGCCACAAATGCCAAATTTTTGAAGCCAAAAGGAAACTGTTAACCTTACCCTTGAGACCAATTTCCACTGAAAAACCCTTTCAACAATGGTGTTTGGACTTCATTGGAGAAATCCATCCTTCCTCTTCTGGCCAACATAAATGGATCCTCACTACCACAGACTATTTTACCAAATGGATAGAAACCATTCCTTCTAGACAAGCCAATGATACAATGATTATATCATTCCTAGAAACCAACATATTGTCTAGGTTTGGCTATCCTTAAAAGATCATAACTGATAATGCTGTTGCCTTCAAGTCCAAGAAAATAATACAATTTATGTAATAAATACCATATCACTTTAGGCTATTCCATAGCCTATTAGCCTCAAGGTAATGGTCTAGTTGAGTCTTCCAATAAAAGCTTGATTAATATTATTAAGAAATTGTTGGAAGAGAATAAGAAAAACTGGCACAAGAAACTCATAAATGCACTTTGGGCAGACATACTTACTACAAAGAGATCTATTGGAACTAGCCCTTATGAGTTAGTTTATGGCATGGAGGCTGTATTTCCTTCATCTTTAGGAGTTCCTGTAATGAAATTACTGTAAGAAGCTCAGGTGGAACCCAATGACATTCAAAGGAGAATAAATCAGACCATCCATTTGCAGCAGACCAGAGAGGAAGTGCACCAAAGATCCCAAGTGTTACAAGAAAAACTCAAGAAAATATTTGATAAAAGGACCAAAGCAGAAGACTTCTACGTTGGAGACAAAGTTCTAAGATGGGATTCCAAGAGAGAAGACAAAGGAAAACATGGGAAGTTTGACTTCCTGTGGAAAGGGCCATTTATCATCTAGGCATTGCAAGGGAACAATACTTACTTTCTGAAAAGCCTGGATGGTACAGAAACAGAAGAAGGACCAGTGAATGGTCGAATGTTGAAACATTACTTTGATCTAGTTTTTTAATGTATTCTGACTCTAACATGTACATACTATATCCTTAATAATTTCAAAGTTTGGATTAGTTAGTAACTTGCTGCAGTTGAAGCTTGAAGAGAAGGCCCTAAGCTTCACAAGTGTGCTATCATATATACAATAAAGCAACCAGAAAAAGGAGATTTTGGACCATATTCTAAGTTATTTAGAAGTCCATCTGACCTACTGTTCTTGACTTTCCACCAGGAAAAGCCATCCCCAAGTGGAGCCACTGTTATACTCCTATACCAATAGGTGTCATATTTAATGATTGACTTGATGAGATCTGTAATATGTTCATCCCTTTCCTTGTTGTAAAGGTTTTCCATATTATCAAAAAATAAAAAAAAATAAAAAAAATGTTAAAAATGTAAAGAGGGTATGCCCTAAAAGAAAAATCAAAGGGTAAAAAAAGAATAAAATGGTCAAAAAAGTGAAAGAAATGAACCCCAAACAAAAATAGACTAGGAAAGTGTGCAAGTCCAAAATGCCACTACTTTTTATTTTCATTAATAAGCATTGTGTGCAGCTTGTTAATATATGCCACAATTGACGAATGGTCAAACAACTTAATCTTGGCTAGTTCATATTTGAATTTCATGTTTTAGAGATAGAGAATAAAATTTGACCAAACTGTTTAATCTCGGCAGATGAGTAGATAGGTAGAGTAAGTAAAAAGGAGCTCAACAGTTTAATCTGAGAAATTGGATGTAGTAAGTGCAGACTTAGGTAGGCTTGCTATGAAAAGAAAAGAAGATTGATAAGGGTTTTCCAGTCTAAGTGCACCCGAACAAAGAAGAAAAAATGCTAGGACAAAGTAGGCAGGGTAGGTAGATGGTGTTGCAGAATGGTAGTTGTGATAAATTATGTCTCTAAATGCGTTAATCTTTATCTCTATCACGAGTGCAAGGTAGACATTATGCTTGATGCAGCTCAAGCAAAATGAGGTTAAATAACTAACTCCCCTTCATACTTTTCCCTAATCATTCACTAATTTCCCCTAAGCATTAAGATCTGTTCTTAATATCACTCATAAAACCACTCATTCCATTTCATAAAGATCGCCTAAGTAAAACCCTATTTCACTTAGGAAAATGGAAAATATTCCTCATATAAACCCTTTTTCCCCTTCAAAGCCTAAGTTTAAATGGAAATTTAGCTTAGCACTTTCGTTTTGAAGTCATATTAATTCTAACTCTTATTATATAAATCCCTTACAATATACCCTTCCACGTATTATGTATAAAACCCTAATATTTAATATATTCCTGCCCGTGGTTGAAATATAACCGTAAACACCGTTTAACGGGATTAATAGATTTTTTTGAAGTCTATTAATAACCGTCCCCCGCTACACAATAACGTGATTAATTAACCATCTGGGTTAATTAACAAACAACCCCGACCATCAGAATTCACCCCGATACGATTAAATCAGTTATAGATACGTCGGGCCCGCATACATTAAACCCCCACCATGTCCTCCATTCGATCAGATCATTCTCATATGACGGTGGAAAACAATATCGCGACCCCCCTTTTGACCATGCATTAACTTGCGATCGTCGGCGGTTTCATGCTTGTACCAAATCCACGTGTCACGCAGTCGATGTGCTCGCTCGCCCTCCATCCAAAACCACTTGACTCCAAAAGCGGTATGATCAAACCGCTTACCACCTTGTGCTGACGTTATCCACCTTCCTTTTGATGTCATCTACCCTCTGCTAATGTCATCTGACCCTCTGCTGAGGTCATCCGCCCACGGAAATCCAAAAAATCCTACCAAACCTTTGTTTTGTCAAATAAACGATAAAAAAGCCATTTTCGTCGTAGAGCTCTCTACCCCACGCTCTCCTGCAAGCAACGTCCTGTTCAGTTACAAACTAGCAGCTGACCAGCAAAACTAGAGCATGAGCTCCGCAGCCAGCCATTCAACCTGCATTTGTACGGTTTTCTTCTTTTACTCATGTATTTACCCAGTTTTCCATGAAACCCTGCAGTTTCAGTTCTCGATTGAAAATTCTACCAGATGGAGGTATTTACGAGATTGAGAAATTTACCAGACAATGATGAGAAGGGCTCAAAACAGGCGAAAGAGTATGAGAGCAGTTAAAGAGTATTAGTAAGAATATGGCAACCAGCACAAATTTACCGAAGAAGACAACTACCAGACGAATTATAGGGCCTGCCTCCACCACATTCAGTAAAAATAGGACCAGCACAATATTAGTTTATCTTTCCTCTATTTTCATGGCTAGCTGTTTCTGTTTACTTGTGAAACTATTTTTAGTCATCCTAGATATTATCTCACTTTGTTGTGAGATATTTGTTGGATAATTTTCTGAATAAATACCCCCTCAATTGGAGTATTGGGTGTGGATTCCTAGACTTTGTTGTAATATTGATTATTTGGAATAAAGAGCTGTTGGAATAAAATATTGCATGGCCTACTTGATGAAGAATTGAAGCAGAGGACTTGTCACAGACTTCCTGAATCAACCACTGGATCAATAAGTCCTCTATATCTTGTGTTTTAAAGTTTTCTTAGCTTATTATATCATGTGTGTTTGACAATCTGAATGATAAAGAAAGGATTAATTTTAGAATATGCTTGTTTGCACTCTGTTTTCAGTCATTATTGTTCTCTGTGTTTTTCTTTAGAATTAGGTTAAGCAGTGAAATCTTAATTGCTCTTGTTTCCTAATTCTTTCATGTTGATTACTTGATAAAGAATACTTAACTGCTCCTTATTGTTATAGACATTTTTGTGCCTTACAGCTCTAAGCATGAAATGTCCATAAACCAAGGGATCCTAAGTCCCTAAAAGTGTTTTCACTGCCCCTAAAGGAACAAGGTCAACCAATTACAGCTTCTTTGAGACCTTCTCCACCAGAAACTACTCAGAATCAGTCAAATCAGGATCATTTCAGCTCCTCCACTAGCTACCTGCGTTGCATAGCACCCCAGTACACTAGCTAGGTGCATTGCAACGCACCTAAATGCACTACCAGGGTGCGCTGAGCGGGAAATGACAAATGGCAGTGTCATTCCGCGAGGTGGACAGACAATGGAAGCTTCCTGAATCTTCCCCAATGACACTTGCCTCACTGAGTTCGACCAAGGATGAGTAGGAGGCTCTCAGTCTCCAAGTGGAAGCAAGAACTGACAGAGAGAATCCACAAGTCAAATCATAAGCTGACTCATCCTCTTTGCATACATCTATATATGGATCCCTCATCCCAGAGATCCAGAGGCTGGAATTTTGTACTTTGCAGAGAATTGTTGTTGGTTTTGAGATTGGGATTAGTGCATTGGGTGATTTATGCTTTGTTGGAGGTGAAGAAGGGATTCCTTTGCTGGGAGGTAGATGTTGGATCGAGACTCACTTGGTTGTATCTCCTCCTGGATCTTCTTGTTATATCAATAAAACTATTTGAGTTTCTCCTACATGCTTGTGTATCAATGATGTTTTGTTATATTTGCATGTTTAGCTTAAATATGATCCTAAGCTATTTATGAATGTAAATCTATGTCTTTGTGTAGTTTTCCTCTTCTGGGATCTTGCAGGAACTTAGTGAAGCTGGGCAAGTAAGGGAGCAGGTAGCTGGAAGCTGTCAAAGAGGAGAGCGATTGGATCAACGGACTAGCGCAAGATACGAGTTATTTCATCCTATTCCTCTTTGTTTACATTTCATAAAGAAGAATATGAAAGTAGTTTTCCTTGTTTGTTGCTAAGGCACTGTCACACCTTAGTGGGATAGGGGCGTTATGAGTAGACACTTTTCCCAACAACAAAATGGCGACTCCACTGGGGAACGTGTCTAGTTAGTTTGTTTGTGTTTCTCTTGTTGTTTGTTTCATAAACACAGAAGTGGCAATCGAACTGCATTTGCCATTATCAAATGCAAAGTAGCTGCTACTTCAATCCACTCACTAAGATTTGTTTATGGTTTGAATAGCTGATCGACAAATGATCTGATTACCCTTTGTGATAGCTCTTAGTCCTCCTTTAAATCATCCCTCTGATTGTACCTTACTGATTGCTTTTACTAGGCCAAAAACCATGGATAAAACTGCAAACCGTGACCCAGAACCCAGATAGAAGTCTCGTTTCTGCCCCAGTGCAGGCTCTGTGAAGAGGTTCTACATTTCAACGCAGGTCCCGAGAGGGCTACCTGCACTGCAATTCAGTTTCTCTGTGCAACAGGTGCGCTGATCAGCCTTTGCCCTGTGCAGCTGAGGTTCTTTGCTTCACTTTGTCCAGTTTTATCTCTGATTTTTGCAGCCTGTTATCAGTGTGTGTACCTGTCTAAAAACTCCTTTTCTTTGCCTTAATTCCGCCTCCTTTGTACAAAAAGTTTGTAGATGTTCTTTGTGTGTTTGTTACATCATTTACAGTTTTCCATTGAAAAGTAAAATAGTCATACTGTCGTCCTTAGATTTAGATCTGTCGTAAGTGTCGATTTTGATCTGAGGAGAAAGTTTGTTTACTGTTGACAGTTGATTATACTTTTTACTTTTGCCCTTTGGTTTGAATTTGTCACTTTCTAGTGTCGAAACAAGTGTTTATTTCAAAATCATAGAGTGTCGTAATCTTCTCTACCTTTTTTATTTCGAAAAGAAGCTTGTTTATGTTTTTCACTTGAAAGCAAATTCAGATTTGTACATCAACTTTTTTTTTAGACATCAATATTAATAAAGTGAAAACAAATACATGCATATGTGCATTTGCATATTGATAGTTTGTATGGCTTGATTTAGGAAAAGTGCATTTACAGTGTGCTCTTTGCTCTTTGAGAAAATATTGTGTCTTTCTTTTCCCCTTGTAGCTAGGATTTTCATTGTTGAAAAGAGATAAAAGCTTGCTTATCATATTTAGATTGCATTTAGGAATTACATCTACATCTCGTGGTGATCCCAAAAGACAAACTTCTAAGAAAGATCAACCTAAAATAAATTGAATGAATCTAACAACGCTTTGGAACTTAACACACAACATAGAGGTCTAGGCTAGAGACGTGTTCCGGCGTCGTAAAACCTGGTAACTGTTGTCATCACTGATGGTTGGGTGATTCCTCCACTGTGAGACGATAAGTGCCAGTACGGATTGTGCTCCCACGTACCGTCGAGTATATATTGGGAGACCCCTATAGGCTTGAAACCTTTTATCCATAGGAAGCCATGTCGGCCGCCCTACTGATCGCAATGCACCAAACACAGCATTCAGGAAGATTGACTGCCGTACCGTAAAACGTATTCTGCAGTTTTGTGATTGGTTTGGCACACCCTCTACCTAGATCTCCAGAGCAGTCCCTTTCGTTCCTTTTCAGACTCCTTAACGAAAAAGGTCCATCTGAGCACTTGTCACTTCAGGCTCATTAAAAATCGAAGGAGACTAGAGTCATCTTTTGTTTTTTCTCGACTCTTTAAAATTGAAAAAACAAGTTGTGTCCAAGCATCGTAAAATTTATTTTAATGGAATATTTATACCCTTTTCCTACGTTGATCTTAGGTTGAGAAAATGGAGTCTACCAACCAAGGAATTCCCCTTGGTGGAAATCCTAGTCCCTTCTCCTCTTGGGGAGATGTTGGTGCACCCCATATGGCCACATTGTCGCTTCCAGGACTGATAATTGGCTTGCTAGTCTGGCTCTTCTCAACCAATGTCGTTCAAAACACCACTATTCCTGAACAATCGAATCAGCAGTTAGACCAGTCCAGAGTTACCCACCAACCTTCTACTTCCTCTAATTCTTCCTCTCCTCCTTCCTCTTCGCTTGATGGGGCTGGAAAAGCCAAAAGTCAAGTTCCTAAGGAGAAGAAGGAAAAGAAGAAGAAAGAGAAGAAGAAGAAGGAGCCAAAATCAAATGGGGGCAAACGAGTGTTGTCTAACGAAAATCCACACACTACACTGACCAGGCCTAAATCGCCATGTGCCATTTGCAAGGGAGACCACTTTCACAGAGATTGTCCTTGCATCCCTCAGATACTAAGGCACTGGTCTTCCCGTTTGCACAATCCAGTGTCATCAACCTCTGATGGCCATGTTGAAAGCACACCGTCAACTAGCGAAAGTGAAGTCCCAGGACAAAAAGGGAGAGCTAGATCTCCCTGTAAACTGTGCGAAGGCGATCACGCCATCCACCGTTGTCCCTTCTTAGACGAAGCTAAAAGAGTTTTGGATGATCGTCCGGTTTCACCGTTACGACTTCCTCCTGGATATAAAAAACTCTTGCCGAGTCCTTCGTTAGTTGAGAATCCAGCTGGCCCGCTCAAGTGGTCAGCTGAAGCGCCTGTCATTGAAAATAAACCAGCTAAACCCATACCCGATGAAAGTCAATAGGTCGAGGCGGCAGTCGACCCGGTCTTGCCTTCAGAGGTTTTATCTTCGAATGACACAGTCACTTGAGAGAACAAGGATGACACCGTCCAAATTCTCTTCATCAACATAGACTCCGACGAACATGGGGGCAACCTACCCATTCCTTTACCACAGGAAGGAAGTTCGTCAGAGCCGTACCCGGCCGTCTACTCGGTCCCACCTCCAAGCAACCTAGTTGTCTCCTTCGACTTGAATCAACTAGGCAGGCCCCGTTTACCAGCAAGCATACCATTCAGAATTATCGTCCAAATATATAGAATGATCATGGCTGGTACCATCATAGATGAGGGGGCTTCTGTGAGTATCCTTTCCTCTACTGCTTGGAAAGCGCTTGGTTCACCATCGCTTTTGCCTGAGATGAGAAATCTGACAGGCTTTGATAAAGGAACCAGTCGACCTTTAGGGATCCTCCCCAATGTGCCCATAACATTGAAAGGGAAGACAGTTCAAATGAATGTAATGGTCGTTCAAGGACCCTTGGATTATAACCTACTCCTTGGACGAGACTATATTTATTGCATGGGAGCCATCGTCTCCTCACTTTTTAGAGTAATGTGTTTTCGGCACGAAGGAAGAGTGGTCAAGCTCGTGGACCAGCTTTCATTTCCCGAATCACGCATCGCAAATAGTCATATACCATCCCTAAATGGTCTCTTCATGCAAGAAATGTCTCAACCCACGGTCCGTCCTCCCGATGAGCGCGAGTAATTCGGAGGGATATGACTGGAACCCAGGGGGCATGCGTCCTGGTCTGCTTCAGCAGGAAAACTTCAGGTATAGGATAACTTTCTGCGGGAGAATATGACTAGTCTGTACCCCGTCCGTCAGTGGAAGAGGGGTTATTCTACAATAAGATTCTCTGGTCAAAGTTATGTGTGTGGCGCTCGTTGTCACTCACCTTTGTTTATCTCGGTAGACATCGTCGAGGAAGTGTTTTGTTTGTAACGTGAATGAGACCATCTTTGGTAACTTGAAAGAGGTAGGCCTTTCCTGATAGAACAAATGTTTTGTCTGCAAATTGAGGGGTAACCTTGAAATCGTATTTTATACCTGGGGGCATGCAAACCTTTTGGAGTGCAAGTAAGGGGCGGCTATTTATTTTTAAAATTTTTAGGTCCTCCCTTTAAACCCATAGGCTAACCCTTTAAACTCGTAGGATTAGTCGTTTCCCAACTTGCATAAAGAAAGGATGTGGGGCAAAAATCTAAATGTTGCCGTTTTATATGAGACATTCTTATCATATGACTGGATTATCGAGCAGTTTTAGCACATAGTTCAAGCTCGTTAAAAAATAAACATAAGACCGAGCAAGTGTTTCAATCCACGTTTAAGCTCGTTAAAAAATGAACTATCCTCCGGTAAATAACCACCGTGAATGTAACATTATCAGCCATTAAATCCTTGGTCGTGTTTGCATCGTCACCTCCACTTTTCGTTGGCCGATCATTCACCTCCATTTGATTGTTTACCCATTTTGAGGAACAGCTGCGAAGAGTGATTTCACTAGCCATCCTTGTGACACTGCCGTGCTTGGAAAATTCCAACCCTTACCTGGAATCAGCTGCTACCCATTTTATCACTCGTTCCTCAAAGGACGAGTCTTCTTTAAGCTCTTTTCATCTGACTCGTAAAACATGAAAAGATTGCCGAGTTTTGGCCTTCCAGCTCGTTAAAGCGACCAGAAGTGCTATCCCTCCTCTAGATTTTAATCTTTTTGGACCTGAGGGATTATTGCACAAAAGGATCGAGCGCTTGTCTTGTTCGGCTCGTTAAAACTATCGAAAATTCATCCCTTCTGTATTGTTTTATACTTTTTCGGACTTAAGGGATTAGATGACGAAAAAGGAATTCCGGAGTTAACTTTACGTACCTTTTCAGACTCTCTAAAAATGAAAAGGACCGAGTTATCTTTGTCGTTAAACTCGTTAAAAACATTAATAGCGACAAACTTGTCTTTAGACGAGAACGAGTTTCACTATCGCTAGGCTCGTTAAAACATAGCGATGGGTTTGCCCGAAGGGAAAATTATAGAACAAGCATACGTTATCCTCCTCAAGCTTGACAAAAGTAAAGAGGTACTGGTCAGCAATGACTGGGGAAAAAATTGGGAAGAAACTCAAAGAATCTTTATTGGTAGCAAGTCGCTCTTGAACATGACACTTCCACTCCGTACCTGAATCGGGTTGGGTTGTTTCATTCACCGGTCACATCACCATGGTCACGCCGTACCATCCAAATTTGGGGTAAATGCTACCAATCCATCACATAAGTGTCGCCGACATGTTCAAGAGAAGTCATCCAGAGAAGTCACCCGTGTTCCATCCACTACCATACATTATACATCATTCCTTCATGACCGCCATCCTGAACCATATATCATCAGATCGTTTTCACCTCCATCAAAATCATTTGCTCCGTTTCGTGTCATTGATGTGGGATTCATCAAGGCCCTCCTTTGATGGATCACTTCTTGTCGACATCAGCTCATTATCCGAGAAGTTGATCTAGGAACACCCCATTCAGTACTTTGAAGCTTGCATGCCTCAATGGCAAGTTTCTCACTTCCGGCGATAGGTATACATCAATGACCTTCGACCGAAAGATTTTGCGTGGTGTTTGATGCCAAGTCCTTTATTCACACCACGTGAATTGTACTGCAGTACCTTGAGGGTCATCATCCTTATCGGTGATTCTTCTTGCGCTTGTTAACAGTTTACATCATCGACTGGTAATCAAGCGATGTCTTTCCATGTTCGACTTCAAAACATTTCTCACGTGGATCGACTTGTACTTCAAGTGAAGATCGGATGAGATTGAAGACTCCGGATCTAGTTTCATCCATCCGGGCTGCGATATATATTCAGGAAAAATAAAAACATTGACATGTACAGCATTGCAGCACAGATAATCATCCTACCAAAAGGATGATGACTTCATCAGAATCATCAGTCTACCATCAGACGATTGTCTGTCCTATGTACATAAAAATGAATTTATAAAGCTGAGCATGGGAATGCCCGCCTCAGCTAGATCATGAAAACAGTATGAAGATAATGTATTGTATTGTATCTTATTACAGGTCTCCTCCCAGCATTGAAAGAACTTCGGATCCTCCTAATAAAGCATTTCACCCGATAAACGGCCTCATACTTTAGGGGGCAACTGTTATAGACATTTTTGTGCCTTACAGCTCTAAGCATGAAATGTCCATAAACCAAGGGATCCTAAGTCCCTAAAAGTGTTGTCCCTGCCCCTAAAGGAACAAGGTCAACCAATTACCGCTTCTCCCAGAAGTTCTCCACCAGAAACTACTCAGAATCAGTCAAATCAGGATCATTTCAGCTGCTCCACTAGCTACCTGCGTTGCATAGCACCCCAGTACACTAGCTAGGTGCGTTGCAACGCACCTAAATGCACTACCAGGGTGCGCTGAGTGGGAAATGACAAATGGCAGTGTCATTCCGCGAGGTGGACAGACAATGGAAGCTTCCTGAATCTTCCCCAATGACACTTGCCTCACTGAGTTTGACCAAGGATGAGTAAGAGGCTCTCAATCTCCAAGTGGAAGCAAGAACTGACAGAGAGAAGCCACAAGTCAAATCATAAGCTGACTCATCCTCTTTGCATACATCTATATATGGATCCCTCATCCCAGAGATCTAGAGGCTAGAATTTTGTACTTTGCAGAGAATTGCTGTTGGTTTTGAGATTGAGATTAGTGCATTGGGTGATTTATGCTTTGTTGGAGGTGAAGAAGGGATTCCTTTGCTGGGAGGTAGATGCTGGATCAGGACTTACTTGGTTGTATCTCCTCCTGAATCTTCTTGTTATATCAATAAAACTATTTGAGTTTCTCCTACATGCTTGTGTATCAATGATGTTTTGTTATATTTGCATGTTTAGCTTAAATATGATCCTAAGCTATTTATGAATGTAAATCTATGTCTTTGTGTAGTTTTCATCTTCTGTGATCTTGCAGGAACTTGGTGAAGCTGGGCAAGTAAGGGAGCAGGTAGCTGGAAGTTGTCAAAGAGGAGAGCGATTGGATCAACGGACTAGCGCAAGATACGGGTTAGTTCATCCTATTCCTCTTTGTTTACATTTCTTAAAGAAGAATACGAAAGTAGTTTTCCTTGTTTGTTGCTAAGGCATTGTCACACCTTAGTGGGATAGGGGCATTCTGAGTAGACACTTTTCCCAACAACACTTATCAGTAATCATCCAATTTTTAAGGACTCTTAACTGCGCTTCACCTCATTTGAGCCCATTCCATCTATTTCAAGTCTTTTATTTGTTCCTTGTTTGATTACCTTGCTCTGTGAAGCCATCCTCTCTTAAGAAACTCAATCCAGAAAGCCATATTCTTTGACTCCATTAGCCCAATGGACTGAACTACTCTGTCTTACCTCTCTGCTCTATTGAATCTCACCACCCAAACTCAAACAAAACTCCATAACTTCATAACTAGCCTAATACCTTTAAAAACAAATCTAAATCATAAAGAGAGAGCCCTCTCTGGATACAGATTGGCTAGATTCTGTATCTAAAAGATTGGTTAGTGGTTAACTCAGCCTCCTTCCCCTTTCTTACAACTTTTGGGAAAACTTGAGTGATAACATACCCAACAAAAATGCATTTAATGGCCTTTGAATTCAGTTTCTTCATATCCTCTTTTGGAGCATTAGAAAAAGATTTGTAGCTTTTTTTTTTTTTTGATAAGTTGCAGTCTTAAAACCTAATAAATCTTCAAATGGAGTTTTAAAATAAAGGCTTTTTGTTGGACTCCTATTCTTCAAATATACTGCAATATTTATTGCTTCTATCGAAAATCCATTAGAGAGGTTCTTACCTTTTAACATTCTTCGTGTACACTCCACAAGGGTTTTTTTCTTCCTCTCTACAGCCCTGTTCTGTTGAGGAGTGTGGGGTACTGTGAACTGCTAAACTATACCATGGTCCTAGCAATATTTGATGAAACCACCCTTCTTATATTCTCCACCTTGATCTGAGCGGAGAATTTTGATGAATTTCCCTATCTGTTTTTTGATCATGTTTTTGAAATCTTTAAAATATTGAAAACTATGACTCTTCTTTATGAGAAAATATACCCAAGTAAATCTCATGCAATCATCAAAAAGTAATAAGAAATAATAGGCACTCCTAATGACCTAGTATGCATCAGCCCACAGAAATCAGTGTGCACAAGCTCTAGTATATCTCTGTTCTTTCTATGTAAGTTTACAGGAAAACCATCTCTGTGCATCTTCCCAAGAGCACATGCTTCACAATCAACATGAGAATTCTTTAAAACATGAATACCATTGACCATACCTCATTTCTAAAGTAGAAACAAGTCAATAAAATTGATATGGCCGAATCTTTGATGCCATAAGCCTTCTGCAGTCATAACTGATGAAGTTAAGGCTTGGTGTGGTGCACTTCTTACATTCATCTTATAAAATCCTCCTACTCGAATACTTGATGCAATTGGATTCATACGATCCAACAGATATTTAATAACACAATAAGACTTAAAAAAATCTACCTTAAGATTATGATCTGATATCATAGAAACAAAGATCAGATTCTTTTTTATTCCAGGTACATACATTACATTTTGAATATGCCTAATATTCCATCAAGAAATACAACAAGAACATTACCATACCCTTTAATTTGGTACCCTCTATCATCACGAAGGTAGATATAAAACACATATAACCAATATAATAAGCATATTATTCCAAGGTGAAATAACCTTGGAATGATATTTATTTATTTTATTTTATTCATTTTAATATATATAAAATAATAATAAAATAAAATAAATAAATATTATTCCAAGGTGAAATAACCTTGGAATAATATTTATTTATTTTATTTTATTATTATTTTAAATAATAATAAAATAAAATAAATAAATATTATTCCAAGGTTATTTCACCTTGGAGTAATATGCTTATTATATTGGTTATATGTGTTTTATATGGTTTTGATTTCATTGTTATTTCTTCTTCTATTATGCTGGTTAATAATAAAAGGAACAATATACAAATTTATAACATTTGAGAAATTATTCACATGTTATGGTTATTTTAATAGAAGCAGAAATACCAAAGGAATCAAAACCATATAAAATACATATAACCCATATAATAAGCATATTATTCTAAGGTGAAATAACCAATATAATAAGCAAAATCGAAGGTGAAATAAGCAATATAATAATCCAAGGTGAAATAAGGAATATAATAAGCATTTCAAATATTTAATATATTGGTTATTTCACCTTGTAATAATATGCTTATTATATTGGTTATATAATAAGCATATTATTCCAAGCTGAAATAACCTTGGAATAATATTTATTTATTTTATATTTATATAAACTTATGTTTTGTTATTTTTTAATTGTTATTATTTAATATAAGTTTATATAAATATAAAATAAATAAATATTATTCCAAGGTTATTTCACCTTGGAATAATATGCTTATTATATTGGTTATATGTGTTTTATATAATATTTGAGAAATTATTCACATTCTATAAATTTATATTAAATAATAACAATTAAAAAAATTAAAATTTTAAATATAATATGCTTATTATATTGGTTATTTCTCCTTGGAATAATTTGCTTATTATATTCGTTATATGTGTTTTATATAACATTTGAAAAATTATTCACATTCTATAAATTTATATTAAAAAATAACAATTAAAAAATTAAAATTTTGAATATAATATGCTTATTATATTGGTTATTTCACCTTGGAATAATATTTATTTATTTTATATTTATATAAATTTATATTAAATAATAACAATTAAAAAATTAAAATTTTAAATATAATAAATATAAACTAAATAAATATTATTCCAAGGTTATTTAACCTTGGAATAATATGTTTATTGTATTGGTTATATGTGTTTTATATGGTTTTGATTTCATTGGTATTTCTGTTTCAATTATGCTGGTTAATAATAAAAGGAATAATATACAAATATAATAAGCATATAATATTTTAAATATAATATGCCTATTATATTGGTTATATGTGTTTTATATAACATTTGAGAAATTATTCACCTTCTTTAAATTTATATTAAATAATAACAATTAAAAAATTGAAATTTTAAATATAATATGCTTATTATATTGTTATTTCACATTGGAATAATATGCTTATTATATTGGTTATATGTGTTTTATATGGTTTTGATTTCATTGGTATTTCTGCTTCTATTATGCTGGTTAAAAATAAAAGGAATAATATACAAATTTATAACAATTGAGAATTTATTCACATGTTATAAATAACCAATATAATAAGCAAAATCCAAGGTGAAATAAGCAATATAATAAGCATTTTAAATATTTATTATATTGGTTATTTCACCTTGGAATAATATGCTTATTATATTGGTTATTTTACTTTCGAATAATATGCCAATTATATTGGTTATTTCACCTTAAAATAATATGCTTATTATATTGGTTATTTCACCTTGGAATAATATGCTTATTATTATATTTATTATATTTAAATTAAAATTTTAAATATAATAAAATAAATAAAATAAAATCAATAAATATTATTCCAATAATATGCATATTGCAATAATATTGGTTATTTCACCTTGGAATAATATGCTTATTATTATATTTATTATATTTAAAATTAAAATTTTAAATATAATAAAATAAATAAAATAAAATAAATAAATATTATTCCAAGGTTATTTCACCTTGGAATAATATGCTTATTATATTGGTTATATGTGTTTTATATGGTTTTTGGTTAATAATAAAAGGAATAATATTAAAATTTATAACATTTGAGAAATTATTCACATTCTATAAATTTATATTAAATAATACCAATTAAAAAATTAAAATTTTAAATATAATAAATATAAAATAAATAAATATTATTCCAAGGTCATTTCATCTTAGAATAATATGCTTATTATATTGGTTATATAATAAACATATTATTTCAAGGTTATTTCATCTTTGAATAATATGCTTATTATTATATTTATTGTATTTAAAATTTAAATTTTATATATAATAAAATAAATAAAATAAAATAAATAAAAATTATTTATTTAATATACATATTGGAATAATATTGGTTATTTCACCTTGTATAATATGCTTATTCCAATAATATATTGGTTATCTCACCTTGGAATAATATGCTTATTATATTTGTTATATAATAAGCAAATTATTCCAAGCTGAAATAACCTTGGAATAATATTTATTTATTTTTTATTTATTGTATTTATATTAAATAATCACATTAAAAAAAATTAAAATTTTAAATATAAAAAACATAAAATAAATAAATATTATTCCAAGGTGAAATAACCTTGGAATAATATTAATTTATTTTATATTTATATAAATTTATATTAAATAATAACAATTAAAAAATTAAAATTTTAAATATAATAAATATAAAATAAATAAATATTATTCCAAGGTTATTTCAACTTGGAATAATATGCTTATTATTATATTTCTTATATTTAAAATTAAAATTTTCAATATAATAAATATAAAATAAATAAATATTATTCCAAGGTTATTTCACCTAGGAATAATATGCTTATTATTATATTTATTATATTTAAAATTAAAATTTTAAATATAATAAATATAAAATAAATAAATATTATTCCATGGTTATTTCACCTTGGAATAGTATGCTTATTATATTGGTTATATAATAAGCATATTATTCCAAGGTGAAATAACCTTGGAATAATATTTATTTATTTTATATTTATTATATATATATTAAATAATTATATTAAAAAAATTAAAATTTCAAATATAATAAATATAAAATCAATAAATATTATTCCAAGTGAAATAACCTTGGAGTAATATTTATTTATTTTATATTTGTATAAATTTATATTAAATAATAACAATTAAAAAATTAAAATTTTAAATATAATATGCTTATTATATTGGTTATTTCACCTTGGAATAATTTGCTTATTATGTTGGTTATTTCACCTTGGAATAATATGCTTATTATGTTGTTTATATGTGTTTTATATAACATTTGAGAAATTATTCACATTCTATAAATTTATATTAAATAATAACAATTAAAAAATTAAAATTTTAAATATGATATGCTTATTATATTGGTTATTGCACCTTGCAATAACATGCTTATTATATTCGTTATATAATAAGCATATTATTCCAAGGTTATTTCGCCTTGGAATAATATTTATTTATTTTATATTTATATAAATTTATAATTTTAATTGTTATTATTTAATATAAATTTATATAAATATAAAATAAATAAATATTATTCCAAGGTTATTTCACCTTGGAATAATATGATTATTATATTGGTTATTTCACTTTGGAATAGTTTGCTTATTATATTGGTTATATGTGTTTTATATAACATATGAGAAATTATTCACATTCTATAAATTTATATTAAATAATAACAATTAAAAAATTAAAATTTTAAATACAATATGCTTATTATATTAGTTATTTCACCTGTGAATAATATGCTTATTATTATATTTGTTATACTTAAATTAAAATTTTAAATATAATAAAATAAATAAATAAATATTATTCCAATAATATGCTTATTCCAATAATATATTGGTTATTTCACCTTGGAATAATATGCTTATTATTATATTTATTATATTTAAAATTAAAATTTTAAATATAATAAATATAAAATAAATAAATATTATTCCAAGTGAAATAATCTTGGAATAATATGCTTATTATATTGGTTATATAATAAGCATATTATTCCAAGGTGAAATAACCTTGGAATAATATTTATGTATTTTATATTTATTATATTTATATTAAATAATGACATTAGGAAAAATTAAAATTTTAAATATAATAATTATAAAAAAAATAAATATTATTCCAATCTTATTTCACCTTGGAATAATATTTATTTATTTTATATTTATATAAATTTATATTAAATAATAACAATTAAAAAATTAAAATTTTAAATATAATATCCTTATTATATTGGTTATTTCACTTTGGAATAATTTGCTTATTATATTGGTTATATGTGTTTTATATAACATTTGAGAAATTACTCACATTCTATAAATTTATATTAAATAATAACAATTAAAATTAAAATTTTAAATATAATATGCTAATAATATGCTTATTATATTGGTCACGTGTTTTATACGGTTTTGATTTCATTGGTATTATGTTAGGTAATAATAAAAGGAATGATATACAAATATAATAAGCATATTATATTTTAAATATAATATGCTTATTATATTGGTTATATGTGTTTTATATAACAAATATAAAATAAATAAATATTATTCAAAGGTTATTTCACCTTAGAATAATATGCTTATTATTATATTTATTATATTTAAAATTAAGATTTTAAATATAATAAATAGAAAACAAATAAATATTATTCCAAGGTGAAATAACCTTGGAATAATATTTATTTATTTTCTATTTATTATATTTAAGATTTTAATAATGACATTAAAAAAATTAAAATTTAAATATAATAAATATAAAATAAATAAATATTATTCCAAGGTTATTTCACCTTGGAATAATATGCTTATTATATTGGTTATATGTGTTTTATATGGTTTTGATTTCATTGGTATTTCTGCTTCTATTATGTTGGTTAATAATAAAAGGAATAATATACAAATTTATAACAATTGAGAATTTATTCACATGTCATAAATAACCAATATAATAAGCATATTATTCCAAGGTGAAATAACCAATATAATTGGCATATTATTCCAAGGTGAAACAACCATTATAATAAGCAAAATCCAAGGTGAAATAAGCAATATAATAAGCATTTTAAATATTTATTATATTGGTTATTTCACCTTGGAATAATATGCTTATTATATTGGTTATTTTACCTTGGAATAATATGCCAATTATATTTGTTATTTCACCTTAAAATAATATGCTTATTATATTGGTTATTTCACCTCGGAATAATATGCTTATTATTATATTTAAATTAAAATTTTAATTATAATAAAATAAATAAAATAAAATCAATAAATATTATTCCAATAATATGCATATTGCAATAATATTGGTTATTTCACCTTGGAATAATATGCTTATTATTATATTTATTATATTTAAAATTAAAATTTTAAATATAATAAAATAAATAAAATAAAATAAATATATATTATTCCAAGGTTATTTCACCTTGGAATAATATGCTTCTTATATTGGTTATATGTGTTTTATATGGTTTTTGTTTAATAATAAAAGGAATAATATAAAAATTTATAACATTTGAGAAATTATTCACATTCTATAAATTTTCATTAAATAATAACAATTAAAAAATTAAAATTTTAAATATAATAAATATAAAATAAATAAATATTATTTATTTAATATGCATATTGGAATAATATTGGTTATTTCACCTTGGTATAATATGCTTATTCCAATAATATATTGGTTATTTCACCTTGGAATAATATGCTTATTATATTTGTTATATAATAAGCAAATTATTCCAAGGTGAAATAACCTTGGAATAATATTTATTTATTTTTTATTTATTGTATTTATATTAAATAATGACATTAAAAAAAATTAAAATTTTAAATATAACAAATATAAAATAAATAAATATTATTCCAAGGTGAAATAACCTTGGAATAATATTTATTTATTTTATATTTATATAAATTTATATTAGATAATAGCAATTAAATAACTAAAATTTTGAATATAATATGCTTATTATATTGGTTATTTCACCTTGGAATAATATGCTTATTGTATTGGTTATATAATAAGCATATTATTCCGAGGTGAAATAGCCTTGGAATAATATTAATTTATTTTATATTTATATAAATTTATATTAAATAATAACAATTAGAAAATTAAAATTTTAAATATAATAAATATAAAATAAATAAATATTATTCCAAGGTTATTTCACCTTGGAATAATATGCTTATTATATTGGTTATTTCAGCTTGGAATAGTTTGCTTATTATATTGGTTATATGTGTTTTATATAACATTTGAGAAATTATTCACATTCTATAAATTTATATTAAATAATTAAAATTTTAAATATAATATGCTTATTGTATTGGCTATTTCACCTTGGAATAATATGCTTATTATTATATTTATTATACTTAAATTAAAATTTTAAATATAATAAAATAAAATAAAAAATATTATTCCAATAATATGCATATTGGAATAATATTGGTTATTTCACCTGGGTATAATATGCTTATTCCAATAATATATTGGTTATTTCACCTTGGAATAATATGCTTATTATTATATTTATTATATTTAAAATTAAAATTTTCAATATAATAAATAAAAAAAAAAAAAAATATTATTCCAAAGTTATTTGACCTTGGAATAATATGCTTATTATTATATTTATTATATTTAAAATTAAAATTTTAAATATAATAAATATAAAATAAATAAATATTATTCCATGGTTATTTCACCTCGGAATAATATGCTTATTATATTGGTTATATAATAAGCATATTAGTCCAAGGTGAAATAACCTTGGAATAATAATTTTTTTTTTTTTTTATATTTATTATATTTATATTAAATAATTACATTAAAAAAATCAAAATTTTAAATATAATAAATAAAAAATCAATAAATATTATTCCAAGTGAAATAACCTTGGAATAATATTTATTTATTTTATATTTGTATAAATTTATATTAAATAATAACAATTAAAAAAAATAAAATTTTAAATATAATATGCTTATTATATTGGTTATTTCACCTTGGAATAATTTGCTTATTATATTGGTTATATGTGTTTTATATAACATTTGAGAAATTATTCAGATTCTATAAATTTATATTAAATAATAGTAATTAAAATTAAAATTTTAAATATAATATGCTTATTATATTGGTTATTTCACCTTGGAATAATATGCTTATTATGTTGTTTATATGTGTTTTATATAACATTTGAGAAATTATTCACATTCTATAAATTTATATTAAATAATAACAATTAAAAAATTAAAATTTTAAATATGATATGCTTATTATATTGGTTATTGCACCTTGCAATAACATGCTTATTATATTCGTTATATAATAAGCATATTATTCCAAGGTTATTTCACCTTGGAATAATATGCTTATTATATTGGTTATATAATAAGCATATTATTCCAAGATGAAATAACCTTGGAATAATATTTATTTATTTTATATTTATATAAATTTATATTAAATAATAACAATTAAAAAATTAAAATTTTAAATATAATAAATATAAAATAAATAAATATTATTCCAATGTTATTTCACCTTGGAATAATATGATTATTATATTGGTTATTTCACCTTGGAATAGTTTGCTTATTATATTGGTTATATGTGTGTTATATAACATATGAGAAATTATTCACATTCTATAAATTTATATTAAATAATAACAATCAAAAAATTAAAATTTTAAATATAATATGCTTATTATATTAGTTATTTCACCTGTGAATAATATGCTTATTATTATATTTGTTATACTTAAATTAAAATTTTAAATATAATAAAATAAATAAAATAAAATAAATAAATATTATTCCAATAATATGCATATTGGAATAATATTGGTTATTTCGCCTGGGTATAATATGCTTATTCCAATAATATATTGAATATTTCACCTTGGAATAATATGCTTATTATTATATTTATTATATTTAAAATTAAAATTTTAAATATAATAAATATAAAATAAATAAATATTATTCCAAGGTTATTTCACCTTGGAATAATATTTATTTATTTTATATTTATATAAATTTATATTAAATAATAACAATTAAAAAATTAAAATTTTAAATATAATATGCTTATTATATTGGTTATTTCACTTTGGAATAATTTGCTTATTATATTGGTTATATGTGTTTTATATAACATTTGAGAAATTACTCACATTCTATAAATTTATAGTAAATAATAACAATTAAAATTAAAATTTTAAATATAATATGCTAATAATATGGTTATTATATTGGTCATATGTGTTTTATGTGGTTTTGATTTCATTGATATTATGTTGGTTAATAATAAAAGGAATAATATACAAATATAATAAGCATATTATATTTTAAATATAATATGCTTATTATATTGGTTATATGTGTTTTATATAACAAATATAAAATAAATAAATATTATTCCAATAATATGCATATTGGAATAATACTGGTTATTTCACCTTGGTATACTATGCTTATTCCAATAATATATTGGTTATTTCACCTTGGAATAATATGCTTATTATATTGGTTATATGTGTTTTATATGGTTTTGATTTCACTGGTATTTCTGCTTCTATTATGCTGGTTAATAATAAAAGGAATAATATACAAATTTATAACATTTAAGAAATTATTCACATCTATAAATTTATATTAAATAATAACAATTAAAAAATTAAAATTTTAAATATAATATGCTTATTATATTGGTTATTTCGTTTTGGAATAATATGCTTATTATTATATTTATTATATTTAAAATTAAAATTTTAAATATTATAAATATAAAATAAATAAATATTATTCCAAGGTTATTTCACCTTGGAATAATATGCTTATTATTATATTTATTATATTTAAAATTAAAATTTTAAATATCATAAATATAAAATAAATAAATATTATTCCATGGTTATTTCACCTTGGAATAATATGCTTAATATATTGGTTATATAATAAGCATATTATTCGAAGGTGAAATAACCTTGAAATAATATTTATTTATTTTATATTTATTATATTTACATTAAATAATGACATAAAAAAATTAAAATTTTAAATATAATAAATATAAAATAAATAAATATTATTCCAAGGTTATTTCACCTTGGAATAATATGCTTATTATATTGGTTATATGTGTTTTATATAACATTTGAGAAATTATTCACATTCTATAAATTTATATTAAATAATAACAATTAAAAAATTAAAATTTTAAATATAATATGCTTATTATATTGGTTATATGTGTTTTATATGGTTTTGATTTCATTTTATAACAGTAGCTATGTATGGCTCTCATCATATTTTTAATGGTAAATGAATGGACATTGTATCTATGACCCCGATGGATGAAATAAAAATTGATATGTCGAGGCATCAATATTTTATATGGTTTTAAAATTCTTAATTTTATTTTTGAAATTATACATAGAACTAAAATATTTCCACTATTTATAAATTTTTATTTTAAAAAAATAGAAATTTAAAAAATATTAATGGTAAAGAGATCCAATTAAATTATACAAAGTGTTGCATATGCCTAGTATTTATCTTACACTTTACATAATATTTCATGATAATTATTAATTCAATTACTTCTTAGGGGCGAATTCCAAATTTAAGTTAAGAATAAGCTTTTGCATATGGGTCACATATACATCATATATTACATATTTATATCATGATCATTTCTATATCAATTAAAAATTTAAGTTAAGAATCGTAAGCTTTTGCATATACTCATACTTCATATTTTGTATATATTCTATATATACTTTAATAAATATAAGATGGATTTTATATATATTTTAATAAATATAATATTAATATTAATATTGTAAAATTAATAATAAAAGGAATAATATACAAATTTATAACATTTGAGAAATTATTTTAGCATATTATTTCAAGGTGAAATAATAAATAAATATTATTCCAAGGTTATTTCACTTTGGAATAATATGCTTATTATATTGGTTATATGTGTTTTATATGGTTTTGATTTCATTGGTATTTCTGCTTCTATTATGCTGGTTAATAATATTATTCCAAGGTGAAACAACCAATATATTAAAATTTTAAATATAATAAAATAAATAAAATAATATATTAAAATAAACAAAATAATATAATAAAATAAATTTTAAATATAATAAAATAATAAAATAATATATTAGGAAGAAATTAAATTTTAAATATAATATAATAAAATAAATAAAATAATATATTGGTTATTTCACCTTGGAATAATATGCCAATTATATTGGTTATTTATAACATGTGAAAAATTTCTAAAATGTTATAAATTTGTATATTATTCCTTTTATTATTAATCAGCATAATAGAAGTAGAAATACCAATGAATCAAAACCATATAAAACACATATAACTAATATAATAAGCATATTATTCCAAGGTGAAATAACATTGGAATAATATTTATTTATCTTATTTTATTTATTTATTTTATTTTATTTATTTCTCAAATGTTATAAATAAAATAATATATTGGTTATTTCACCTTGGAATAATATGCCAATTATATTGGTTATTTCACCTTGTAATAATATGCTTATTATATTGGTTATTTATAACATGTGAATAATTTCTCAAATGTTATAAATTTGTATATTATTCCTTTTATTATTAATGAGCATAAGAGAAGCATAA
The DNA here is from genome assembly GCA_031772625.1 of Pinus tabuliformis. NCBI lineage: Eukaryota > Viridiplantae > Streptophyta > Pinopsida > Pinales > Pinaceae > Pinus > Pinus tabuliformis. The sequence continues at coordinate 1,446,380,757 of CM062820.1, forward strand.
ATACCAATGAAATCAAAACCATATAAAACACATATAACCAATATAATAAGCATATTATTCCAAGGTGAAATAACCAATATAATTGGCATATTATTCCAAGGTGAAATAACCAATATAATTGACATATATTGGTTATTTCACCTTGGAATAATATGCTTATTCTATTGGTTATATGTGTTTTATAACCAATAAAAGGAATAATTTGTATATTATTCCTTTTATTATTAACCAATATAATAGAAGAAGTACCAATGAAATAAAAACCATATAAAACACATATAACTAATATAATAAGCATATCATTACAAGGTGAAATAACCAATATAATTGGCATATTATTCCAAGGTGAAATAAATTTTAAATATATTATTCCAAGATGAAATAACCAATATATTTATTTATTTATTTTATTATATTTAAAATTTAAAATATAATAAAATAAATAAAATAATATATTGAGAATTTATATTTATTATATTATTTCAAGGTTTTAAATATAATAATATAATAATAAGCATATTATTCCAAGGTGAAATAACCAATATAATAAATATTTAAAATGCTTATTATATTGGTTATTTCACCTTGGAATAATATGCTTATAATATTGGTTATATTGGTTATTTCACCTTGGAATAATAAGCATATTAGAACAAGGTGAAATAACCTTGGAATAATATTTATTTATTTTAATATAAATAATTGTTAAATAATAACAATTATTTATATTAAATTTATTATTAACCAGCATAATAGAAGCTGAAATACCAATGAAATCAAAACCATATAAAACACATATAACCAATATAATAAGCATATTATTCCAAGGTGAAATAACCAATATAATTGGCATATTATTCCAAGATGAAATAACCAATATAATAATATTTATATTATTATGCTTATTATAATATGCATAATAATAAAATAAATAAATATTATTCCAAGGTTATTTCACCTTGGAATAATATGTTTATTATATTGTTTATATGTGTTTTATATGGTTTTGATTTCATTGGTATTTCTACTTCTATTATGCTGGTTAATAATAAAAGGAATAATATACAAATTTATAACATTTGAGAAATTATTCACATGTTATAAATAACCAATATAATAAGCATATTAGTCCAAGGTGAAATAACCAATATAATAAGCATTTTAAATATAATTACAAGGTGAAATAACCTCATATTGATAATGCAAAATCCAAACCTGGGATGGGACTTCCACGTTCCACCCGATCGTAGAATGGTTGAGCCAAATGTCTCTTTATCCATTCACCCCCGTGCCATATTCCAAGCATGGATGTGGGATCTCATAGAACACATCAATCCAAAACCATCGAGGGCTTTTAGGGACCATCCACCTCAACCCATGAAACAATGATTCCATCCCATGACCACATATTGCAAAACCATCATCAGATTGGTCTCTATCCAAGACTTCTAGGGATTCTAGAGTGTTTTCCCATCCAAGGCTTCGAGGACTATTAACTCAACCTACGACCTTTACCGGGCTCCCAGAGCATTTGTCCAACTAGGGCTTCCAGGACTAGTAACTAAACCCACCAAGAGCTTCGAGAGTGCTTGTCAAATCAAGGCTTTCAAGACTAGTAAATCAACCGAAGTTGTTATAGGGCTTCCAAAATGTTTGTCCAATGAGGGCTTCTAGGACTAATAACTCAACCCAAGCTAGGGAAACATGAGAACCAACGAAAACAAAACAATGAAAGCAAATCCATAATCACCACCCTCCTTGAGCCTTGACCCTTAAGCCTTGATGGGGCCGCAATTGCAACATAAATAAATTCAGAAGGTGGAAAGTAGAAAAGGTGCATCACCGAGGCACATGTTTGTTCCTATCTCTATTTTGTATAGGGCTTATCACTGCGCTATCAATTAGGAGGGAATGAGTCAAAGAAGGGTGTATTATCACCGCAGGGAGTTCTTTGATGATAGTCACTTGCGTGAAAGCGCTTCGCCAAAACTTCAACAAGGAGGGGCCCAAATAATTTAGCACATGAACACGAGAAAAAATGGCAAAAAGAAAAAATCGAAAGATGGCCCCAAGAAAACATGACGCCATGCAATAAGGAACGAGCACACGGATTTGAGGTTAGCGAGCCAAGGCAACCTTACTCATTAAAGAATAGTACCACTCATGGTGGACCTAAGGGGACTTACTTGAATCCCAGCCCCTCCCTAAGGAAAGTGTTGTCCCATTGAGATTAGGTTAGGGAGTGAGGCCAGCCTTGCCTCAAGTTTTTGGTACTAGACTTGAGGGCGCTACCTTGAACCCAACCCCTCCTTGATGGAAGGGTTGTCCCATTAAGTTGAGATTAGGGAGCCAGGGCACTCTGGCCTTCGAAATAATGGTACCACTCGTGTTAGGAGTAACAATGGACCTAAGGGGACCGACTTGACTCCCAACCCATCCTTGAGGATTAGGGTATCCCAAGTTAGGGAACTGGGCTGGCGTGCCTCTCGTATGTGGTACCACACTCAACATGTGGACTAGAGGGGACAGCTTAGAACCCAAGCCCATCTGTCACATGGGTTGTCCTAGGTTAGGGAGCCAGGCCACATTGCCTCATCGGTGTGGTTCCACCCGATCGATGAAGATCATGGGTGGGCCTGAGGGTGACCCGCTCCCAGCCCAATCGGGGAATGGAGTGTCTCTCAATCAGGGGGTGTGAAAATTCCAATACCCTAAAGGGGAAAACTTTTGGGTATGTACTTTTTTGGTCTTGCCCAACACGTTGAAGCCTTGATGGGGCTCGTCCTTGAGCCTTGAGCCTTGAGCCTTCCTTGATCTTTGATCCATCCTTTGTATCATTAATATAGAAAGTTGAAAAGGTACCAAGTCAAAATGGGGCCTTGATGGGGCCCCAATTGCAACATAAATAAATTTGAAAAGGTGCAAAGTCGAAATGGGGCCTTGATGAGAGTAGGAAACTTATCAAAGTCAAAAAGGTGCATCTCCGAGGCACATGTTTGATCCTATCTCTATTTGAGATAGGTCTTATCACTGGGCTATCAATTAGGAGGGAATGAGTTATAGCAGGGTGTATTATCACCACATGGAGTTCTTTGATGATAGTGACTTGCATGGAAGCGCTTCACAGAAACTTCAACTAGGAGGAGCCAAAATAATTGAGCACATGAACAAGAGCAAAAATGGCCCCAAGAAAAAAATGGCCGAATGTAAAAATGGCAACAAGCAAATGAGCACACATTGCGACCCACTAGTTGGGGTCTCGAGCAACTGTCCTCTTATCTAGCTACCAACCTGTTCTCACCTCCGTATTTATCACTTTGTAAATATAGGAAAGTCGATTTTAGTTACCTATTGGTTCATGGCTACCAACCCGTCCCAGTACGGGACTGGTTCAAGATACGAACCCTATCGAGCAACTGAGGTGAGCTCACAACAAGTGGTTGACCACTTCCCATTGCCTTACCCAATGATGGAGTCCTGTTGCCTTACCATAGGTACCATAGATTGTTTTTCAACAACCCTAGGTATAAAACCTCATCCATCTCAAACAACTAAGAGAAATATTTCTCTCTCAATGAAGAGATGCCCAGCTGTTGGTTGTATTATTTCTAGGGAGCAACCATCCCACTATCTTTGCTATCGGGAGTCATTACTCTTAAGGATAGATACCGGCTATTGGTTGTATTATTCTTGGGGAAGTAAGGTCTTGGGTGGAGCCCACGGCCAATTCACCCTAATGTGAGGTAACCTCAGGAGGAGGTGATGGTATTCATAAAGTAAAGAGGGAGTCAAACAGGACACCTGAATGACATTCTGGCTAAGACATCTCCAAGCTAGCAGAGAGATCATAGCCAGCTTCAAGAGGACAAACATGAAACCTAATATGGGATATTGGCTAAGCTATCTCATGAAGCAAGGTCTGAAATCTAAGAAGATGACTTGATGATCCCAAAACTTGAAGGGTGAAACTTTTGGGGTCCCTTGGGGCACCTCGATGGGACCGTCTTACCTCTCTTCGAGAATCCACTCTGAACGGGAAAATGAGAGGGGGTAGGTTAACGGAGTTGAGGTTGAGGTTAGGGAGCTGAGGCAGCCTTGCTCGGTAGTTAGGTTGCCACTGTGTTAAAGTGGGCCCCAAGGGGCCTACCTAGTTGTTCCTCCCAGCCAATCCTTATGGGATGGGGTGTCCCTAGTTAGGGAGCCGAGGGAGTCTTTCCTCATTTACTATGGTGCCACACATGATGGTGGTCGTAAGGGGGAAACCCCACCAGTTCTCCCAACCCATCCTTGTCGGATGTCCCCAGTTAGGGAGTTGATGCATTCTTGCCTTATATTTGGTGGTACCACCATGTGCAGTGGATCTAAGGGCACTAACATGACTACCACCCATCCTTGTGGGATGGGTGTCCCTTGATTCCTTTGGGGGGTCCCTTTGGGGTTGAGGTTAGGGATCAAGGCTACCTTGCCTTAGCTTTGTGGGGCCACCGTGTTTGAGTGGTCCCTAAGGAGAAAACCTTGTTGGTTCTCCTAGCCCATCCTCTGTGGGATGGGTTGTCCCTTGATCCCTTTTGGTTTCTGTCACGATCTCCTTTCATTATACCAACACAACATAAAAAAAAATTTAATCACATAATACCTACCTCTACCTTGAGTTTAATATAGTGCTGTTGACATGACATAACACCTAGTTATAAAGTGTATAATCATTAATCATGGCTATAATCATGCCCATTCGAATTTCTTTTATGATCATGTGTGTAAAACTCGGCACGTTGATGTATGTTTAATGGATGACCCTTGTACATTCATTTGATATGCGGGGTTACACGTCTAACATCGCACCCTCACTTAACTGTACTGAGAGTTGGATGGTACGCATTAACCGAACGCCACTTGGTGAGCGGAGGAGCTTCCAGCTCACTGCCCTGTGGCCAGGTGGCTGTGAACCACGTGAGCGCATGTGACCATACAGGCAGGTTGACCTTCGGTTTACGAGCCATACTCCCGCTTAAACGAACGGCCAAGATCACTCATCCAGATTGAACGGTGTGGATCATTTCTAGGTTTTGGTTGACAATATAACTTGCCGGGTTCTTCGGTTTATGGCTCATTTTCATCAACGCTTCAGCTCTACCTCCGACAGAGCTCTGTCTCTGCAGTCTATTCTCTTGTGCAGGTATGGGTAACCCGTCATGGCCAATCTTCAAGCTTGTTAATGGCTATTCATGTTTTGATTTTTCTGCATCTTATCATGTATGTTACTTACCCGGTCGTGCTAAAACCGTATAACTCGCGCAGGGGTTTGGTCTCAGCGCCACGGTCTTCAGGATATTCGGTGCAGGGTTTGGTTTCAGCGTATGCCTCATCCAAAAGGACTCGAAGTCACACCGCTTACTGCCGGGTAAGCTTGCATTGATTGTATTACCTTAGGGTTTCATGTATTGGAACATTGACAGCTTCATCTGGCCGAGTTTAGGCTCATACCTGTGCTATTGTATCTCAGGTCTGTTCACCCTACTCACAACAGGGTATGGCCTACAGGCGGCTTCCATCCCTGTACTGTAACCATGAATCCCCGTGTGAAGTTGCTCTCTGTTTTACGGCTTCGGCCCTAATGAGGGTTACTGTTTGTTTTTAGATTTTATTCAGTTGTAAAGAGTTAAATAGACCCTTTTTCTTATATGAACAGTACTTCTATATTTGGTTATCCAATCGACTCGTTTTCAACTGCTCTCAATACAGTTATTATTTGTTAACGGATGGCCTACCTTACGGCCTCTTCACAGTAATGAAATCTTATATTCGGAAGCTGTCTATTGATTTGTTCTGGCATTTCCTAGTTCCAGATCCACTTTACATCTGTATTATGTTTTATTAAACGTTTCCGTGCTTTCTATAGTTATGTGTCCATCCTCTGAACTGCGGTCTCAGGGTTTCGTCTTGCTCCTGGATTAATGGGAGCAAGCATCCCTTTTCTTGCCGCATATGTTAAAGAATGGCGTTGTGAACTTATGGTTAGATGTATGCGATACCAGTTCTATGATTCGTTTCTTAATCCATTGTTGCTATTTGTATTTAATGGTCCGCGGCCAATAACTGTAATCTCTTGGTGGTTGATTTTATAAGTTTGTTCATGATGTAAGTTACAAAGGGTTTACTTGTGGTAACCCTTTTTCGCCTATAGACTTCGGTTCTGAGTTTCCTACAGTTTCTATTTAAGCGTATTGCTGTTCGCTGATAAGTTTCTGGTTCCATTTCATGTACTCCCTCGTTTCCTTATATGTAAACGCACTACTGTGATGTATAGGTTTTTGCGTGTATGCTCTCGTTTCTTTATATAAATGCATCACTGTGCTATGTTTAATACATTTTCGGCCACGGCCGCTTCAAGTACATTTCTATTATCATATCGCTCATGAACGATTCTGCTTGTAGCATGTTTACACACCCAGGGTTTAAGTGTAGGGTAATCTTGTTATCGGCTATGATGTTTAATCACTTCTGTCAAAGAATATTTACTTGTTTCCCTACAGCCGGGTGTATATAATATCGTGCACTGTTATATCATTCATTTATTCGGCAGCAGTTGACATATACTACTATTTAAGTTTCTGTATGTTAATGACTAGGGTATTCACAGTCTCCATATATGCGTAAGCTGTAATTTTATTGAAGTTGTACAGGAAACTGACATTCATAATTGTATCAATATTTCCTACTAATACAGTAAATCATTCATCTGCACTACCTAGCTCTCTTCTTAAATAATAAATGAAACACAGACATTCATTCTGGTTACATAATCTACTTTATCAGGTGTACTACACTACCGTAGTGTAATATTATGCTGGCTTTACCTTTTCTTTTCAATTAACAGTTTAAGGTACATACCTGATAGTCTGCTACTGTTGCTTGTTATTCAGCTCCCACCTGTTACAATATAGCTCTTAACCGCCCAACCATGAGATCCACTACACTGGAAATCTCCCCCCGAGCTATCTTGCAGGCCTGCAGCCTCCACAAGACTAGTGCACCACTGTGCTGGTTATCTGATCACAATCAGACTTAACCTTCATTAGGCAATCTGCCCTCTCTGGAATCTTTCCCTGCCTGTTCATCAACAGCCCAGGGTTTTCCTCCCCCAGGACCTTTTCCTTGGGTCAGAGGCAGTTTCTTTTTTTTTCAGTTCCATAACTGATTTTTTCCTTTTAATAGAAAATCCTCCTTTGGGAGGTTGCCAGCATTTCATCATTTCATTCATACACATGTGCAAAAATAATTTCTTATATTTATTTTAAACTCATAATGTCTTTAGTAAAACAAATTATTACTCATAATGTTTTACCATAGTAATTATCTGAAATAACAATTACCGAGTCATTACATCTTCCCCCCCTGGGATTGGACATCGTCCCGATGTCCTTTCTCATTGAATAAATTCGGGTAGGTCTTTTTGAAAGGTTCCTCATCTTCCCATGTAGCCTCCTCAGGACCATAGTGCTGCCACAGCACTTTAATTTGGGTAATAACCCGTTTCCGCAGCCGCACTTCTCTCCGGTCGAGAATGCTCTGCGGTTCGACCAGAACCTCGCCTTCCGGTTCGACCTGCAAACAACCAGCACATAATCAATCTCCCATTAAATAATGCTGCATAATTGAACAACCGTATTGGTTCTTACCCGCACATCTTGCCATTGAATAACATGTTTTGGGTCATATACATATTTCTTTAGAACAGAAACATGAAACACATTGTGAATCCTAATGTGACTGGGTAAAGCTAGTTGGTAGGCCACTGGCCCCACCCTAGCTAAAATCTGAAACGGTCCAAAATATCGAGGAGCCAGCTTGGCGCAACCACTCCATTGTAAGGTACTCCTTCGGGTTTGAATCCTTACAAACACATGGTCGCCAATATTGTATTCTGCAAACCTTCTTTTCCTATCTGCAAAGCTTTTCTGTCTGTCTTGAGCAGCCTTTAAATTTGCTCGCACTCTTTTTACCATATTTTCCATATCCTTCAACATTTCCGGACCCAAACTCAACTTATCCTCCAGTCCACTCCAACTTGAGGGTGTGTGGCACTTTCGCCCATATAAGACCTCAAAGGGGCTTAACTGAGTTGAAGTATGATACCCATTATTGTAGGCAAATTCAACCAAATGCAAATACTCCTCCCACTGTCTCGGCTTTAACATTACATTTGCTCGTAGCATGTCTTCTAACACCTGATTGACTCGCTCGGTTTGACCATCAGTCTGTGGGTGGTACGCCGTGCTGAAATTCAATTGAGTGCCTAACTCGGCAAACAAAGTTCTCCAAAAGGTGGACGTGAATTTCACATCCCGGTCTGATATAATTACCTTTGGCATTCCATGCAAGCGGAACACGTGTTGCATAAAGAGATGTGCAATTTGTACTGCCTTGTAAGTAGACTGCACTGGTATGAAATGTGCTGCTTTACTCAATTTATCAACCACGACCATAATCGAATCATTGCCCTTCTTCGTTCGTGGTAGCCCGGTTATAAAGTCCATGGAAATGGTCTCCCATTTCCATTCCGGAATAGGCAGAGGCTGCAACAGTCCTGCTGGATGTTGATGTTCAGCCTTAATTTGCTGGCATTCCAGACATCTTGCCAGGTATTCCACTACCTGCTTTTTCATTCTTGGCCAGTAGTATTCCTTCTTCAGTGCTGTAACCATCTTTTGGTATCCTGGATGACCAGTGTAATGACTGATATGAAACTCGTCTAAAATCAGCTTCTTAAGGTCACTTGAATCGGGCACATACATCTTTTTATTAAAATACAACATTCCAACATTGTCCAATGTGTACCCTTGTTGTAACTTTTCATTATCAGATTGTTGAACCTGCTGTTTTAGATGCTGATATTCAGAATCATCATTGGCTGCTGTTTTTATCTGTTCAACTAGCGTACTTCGCCACTTACTGGCTGATAGTTCACATAAACAGTGAACCTTTCGGCTTAAGGCATCTGCCACTCGATTTTCTTTGCCTTTTAAATGCTTTATTTCAAAGTCAAATCCGCTTAGAAAATCTGCCCAACGACCTTGCCTTGCATTCAAGGTAGGTTGGCTGAAATAATGCGTCAAACTGTGATGATCAGTTAACAACAGAAACTTCTTTCCAAGAAGATAATGTCGCCACATCTTTAGTGCGTGAATCACAGCAGTTAACTCTAAATCATACGCAGAGTATCTTTGCTCATGTTCTTTTAGTTTCCTGGATTCATATGCTATAACCTTCCCTTCCTGCATTAGTACTCCTCCCACGCCCTCCTTGCTTGCGTCGGTGCACACCACGTAGTCCTTACTAGGATCAGCAATCCTCAGTATAGGTGCAGTGGTGAGAAGATGCTTTAAACGGTCAAAACTCTGCTGACAATCTGCTGTCCATTTGAATATTTTTCCTTTCTTTTGTAAGGAGGTGATAGGATAGGCTATTCTAGAAAAACCTTCTACAAATCTCCGGTAATAACCAGCTAACCCCATAAAAGATCTGATATCAGCAACATCCTTAGGTATAGGCCACTCCATAATAGATTTTATTTTCTCAGGGTCGACCGCAATTCCCTCCTTCGTAATTACGTGGCCCAAGTACTGGATTTCTTCCTTGAAGAAATCACATTTGCTAAACTTAGCATATAACTGATGTTCCCGGAGTGTTTGCAACACCAATCTAAGATGCTCCTCATGTTCCTGTTGGGAACGAGAATATATCAATATGTCGTCAATGAATATCAATACAAACTTGTCCAGAAATCTGTGAAACACGCTATTCATCATGCACATGAAAGTGGCAGGTGCATTGGTCAGCCCAAAAGGTAGCACTACAAATTCGTAGTGCCCATAGCGTGTCCTAAAAGCAGTTTTGGCAATGTCCTCATCCTTAATCCTGATCTGATGGTAACCAGATCGCAGGTCAATTTTGGAAAACAGTTTGGCCCCTTTCACTTGGTCAAAGAGCTCATCTATTCTGGGCAAAGGGTACTTGTTTTTGACCGTAAGCTTATTCAGCTGCCGATAATCTATGCACATGCGCAAAGTTCCGTCCTTCTTTTTTACGAACAATACTGGTGCTCCCCAGGGTGACACACTGGGTCGAATGTACTGTTTGTCCAGCAACTCCTGAAGCTGCATTTTCAATTCTGTTAGCTCTGGTATGCTCATCCGATATGGAGCTCGCGATACTGGTGCCGCCCCCGGTATCAGTTCTATGGTGAAGTCTATGTCCCTTCTTGGAGGCAACCCCGGTACCTCTTCAGGAAAGACATCTGTAAATTCCTGTACCACAGGAATGTCATCTATCGCAGCCATCTTACTCTTCTGATTCGCGTAACCTACTTGTATAGCATAGACCTGACATTTCTTCCGAATGCATTTAGCTAGCTGAGTTGCAGTGATGGGTCGTATCTGAACCGGATGTTTAATTCCCTGCAATTCTTGTTGCTGCCCCAAATCATCCTTATAGTATATGGTCTTGGTTTTACAATTTACCAACGACCAGTGCTTTTCCAACCAATCCATGCCAATAAGAATGTCGTAGGAGCCTAACGGAAGTACATTCAAGTCTGCTGTTACAGGCTGTCCGGCTATGGTGAAAGAACAGTTATTGACTTTAGCTACAACCCGTCTTTTAGCTCCTGTAGCTAACTGGACCAACCATGGGTTTTTGAACTTTTCTGGTGGTAGCTTACAGTGTTCCACTACTTTTGGACTAACATAACTTAAAGTAGCTCCTGGATCAATAAGTATAGCTACAGAAAGGTGGGAAATCTTACCTTCGAATTCTACCATGGAAGGTTGGTATTCTGCCTGTCGGTCTTCTAATGCTGCATTGATCCTTGGTACGCTGCGCGCCACATCCCCGACAGTTGAGGCTTCATGAACTTGAGATATTTGTTCAGTTCTTTTACGCTGCGGACAATTCCTAGCATAATGTGGTCCTTCACATATCCAGCACTGAACTGAAGGTCTGTTCCCTTCACCTTCCGATTTAGCAGGAGGTTCGCTAATTCTGCTCTCACTTGGCTTAGGCCGGAAGGTACTCTTGCTTGTGTTTCTGTTAAGTTGCCCCTTTCCAGCTCCTTTACCACCATCTCTGCGGCTTCCCTTGTTGCTTCCAACAATTCTGCTACCTTTTCTTTCATTCCATTTTCTGTTAGGAACTTCTCCTTTTTGTTTGTTCTGTTGGTAGCAAATTCTAGCCTTCCGAATTGCCTCATCCATAGTCCGGGGATTGTCAAATTCAATCCGTTCCCTTATGTAGGCCGGTAGACTACTCACAAACCTCTGTACCTTAGCCTTCTCCTCTTTAATGTAGGGCACGTAACGAAGCAGTGAGGTGAAACGATTTATAAATTCATCCATGGACTGCTGTCCTAAGCGTAAATCATGGAATTCTCGCGCTTTCTCATCGTAAAAACGCTCAGTTAAATACCTTTCCTTAAAATATTTCTGGAATTTCTCCCAGGTTATACTCTGCTCACCTACTCCCTTCACAATCTTGATTTCTTCCCACCATAAGGTGGCCTTGCCTTGCAGCTGGAAGATAGCCAGCCGTGCCTTCAGATTTTGGTCATATTCATAAAGTTGGAAGTATTTATTAATATTGATCAACCAGGCTTCTGCTGCTTCTTCCTGTTCTCCATCAAAGAGTGGAGGTTTGATTTTTCGGAATTCTCCCTGTAACTCCACTTTCTGCCTCTTGGAAATTTGTTGTTCTTGTACATTATCAGAATGATCTTCCTGCTCCTCAGAAAGCCCAGGTGCATAATCTCGTTCCTCCATGCCCCGTTGCTGCTCTGCACTAGGGCTGGCCAAGGGTGGGTTTTGTTTATCTGACAAACTCTTTAATATCCTTTCTTGTTCTACAGTTAAGCGGGCATTATCCTCTCGCAGGCGCGCCATCTCTCCCTTCAGCTCCTGAACAGTTTGCAATATTGCTTGATTGGTACTTCGTGTCTCAGCACCAAGCTGTACCCACACTCCTTCATTTCCCGGAGGGCTGCCGCCAGCTCCCGGCATTTCTTCCATCTTCTTTTACTGTTAACAGGTAACTGTCTTTATTTGTTTCTCCTGATAGTACACAAGAAGGACAATTAATTACTTGTTACTGTGTAACTTTTTCATTTAGTTCCTGCTGTCCCAAAGGCCACAGTTTGGAAACTTCAGCTCCGATACCACATTGTCACGATCTCCTTTCATTATACCAACACAACATAAAAAAAAATTTAATCACATAATACCTACCTCTACCTTGAGTTTAATATAGTGCTGTTGACATGACATAACACCTAGTTATAAAGTGTATAATCATTAATCATGGCTATAATCATGCCCATTCGAATTTCTTTTATGATCATGTGTGTAAAACTCGGCACGTTGATGTATGTTTAATGGATGACCCTTGTACATTCATTTGATATGCGGGGTTACACGTCTAACATCGCACCCTCACTTAACTGTACTGAGAGTTGGATGGTACGCATTAACCGAACGCCACTTGGTGAGCGGAGGAGCTTCCAGCTCACTGCCCTGTGGCCAGGTGGCTGTGAACCACGTGAGCGCATGTGACCATACAGGCAGGTTGACCTTCGGTTTACGAGCCATACTCCCGCTTAAACGAACGGCCAAGATCACTCATCCAGATTGAACGGTGTGGATCATTTCTAGGTTTTGGTTGACAATATAACTTGCCGGGTTCTTCGGTTTATGGCTCATTTTCATCAACGCTTCAGCTCTACCTCCGACAGAGCTCTGTCTCTGCAGTCTATTCTCTTGTGCAGGTATGGGTAACCCGTCATGGCCAATCTTCAAGCTTGTTAATGGCTATTCATGTTTTGATTTTTCTGCATCTTATCATGTATGTTACTTACCCGGTCGTGCTAACACCGTATAACTCACGCAGGGGTTTGGTCTCAGCGCCACGGTCTTCAGGATATTCGGTGCAGGGTTTGGTTTCAGCGTATGCCTCATCCAAAAGGACTCGAAGTCACACCGCTTACTGCCGGGTAAGCTTGCATTGATTGTATTACCTTAGGGTTTCATGTATTGGAACATTGACAGCTTCATCTGGCCGAGTTTAGGCTCATACCTGTGCTATTGTATCTCAGGTCTGTTCACCCTACTCACAACAGGGTATGGCCTACAGGCGGCTTCCATCCCTGTACTGTAACCATGAATCCCCGTGTGAAGTTGCTCTCTGTTTTACGGCTTCGGCCCTAATGATGGTTACTGTTTATTTTTAGATTTTATTCAGTTGTAAAGAGTTAAATAGACCCTTTTTCTTATATGAACAGTACTTCTATATTTGGTTATCCAATCGACTCATTTTCAACTGCTCTCAATACAGTTATTATTTGTTAACGGATGGCCTACCTTACGGCCTCTTCACAGTAATGAAATCTTATATTCGGAAGCTGTCTATTGATTTGTTCTGGCATTTCCTAGTTCCAGATCCACTTTACATCTGTATTATGTTTTATTAAACGTTTCCGTGCTTTCTATAGTTATGTGTCCATCCTCTGAACTGCGGTCTCAGGGTTTCGTCTTGCTCCTGGATTAATGGGAGCAAGCATCCCTTTTCTTGCCGCATATGTTAAAGAATGGCGTTGTGAACTTATGGTTAGATGTATGCGATACCAGTTCTATGATTCGTTTCTTAATCCATTGTTGCTATTTGTATTTAATGGTCCGCGGCCAATAACTGTAATCTCTTGGTGGTTGATTTTATAAGTTTGTTCATGATGTAAGTTACAAAGGGTTTACTTGTGGTAACCCTTTTTCGCCTATAGACTTCGGTTCTGAGTTTCCTACAGTTTCTATTTAAGCGTATTGCTGTTCGCTGATAAGTTTCTGGTTCCATTTCATGTACTCCCTCGTTTCCTTATATGTAAATGCACTACTGTGATGTATAGGTTTTTGCGTGTATGCTCTCGTTTCTTTATATAAATGCATCACTGTGCTATGTTTAATACATTTTCGGCCACGGCCGCTTCAAGTACATTTCTATTATCATATCGCTCATGAACGATTCTGCTTGTAGCATGTTTATACACCCAGAAGTGTAGGGTAATCTTGTTATCGGCTATGGTATTTAATACACTTCTGTCGAAGAGTTATTTACTTGTTCTCTACGACTGTTGTGTATATGATATCGTTCACTGTTATATCAATCATTTGTTCGGCAGCAGTTGACATATACTACTATTTAAGTTTCTGTATGTTAATGACTAGGGTATTCACAGTCTCCATATATGCGTAAGCTGTAATTTTATTGAAGTTGTACAGGAAACTGACATTCATAATTGTATCAATATTTCCTACTAATACAGTAAATCATTCATCTGCACTACCTAGCTCTCTTCTTAAATAATAAATGAAACACAGACATTCATTCTGGTTACATAATCTACTTTATCAGGTGTACTACACTACTGTAGTGTAATATTATGCTGGCTTTACCTTTTCTTTTCAATTAACAGTTTAAGGTACATACCTGATAGTCTGCTACTGTTGCTTGTTATTCAGCTCCCACCTGTTACAATATAGCTCTTAACCGCCCAACCATGAGATCCACTACACTGGAAATCTCCCCCCGAGCTATCTTGCAGGCCTGCAGCCTCCACAAGACTAGTGCACCACTGTGCTGGTTATCTGATCACAATCAGACTTAACCTTCATTAGGCAATCTGCCCTCTCTGGAATCTTTCCCTGCCTGTTCATCAACAGCCCAGGGTTTTCCTCCCCCAGGACCTTTTCCTTGGGTCAGAGGCAGTTTCTTTTTTTTTCAGTTCCATAACTGATTTTTTCCTTTTAATAGAAAATCCTCCTTTGGGAGGTTGCCAGCATTTCATCATTTCATTCATACACATGTGCAAAAATAATTTCTTATATTTATTTTAAACTCATAATGTCTTTAGTAAAACAAATTATTACTCATAATGTTTTACCATAGTAATTATCTGAAATAACAATTACCGAGTCATTACAGTTTCACTTTGGGGGGTCCCTTGTCCCTTGATCCTTTTGGGGGGGGTTGTTCCATTTGAAACACTAAAGGGTGACAAAAATGGTGGTGTACTTTTTTGGCTATCAAAGAAATGACAAGGCAAGGAAATCCACTATCTATCCTGACCATCATCCATGCCAATGATAGATCACAACCAACAAGCCACATGCATATGCCATGCATGCAAAAACTAGTGATGAAAACATACATGCAACTTAGTACCTGCAAGAAAATTTTGTTGTAGTTGTTGATCCGGTATCATCTTGTGCTTTCCTACTCTTCCTTTGCCTTCTTTCTCCAAAAATCCAGGTCTGCCACACCCTCCAATATTTCTCCAAGAAATATCTAAGTATCAAAGAGTATGAGAAAGAGAGAATAATGAGAGAGCTCTAAAATTGAACTGACAAAAGGTTACCAACTGATCCAGTGGTGCAAGTAACTTCTTAGTGTGACACAAACAATTCCTCTAGCCTGAGAAAGTCGTTCTAGCCACAAACAAACAATCTATGGAAAAATTCCTTAAGCTAGAATCAAATAAGAGGGCCTATCTCTTAGAACGCTAGTTTGCTTGGTGATGATCCTGCTTCCTTACTCCAGCTACTTTTCGTTTCCTTCCTTTCAATACCTGTAACAAGAAAACAAACAACAACAACAAACATGATAGCATACAAATTGCATTCATCCTACTTAATAGGACAAGGAACATTAAGGGATCAAATGTAATATAACACTTCAATGTAGGAAATCAATCAATAGTTGTATTCATATAACTTCAGAAAGAGATTACAACCAATGCCTTGACGTTGCTGGTCTCCTCTGACGTATCCGTGTCCCCACACTTCGCTAGCATATCATGGATAGACACAACAATGGAAGTTTTAAGGCTTCTTCCCTTTAGTATCAAACCAAACCAAACACAGTATTCTCCCTCAAACATAAACTAGAGAGCTACAAGCTATAGATGTCTTGTTGATTATTCAAGCTCCAAAAATACTAAGACTAAAACTACTATACAAAAAACTAGTTTAGCTTATGAAAGGAGGGGTTTATATAGCTTTGATGGAGGGGAGATGGTTCTTGTTATCATGGGAGAGAAATTATCTCTTGGGTTTATTCCATCCTAATAGGGAAAAGGAACCCACACTGACTTCCTCGGCTCCATCTAACCCAACCATTTACCGGACTTCCATTATGAAGCTTGTAGACCTGGAAGCTTCGACTCCATATTTAAAAAACTTGCCAAAAGAGGATTGGTGTGCTTGAGACAAGGCCCAGTAGCACTGATTGATGCTAGTCCTAGTGTTAAACTCTAGAGATCATCATGGGGAATGAAATGGTCACTAGCGTCAGTCTTGTAAACTAGGGTAAAAGGAAGATTCTTGGGAAATAATGTGAAAGGGAATTGTTATGCTCATGAAGCGAGACATAATGGGAGTTTCTTCATGATGGGAAAGCATGTAGGGCTCATTGTAGAGGTCCTCCAGGATCATGGAATGGGGATTACAAGGACAATGATAAAATGTTATGTAACAGATGCCCCTTAAAGCGTGAAGGCCGAACTAGAGTGAGGGGTGAAATACTTTAAAGGTAGATGTGGGGAATCAGAGTCTGTTGTTGGAAAACATGTAAGGAAGCATACATGTACATATCTAAAATCTAATAGTCATGTTTGATAAAAATGAGAAGCATATAAAGTACATCAATCTATGGTATAAGCATAGCTATCCATAAAAAAAATATCATGTGCATGGATTCTCGGCATGGGCGTAGCCATCTGACTGGCGGGATCATATAAAATAGATCCATGGTATGGCTGCAGCCATCCATCTAAAGAATCATGTAGAATGACTCATTACTCCTTGCAATACTTTGTAATCTAAGCCCAGGATCTTGCTCTCTAACACGACCCGATCAAAGTACAAATTCTAACATGTGAATAAATGTGTTGAAGTTGAACGTGTTAAAAAGTTATTTGATTACCGATCAATGATGTGAACCATTAACAAGTGCAAGAGGAAACACCAATAATGACAATGGCTCTCAAGGTACTAACAACACAATCCACGAAATGTCAATAAAGGAACTGAATTCAAACACCTGCGAAATCATTCGATTGAAGGCCAATGATGAGAACCTATCATTGAGTGCAAAGAACATTCCATTGAGGTATGCAAGCTCTAAGGTAATGGAAAGAGTTTCTAGATCAACTTCCTAGATAATGAGCTGAAGTCAATAGGAAGCGATCTGCTAAACGAAGGTCATAATGAATCCTTTATCATCGACACAAAATGGGAACACAATGAATGAGAGTAATCCAAGATGATCAGACAATGTACAGGTAGGAAGAGTTCTTTTGAACATATGGATGATACGACTACAGAGTTTGACAACATTTGACATCATAGGATCAAAGGTCATGGTGATGTGGTAGAGATCATATGAGAGATTTTTAAAATGGATAACCCAAAACCCAGGGAGGAAAGTGAAAGAGTGAGGATGTCCCAAAACCAGACATGAACAACAGATGAGTGCCAATGTTCGAGAGTGACAAGCTACCTCAAGTGAATATAACTGGTGAAATACTTCAAATTTCCCCTCACCATTTTTGGCGATTACCCTAATTATTTTTACACAAGCTTGATGGGGATAACATATGCTTGTAATATAAGTCCATCCTTTAGATGGATCCTTCCTACTAAGTTTTATGAGCGCTAGGAAGGAGTATCTCGGCCTCACCATAATGACAAGTCCTATGTCGTTTAATCTTTTAACAAGTCTGACAAATGGGTAACTTGATATCCTTTTCGTATATAGGGAGTCTAAAAAAGACATGGAAAAGAAAACTGCAAAAGGTCCCTTTTCGTACATTTGTGTCTCTCGAGCCCGAAAAGGTAAAAAGGAAAACTTGAGAGAACTGCTTGACCATTTCAGTTAAGGAGTACCTTTTTCATAAATAGTTTATCCTAGTCCGAAAAAGGGGTAAACGTATACTGGGTAAACGACGTTTCATAGCCTTTAATGAGTTCAAAAATGACAATATCTCGAAAGCCTTTTCATGTTTTAAGAGTCGAAAAGGAGCTGAAAGCAAACCCCCTATTTTATTCTTATTAATGAGTCAAAAAAAGGGAAAAAAACACTCAGCAATGTTTTCATCTTTTACGAGTCAGAAAAGAGCTTAAAGGTGACTCATCTTGGAGGAATGAGTAGTATGAAGGGTAGCAACTAGTTCCAGCAATGGAGGAACTGCTCAAAACATGTAATGGTCAAGAGGCTCGCTAATAAAACCACTCATTGCTGCAGTTCCTCAGGAAAGGAAAAAACAACCAAGTGAAAGCATATGATCGGCCAAAGAGATGGTGGATATGGAATAAAACAACCGAGGCTCATCTAGAAAAAATAAAATGATTAAAATGGCAATAACATGATGTAAATCAGGCATGTGTTCATTTTTACACAAGCTTGAACCATGGAGAACTCTGCTTGGATTTAGTTTCATGTTTACACAATCTTGAAATGAAAAACTATGCTTGAGATAAGTTTTCATTCCCCTAGCATAATGTCTCTATTCGAGGTACATGCCCTGCAAGCTTCATTTCATTCAACTAGGTGAATGGAATGAAGGTTCACTTTTGAGATCCAAGAAAGACTCGACTGGGATTTTACGAGATCTTAATCAATGACTCGAATTGGAAAAGGGAGGTGCTTCATTTTTAAAAGACCTATCCTCGAGACCCTTGTTTCATTTTTTAACGAGCTTGACACAAGACAAGGAACTATGTTCGCAATACCTGATTCATTTTTTAACGAGGTTATCACGCGACAAGGAACCATCCTCATGACTCCTTGATTCATTTTTTAATGAAGTTGACACAAGACTAGGAACTATCCTCACGATGTTTGTTCATGACCCATAAGAGAACATGGCTCCCAAAAGGTCTTCACTAGATGGACGAACCACACTTTGGGAGGAATACATGTCATTTGGTACCAAAGATAGATTGAGTTCCAATGCCCCCAGTACATAATGTACAATACCATCTGTGTGAACATCGATAGATGCAGAGATGGAATGGGTAGCCAGATAATTGACCTATGGCGATGAAGGTACTGATTGCAAACAAGAGCCGATAGGGGATGATGGTTGCAAAGGAGGTGCTTGGTGACCAACGAATGGCAATTGATCAATGGTCACAATTCTCCCTTTGTGTGGAAAAAAAACCACATGGAAAAGTGAAGAAACAAGAGCTCCCACGAAATAAACATAGTCATGTCCAAGGAGAAGATTGAAATCTAAGGTACCTTGGACTACTATCATTTCTATATAGACATTTTTCCTCCCAAAGTAATAGGGAACTTCGGAAGGACCGCCAAGGGTTGATTGGTTACTCTGTTGAAAGCCAACAGATTCTGAGTGACAGGCACAACCTGTGGGGAGACAAAGCTTTCCAAGTAGTAGAAGATATGATGCTAACAGATGTGCCTGCATCCAATATAGTTCCATGTAGTGCCATATTATAGGCTTGTACAATGATCTGGAAAGGCACATAAGATGGAAGGCAGAAAGTAGTCAATTGAATCCAATCAAAAGAAACGACAGAACTACAAGGTGAGGGTATTGTATAATTGTCCCCACGCCCTGCAGGAGAAGGAGAAGGACTCTCTTGAAAAACTAGGATGGGAGGGTCACTTTTTGATTCATGAGAATCTAAGGAGATGAGAAGAACATCAGCAGTATGATCACTACTCTCTTCAAGAATAGAGTGAACAACTCAAGGCAGAGCCAATTCGACACTCATTTTGACCAATGGCTGGTCGAGAATAGATACAAGAGAGTCATGCTCAGGAAGACAAGGATGGGCAAGAGATAAATCCAAGTCAATCTCTTTACCAACTAGGAGAGGGTTAGAAGAAATCATCTGATAACCAACAGGAAGTTCGTTTTGAGGTGCTGTAAGGTTTTCCAAAAGTTTGGAAGGTTTATCAATAAGAGGACAAAGGTGAAGAATATTCTCTCCATCACATAACCTACAGGGGAATTTAATTTTCCCTTCTTCTTACCATCACTAGCTAAGGGTGTAGCATCGACATGATCTCCATAGGTTGACTAGGATGGTTGATTCAGGTCTTGAGACCATACCTCTAAGACTCTGGGAATGCCAAGACGGTCTCGAAGGAGATGGTCGCCCTTACACAACCTGTAAGGTAATTTGACTTTCCGTGGAGGATCAGAAGGTTTGTCTATAGGAGGTGCATTTGGAGTAATAGATGCATGGTTGACCTCTCTCTTATATGACTTCTTCTTCTTCTTCATATTCTTCTTCTTATTCTTAGCATCCTAGTTACTGGATTTCAAACTTTCACTGGGCGAAGTAGAAGAGGAAGGTGAAGAAATAGGGGAATAAGGTGAGAGGTCAAACTTAGAATCAAAATGATGTGGTTCAAATGAAGGAGATGGTGGGTAGGATTTGGGACACTTGGGACCACCGAGGTCGAAAATAACTAGACAAGTAATCCAATGGTTAACCCAGGGAGGGACAACGATGCCATATAATGAGCATCAGTGTTTCCAAAAGAAGGAAAAGTACCAGGATTCCCACTCGAGGGGAATCCTTGACTGGTAGGCTCTAGAAATGTTGCCATTGGAATCGACCCTAAGGAATTACTATGGAAGATAACTTTAGCCATGAATATTTCGTGGGATGTTAATTTTAAAACACTGAAACAGAGCTTTTTCTTTTCATGTTTTAAGAGTCGAGAAAAGGGAAAAAGATGACTCTAGTCTCCTTCAGTTTAACAAGATCGAAAGGACAAGTGATTGATGATATTTTAAATTTAAAGAGTCAAAAAGACCAAAATGACTACTCTGGATGATATAGGCAAAAGGATTACCAAGTAATCGTGAATTGTAGAATACCTCCTGGCGAACTGAGAAGTACATGCAGACAATCTGCCCGAATGTTGTGTTTGATGTATCATGTTTACAAGGCGGTAGACTCGGCTTCAAATAGATAAAGGATTGTAGACCTATTGGGGTCTTCTTTTATATACTCAATGGTACAGGGAGAAAAAGTCCATACTAGCGCTATCTAGTGCTGAAGTGAACAACAACTACTAGGTTTAAAGTAGCTAGAACACGTCTGTAGCGTAGACCTCTAAATATAAGTGTTAAGTTTCACTGCTTCCTTAGGTTAATTCAATAGATTTTAATAGTTGATCTTGAATTAGGTTTTAATTACAAGGCCCCACTGTTGTCAACTAAAAAAACTCCTACATGCAACTATATGAGAAAGGAAATCTTTGTCTTAGATGAATGTTAACACTAATTGAGAGATAGAGAACACACAATCAAAGCAACAATCAAAGACTAAAATATTTGACTAATAAATCTCCAAAATGCACTAAATCTTCCTATTGAATGCACTTCAACTAGTCCTTTTAACAATAAAGAGAATTCATTTGTTTTTTGAATACAAATGATGATGCGACAAAAGTCTTCAATGATGCTAGCTAATGTAACATATTGATTCAACAAACTATAATGATGTATTCTTCAATGGAATGATAACATGAATCTTTCACAAACACTTCAATGAAAATTTTTCAAAACAATCAACATCAATCAAATGGAAAGCACAAAAAGAGAATTCCTTCCAAACCAATGATGCAATGATTCAATCAAGAACAAGATGAGCAATGTAATCTATGCCCAAAAAGAGACACTTAATCAAGAGAAGAACAAATGAAACTTTTCAAACTTGTTTAATTGAAATCAAAGTGATAAAAGGACTAAAAAACAAAAATGCATGGAGCAGCTAACCAACAACTTGACTTGATGAGAACAAAAATAGCTGAATGGATGATGATCTAGATTCCCTAGGGCCGAAAACCATCCAAAG
Source organism: Pinus tabuliformis (assembly GCA_031772625.1). Lineage (NCBI taxonomy): Eukaryota > Viridiplantae > Streptophyta > Pinopsida > Pinales > Pinaceae > Pinus > Pinus tabuliformis. The sequence continues at coordinate 1,446,402,689 of CM062820.1, forward strand.
ACTCAAAAAATCAAGTAAAAGAAGGCAAACCAAACAAGCACACAAACCAAGCCAATGAAGCTTTCCAGTCAGGGAGAACACAGGAAAAATGAGCTAAGAGGCATAAATTAAGAGGGCAAGACACACTGGTTATGTTCCAAGAGAAACCCTTATCTTCACTTACAAGAATCAGCGCGATTGCCTAACTAACAACAAGCGCTAATCGACACAACTGACCAGACTACAACTAGTGCTAATAGGTCTGATTGGTGTGACTGTTTGGCCAAAAGGAGTGTTGATCAAGGGATTCAAGAAAAAAATAAAAAATTTCAAAGGACAAAACTAGACATGTCACTGTAAATTTCAGGCTCAGAGTAGCAAACCAGGCAAAGCAGAGAAAACTAAAGGGAAATGGTGATACTAGAAAAGTTCACACAAAACCATAAATGACAATCAATCAAACAGAAGGATTGGCTCCCTAGTATGGTCTCCAATTTGTGGTGCAGGTAAATTCTCATCATGGACACAAACAATTCCTCTAGCTTGAGAGACCGGGTCTAGCCATAAACAAACAATATATAGAAAACTTCCTTAAGCTAGAAACAAATAAGAGTGCCTACCTCTTAGAATGTTATTCCTCTTGGTGATGATCCTGCTTCCTTACTACAACTACTTTTCATTTCCTTCCTTCGAATACCTGAAACAAGCAAACAAACAACAACAACAAAAGTGATAGCATAGAAATTGCCTTCAACCTACTTAACAGGTCAAGGAACATTAAGCCGTCAAATGTAAGATAACACTTCAATGTAGGAAATCAATCTATAGTTGTATTCATATAAGTTCAGAAAGATATTACAACCAATGCCTTGATGTTGTTGGTCTCCTCCAACATATCCGGGTTCCCACACTCCTGCTAGCATCTCATGGATAGCCTCCACAATGTAAGTTTTAACGCTTCTTCCCTTTAGTCCCAAACCAAACAAAACACACTATTCTCCCTCAAACATAAAGTAGAGAGCCACAAGCTCCAAAAGTACTAAGATTGAAACTACTATCCAAAAAAGTAGTTCAACTTGGGAAAGGAGGGGTTTATATAGCTTTGATGGAGGGAGATGGTTCCTCTTATCATGGGAGAGGCCTTATCTCTTGGGTTTATTCCATCCTAATAGGGGAAAGGAACCCCAACTGTCTTCCTCAGCTCCATCCAGCCTAACCATTTACTGAACTTCCATTACGAAGCTTCTAGATGTAGAAGCTTCAACTCCATATTTAAAAAAATTGCCAAAAGGGTATCGACACGAATGATACAAGGCTTAGTAGTGCTGATCGGTGCCAGTTCCAGTGTTAAACTTTGCAGATCAGCGCGGTGGATGAACTCGTCATTAGTGTCGGTCTTGTAAACAGTGGTAAAAGGAAGATTATTAGGAAATGATGCAAAAGGGAATTATTCTGCTCATGAAGAGGGACATAATGTGAGTTTCTTCATGATGGGAAAACATCTAGGGTTCACTGTAGAGGTCCTCCAAGATCGTGGAATGGGGAGTACAGGGATAGTGACAAACTGCTGCGTAATGGATCCTCAGATTAATTTTTCTAAATGATGCCTCTATTTTCTTCATTTTCCATTATTTTCCTTCATTTTCATCCTCACATGCAACCTGTGACCTTTCACCTCCATTTTCTCGTAATTTCCATTATTTTCATAAATAAATGTGCCACATTTGAATTTTTCCTTTCCAAAGACTTATCCATTGCCTTTCCCAATTTCATTAGCCATTAATAGCCAAATGAACACCCACACTAAGATGTCTTGCCCAACATTCAACTTGGAATAAGTGTCCCATAAACCATTCTTATTATTTTTTTCTTTATTAACATTTATTACATCGAATTTTCACCATGGCTATTATACTAAGAAGGAGGGAATCTAAAATTTTAATATTTTTGGAGCAAGAAAAATCCTTCATCACTTCAATATTTTGTGGACATATGCATACACCATTATGACTAATAATACGGCCCAGATATTCCACTTTAGGGATACAAATATCAAATTTGGACTACATAACAAATCCTTGATGATTAAAAAGTAATTTTAAGGCTTGATCCATATAACATGGGACTACTATGTTTTAATTTAGATCAATATGTTATAATTAAAGACAATGATGGAAAGACATACAAAGAGTTTAAATATTTTGTTCATTATATTTTGGAATGTGGATGTTTCATTGTGAAGTCCCATGGAATGACCAACTCATAATGGCCTTAATGATTGCAATAGTTTTCTTAGGAATATCCACCACTTTCATAATAATTTCATGATAACTTAAGTGTAAATTAAATTTGGTTAATAATTGAGCATCCTAAAGATCATCTAAAAGTTCACAAATAACTAAAATGCTAAATTTATGCATAAATGTTAGTTTTTCAATGCTTGAAAGTTAGGAAATATGCTCCAAGTTCCACATTCCTTGAAGAACATGACCATTGGTGAAGATTAAAGGTTCATACTAGGGAAGATGACACTTGTGGCTAGCTACACCCAAGATATATTTTCTATTTCATTATTTTGGGAAAATCAATGATGACAAGGAATACATTATGTGTGATGTTACTTGGTATGAGTAGAATAGAATGAGCATACTCACCTTCAGAGGGTCATAATCCTTAGTGAGTGTCAAATATGGATTCTTCTTTGTTGAGGATTAACTTCATGTTATGATGAATGGGTTGACATGGTGTCTTAAAGGCTTGAAAGGGATGGAATGAAGAAAAAATTCCTAAATGATCTATTACACAAATATTTTCAATATAGTGGGACTTAATGATATTTAGAGAAGTAGACGTAGTTCTTTTGAAAGTGTAGTTATGAACCTCTTGCTAGAAACTCATGTATAGCTCATGAAAATCAATGGTTATGGGACCTGATTTATTCAAGCATTGAGCACCGAAGACAATAACACAACCAATTATTTAAATAGAAAACATTTGGATCTTTAGGGAACAATAATCCATTTGAAACCTTAAATTATCATAACAACAAGCACACTTCATAGAACCTCCATTATCAATCGTTATTTTCAAGTTGTTAAAAACATGCATGTACACATGTGTTCCTTGGGAGACACATTATGAATGAAGTTATGGGTGTCATCAATATCACTAAAACGATGGTTTTGTGATATTTTCTATAGAAAATCAATTTTAGGGTTCAGTGAGTAGGAATATTAATAAAGGCATGCAAATAAATCATTGGGGAAATTCTTACTTCTAAATTGGACCTCCTAACGAAAATAATAATATAATAGTTAAAATAATAAAATAAGAGTTATGATGTTTTAAAGAAAAGGAAATGAAACTATTTGTTTATTACATTTTAAGCTTATCTCCTTCTAGCTTTACTCACATGCCAATTGTAGAAACCCATTGGATGTATAGTTAATTTTTTCATCGAATGGGTTTCTAAAGTTGACATCTTTAATTATGCTTCCATCGAGTGTCTATACTTGACATCTGAGTAAACTCTTAATAAGGTAAGAAAAAAGTAAAATTAAAAAGACTAGTTTTCTTCTTTTCATTCCAAAGTGTTCACCCTTGTTGTTGACATAATCATCTTGAATCTTATTGGTTTTTGTCAAATTGGTTTTGCTTTTTAAGGTCCATCTTTAACCTCAAAATTCCCCTAATGATGAGGTTCAACATCCTATGAATTAGGGAGAGGAATGCCTTCAATATATGGATCAAAGACCTTTTGGGGTACAACTTCGAATTCATCATTAGAAATATTTTTTAAAATGAGGATAAAGAGTTAGTTTCTCCATAGATTTATGCTTGGTGAAATATTTCTCGTTCATTATAATAGAGGCATTTAAGTTAACATTCTTCAATTTCTTCGCTAGTTAACATGTGGACCTTGAGAGGTGAAGAGAGAATTTTGGATGGAAAAAGAATGGGATGGGGCAGAAGAATAACTAGGGAACTTTTTAATTGGGTATTAATAATATTTTAGGATTCTTAGGATCTTTGAGAACCCTCTTACCAAGTAGTAGGATGATAAATTAAGCCATGTGTGCATATATTTTCTTTTATACCATCAATAAAACATCACTTAAAAGAAATTATTTGACACATCCTTGGTGTAGATGGAAAACTACTCAAATCTATATGTGAAATCATTGATTGTATCAGATTAATTAAATTTCGTAAATCATCGCAAATAATGAGTGTCTACTTCAAAGCTTGCATAGAGATTAAAGAAAAATTATGTCGAAACGATATACCCCCCATGAGATTTCTTATCACAATGCTAATATTTCCAATGTTTAAGATCTATATATAAGACACCCATGGAATGTTTCGTCAAGTAATCTAAGATTCCATGTAAGTAAGGTTCCATTTAAGTGACCCACCTTATGCGGTCATACTCATTAATTTTTTTGATATAAATTTTAGGAATTCTTTGCCACATGTTAGTTAGTTGATCATGAACATGCAAGGTGGAGTTATTACCACTACAACTCGATGATTCAAACCCTTAATTTTGAGGAGGAAATTCCTGCCATTAGTAGCCTAATTAATATAAAGTGACGATCTTATTTTTCTTTACCATGAGTATGGAAATTTGGTCCAGTATTGAAATGTCTAGCTTGGTTAGCTTTTTAGGGTTTTTGTTTATATTTTTCTAAGAATTGGTGGTTGCATTCTATATTGTGTTTTAACTCATCATATAGTGTTTCTATAGTGGATACTTTACTATAAAGGTACACATATTAAGCAGTAACCAAAGATGCGGTTCAACAAAAAGGGTTACTAGAGAGTGGAACCATTATGATCAACATTTCATCCCATGTATTTTGAGATAGATGCCTAGTAATGGGGTGTGTGGGTTTTGGTAAATGACTTAATATATAGTGCTACCATAACAATTAACTTGGAACAATTATTCTATTTTGATACGTCTCAAATAAGGGTGCATGTAGGACCTTTAATTTTGTTTATTAGCTACTTCAAGCAGAGTTGTGCATTTGCTTGAATATTACTACACTACTACAATTCCTAAATTATCGATATTGCAATTTGAGTGGGAATTGTATATACTAGCAATAAAGGACATGGTTTCAAAGGTCCTAAGAACAAGGGAAATTTTAGGTTTTATAACTCTTCGATCTACATGAAGTGTCAAAAAATAGTACTCATTTGAATCTCTTAGGGCACCAACTAAGGAGGCTCAATTGTGCCCGTAACCACACTACACAACTACCTAGTTAGTAGAGAATACTCTTCTGAAGTTCTATTCATGGTGGACTATAATAGACATTTTATTATATTATTGAAAGCTATTTTTAAGTAAGTTGAGGAACTTCGAATATACCTTAGGGCATGTGGAATTGAAATTCCTTATATAGATGTTGTTTGATGCATTACTACTTAAAGGAGTACTAAGACTAGTTATAAGGGTGTCCAAACATACGAAACCAATTTTATTTCTTATGTGTATCCTTCTCGTGTGATAGATTTACCCATTGAACAACATCTATCTCTCTCTCTCCCATATGTATATATATATATATATATATATATATATATATATATATATATATATATAATTCTTAACTCATGAAACTTCTATATTTCTACTTGTATTCTTCCTTGTTAGTAAATTTGAAATAATATACCATAACAATATTTGCAACGAAAATGGCAAATTATAACAATAATAGAGAATTTTGAAAAAACTAAAATACCATAAATAATAATAATTTTTTTGATAAAACTGATGTTTACTTAATTGTTTGAAGATACAATCTCTAATTAAATAAAGATCCAATCACAATATACTATTGTGTGTGAAGAAAAAAAGTAAAATAAAAGTATAATGTAATATCACGACTTCTTGAAATTCGTGAGTCCACGACGATGGTTTTGGTTTTGTGGTTTTCGACTCATGATTTTCATAGCACATGGTATTGTGTCAATAATATTTATCTAGGTTATTCAATGAGATACTATTTATATCTACTATTTGTTAGACAGTAGGTGTGTGGGTGAGAAGGAAAGAGGGTTGGAGCTGAGGAGAGGAAGCCCAAATATTTGTAAGTTTTTATTTAATAGTAAAGCTAAAGATCTATTTCCCTGTGTCTTTTCCCATTTCAATTTTCCACATAAGTTTGTTGTTTATTTTGGTTGTATGATTTTATTGCACATGTTATTATTTATATCCACATAATTTCTTTAATAGATTTGATTCGACATTATAATTATTAGATTTGTTTTTAATTATTGAAATACAAAATTAAATTTATTAACAAATCTCTCTCTCTCTCTCTCTCTCTCTCTATATATATATATATATATATATATATATAATTTGTTAATAAATTTAATTTTGTATTTCAATAATATATATATATATATTTAACAAATATATATATATATATAATTTGTTGACTGATTTATCAAGGAGTGGTGTTAGAGGAAGGTTCTTGTTGGAGATTTACTTTGAGTAGGATTCATTTATAGGTGGTTGATATGGAGTCACTCATCAGTATTGCACAACTTATTGGGATGAATTTCACAATATGGAGGTTGAACATGGAAGATATATTGACATTGAAAGCTCTACACCAGGGAATTGAGGGTAAATCAAAGAAACCCTCATCCATGAATGATGAAGATTCAAAGAGGTTAGATCGAAAATCAATTTCCACTATCTGGCACACATATTATATGTCCATGTTCCCCAAGACTAGACAACTGAGTCATTATGGAAAAATATTTTTTATCTATATGAAGAAGATATAGTAGACAACAATTTTTTTTTGAATAGGTTGTTTAACATCAAAATGAAGGAAGGGAGACTAGTATTTGAACATTTAAATAATTTTCACATAATATTAAATTAACTCACTTCATTGAAAATTCCATTTGACGATGAGATCAAAGCCTTGTTACTCTTAGGCTCGATGTCAAATAGTTGGAAAAACTCTGTAATGTTCCCAATTTTTGTGAGTTCAAAATTCACTAAGGAGTTTTGCTAATTTTCAGTGATATTAAATAAAAAGGAGAAAATATTATTTTGTGGGATAAAATTGGAAATTATTATTTTAATGAAGAATGGCGACAAAGTAATATTTTATTATTGGAGGGTGGGGACCATCAAGGGAGAGGACTAGCAATTATAAATAGAGCTTGGAGGCATCCATTTGGTATCGTTGATCATTTGACAATTCAACATTAGTTCTCTTGAGCTGCTAGCCAAGACAACCATGTTTTTCAGCACAAGGAATTTCCGAGCGGGAATTACACCCTCATTTCAGAGAACTTCGAGTGTCTCCCTAGTGAGACAATTTGGGGAGCTCAATTTAGAGTTTCCATTGGGCATATTTGCAAGTTATTTCAATTGGTATGTTTTTCTTCCAAGGTGCAGAAGTGGATCAAATTTCTTGTGGGGAGATCAATTACGAAGAAGTAGAATATTGAAGGATTTTCAGGGTTTTCCCCCTAAGTTAGCCAGAGATTTTGTGGTGATTAGTAGGGCTAAGTTGAGAGAATTCTTGGGGCAAAAATTCTACATTTCTGGAAGTGCACAAGGGTTGGAGGAATAGAGGTTGAGGAGAGATAAATGTCAAAGATTGGAGGTATTCCTCAGGGGAGAATTTAGCCAAAGTTAGGAGAGATTTATAGTTATAGATGTGGGCTTAATTCAATAGTATTAGTTTTGTGGGGATTTTTCTCGCCAAATTGGGCAATTTTCACTTATTGGGGGTCACCCGGGATTGGTGGATTCAGCCAAAACCCTTTATGGGTTTTTGTGGGTTTATTGAGAGGAGTCTATAGATAATTTTATAGACTTTTTCAGGTGATATTCGGACCTGAAATCCTAATCCTTATAGTAGGGCAAATTGCCAATTAGCTAGGGAATTTGAACCATTTTGTGAGTTCTACTTTGGCTTGGAGATAGGCCAAATCCTTTCTGGGTTTTTCGATGTTTTTCGCAAGGATAACCCTCCTAAATTTATAGAATTTTTAGGGCAATCAAGAGTGGGAAAATCAGGTGGCGACGTTAGGAAACAGTGTCATTTTGGAGCAAAAATGCAGTTTTCTAGAGGAGATTGATATTATAGTTGTTGAGATTTCTTGTATTCATCACCTGGTGCTTGTATCTTGCCTTCTGCAAGCCCAGGTACATTTTCTCTAGCTCATTTATACCACACCACTATTATTAATAAAATCTTGGCATATTTGTGGATCTGGAGATATTTCTAGTTTATGTGTATGCATTTTTGAAAAATATTGTGTTATTGTCTTTGCACAATTTTGTTATCATTATAAAATTTCCAATAGGAATATTACAGTGGTATTAGAGTATGATATTAGCTAGTTGTGGAGTAGCTAGCAAGATCATGGAAGATTTGGGCATGTATGCAATATGATGGGGAAACTATAGACAAACCCATGCCTCAAGGTAGAGTGAGTATCATTAAGGGAAAACTAACCCTCACCCACATTGATGGTTCAACTAGGAGTTCTGTCAGAAAATGGGTACAAGAATTGGACACATATTTCCAGCTAAACACCATGTGGGAGGTAGAAGCTATTAGACATGCCACTTTGCACTTGGATGGAGATCTTCTGGAATGGTGGTACCAAGGGCTGATCCCTTTGGGTCTGTTAGCTACCTATACCAATAGGTTTCATATTTCATGATTGGCAATGAAAAGGTCCAAATATGCTCTGCTTTGATGATGCAAAGATCACATATTTCCATAAGAATACAATCTGTGCTTATAGCTTGATATGGACTCAAATTTTGATGGATGGTCCATCAGTCTAAACTGGATCATGCCATGTTTTGAATTTTCAGTTGTAGAATAGAGAAAGAAGTCTGTCCAAACTGTTTAATCTTGGCAGACAAGTAGTTTAGGTAGAGAAGAAAAGGCTCCCAACAGCTTAATCTGGGACCTTGGAAGAAATAAGGGTACAAGTAGATTGAAAAACAAAAGAAAAAGCCAAAGAAAAGAAAAGGCAAGTAAGGGTCTGCAAGTCCAAGTGCACCCTCCAAGAAGAAATAAAAAATGCTAGGAATATAGATGGGTAGGCAGTTGGGGTTGCAGAAAGGTCATTTCTTATAAGTTGCATGTGTGCTAACTTTGTTGACCAAAGCAAAATCAATGAATTCAGATGGAGTCATTCTTCATCAAGTTGCAGCAAGCAAAGAAGCATGTCTAACCTCCCTTCTTCCCCTTTTTCCATTTCATTACTAACACTCCCTCATCAGTTGAGATTCATGGAAGAAATTATGGTTTCATGGTGGTTCTTAATCTTTTTAGTAGCCACATTTCTTGTCTAAAAATTCTTTTCATTTTGATCTACTCCCTAAAACTAAGTAAGTTTCAAATAAACCTAGTGATTTCCCCCCTCATTCACAGTTTCCCCATATTAACTCTAACTCTATTATGTAATTCCCCTATGTTACCCTTCCCCTACTATTATTAACACCATGGTGTATAAACCCCAAAATTTTGTATAAATATCCCTCCCCTTGGCATTATAGCCAATAAATCCTCTGTCAGGGATCAAATTGGCATCTGGTCACTTTGATGAACCTAAACCTCACCTCTCTCCCTTCTTTAAAGTCATTCCACCCATTAAACCTCCGTTTGTAAAGAAAAACCTTATAAAAACCCCCTCCTACCCATAAACCCCTTTGAAATTGTGAAAAAACCCAAAAAAAAACCCACCTTTTGCCGCTTATCCAAAGTTTCGGCGCATATGTTTGATTTTTCAAAATACATTGAAAAACTTTACAAAAACTCATATCCTAATGTTTTCCGCCGGGCGCAGCTTCCAAAACAAATAATAAACTAATCCCGCCCCCCCATCCGTATTGTCCGATCACATCACCCTTCCGTCAACCGTCGGATCGGACCCATGTGATCCGACGGCCCTCGTTGATATCGGAGCGGCCCCGACGTTCGACAGATACCTTCCGATATCTGTCAGAAGGTGACGTCAGGTGCCCGCCACGCGCCTTCCCCACAATGCATCGGAGGTACGCCTAACACATTCCACCTCCGTAGCTATAGCGGTGCGATATAAAACCACCAACCGTTTCCGGTTTCTATCTATCCGCTCATCGAACGTCATCCCCATGTCATTGCCACCCCGCCATCGCGTCAACTGTTTTGTCCGCCCCCGTGCCAATGTGTCTGCCACCGCATCATCCCCGTGGACCAATAGCAGCTCTCCACTTCACCCGATGACGTCATCTAACTCCGACCCCACCCGATGACGTCATCCCAAAAACGCGCCAATATTGCCAAAAATCCATTTTTAGGCCAAAATCTCGTGTTTTTTCCACTTTTGGCAAAAAACACTACTGTTGCTTCTGCATGCTGCTCACATCCAAACCAACACCAGCCTGCTAAAGGCGATTCCGAGACCGCCAAAGCCTCCATTGCACCTGCATTCGCAACTCTTGCCGACGAATTCACCAGGTATTCTTCAAAATCATCCCATAAACCTGGTTTTATCCATAATTCCGCAAATAAACTGTTAACAGACTTTAAAACTCTGTTTTCACCGTTAAACGCACTGTGACCTGCACTTATATCCAGCCAGTGAAGCCATTAAACTCCTGCAGGGCCGCATTTGACAAATTGAGTTGAAATTCGCAGCTAGTTCGCGCAGTCGTGAACTAGGTACCTTAACTGACCAAATTCACCACAGAAAACACTTTGCTCAGACCTGCTACTGTTTTGTCAGTCCTTTTAAGCAGTATTTCAATTGCTGCAACTGCCTCACTCACTCTCTGTTCCATACAATTCACATTTCTCCCTCAAAGAAAACTCTTTGGGTTGCTCTGCATAACAACTCTATTCATAAATCCTAGGAAAAGTTATGGATCCACCAGTGGCTCCAATAGCATTAAACATTGCTCCATTAAATGCCCCTCAGAGACAATTGGAATGGCAGTCTCTGGCAGACATGGACTATCAGATTTCAGAGGAAATGCTGATGGGTACTAAGTTCCACATCCACCTGCTCAATGAACTGAAGGCTAAGCATGAGGCTGGAACAGATGTGCTGGGGATATGGGGCTCATTTTTCCCTATTTTCAAACTCCCTCAAGTTAACCAATTCCCTGAGTTGATCCATCTGTGTGCTGAAAATTATGACCCCACTCAGAGGGCAGTTCTTGAACCTTCAGGATCAGCTGTGTTTTATGTCACCCCAGAAGCTATCAGGGATATGCTCTGCTTCAGGACTGAGAAGAAAGTGGTCCCTCTATCACATGTAGACCTGATAAATCGAGGAGCCAGAATGACAAATGCTCAGGTTACCAAACTAAACCAGCTATACATTGGCTCTGACTCTGTGAAGTATCCTCCTATCAATCAAGTATACCTCAACCAACTGGGCAGAGACCTGGCTGACATGATTAGTCCCATTTTGGGCTACAACTCCATTGAGTTTGTTGATCAAACTGTGCTGGTAATCATGCTCATGTTTGCTCCTGGCAAGTCTCCTATCTGCTATGACTATGCCACCTATATAGCAGACAAAATACATGAGCAACTAATGGACCTGGAAAGAGAAAGAGTGTTCAGGTATACCTCCTACATTTACCACTTGATCTTATATCATCAACATCAGAAATTCTCTTTTCCAATCAAAAGAGAGGATTCCCAAGGCAATCCAAGATCAGTGGTCTATTGGTCATCTGTTTTCCATTGTAGAGGTGAAACTCCTTATACCTATTGTGAGTTCATAGATCAGTTCATTCACCCAGCTATGTCAATAATGATGGGCTCACCCCCTCCAAGGCTCACAGATGAAATGCAAAGGATCCTGCAGCTATCCAAATCATACAGCATTGGGGACTGGTACTTTTACAAGCACCATACCGTCATCAGGATGTATGGATGTGAACTGCCTCCCTACAGACTACCCAGATATGTGCCTATGAGGCTAGTTGCCTTAGAATACTTCAGGCAGTTTGGCAATGTTGATGTGCTTCACTTTTCAGGCAAAGGCAAGAAAGCACAGTTGAAAGTCAGGAACCAACTGGGCCACTTTGTCTATAACCAAAGGGAGGAAGGTTGGAAGGAAGCAGACAAGATGCTTGAGTCCCTTGGCCTTCAAACTAGTTTCCTCTGGAAACCTTATGACCCCAACCACTTCATCACTTTGAGAAGGCTCAGATATAGGCTCTCTGGCTATGATCATCTAAAAATCCCTCACATAGAAAAACATGCTAACCAAGCAAAATGGAGGAGAGGAACCCTAGAAGAGCCGGTTACACAAGAAGAGCTGAATCAAAGAGCAGTGAGGAATCTTAAAAACATGGTTGACCTTGAACTTTGTTCACAGGTGTTTTCACTGCCAAGCACACAAGTGGGAGTGGTTGCATCCTCCTCGACTGCAAACCAGCAAGCACCCAAAGCCACTGAAGATATATCTGGCAAGGGCAAGGAAAAATAAATGGATACTGAACGGCCACAGCATGAGAAGGTGCAACAACAGCAGCAACAGGTACAACAACAACATCAGGAAATGCAGCAAGAAGAAGGGCAGCATAATAAAGAGTAGCCCCCACAGCAAGAAGGGACAGTTGAAGCCCCCATTTCCACAGAACAGCAGGCACAAAATACAGTGCCTCCAAGGCAAGAAACATCAGTTGATGCATCAATCTTCCAAACTCCACAAAAGGAGGATACTAGCAGAAAAAGGGACAGAGAGACTCCCTTGACCACATCAAAAAGTCATGGTGAGAAAAGACAGAGAATGAACCCTTTCTCTGATGAGGAAATGCCAACAGGGCAGTCTCTGGTCATGGGCCCACCTAGCAGGGAAGTATCTGCAAGTTCCTTCCAAGGGGAACGGAACAAAACTGTGGGAGGAGAAGTCAGCTCCTCTAGCCAGCAGAGGGAGGGTGAACTGAGCATCAAGCAGCAGTTCATAGACATAAAGAAGAGGAGTGAGCCCATAAAAATACAGCTGTATAATCATTTGCTAAAGATGGCTCCCACCAACCAGCAAAGACTGATGTCTGCTTTTGATGTCACTGAAGGAAAGATGATCATGAGTCATTCCTTACTAGCTGTGGCACAACCCCAAACTCATGCAGATTATATAAGGACCAATCTTGAGGTCCTTGCCAAAGACATCCACCCAATGGATAAAATTGAGTTGCACAAACAAACAGGTGAGATGGTCTATGCCTCCTTGGCAGACAAAACCTTGGACAACTACAGGCTGGAAAATAGCCTTAATAATACAACTGCCCAACTTGAGTTGGAAAGGGCATCATCACAGGCTAAGGACAACAGAATTAGGTCCTTAGAAGATATAATTATTGAAATTGGGCATGATCCCAAAGATATCAAGGGCATCCAGGAGATATTGAAGTTAAGGGATGCAGACATGGCTGCTTTGAAGAAAAAGATAAAAATGCCAGCCACAATCCACCCTCAAACAGATGAGGTTGCCCAGCAGAGGCATGATAAAGAAGCCACAGATTTGATGGTGTCTCTCTACAAACAGCTCATCCAGGCACAAGAAAAGCTGGGAGAATCAGAGGCTGCATAGGCAGCATTACAGGCAGCTTTGAGACAAAGAGAAGAAGGACAGACCTCCCAGCCTCCTCCTGAAGTGATAAATCTTGAGGAAACTGCTCCACCTACTGTTCCTCCTCCTCAACAGCCAGAACAAGCAGCAACATCCACCTCAGCAGCACCACCAGCAACAGAGCAGGCCCCAAGCCTGGACATGCAAAAGCTGAGGAATGAGATCCAGGCCCTGGAAGCTCAAATGACAAAGCTGAATGAGACCAGGGATAAATTGGCCAAAGTGAATGATAGATATGATAAATCCAAGCAGTCTGTGGTAGAAAAGGGTAGGGAGATAAAAGCCCTCAAAGATAAAATCAAAGAGATAGAAAATGAGCTCAAATTAGATAAGGTGGTGGCTGAGCTTAAAATAGTGCTGTGGGCTAACATTGGTCAATCTATCAATGAGCAATGGAAATATATTGAAACCATTCATGAGCAGTTGGACCTCATTCCAAAAGCACACACTGAAATTCAGAGAGCAAGAGCTGCTCTAAGCAATATGCCTGAGATAGCCACCAGAATGATCAATGTGCTTAACAATAGGACAAGCACTCAGTTGGCTGCCATGGGAATTCCAAACAGAACTGAGCACATTCAGTTGATGAAAAGGGTTCTCACACTGAGAAACTTAGTGCAGACATTGGAAAGAAGAACCCAGGATATGCAGACTGAGGTGAACAGGTTTTTGGAAAAGTTTCAGGTGTTAGAAAACAGAGGGCTCCCTAGCTTACTGAACAGCGCAGGGAGATTGTTCACACATGACCAATACGCCAAAAGGGTCAACACATTTACCACTAGTCAGATCAATGAGAAGCCCAGCACCTCAGAGGAAACAGGGCCAGCCACAGGACAGACTCTCTATAACAGAGTAGAGAATCTATTTTTTATAATGAATGAAATCAAACACCTGTTTGAGGCCCCTCCCAATTTTTATAAGTATACAGAGGCAGAGGAGACTATAGATGCAATCCTCAGGCATTAATTACCTACACATGACTGGTGGACCAAAGCAATACAAACAATTTTGTAAGTAGTGAGCCATTCACCAAATTTTGTTTATAAAAATATGAATTGTTATGCAAAGCACAGCTTAATAAAATCAACATACAAAGGAAAGATGAAAGGCTGAGCCAACTCAGCAGGGCTATTCGGTCGCCACAGCAGCAAGCGCAGTCACAGGTGGCAGGGCCGAGAAAATACAGCGCAGCAAACGTAAAGGCACATTTTCCAGCATTAAAGCAAAGCGTTCCAACCAACTCAGTGACCTCCAAAGGTAAAAATATCCTCTGACAGACTTAAAGAGCAGTCATGTTGCATTCAAAGCTGCAATAACTTCTTTTCTACTTTTCTGTACGAAGTAATGAAGATATTTCTCTCTTAGATGACTCAATGCCTGAGATATTTTGTATAAACATTTCTATAAAGTCCCCTTCGCATGTTTTTGCAAAGGGTTGTTGTTGAATTCTCCTAAAGAAGTTCTTATGCTGTAATCCTTTCAGAGTTTAATAAAGAAAGTGATGGAATTTCTCGGATTTCTGAAGTGTTGAATGCGTTCTGGTGTCTGTTGAAAACTGCAGGATTCCTGTGTATTTCACAATACAATAAGTTTCTGTAACTCTCTTTGTTATGTGCATTAATCTTTTACAACCCATATGTGTTTCTAATTTCTAAACGTTTAGCAATAAGGAAAAAGAATAACTTTCAGGACTTATTCAAGGAATACCCTGAGTTCAATCTGTGTTGTTAATCAATGTTTTTCTTCAGCTATAATCTTGATAAGTGTAATTCTTAATTGCTGCACTTTTCAGAATATATCTTTCACAGTGAGCTTTGTTTCAGGAATTCGAGTTTGCTCCTGTGCAACATGTTTCACTTTCATATCACCAGCTCAATAGAAAATTCTTAATTGCTTTCTGTTGGCAGACCATGCTTCACCACTTAAGTTTAAATTTGTTTGTCTAAAGATACACAATAGGCCCTGCAGTCCAAACATCACCACTCCTGCATTGCAAAGCATTTCATAACTCTAGACTCCATTGCCCAATGATATACTATTCTCTGAACACTACACCTTAAGCCCTGAAAGAAGTCCTTCAACCAAAACATAAACCAAAACCTGAGCATAATAACTAGCCTAAAACACCATCAAAACAGAGACAAATTATAAAGAGAGAGCCCTCTCTGATTACAGTTTGGCTAGGAACTGTGATCCAAAGATTGGTTAGTGGTTACCCTAGCCATATTCCCTTGGGAGTCAAAGGGAACAACCTGGGTGTTAACAGGGTCATGTACTATTACACCTTGCAAAGAGTTCACATAGAGGCTCGTCGAGAGATTTGACCAAAAGGACACCTGACCCCCTCAAAGGGAGTGTATAGGACACGGAAAGATAGAGGATGAGACCAAGAGGCATTTCTATCGGTGGAGATTAGGCTTTAGATGTCAAAAGCTCAAGGAGGAGGTTGAGAAGGAGGACACGTAGGATGGTGAGGGGCACATCGATATACTTGGTGTGGCATAGGAGTCACCATTTCTGGAGGCCTCTTTGGTAGCTCCATCTGACACCTCAGTTGTGGGAGTATAGCATAGACTGGGAGGGCCATCTATTGATGAGATGCCAACAATTGATGAGGTACCCAGCGCTATGACCTAGTTTCGAGAGGATGGATGCCCACAGCAGGTTAATGAGGTGCCTGGAGGCATACTTGTCATTGAGGAGGTACTAGAAGAGAAGGAGGGGTCCAAATCGGTGACCGAGTTTACAGAGGATAAATTCCGTCCACACTTTCATCTGTTCCATGCTAGCCTTCTAGCACTGAGAAAGAAGGACACGACAATGCGAGAGGCCATTCTACAATAGAACAAGGAATTTGAGGGCATGAGAGTAGTTTGTGTTGAGTCAGTAGCCAAACTGACTCACGTTTTGGAATGGTTGGGTTCCCAAATGGTTTAGTTGGAGTGAACATTGGAGTGATGGGGCAACCCTACTCAAACATTACAGGCCGATAGCACTAGCAGGTTACCACTACACATTGGAGAGGAAGAGGCAGAGTCACCTCGACATATTTTATGTTTTGACCGAGATGGTGAGATGAGGTGACATGAGTTGTGTAGGGTGCATCCTTGGCAGGATGGAGGGTTAGTTCCATGTATGGGATTTTATGCTCATGATCCTTCCCTTGTGGTTGGATGGCAAGAGATATCAAGTTGGTATCTAGTGGAGATGGCTAGGAGGTTGGATGCATCCATGGCCACACCTCAGTGGAGGTTGTAGATTACTATAGGGGCTCGAGGGCTAGACTGTTGTTGGGATCCAAGTGGGATTCTCCATCACATCATGGAGTCGGTAGGTCATGGTAGTAGCTATGTGATGGAATCGGTGGTTGGGTGTATGCACCTTTTCATATCCCCTTCAGAGTTCCTAACAACACTAGTGAGAGGAGGGATTGGCAGAGGAGTAGGCATATTTCATGAGTTGTCATGTCATATTGGTTGTGCATTGAGTCACAGGTTGATTAGCCTACTTTGGCAAGAGCTGGTAGGAGGAGGTTGCATCGGTAGACCACTAGATAGGGAATTAGATGGATACGGTGCTCTCTCATTGGTATATTGGACACTAGAGATATTGAGTATAGACAAAATAGTGTCATTCCCATTGGAATGTGAGGAGTCAGACTACTTAGGTCTTTCAAGGAAGATTGGGAGATGTAGCCCACATCATGGAGGGATTACTAGCAGAGTGGTGGATGCGTTGGCACATGCAGCATGGCATATGATACAGGGTGGTATGACAGTAGGCAGTGGTACCCAAGGGTGCACAAGGATATGTCACAGAGTCCAATCCTATGCAAAGGGTTGTGACCTAATGCATACAAACCCAATTTTAGAACCTAGCATCAAAGGTTGTATAAAGGTATGCAGTGATGAGCAGTCGCCTGCAGAGGAGCATGGATATGCATGGTTGTTTGATGTAGCATGTTGGCTTGCATTAAGCGACTCACATCGCATCATGTACACATGAGGAGATCTAGATACAGTGACACAGGCAGGATACAAGATGGTACAAGATGGTACATGAGTAGCGCGGGGTATCCAGTGGTGTATAGGTATAGGCTGCATGGTACAATGCCTGGTCGAGGACTACAGGGATACTCGGTGGAATGCGGGGGCATATGGTGGTGCACAGCGAGGTCTTGGAGGGTTGCCTCCAAGAAGAGTTATGGACAGAGACATCGGTCATACCTTTGGGTGTACTTCACCGAGGATTGACAGGGATGTAGATGAGTGATACTCGATGGTATCCATGGGGACTCACATGCTCTTCATTCTTATACATTACATACAATCATAGATGATTAGGATGTTTTCGTTTGACACTTTGGGCGTCAGAAACTGGCGACAGGGAGCTCACCCTAGATATTGGGATGACAATCAATGCATTAGGGGAGAGACTTATCAATGGTGCCATGGGGTCGATGCACGAGTTGACAACCAAAGGTTGGCAGATGAGGTGATCATCCGCAAGGGTGGAATATCATTCATTAGTTAGACTACACCTTGGGAGCAGGTCACGAGGGAGACATGTTTCACTCTTTCAATAGGGCATGTCAGGACCATGCATGAGCAGGGGATACTGTTTACGATTGAGGCAACTTTCCAATATGTCTTTGACCTTAAGACATTATATTGGCACATTATTGAGAGGGTGGACGGCAGACTCAGTGGTGATGGTTGGCAGGAACAGGATGGGTCTACATACATTAAGTCGACTACGAGTATCAGATACCCATTTATTGGCTACCTTCAGGGGGTATTTCTTTGGCACATGTGGCTTCCAACAATCATAGGTACTACGCAGTGGCATGCACATGGAAGTTTAGCATGCATCTAATTACTCCATGATATATGGGGCCTCTGTGTTAGTTTAATGTAGGGATTAGGGACAAGGAAGAAATAGATTCCAACAGTTGCTAGAGTTATGTTGCAACAAGTCTAGTTATGGGATCTAGGGATTGAGTTGATTAATAGGAAACTCCATTCTATGATGAGTAAGTTCATGGGAGAGAGTGATCTAGTACACCTTGGGTGTGATGCAAGAGAGATTGCTAAAACCCCCATTACATGGTGATGTATATTTATCCTGTTGCTGCTCAAGATTGAGATTGACAGTGGATGGGTAGACATTGACATCATGGAGATTCTTGGGCAGGATAAGCTTGGCCTTCACAAATATCTCACCATCAGGTTTTGGGAGGGGAGGATATAGTCTAAGCATGATGGGAAGTTTGTCATAGTCAGAGTGGCGCAACATTAGCATGGTGGCACCCTTCTGAGACTAGCATGGGATCTGGGTACAACAAGATTTGGCGGTTCATCTACCCTCAGGGGTAAGCTACTTTCTACAAGGGGAGATCATTCATATATTCCATTGGAATATTGTGATTCTCTATTGACATGGGGATCCTCACTATTATGGCAAGATTTTCAACAATGAGGAGTGGTTCAGTCTCACATTTGGGACCCTTACATTGGCTAGGCCAATGTTTGGAGCAGAGGGATATTTCTTGAGGGCAAGCAATTTTGAGCGGGGAGGGCTGTAATGTTCCAAATTTTTGTGAGTGCTAAATTCACTAAGGAGTTTTTCCAATTTTCAGTGATATTAAATAAAAAGGAGAAAATATAATTTTGTGGGAGAAAAGTGGAAATTATTATTTTAATGAAGATTGGTGGAAAAGTAATATTTTATTAGTGGAAGGTGGGGACCACCAAGGGAGAGGACTAGCAATTACAAATAGAGTTTGGAGGCCTCCATTTGGTATCTTTGATCATTTGGCAATTCAATATTAGTTCTCTTGAGCTACTTAGCCAAGAAAACCATGTTGTTCAACACAAGGAATTTCCGAGTGGGAATTCCACCCTCATTTCAGAGAAATTCGAGTGTCTCCCTAGTGAGGCAATTTGGGGAGCTCAATTTAGGTTTTCCATTGTGCATATTTTCAAGTTATTTCAGCTGGTACATTTTATTTCTAGGGTGTGGAAGTGGTTCAAATTTCTTGTGAGGAGATCAATTACGAAGAAGTAGAACATAAAAGGATTTGCAACATTTTTCCCCTAATTCAGCCAGAGGGGCTGAGTTGGGAGAATTCTACTTTTCTAGAAGTGCAGAGGGGTTGGAGGAATAAAGGTTGAGGAGAGATAAAGGTTGGAGATTGGAGGTATTCCTCTAGGTAGAATTTGGCTAAATTTGGGAGAGATTTCCAGTGATGGATTTGGGCTTAATTCAACAGTATTAGTTTTGTGGGGCTTTTTCTTGCCAAGTTGGGAAATTTGCACTTATTGGGGGTCATCGGGGATTGGTGGATTCAATGAAAATCCTTTCTGGGTTTTTTTGGGTTTATTGAGGGGAATCTATAGATAATTTTATAGAGTTTTTCAGACGATATTTGGACCTCAAATCCTAATCCTTATAGCAGGGAGAATTGCAAGCTAGCCAGGGAATTTGCACCATTTTTTAGGTTTGACTTTGGTTTGGAGATAGGTCAAACCATTTTTGGGTTTTTATGAGTTTTTTGCAGGGAGAACTCTCCTAATTTTATAGAATTTTCTGGGCACTCTAGAGTGGGAAAATCAGGGGGTGAAGTCAAGCAACAAATGTAGTTTTGGAGCAACAACATAATTTTCTAGAGGAGCTTGCTATTATAGTTGTTGAGATTTCTTGTATTCATCACTTGGTGCCTGTAGCTTTCCTTATGAAACCCCAGGTGCATTTTCTCCAACTCATTTGTACACAACACTATTATTAATAAAATCTTGGCTAGTTTGTGGACTTGGAGATATTTCTAGTATGTGTATGCATTTTTAAATTTTTTTGTGTTGTTGTCATTGCATGACTTTGTTATCATTATAAAATTTCCATTAGAAATATTACAAAATTGATTACAATAATAAGTAATGCAACACCAAAACATAATGATGTTTTGAAGATGTTTTTAATAGTTTATTAAATGGAGAAATGTGTAGGAATTATATGAAGGAGGAAATGCCAAATATGGAGGCATTAATGCTAGGTGACCATGGAAGACTACCATATAGAAGGAAATCAAGGCATTCCATCTCTAGAGGCATATAATTGTCTAGGTAGGGAAGAGTAATCTGCTACCATTGTGGGAAGCCTGATCATATAAAAAAACATTGCAATATATTAAAAGGAGAGAAAAATGAGGAAAAGAAAACCAACAACAACAAAAATGCTGAAACTATTATTGTTGCACCAAATCGTGAGGTATTAATTACTGTTTCTTATGAAAATGAATATCTTTATACTTCTTGTCATGGTAGTGATTGGATTTTAGATTCTAAAGCCTCTTACCATGCTACCCCAAGTAGAGAAAGTTTTATTCCTTATAAATATGGAAATATCGGAAAGGTCCACCTCAGTAATAAAATTCTTTGTAATAATGAAGGAGTATAAGATGTACTAATAAATATAGAAGATGGCTACAATTTATTTCTTAGGATGGTCAAATATGTACTAGATCTTGGAATGAATTTGATTTAAGTTGGGATGTTAGATGATGAAGGCTACCTTACAATGTATGGAAAAGGAGGTTGAAAAATTGTAAAAGGCTCACAAGTTGTTGTAAGGACGCAAAATATTGGTACTCTCTACATATTAAAGTCAAAACTACAAGATTTTATATTTATTGAGAAAAACACTTGGGAGCCTGACTAAAAGAGGACTAAAAATCCTGGTGGAGCAAAATATTTGCCTAGGATAAAAGGTATATAATTTAATTTTTGTGAACATTTTGTTATGGGTAGACAAAAAAGGGTATCATTTATAAGTGTTGATGATCTAAAATGGATCCTAAAAACCTCTAGGTGTTCATATACACAACTATCATAAACACAATCGCATGAGAAAAACATTAAGAAATGGCGAAAAATAGAGTAAAGAGAAGGTTCAAATAGGATGCACAACAGCCGTTGGATCAGACCGATCAACGGCCCAGATCAACGGTCCAGATCTACTCACAATATCGCATCGCTGAAACACAAGGAGGACTTAACCTGCAGCCCAAAGACTATGCGATATGTGATTGCAATATATTGCATGCCAATATTATATTGCAACTATATAAGGGGTGATACCAAAGACCATTGACTGTGCGATACGTTGATATGCTGATAGCCGATAAGGTCGATCGAAGGAATCAGAGATCAGAGATCGGGGAAGATATGTGACATGTGATAAAGCCAGAACCGAAAGGGTTTATGGATGTGAATTGATATATTTTGAGTTCCGGTAAAAAGGGTTTTTCTATGTATTTACGAATTTCCATTAAAAAACCAAAATACAAAGGAAATGTGTCTGAAGCGATAAAATCGGACCCAAAAGGTTTATGAATGTAATTTTATATATTTGAGTCCTATGGTAATTGGGATTTCAGGTGGGCCTCAGGCAGTATGTGGTATTGGACAGGCTCTTCCTGAACCCATCCACTGGCTAACACGTGGCTTGGTGCAGGAGAGAGAAAACCACCTTTTTGGGCAATAATCTCTGTGCACATAAGCCGCCCGAAATAGATATCAACCGTTGGATCGAAGATCACAGAAGTCAACGGTGGGCTTGCGATAGCAACCAAAGGTGGACCCGATAGGATTATATGGTGGATTCAATATTATTTGAAGTCGATAGAAAGTGTTTTGTCATATTTTTCAGTGTTTTTGGTGTAGCTCTCTGTGTAAATAGAGAAATGTGTTCCCAGGGATTTCAACCACACCAGTGGTCCTTGCCGTTTAAAAATAGGTGGCCACAATACCTGAGGGCATTCTACAATGATTTTTTAATGCTCAAAAAGGGATTTGAATGGAAAACAATCAAGAGCCATAGAGCCTGAAAGGGGAGATGAATAGGCAAGCGCTGATAGGCTTAAAATCTAGTCAGTGGCAGAAACAAAGGAGGCAATGGTTGAGAAAGAGAGAAATAAGAAGACAGAGAGTGAGAGGGAGAGTCTGTGTACTCTTTTAGACTTGAGAATTTCAACTAAATCCCTCTTTTTTTGTCACTGTGGTGTTGAGACCCAGTTTGAGCTCACAATTGTAATAATCTGCTCTTGAAGACATAATATAGAGGTCAAACACTGAAAGCTGGACTAGGAGATGTAGCCAGGAAGACTGGTGAACTCCTGGATTGTTTTGTTCTATTAATGTCTGTGACTGTTATGTTTTCTAACTAATCATTGTCTATATTATTAGCAATCTTTTCAATCCGTTGCACTAAGTAATATATGCATTCCTGAACATAAGTCTATAATACCTTTATATTGAATTAAGATCCTATTTTCAGATCAAGTGGTATCATAGCTTTAGGATTTGTTAAGGTTAGACAATCTTGTGATGGATTTTAAATGCTAACTAGATTAAAGCTCAGACTAGGAGAAGGAGAACTTTTTGAGGCTAATCCAGTGATTGGAAGAGTCTATTCTCAGAGAAGAACGACAAAAGAAACTCCATTGAGATCAGAATCTCAATTTATGGAAGGCTTTAAAGCCATGCAAGCCATGGTGGAAGTGATGTATCTGGAGTTTAATAAGGGTCGAGGTGAAAGCACCTCAGCACCTAAACCAGACAAAGGAGCAGAGGAACCTTTTCTAGTTGCCTCGCCAAAAGGCAAAGGAAAAGGAGAAATTCCTTCTCCACCAACTCCTCCATCATCACCTACCTCATCATCTTCTTTGCATAAAGCTAGCGTTGACAAGAAAAAGAAGAAAACTTCTTTTATTAAATTAGATGTGAAGTTCGATTTGCCAATTTATGATGGAGAACTAAATGCAGAGAAGCTAGATAATTGGATAAGACAGATTGATGTATATTGCAGGGTGCAGAACATTGATTCAGAAAGGAGAAAGATTCAACTGGAAAGCCTTTGAGTTGGAGGAACTGCATAGTATGGTGGGAAGGCAAGACGCATGTTGATCTAAAAAACATGGTAAAATCCTTTCTACCTGGAAAGATTTTATTTCTACTATCAAAAAGAAATTCTATCCTTTAGCTTACATGCAACAGGCAATGATGAGTTGGCAAACTCTTCGCCAGTTGAAGGGTCAAAGTGTACAAATTTATACTTAGGAATGTAGAAAAAGAGTTTTAACTCTAGGAATATCATTAGACTCACCTGAGACTTTATTGAAGTATACAGGTGGTCTGCATGGTTATTTAAAGCATACTATACTCATGTTTAATCCCACTAGCCTAGATGATGTATCAGTTCAAGCAACACATCTAGAAGCTAGAGGTAAGAATGTAAACCTAGAGGTTGGGGGAACATCTAAATATTCTGTAAGCAAGAGCAAGGAAAAGAAGAAACTGAAATGGAAGGAGAGGAAAGCAAACACTGTAAAGAAGGATAAACCTTCATGCACTCATTGCAAGAAACAAGGACACGATGAGGCACACTGCTAGTCTTTGCATCCAAAACTGAAACCCAAGAAGTTTGGTGGTAAGGAGAGAATGAATTCTAGAACGATTCAGTAGGACATGGGATCATATTCAGGTGATGAAACAACAGTTACAGCCATAGGTATTAGAGGTAAGGATTCTGAAGCATCCACAAGTAATTCTACATAATCTATTAATAATGAAAGTAATCAGAGAGAAAGAAATGAGATTTTTCATATTAGAGTAATTTCCAAGCACAATAAGATTGATACTTTGTTTGATAGTGGATCACAAGTAAATTTGATTTCTGAAACAATTGTAAATATGTTGGGATTACAAGAAAAACCTCATGAGAAGCCATATCCATTAGGTTGGGTGTGTGATAAAACAAAGCTGCAAGTAACGAGACAATGTAAACTTAGGTTTGCTATTGGATCAACATTTGTAGATGAGGTCGAGTTAGATGTAGTTCCATTAGATATATGTGGTATTATTTTCGGAAGTCCATACTTGTATGATAAGAAAGGTATTTTCTATCGAGTTGAAAATAAGGATCATCTCACTAAAGATGGAATAGAATATATTGTAAGAGCTCATCAACTCGAAAATAACTATTCTCTCATAAACTCAGGACAGATGAAAAGAATTTTAAATTTAAGTAAGAAATTTTTACTAATGGTTGTAAAGGAAAAAGGATCCTGAAAAATCCAATGCATTTGAAGGCTGTGATGCTAAACAAAAAGCTGATTTAGTTAAAGTTGTTTCAAATTATGATGTTCTATTTCAAGAACCAAAAGGTGTTCCACCCAAGCGAGAAATAGTACATGATATTTGTTTGCAGCAAGATGCTCCATTACCTAACATTGGAATTTACAGGTTGTCAGCTTTAGAGAATGCAGAGATAAAGAAGCAGGTACAGGAGTTCCTCGAAAAAGGGTTTATATGACCAAGCACATCACCATGTGGATCTCCAATCATGCTAGTGAGAAAGAAAGATGGTTCATGGAGAATGTGCATTGATTATAGAGCATTGAATAAAATAACGATCAAGAATCATTATCCTCTTCCTCGTATTGATGATCTATTAGATCAATTGAAAGAAGCAGTTTAATTTCCCAAGTTAGAATTACGAAGTGGCTATCATTAGGTTAGAGTTGCAAAACAAGATGCATGGAAGACTACTTTCAAGACAAAGCAAGGACTGTATGAATGGTTGGTTATGCCTTTTGGCTTAACTAATGCTCCTATTATGTTTATGAGAGTTATGAATGATATAGTGAGACCTTTTATTGATGATTTTATAAATGTTTATTTAGATGACATTCTTGTTTTTAGTAAGACATGGGAAGACCATGTAAAGCATGTGAAGCAGACTTTAGATGTTATAAAAAAGAAAATCTCTATGTAAAACTGTCAAAATGTGAATTTGGCAAAACATATTCAAATTATTTGGGTCATATTGTAGGGTTGGTGAATTGAAGATAGATCCCTCTAAGGTTGAAGTCATTGTGAACTAGTCGAAACCAAAATCTGCTACAGAGGTTAGCAGTTTCCTAGGGGTAGCACAATACTGGAGAAATTTTCTTGCTAACTTCTCATTGATTACAGCTCCATTACATGCTTTAAAATGATCAAAATATGTGTTTAAGTGGGGAGGCAAACATCAGAAAGCCTTATAAACCTTAAAAAAAAAAATTAGTACAACACCAGTACTAGCACTGCCAAAACTTCAACAACCATTTGAGATTGAGACAGATGCCAGTGACTATGCCATGGGAGCAGTGTTGATGCAACATGGTAAACCCATATGTTATCATTCTGAGACACTTACTTCTGCAGTAGTTAATTATCTCACATATGATAAAGAATTGTATGCATTAGTACAAAGTGTGAAAAGTGGAAACATTACCTAATGGGTAAGGAAACAATCATACATACAGATCATTAACCACTTCAATATTTGCACTCACAAACTAAATTACAGCAATCAAGACATTATAGGTGGACGGGTTTTCTACAGCAATTTCATCTTGGCATCAGACATAAGAAGAGCATACAAAATAAGGTTGCAGATATGTTATCTAGACCAATCATAAATGCATCTACTATACTTAAGCATAATTCAATAATGCATGAAAGTTACATTGAACAATATGCTCAAGATGTAGATTTTAAATATGTATATGCAACTTTAAGTCATGGAAAATGGGTAGAAGAATTGGATTATTATGTAAAGGACCAGCTCTTATATAATTTTGGAAAGTTATGCATTCCACAAACTGAAAGAGATAATGTAATTCGAGAGGAACATACTTCTCTAATATCAGGTTATTTTTCTGTAAGTAAAATAGTTACACAATTGCATAGGTTTTGTTATTGGCCTAGAATGCATGAGAAAGTTTCTAGATATATAAAATGATGTACTATGTGTGCTACAAGCAAGCCTAGTAATAGAAAATTAGGCTTGTACACTCCACTTCCAATTCCTTCTCATCCTTGGGAAAGTGTTTCCATGGACTTTGTTGGGGGATTGCTGAAATCTAGAAAAGGTCATGATTATTTGTATGTTTTTGTGGATAGGTTTAGTAAAATGTGTATTTTGATACCCTGTAACAAGCAGGTTATAGCTAAACAAACAAAAAAGTTGTTATTTCAGAATATATGGGTTCATTTTGGTTTACCCACTTCTATTGTATCTAATCGAGATTCTCGATTTGTTGGGAAGTTTTGGTCAAATCTATGGGAGTTGATGGACACCAGGCTGAAGAAAAGCACAACATTTCATCCACAAATAGATGGTCAGATAAAGGTGGTCAACAGGACAATGATCCAGTTGCTCAAAGGCTATTGCAGCAAGCATCCCAAGCTTTGGGATGAGCATTTGTGTTATGTTCAGCATGCTTGCAACCGTGCCTAGCACTCTACTACTCAAAGATATCCCTTTGAGACTTGTTTTGGTTTTATACCGAAGTCCCCCTTGGATTTTGTCTTTAGTAAAGACATAGCAGTTGATGGACACAGTGATGTGGACAAAACAACCAAGTTCATTGAAAAAGTCTAAGAAATTCACCAGGTTGTACAGGAACAGTTGGAAAGAAGTCAAGCCAAGTACAAGGCAAGACATAAAAAGCATCGGGTTGAGCATAGTTTCTAATTTGGTGATCAAGTCTGGTTGTACATCAGCAAAGATAGAATGCAAGGTGAAGGTAAGAAGCTAAAACCAATAAGGTATAGACCTTTCAAGACACTTGATAAAATTGGTGAAAATGCTTTTCGCCTTGATTTACCAACTTACATGCAGATCTGTTTAGTTGTTAATGCAGAGAACCTGAGATTGTATGAGCCTTAATTGATTGAAGATCCTGAAGAGCAAATTTAGTTGCCTTCTATTAAGGATCTGTTGCCTGAATATCTCAATGAGTTACAGGAAGATACAGTTCTAGACAGGAAGGTGAGAACTATGCATGAGGGGATGTTAAGTACCTAAGGATAGGGCTCAAAGGTTCAAAGCCAAGCAGCGCATGATGGATAGAAGTTAAATAAGTGAGGGAGTTGTATCCTCACTTGATCGATGCCTAAAAACCAACTTTTGGTGGTCCAAAAGCTTTTCGGTGGGAAGGCTTGATCCAAAATGGATCCTAAAAACCTCTAAGTCTTCATATACACAACTATCATAAACACTATCGCATGAGAAAAACATTAAGAAATGGCGAAAATCAGAGTAAAGTGAAGGTTCAAACAGGATGCATAGGAGCCATCAATTCGAACCAATAAATGGTCCAGGTCAAATCAGAATATTGCAATAGGCAGAGGCTAGCGACAGATATCAGAGATAGTTGTATGAAAATCGTGATAGTGTTCAACATGAGTCAACGAGGACCATCGATCAAGCGTGCAGATCAACGGTCCAGATCTACTCAGAATATCACATCGCTAAAACACAAGTAGGACTTAACCCACGTCCCGAAGACTATGCAATATGGGATTGCGATATATCGCATCATAATATCACATCACAACTATACAAGGGGTGATACAAAAGACCAGCGACCGTGCGATACACCAATGCAATGATTGTCGATAAGGCCGATTGGAGCGATCAAAGATTAGGGAAGATATGCGACATGCGATAAAGCCGAACCCAAAAGGGTTTATAGATGCAAATTGATATATTTTGAGTTCTGGTAAAAAGGGTTTTTCTACGTATTTAAGCATTTTCGTTAAAAAATCGAAATACAAAGGAAATGCACCCGAAGCGATAAATCCAGACTCAAAAGGTTTATAAATGCAGTTTTATATTATTGGAGTTTTGTGGTAAGCGGGATTTCGAGTGGGCCTTAGGCGGTAAGAGGTATTGGATGGGCTCTGCCTGAACCTATCCACTGGCCAACACATGGCTTGGTGCAGGAGAGAGAAAACCACCTTTTCGGGCAGATAATCTCCATGGACATAAGCTTCCCAAAATGGATATCAACCGCTGGATTGAAGATCATGCAAATCAACGATGGGCTTGCGATAGCAAACAAAGGCATACCTGATAGGACTATAGGGTGGATTTGATATTATTTGAAGTCTGATAGAAAGCATTTTGTTAGATTTTTCAGTGTTTTTGGTGTACTTCTCTGTGTAAATAGAGAAACGTCTTCCCGAGGATTTAAACCACGCCAGTGGTCCTTTCCGTGTAAAAATAGGTGGCCACCATACCTGAGGGCATTCTACAATGATTTTTTAACTCTCAAAAATGGATTTGAATGGACAAAGACCGAGAGCCAGAGAGCCCGAAAGGCGAGACGAACAGGCAAGCACTGATAGGCTTAAAAGCCAGTTAGTGGAAAAAACAGAGGAGGCAATCGCTGAGATAGAAAGAAAGAAGAAGAGAGAGAGAGAGAGAGAGAGAGAGAGAGAGAGAGAGAGAGAGAGAGAGAGAGAGAGAGAGAGAGAGAGAGAAAGAGAGAGAGAGAGAGAGAGAGAGAGAGAGAGAGAGAGAGAGAGAGAGAGAGAGAGAGAGAGAGAGAGAGAGGAGTTTGTGTACTCTTGTAGACTTGAGGATTTCATGTAAATCCATGTTGTTTTGTCACTATTGTGTTGAGACTCAGTTTGAGCTCACACTTATAATAATCTCCTCTCGATGACATAATGTAGAGGTCAAGCACTGAAAGCTAGACCAGGAGACGTATCTAGGAAGTCTGGTGAACTCCTTGATTATTTTGTTGTGTTAATGTGTGTGACTATTATGTTTTCTAACTTCTCATTGTCTATATTATTAGCAATCTTTTTGATCCATTGCACTAAGTAATATAGGCATTCCTGCACATAAGTCTTTGAATTGAGATCCCATTTTCAGATCAGTTGATCCTAAAACAGATACACAAATATTAGGTCTAGTACATTTTAATGTTTACGGCCAAATCAATATAAAATCACTAGGAGGAGCTACTTATTTTGTTAATTTTATTGTTGATGCATCAAAAAATGTTTGGGCATTCCCTATTAAAATAAAGAATCAAGTTTTAGATATTTTTTAGAAATTTCATATGGTTGCTGAAAGAAAAACTAACAAATTTTTTAGATGTATTGGAATAGATAATGGTGGGGATATTGGTCTAATGCATTGAAAGAATATTGTAGCAAAAAGAATACAACATGTAAAAATAGTTCTTCACACCCCACAACAAAATGGAATAGTTGAGAGAATGAATTAGACAATAATGGAGAATGTGAGAAGAATATTTTAAAATTCTAGTTTGCCTAAATACTTTTGAGAAGAGTTTGCCCATATAACTTGTTACTGAATAAATCGGTCTCCCACAACTTCATTGGACAGTGGTATTTCTGGAAAGGTATGGAATGGTAAAGATTTATGTTATCCTCAATTGAAATTTTTGAGTTCTGAAGCATATGTGCATATTCCTAAAGAACATATATCCAAGTTGGATAAAAAGTCATTAAAATTCATTTTCTTGGGATATGATGATAATGAGTTAGGTTATCAGTTATGGGATCCTTTGAAAAAAGTTATTAGAATCAAGGATGTTATTTTTAATCAATAACACATGTTCAAAATTAATGACAAAGATGTGGAGGAGAAAATATTTGTTGAAACTTTAGAAGAATAGGAAAACCATCCACCATTACAAGAAGATACATAAAGAGATAAGGAGTAGTTATTGCAACAAAATGAAAGCAAGGAAAAACATGGAAAAGAACATGAAGAAAAACAAAATAAATAACCATTATCATAAATTCTACCACAAACTTCATCAATTCACAGGTCTAATAGGCCACTTAGGCATTCACAAAGGTATTCTCCCAAAAAATATATTTTATTCACCCATGAAGTGAACCTGCTTGTTTTCACGAAGCATGTGAAGGAAAACAGAACATGAAATGGAAAAAATCTATGTAGGAAGAGCTAAAATCCCTACATGATAATAAGATGTGCGATTTAGTTAAATGGCCGAAAGAAAGAGAGGTTTTAAAGAACAACTAGCTGTATCAAATAAAACATAAAGGAAAGGAAAATCAACAATGTTTTAAAGGCTAGTGATTAAAGGTTTTGGGTGGGAAGAAGGTATTGATTTTACACAATTTTTCTCTCCAATTGTTAAATGTGATCAATACGAGTAGTACTTACTCTTGTAGTTGTTGTAGATTTAGACATGGAACAATTAGATGTCAAGATAGCCTTACTACATAGAGATTTACAAGAAATGTATATATGGAGCAACTAAAAGGATTCATTTAAAAAGGTAAAGAAACATTTCTTAGGAGGTTGAAGAAGAGTCTATATGGGCTAAAACAAGCTCTTCATCAATGGTATAAGAAATTTGACTCTTCTATACTTGATCATAATTTTAAAAGGCCAAATGTAGATCATTTTGTATACATTAAAAGAGATGAAAGAGTCATTTTAATTATCTTATTATTATATTTTGATGACATGTTCATCGTTGGTAAATATATGATAATGACTAATAGATTAATCGAATAATTAAACAAAGACTTTGAAATGTAGAATTTAGGATAAGAAACAAAGTTTTGGGGATGTAAATTATACAAGATAGAAAAATGAAGAAATTATGGCTATCACAACAACAATATCTTGGAAGAGTATTGGAAAAATTCAATATCATTGATGCAAAATCTGTAGGTACACCACATGCTTCTGATTTCAAATTAACATCTAAACAATGCCCCACCACTATTGAAGAAAAGAAAGAAATGTCCAGGATTCCATATACTTATGTAATAGGAAGTCTTATGTATGTCATGGTATGCACTTACCTTGACATTGCACATTCAATGGGAGTAGTAAATAGGTTTCTTACAAACCTAGCCAAGGAACACTAGAATGCAATTAAGTGGAATCTCCTAGTATATACATTAAAGGCTTAATTTATTATTATTTATACTTCCAATGTACTAATAACTGTTGGAAGGATTTACTGATGTTGATTCACAAGTGACATCGATTGTAGAATATCCGTGTCAAGTTACATCTATAATTATGTTGGGGTTGTAGTCTCATGGGTGTCTAGACTGCAAAAGATGGTGGCCCTTTCTACCATTGAAGATGAGTATATGGCATCAACCAATTCATGCAAGGAAATGATTTAGATGAAGAGGTTCCTAGATGAACTAGGTCTACAACTAGAAAAGTATGTATTAAATTTTGATAGGCAAAGTGTGATCCATCTTGTAAAAAATCCCTCTTTTCACTATAATACAAAGCATATCGACGTTAGATATCATTGAATTCACGAAGTGGTAGATGACAGGCTACTGTAGTTGGCGAAATACACACAAAGGACAATCCAACTAATATGTTAAGAAAAAAATTGTTAAGGGATAAGAAACATATTTGAAGAACATTCGATAACTTGTTACAAAGATGATAAAGAGAGGCTTGTGAAAGGATCAATAGCAAAGAGTTAGAAATTTATATTTTGTCTCAAGTGGGATATTGATGTGTGTGAGACCAAATAAATAAATAAAATAAAAGTATAATGTAAAATTATGATTGCTTGAAACTTCTTTAAGAGTCTACAACCATGGTTTTGGGTTTATGGTTTTTGACCCATGGTTTTCATAGCACATGGTATTATGTCAATAATATTTCTCTAGATTATTCTATGAAAGAATATTTATACGTACAATTGGCTAGACATTAGGTGTGTG
Source organism: Pinus tabuliformis (assembly GCA_031772625.1). Taxonomy (NCBI): domain Eukaryota; kingdom Viridiplantae; phylum Streptophyta; class Pinopsida; order Pinales; family Pinaceae; genus Pinus; species Pinus tabuliformis. The sequence continues at coordinate 1,446,434,905 of CM062820.1, forward strand.
GGTGAGATGGAAAGAAGGATATTTCTCATTGGCTCCACTTTTTCTATCTTTCTCATCTATGTCTTGTACTTAATAAAAATATTACTTATTCCCACCTCATATATATGTAGTACCAAAATAGAAGAGTTATAAAATAGACACAGTGGATTTACTCATGGGGATTTTAATTAACTATTTCATCGATCGACGACCACAGAAGTGGGTTTAGCAATGAAGGCGGGATTCTCATTTCTTGCCATAATCATAATCACTCCCATTCCTCCCATTTCATTTGAGAACTCTGCCATACTCCTCGTCCTCCTACTTTTCACACCATCTTCATCTTGAACATTATCAATAGTGCATTATTTGAAGTAGGAGCATGCTAAAATGATAAAAGAAAAGGCTATGAGAGTAAACAAACTCAGATAGTTGTGTTACAGGTTGTTACTTGTTGTAAGATTTTAGGTTAGTTAATTTTAGTAAATCAAATCCATTCTATTGGATCTAGTCAGTGATCTATTCCTATATATCTCACCATTGTTTGATCAACAAATATATAATGAGATTTGTGTTTACTATGTAACTATGTTTTCTCTCTCATTTTTTAAGTTGATATCAAAGCATATTCTGCCTTAAATTCCTTACAGGACGGCTAGGAAAATATGAAATCCATGATAATTAATCATCCACAAATAAATAGGTGTGTGACAGTAGATTTCTTTATATTAACATATTTACCTTTCCATGTGGATTGTGTGTGTGGAATGGTGTTATTTTTAGTGCATAAACCAGAATAATGTCAACATTGAATTTGTGTGGTGTCATATGCGAGATGCATTTGTAGGAGGAATAAAGTGAATGTACTAGTTAGATCTAGAACACTTTAGAAACATATGTCCAAAGTGTTAAAATTTGATGCAATGGACAACATTTTTCCATATCTAAGAATACTAGATCAAATATCGGAATCGTTGGGTATCTCACAAGGAGACGTTGTGACATGAGAAAAATGGGCCACATTATTGGTGGCCATGGTGGAATTCAAAGCACTGCATCCAAAATGATTCTGATTCAAGAGAAATCATCATGGACTTTTGTAAGATGTGTACATTGAGTTGAATCCAAAAACGCATATTTATCTCTAATTCAGTGATACACTGCCAAAGGAGGAATCTGTTAACTATTGACGACAATAAATGGAACATAATAGAGCATTCCGGTGACAAATTTTGGAGGCAATCGAAGCTAGCAAAGAATTTATGCCATCTTTGAAGATTCTACAGATCCTAACAGTGAAAAAAAAATTCACATTTGAGCCTCTCAAAATTTTATATAATGTTTTGCATCATCTATATCCAAATTTATTATGTGGTGTGGGTTTGACATTTATTGAGCAGTGTTTGACATTTATCTAACGATGTGTAGAGTTCACGATTTTTATTGTGATTTTATGTATTTTTATTTATAATGAATTACAAAGAACCAAAATTATAGAACAGAGTAGTATAATTCAAATTAGTGGTTCCTGATCCATAGGTGACATAAGAACATATCACTGATTTGAATATGTTTACAGTCTATTACAAGTTAGTGGTGTTGTGTGCAGGCACGGACATCAACTTATAGGTTAAATTTTTTGCTTTGTTTAAAGGGTCACGTTGTATGATTGAATTCTTAATATATTAAGTATCCAATTTTCCTTCCTAGATAACTCATGAATACACCAGAAGACCATGTATTAAATAGCTGTATGTATGTCCATAGAATGATTCACTAAATTCACTTCTCTTTCTTCAGAAGCCTCAATGAGTCGAGTATGTCAATATTTTCAATTATACAAGGATGTAAATGATGGTAAAAAGTAGTTGTATCTTAAATGAGTTCAGTGGGAATCTAGAAATTGTGGTGAAGAAACATCGTAGTTTGTGATATTTCAGAGCGGGTAGAAGTGTTAATGAAGACTAGATGAAACAAATATCAGTGTTCTTATTACAATATTGTAATTTGTTATTTTGATATTTGTAATGTAAACATTAAGGTGGGGGATTAAAATTAATTCTTACAAGTGTGTCATGGGTTGCTAATTGTTCTGAGTTTCTAAATTAGTTGTTTTTAGTAAATCGTATCCACTTCTATTGGATATAGTTGGTGACCTATTCCTACATATCTCACAATTGTTTGATTAATAAATATATAGTGAGGTTTGGGTTTGGTGTGTAATTATGTTTGATATCTCATTCTTTAAGTAACAAGACACCCACTCCACCCTAAAAAATAAGGAACTTAAGATGTCCCTACTGATAAATAGCTATATGGTTGCTTCTTGGGGTACTAATATATAACTGCTTCATCATACATGTTATAAATAATGCTTCTCTATAAAAAAAAATTGGTAAACTATTTTTTTTTTAAATCAATATATTTTTTTAATTTAAATTTTTTATAATGACTATAAGTGAAAGATGGTACCATATTCTTATTATCTCATTTATATTCACTATTAAAATTTTAAATATTAACTCTTTAAATATGTGTTTATGCTTTCTCATTTATTTAATATAATTATGAATCCTTAGATTTATAAAATAAATATAAAATGATAAAGGAAATAGATAATATCACTATCCATTTATACAAATTTACTAATATGGTTATGTTAATTATATAAATAAATATAAAATACAATACACTTCTATGTATGTTTATAACAATGAGTTCAAATTGTCTTAGGAGTGAATATGTGGAGGATATGTAGAAGTATGTAGGCTTCCTATTATACGTTTTGGAGTATTTAGGATGTATTCTCTAGTTGAACTTATGTACAATTCAGCTAAAAATTGTTGAAATCACAAGTGTGAATAATAAACACTCCATCATCCACATTTCCCAAAAAAAATTCAAATACATATTATATATATATATATATATATAATAATAAAAAAAAAAAACAACAAAATAAATTATAATATTGGACAAATTTTTACCCAATTATCTGTGTTTGTAACACTTGGCCCACAAAGAAGGCAACTATTTTCTCCTCTTCTTTCGTTAATTATAATATTCTTTATTTATTTATGTTTCTAATGCCCGATCCACAAAGTAGGGGACAATTTTCTTTGGTTCTTTCGTTAATTCTAAAAATTTTGGTTAACAGGGTAGATGTGCAATGGAGGAACAACGATGAAGGAGGTGTTGTAAAGTGGAGTAGGAGGAAGCAATGATAAGGCATGGCTAAGCAAAGGCTCAGGTTTTCCACATCCAATAAATAAGATTTACAAAATTGTGAGTTAGAAACTATTTGTGTGCAGAGGCCCTCAGAATCTTACATTCAACCTGTGATACATGATGGCCCACAAACTTCTATTAAAATATTGTCTTGTAATCAGCTATAAGAACCATAATAAAATATATACTGGATTACACCATAAAATTTAGGCATGGACAAAATCACATCACGTCTGTACACTTTTTAATGTGTTATCTTAAATAAAATATGTGAACAATACATTAAAAACCAATTTTAACTTGTTATCTTACATAAAATATGTGAACAATATGGGAACAATACATTAAAATCCAAACATGAAAAACGTTCATATTGTAATAATTGTAATCATGGTTTAGTGGTAAGTCTCTTGATAGCTCAATTGGTGATGGTAATGAAAATGAAGTGTTATGTAGGAAAGGATTTGAATTTGAAATATCCCTATTTACTTATATTTATAAAAATATCATATACAGACATCTAAAGATTGTAATAGTAATGACAACCTACGCCATACAAATATGATGAGCCCAATGGAAAATTCCTATAAATACCAAAAGAAATCATAAATTGACTGCATAAATCGTTTTTGGAAGAAAAAAAACAAACTTTTATGCATTTTCTCATATTGTATGGTCAAACTATTATAGACAATGGTTTTCGGGAATGAAAGATACATGCTTGATCTACGTTTCTTAAATACTAAAAAGGTTATCAAAATATATACTATTATAAATGAAGAGGTTTTACCGGTTGGAATGAACGAACTTGGTTGAGTAACCTCTTAAATGCATTTAGGGTTGAGTTTGTACGAGTAAGTCTATTATAGTAGGAAAGCACAATGGATGTAGTTTTAAAATGAACACATTTATTAATGTGTTAGTGTCATAACATCTTAATCGAAGATTTTTTTCATAAAATTTATTGTCCTGTAAATATCACAACATTTTAATGCAAGATTTTTTCATAAAATGTTATTGTCTGAGGTTAGTCTAATGAGTTTAGATTATTGAGGTGTGATAGTGTCAAACTAGGCTATTTGGACGAAAAAGGGTTCCATTCATTCCAATTGTATCTTGCTTGAAAAAAGAGAAAAAGGACTTAGTATTCAGAGTGAGAGAATAACATAGGGAGTTTAGTATTTGCAAAAGCCTATTAGGCCACAAGCCTTAGGTATCTGATAGAGAGTTCCCTCACCTTTCTACTTTCATTATTTCAATTCTAGGGAAAGGGCAGTAGGGTAGCCCTACATTCCACTTGGGATTTGTTCCATAAAGGTTTACCAAAAAATATCTTTTCATTGTCATTGTTGGTGTCTGATTGTATTTTATTGTTCTCTATTTTTCACATTTTATCTATTATATATATAAACACAAAATAGTAACTAATAAATCTAGAATCTATGGAAATTAAGCCTCAATATACACATTTCACACTATTTTATCATATTTGTTTTGATGACTTATCTAGTGGAAAATTCATAATATTTTATGGATCAATAGGTACTTTGAGCATGAGAATGTCCAAGACCCCAACATAGTCTACTTTGTAATAATAAAGTTGAGAGGATATGTTTCTCTTGTGAAGTGTTGTGTAGAAAAACATTGTACACAAATAGTAAGAGAAGATAAAGACATGGAAGAAAATTGTGAGTAATATCAACGGGAATCATTTGGCTTTTGGTTATTGGAAAAGCTTTTGTAAAATATATATTTTTTTGAAACCAAAATAAGACTATTTTCCTTGAGTATACAACATAATTCTTCAGAATATCACTCATATCTAGACTTAAATAATTAGAGTATCAAAGGGTAGGAATATATGAATGAGTCGAAATTCTGAATCAATATGAGATGAGTATCCAATTCTTTTATATTGTGCATGAATCCTATCTAATTTATTTAGAAATACAGATAATTTTCAATAGGAAGTGATTAAATAATTGTAGAATAAAGAATCTTGGAAGTAGAGGAAGAGATAAATCTAGAAGGGGACATTGTAGTGAAGGGAGAGAAGATGAAGCATCCAATAGTCAAATTTCACTACAATGCAACCATATTGATAGAAGTGGAGGGCTTGTAAGAGGTGTTACACTAAAAAATGTCACCATGACTATTTACAGTTAGTATGGCTCTATCAATAGTCATGCTATCCTCCTGGGTAAGTCTTATGCCTCTGCTCTCCATGTCAAACTCCAAAAAGAGAGAAAGTCTTTGTAAATGTGTTTATCTTTGGGTACGCAGATTCTCGCGGCCTTACCTGCATATACGCACCTAATGTTCACAAAAACTGCGTACTTGTATGCTCTGTATGTAAAGGGGCAGGTGCGTACCCCTGTAAAGGTCAAAAGGCGCGAGTTTCATCTTTAAAAAGATACTTGTGGTCATTTCTAGAGCATTCTAGAAGGTTGTTTGACGTGTATTGAGCACCTTCAGATGGTTCATGTACCCCTATGAAAGATGAACTTATCCCATCAAGAAAGGAGCTATCCCATCCAAAGAGGGGATTATCCCATTGATGGTGGACCTGATTAACTTCCTCTTGAGCACTATAAATATAGGCACTGGGCCAGAAGGAGGGGAGGTTGAAAGCTAAACATTTCTAAGGGTAGATGCTGCTGGAATTAGGACTCCCATTTAGAAGCTTGTGAGGAGAGATTACCATCTTTGCTTGTTCTATTTGGAAGTGGGTGAGCTTTGTCAAAGTAAAGGAGAACTCTTGATGGACCCTGGGAGGGACTTGCGCAACACCAAGGCTCAGGTTGTAATTGTTCATTTTGTTTCCTATTAATGCAAATGAGTCCATTCTTCTCAATAAATTGTTATCTATGAGTTGTTTCATGTACTCCTTGGTCTATATGTTAAATATGTTTTATTTTATGAGATTATCAAGTGCTATTTAATTGTTTGATTGTTAGTGAATGCAGGTTTCAAAGTGAAGGAGGAGCTCATCCGGATCGGCGAGGCTGGACTACTACAACAGCGCTGGACTACAGGTAGGATCTAAACACTTGATTTCTTGTATGGTAAAGGCATGTTTAGAGAAGGATTGCTCTTGTTTTTCTTGTTTGTCACTAGAGAGTCTTAGGCTCCTAGGGAGGTTGGTTGTGTCCGCACTATCGACTCTTTCTGCCTAACAAATTGGTGACTCCGCTGGGGAATCCATTGATGTGAAAGTTTTTTCCTTTGTATGCAACTTTGATCTGAGAAAAGTCATTTATTTTCTGGTTTTTGGCTCTGTGATTTTGTATTTGGGTGGGCTAGCTTAGGGTTAGATTGAATTTAGTTTTTCTTGGTTTTTCTAGTAGTACGCACCCTCTGAGTATTGCACAGTGTGTACCTGTACACACTGTTGCTGTGTGCATAGAGCGGGCCCGCACCTGTCTTAACAGGTTGCCTGCGTACCCTGCTAAAAATTAAGAAATTTCCATTTTTTACATTTTTCCTCTTAGATTTTGCTTTTTCTTAGTTTTTACTGCCCAGATCCATTAGTCTCCTATCAAAGATATTCACCTGAACTTGTTTCGATAGCATTGAGTGTTTTAGTGGATTTCATAGAAGTTTAAGCCCTAGGGTTTGATTTTTGAGTAGGTCCTGTAGTGACTTTGGTGGTAGAAGTTGTCTAGCCTTAGATCTCTCTGGTTTTGTCAGCCTTCTTAGGAGTTGGACCTGTCATAAAGTCTACCTGTGAGAGCAACTTATCTTTGAGTTGTCTCTTTGGAAAATTTTGAAGTGCTTGTTGATTGAGTATTGAATTCCATTTTACAAAAAGAACAAAAAAGATTTGAGTTTTGTTTTGACTGGTTTTTTGATTCTGCATTAGCTGGTCCTTGGCTTGATTGTGGTCAAGTAAAACAACCTAGAATCATCCTTGTAGGCTTTTGCCTCGTTAGGTTTGCTTTAGAGTAAATTTCCTTTTGATTTGCTTGTGAGTCAATTTTTCATAGATTTTATAGATTTTTGAGATTGATTTTCATTAAAATAGATTTATATGCTTTGTTAAACAAAAAATACAAAAACATCTCCTTTGGAAAGTTTTGTTTCAAGTAGCTTTTGGAGTATTTTGAAAGAGAAAGAATTTTTCGTGCACGTAATGAGTGGTCATGTTTGTATGCTTGGAAAGATAAAGAGTTTTATTTCTTTGTTTTTCGTTGCCAAGAGAGTTGTTTTTATATAAATTTGCATTCTCTAAACTTTCTTAGCTAAGAATTTCATTGAAAAAGGAAAGTAGCGTAAATCATCTTAGGTGCATCTTTGTAGTGGTTGCGAGTCGAGTCTACACACCATTGGTTTCATTTCCGCTACCTTTTGTCTTTAAAGAAAACCATAAAAATTAACGCTTAAAGTAAAATCAACTTAGTAACTTTTATTTACTAGGGCTCTGAAACACCAATTTAGATCAGGCTAGTGTCTTGGAGTAGGAGAGTAATTAACTCTCCAAGACAACAAAACCAAACAAGTAGCTTGTCTTGTGATAGAATAAATCCAATTGTTTCATTTGTACTCTGGGAAAGCTCCTCTTAAAGGAGAAGCACGAGCTCGTGTCCGAACCAGTGAGGGGATCAATCCTCCCTCGTTGGGAACGACGCTAGACACGCACGTATTACAAACGGTAAACCTCGGATTAACCATTGTCGAGGAGCCAGGGGTCACTTGTCCATAAACCTTGGATTATTGTCAAGGAATCGGCAAGGGGATTGAGCTTGATACTCTGCCCTTGCATGCTGTCGGAGTGTAGACTGTTCCCCCAGGTGCATTTGTTGCGGTTGGTAACCTTAGTGACCATTATCTTTAGGATTCTACCGAGGTGACGGTGGAGGGAAGATCCCACTGTACCTGGAGCAGACGTCGGCTAGACTCACTTGGATTTTCTGGGGGGTTCACTTCACTGGAGACGGTTAAAGTGGACGAACTTGTGCCAGTCTATTCATTAAGCAGGTTGCCGGGGTAACTGTTCCACCCGCCACTTCTGTACTGAATCCGGCGATGTTGGGTTTCATCTCCAACTAGCGTTTTCGGTCTGGAAGGCTACTGTTTGTGCTTGGTTTGACGCCCTAGATTCTTTAGGCGTGTGATTCAAATTTGTTTGGTTCTTTAGCGACTTTAGGTGGTTTGATTTGAGATTTTACTTTGTTTTTGTGTGTAGTAGTTAAAAGTTTTTAGCTGTGGTGGAATTACCGAGACAGTCCCGTAGACTTCGGGGCAAGTCACCTGAGATTGTTACCGGAACCGATTTGTCGAGAAAACTCCGTAGATCGCGGGGTGGATCTCCTGAAGACGTCCCGGGTCAGTACGAAGGATTGAAGGTCCTTGTAACTCCTCCTAGTGGCAGTAGAGTAGGTTCACCTGAAGAAGGAGAGTCTTCCTTGGTAGTCCATCCAGATTACCAAAGTCTAGAAACAGGTTATAATCCTGAAGCTGTTACAGTTTCTGAGCTTGCTGGTAGTTTTTCATCTACTAGTGATATAGGCGAAGAACCTGAAATATCTGAACCTGTTACTCCAACTTCTAGTGTACCAGATTCACCCAGGGTAGAAAGACTCATCACCAAAAATCTTCCTACTGGTTTGATAGCTATTGAAGAACTTGCTCCAGAGGAAGAATTAGGCGTATCTACCCTTGAAGATCAACCTACTCTTGATCTAAGAGAGTGTGAATCTATCTTTTACAGTCCTCCTAGAAGTACTACTTGGTACCTTTCGTTAACCAATTACTTAGACAACTCAGGGGTAGGTTTTTCTCCACCTCGTATTCCTTTTCCACCTGGAGGTATTTATACTCCTATAAATATGTCTGGTCAGTCATCCGTGTTCACTCAATCTCCTGAAGCTTTCTTACACGGCGGTCCTTCTGTTCCTACCGGGTATCAGTCACTTTCTGGTACCTTTGCGGGGGCATCTCCTCAACCCATTGATCATGGGTTATTAGCTGGAAACAATGGTAATAAACCATTGGGTGTAGGGGACATTTATATGATGTCAGGATCAGTTCCCGTTTCTCAACCTCAGGGTGGCCAATTACCGCCTGGGGGGCAGCATCAATTAACGCCTGGGGGGCAGCCTCAAGGTCAGTATGTACCTATGGCGCAATACATGCCTCAAGGTCAACCCCAGCCTCAATATGTACCCCAAGGTCAACCTCAGTATCAATATTTACCTCAAGGGTATCAACCCCAAGGGTATCAACCTCAAGGGTATCAACCTCAAGGTCAAGGTCAACCCCAGTATCAGTATTTACCCCAAGGTTATCAACCTCAAGGTCAATACTCGAGTCAAGGTTATCAACCACCTCAAGATCAGTCATATGTTCAAGGTATGGGAACTGTACCTTTAAGTTATCAATCCTATCCTCAATCCGGTTATGGATCTCAGTATCCTCAACCTGTTACGGGTCAATACCCCGGAATGATAGTGTGGGATCCATTACAGGGTCAACAGGTGTTGCAGCCAAGTATACAATTGGTACCTCAAACTGGACAACCTATGGTTTCTAGTTCACCCCAGCAACCGCAGCCGGTCCAGTCAAATGTTCAAACTTCTGTAACTTCGGTAGTTACTCAGCTGCCAATTGCACCTAGTACTCCATCTCAAATGGCTGCAGCAAGTACCGCAACATCTGCCGCACTTACTTCTGGAGTATCGACAGCTCCTGTTTCTACTGTCTCTGTGACCACTCCTCAGATATCTTTACCCTTATCTGGATCTACGATTCAAACTACAGTTCAGATGCCTGTAGGTCAGCCTGGTATAAGTATGGTTGTCACTACTCAACCGCAATTTGTTCATCAACCGTACCAGGGACAGTACCAATATGGGCAAGCTGTCCAGCAGCCGGTTTACCAGTATCAACCGTATCTTGGGTATACTTATCAACAGCCTCAACAACCCCAGTACGGTCCGGTTAATCCTGGTTTTCCAGGAGGATATAATATCCCGAATGCGATTCCTGTTCCAAGTTATCCTGGATATCCTCCTCCTGGGGCTGGTCTTGTGACCCAGAGTTTCAGAGATCCTAACCAGCAGTTACCGTTTATCGCAACTTTGGATTTACCAGACTTGACGCGCCTAACGAACGATCCAATTCAATATCTTTCGTTCTGGCCGCCAATGCCAAATAAGTTGCCCAGTGATATACCCAAGTTCGAAGGTAAGTCTGGAGAGGATCCGTCCAATCACGTGATGACTTACCACCTCTGGTGTGCTTCAAATTCTATCTCGGATGATTCGATCGGCTTACGTCTTTTCCAGCGTACACTCATTGGTCTCGCGGCCAAGTGGTACATTGAGTTACCACGAGCCTCTTTTTACAATTTTAGCGAGTTAGCTACCTCGTTTTAACTCATTTTCAGTTGCCGGTCAGATACGATAACGACACGGAGTTATTAACTTCACTAAAACAATCGACGTCCACGTATATTTCTCATCACATTCATGAGTGGAGACGTCGAAGAAGGTTAGTGAAAGTTTTTATTCCAGACCAAATCTTAGTTGAATGGTTTGTTAAATCATTATTACCGAACATTACTGAAGATGTAGCTAAGGCCGGAGTAGTTACTGAGGAGCAAGTCATTGCTCAGGCGCAGTACCTTGACTTAGTTTATACTCAGTCGGGTACGTTACACGAGAAGATCCCAGATCTTCCAAAATCGAATCAAATTGCTGCTACTCCTTCGGGATCTCATGCCGCTGATGGTATGATTGGTACGGTGAACACAAAGAGAAAGAAGAAGTCTTCCAAGAATTATACTACTCCTATAATCACCTTGCCTGATTCCTTGACAGGAGAGTCTTCTCCTGAACTTTCTGCCGATATTCACGCTGTAGAGTCATCTACGGCCAAATCAAAAAATGGTGGAAAGAAGAAAGGAAAGAAGAAGGCTAAAGCAGACAATGCTCCGAAGGAGAAATCAGAAAAGTCGGAAACCAATGACGAAAAGCGCAAACCTCGATATCCTTGTCTTATTTGTGAAGAGGATCATTTTACAAGAGATTGCCCTCATCGGGCCGAGGTTGTGAAAATAGTTAAAGGTTCTCCCACTCCTGCTGTGTTAAAAGATCCATTTCCAAAGCAGGAGAGTAAGATGATAGGTTCTTCCTCGACTGCTAGTGAAGAACCCATTTTGATGATGTCTCATGTGAGGATTGCGACTCGGTCGCAAGATTATGGTAGTAAGAATCCTGTTGATGGTAAGGAAGCAGAATATTCTCATTCTAATCCATCAACCTCAGCTCCTGGTTCCGATCCACTACAGATCAAAAAACCTAACCCGGACTTAGTAATTAAACCGCCCGCCAAGGGTGTTCTTCGAAGGTCTGCTTTCAATCCACATGCGAGAGCGGCCCAGAATTACAACATTGTTGAGGATTTAGCTGTTTCACCCTCAGCAATGTCAGCTTTAGAAGTGCTGCAATCATGCCCAACACAACGAAAATTACTTTTGTCGGCTATCGGAGCTGTTGATGTTCAGGACCCGAATTTGATAATCTTCGATCTAGAAAATAGTACACCGCGCCTTCCCCATCAAATGGCTTTCCAGATTCCAGTGATAGTCAAGAACATGCCTATTCATCGGACTGTAATTGATGAGGGAGCTTCCACGTGTATTATGTCGATTCAGTGTTGGAGATCGCTTGGTTCTCCTTCACTGAACCAATCCCCAACCATCCTTAAGGCCTTTGATGGCCGTGGGTTCCGTCCGTTTGGTATTCTATAGGAATTTCCTATAGGGGTAGAAGGTAAAACCGTTAGTCTGGATGTGGAGGTGGTTGATGCCCCTCTAGACTACAACCTTCTTTTGGGTCGAAGTTGGTCATATGCTATGACAGTGGTCATTTCATTGGTCTTCAGAGTAATAAAGTTTCCACATAATGGCAAGATCGTGACAATTGATCAGCTGACATACTTTTCATCCGACCCAGCCTCTTTAGAAAGTATCCAGCATGTCGGTAAGATGACAATCCCTTATAGGGACGTTGGCGTAGGTTTAGTTAAAGATTCCGGTTTACTGGGAACTTTTCCTTTCCCTCCAATCAACGCAGACCCTTCATTTGCATCAATTCATATGATTACATCAGACACCATTATTTACGACGATCCTTGGATTGTCCCATCTGAATCTGAGATAGACTCATTAGGTGATGCTATGCCTTTGAGTCCATATGAAATAGCTTATGAAGCCGTCGTGTCTTTTACCGACTCGCGTTCAACCCAAATCGACCAAATGAATGTGGTCAGTGAGGAATCACTCTTCACCTCAACCTCAGAACGGATAGCATTTCCCGAAGTCGTGTCATCTGACGAGCAACTTCGCGAAATCCTAAGTGTAGACGATCTGCCATGGGAAGATCTCCATCGTCGATCTTCGTTTTTACCTGAGGGTGATGTTTTTGAAAACGATTTTTCATCTATTTTTACCGCTGAATATGTCAAAGACGCTTAGAATCCAACGAAACATCCTGATTCAGAGTTGAATCTAGGGAATATTTCTCGTACAGTTCCCATTGACATTTCAGTGAAGTCCGGAATTGAGGAAAACATTCATATAGGTGCCTCATGTACAGAAGATGAAATTCAAGCTTACAAGGCCCTATTCCAAGAATTTCGCGATGTGTTCGCCTGGTCTTACGAGGAAATGCCAGGAATCGATCCTGCCATTGTTGTTCATGAAATAAAGACCTACCCGGACGCTAAACCCGTCCGGCAACGGTTGCATCAGATTCACCCTAGAAAAGCGGCTGCGATTAAAGCAGAAGTCGAAAAGCTGTTGAAAGCAGGTTTCATTTACCCAATCCCGTTAACAAATTGGGTATCGAATATTGTTCCAGTTAACAAGAAACAAGGAACAATAAGAATCTGTATCGACTATAGGGATATAAATCGAGCTTGTCCAAAAGACAACTATCCTACGCCCTATATCGATCAAATAATTGATGATTGTGCCGGAAGTGAAATGTTTTCCTTTATGGATGGTTTTTCGAGCTATAATCAAATCAATATTCTACCTGCCGATCAACCAAAAAGGGCATTCATTTGTCCGTGGGGGACATTTGCTTACTGCAAATTACCTTTTGGGATTAAGAATGCCGGAGCCACTTTTCAACGGGCGATGTCTTATGCATTTCATGACATCAAGCACATTGTGCAACCGTACCTCGATGATTTTCCTGCTCATTCTTTACATCGAGCTAATCATCTTGTCCACTTACGAGCAATCTTTATGCGGTGTAGGCATTATCGTATTCGGTTGAATTCGCACAAGTGTGTATTCTGTATAGAAGCGGGTCGATTCCTGGGGTTTGTTGTTTCAAAAGCTGGCATTCGCATCGATCCCTCGAAGGTCGAAGCTATCATCAAATTGCCTCCTCCTTCGAGTTTACGCCAACTCCAAAGTTTGCAAGGGAAAGCAAACTTTTTACGCCGATTCATTCCAAACTACGCTGAGGTCACTAAGGGTTTTACACGGTTGTTGAAACAGAACGCTCAATTTTTTTGGGATGAGATTGCCCAACAATATTTTGATGCACTTAAGCACGTGTTGACCCATGCACCGTTGTTGCATCCTCCCAACTACAACCAGGACTACTTCTTATACCTCGCAGCTTCGCATTCCACTATTGGAATGGTGTTAGTCCAAGAAGATGAATTCGGAACGGAACATGTGATATATTATCTTAGTAGGATGTTAAACCCCACTTAGCTAAAATATTCGCATGTGGAGAAATTGGCCCTGGCAGCCGTTCAAGCTGTCCAGCGTTTTCGTCACTACATTCTTCTCCGTAAAACTACAGTTATTTCGGATTGCAACCCTATGATTTATATTTTGACTAAACAACTGCTAGGGGGCAAGTACTCTAAATGGATCGTTATCCTGCAAGAGTTCGACTTGGAGTTCGAGAAGTCCAAGTCTAAGAAATCCTTAGTTTTTGCGGAATTGATGTGTGATTTCCCGTGTACTGACACAGAGACTGTGGTAGAAGAGTCCATTGCGGACGAATCTTTGTTTCTTATCAGTACTTTAGATCCGTGGTATGGGGATATAATCATCTATCTCCAAACCCAAACCTTTCGGCCTGAAGCTTCAAAGCCGGAACGTCGAAAAATTCGGTTTCAATCCCAGCAATACAGAATTATTGAAGATACACTTTATCACCGGGGGGCAGACTTAGTTTTTCGACGTTGTTTAACTCACGAAGAGGCTGAGAGGGTTTTGAATGATTGTCACTCTGGAGCGTGTGGCGGTCATATCTCTGGGTATGCCACAGCTCAGAAGGTGTTGCGTGCTGGCTATTTCTGGCCGTCCATGTTTAAAGATTGTATCATTGCGGTCCGAAAATGCCACAACTGTCAAGTGTTTGATCGCAAGATGCGTGCACCACCTGCTCCTCTCCATCCTATAATTGCCGTTGGTCCTTTCGCCAAATGGGGTATTGATTTTATTACTTGTAACCCTCACTCGGCCGAGGGGCATGCGTATATCATCCCCGCGGTTGATTATTATACTAAATGGGCCGAGGCGATGCCTACATTCGACGCAAGCGGCAAAACAGCTGCAGTTTTCGTATTCAATCACATTATAACTAGGTTTGGTGTCCCGCAAGCGATCATCACTGACCATGGGAGCCATTTTCGAAACATCATGATGACTGAGCTTACAAGCCAACTTGGTTTGCGCCACGATAGCTCTACTCCTTATTATCTGCAAGCCAACGGTTTGGTTGAGTCTATCAACAAAGTTCTAGTTATCATGATCCGATGAATCATTGGTATTCATCGGTCGAATTGGCACAACATGTTATTTTCAGCGCTATGGGCATACCAAACTTCAGTGAAAACTTCAACAGGGTTCACTCCTTTCTAGCTAGTTTATGGCTTGGAAGCCGTGTTACCCATTGAATGCGAAATCCCATTACTTCAAATGGCTGTCGAATTACTCCCAGCTACTTCCGAAGAGGAGAAATTTTTATTATACTTAGCTCAATTAGATAAGACTCGACGTGACGCTGCATTGGCAATCGAGACTCACGCGAAGTGAATGAAAGCTCAGTATGATAGAAATGTGACCCCTCGAAGTTTTTCGGAGGGAGACCTAGTGCTATTATATGATCAAGCTAACGATAAGCTAGGTGTTGGAAAATTCGTTCCTATGTGGCATGGACCCTACATTGTAAAGCGAAAGCTAGCAAAAGGGGCCTATGAGCTGGTAGATTTTGATGGGGACTCTTTGGGTAAACCCAGAAATGGACTTTACCTAAAGAGGTATTATGCTTAAATGATGGGTATGGAGAATTTTTAGTTAGGTTAGGTTTTCTTTCTAGCTAGTATGTTTGTTAGTTTAGATAGTGTGCTTAGCTTAGAAAGTGTGTTTTTCGTCGTTATTCTGGCTTATCTTGGTTTTACTCTTGATATTGCAGATGTCGACGCCTCTCCAAACGTACATTGGATTTGCCGATGGTGCTTGTCGTAGTACACGGAATATCTCTTCCGCAGCTTGGGTTATCTATTTTCCCTCTGACGAGTTAGTTTCTCTGCATGGGGTGAGCCTCGGTCAAACAACGAACAACATTGCAGAATACAGTGCAGTGGTTGAATTATTGTCTGAATCTATTTCATTTGGAATTCGACGTTTGATAGTGAGGTTAGATTCTGAACTCGTTGTATTACAGCTTAATAGAGTATATGCCATTAGAAATCCTGTGTTATTAAGGTTGTTTTTGAGAGTGCGTCTCTTGGAACGTGAATTTGATTACATTGAATATCAGCATATTCCAAGGTCTTTAAATACATTAGCAGATGCAATTGCTTCTCGAATGTTGGACAGACATTTGCGATAATCATGCAAGTAAATTTAAAAACATTTCATCACATATGTTGAACAAGATAAGCCAGTAATAATGATATATATATATATAGATAGGAGTGTGTCAAAAATATACATCGTCTTCGATCATAGGTTGGAAAACACCTTATGATCGGCAAAAATGATAAGTACAAAAAACCAAAAATGTCATATGTGTCTACAAAAGTGACTAGCCAATCACTGGTGGTGCTCTCTATATGAGACCACTGCCCGCGCTACCCTACACAAGAACCTCCTAAAAGGTCCTGGGGTTGCGACCACATAGCGCTGAAGTCGAATAGGAATGTCATCTATGGTGGTCTCTGGTATACCCGCCGTCAGACGCTCTAGATCCTGTTCCAGCTCGGCTAAGGTCTCTGCGGCCGCATCCTGTGGGGCTGGTGCTGGTACAGCTGGTACTCTCCTCTCACAAGCCTGGAGGTTGGCCGGACGCCGTGGACCTACATCTGCATTTTGGAAATTTGTGCTGTCAGTTTTGAGACGATATATAAAAAACAAAAAAAAATATAGATAATTTAAAAAATTGTGAAAAATGAAATACCTATGTCGTCCCACTGTTCTCCCTGTGGAAGAACCATGTCCGGATCATTCCGAAAATCCATTCTGGCATAAGGAAAATCCTAAATAGCAAAGACCTGGCTCTCTAGCCAGTGAAAGTAACCATCAGGAAATCGAGCAACTGTCGCGTCCTCATCAGGATGCCGGGCCATTACCGCAGCCCATCTCGTCAACTTAGGCTCCCGAGGAGCCCCAACTGGAACAGTAAGTTGCTGGGGGATCAGCATCAGAACTCTCTCTAGGGCAAAGCTCACAGCTAAAGGCCCATATCCAAAGGTCTTCAGTTGTCCGTTATTTGCCCTGGTTAGTTGGCCCTTCATATTGGCCAACACAACATCGCACCAGTTGAAAATGGTGCCTCGGTAGCAATCTATCGCCATCCGTATTTGGGACCCGGTGGCAATGTGCAAGGCGGCTGCGCCGCAGAGTCTGGTAACAGTAAAGGCTATCACCATAAGTTCGGGCAGGGTTATGTACTTGATTTCTATCCCTCTCTCCTGGTTCTGATTGTTGCACCACTCTAGCCGGAGGCTAGCAAGGGATTGGCCACCCAGCCTAGTCCCGAACAGAGTCAGTTGCTCGCCCCTATTAGGCAAGCCAGAGAGAAAATATATGTCGGAGGGCTCTATCTCGAGCTGGTTCTCTCCGATGTAGAAGCATTGATCCTGAATGTTCCACCTTTCAACCAGCCACTCAAGGAATGGCACCTGGCCCCTCATGCCAGGTATGGCCCAGTATTTATACAAACCGCATGCTTTTAACGCATCAATAGAAGGTTGATGACCAATTGCGGCCAAATCAACGTCCTCGTGTTCTCTTTCTCTCCAATCTAGCATGGTGAATGCCCTACACACCAAAAAACAATAGTTAGAATTCATAAAATAAATTTTGGTTGGTTGAATTTGGAGTTTGGGGTTTCAAAATGTGTGTTTCACGGGGTACGCACCCCGCGTTCAGAACACAGAGTGGCGGTACGCAGCTGGTCTGAAGGCGGGCTGCGTACCCCGACCTTTTTCCTATATATAAAAAAGGTCGGGGTATGCAGGTCGCCCATGGGGCACCTGCGTACCCCGAGAAACATATCCTAAAACCCTAAACCCCCTAAAAAATCAAACTAAAACCTAAAAATGAATTTTAAACAGATGAAATTGAAGAGGAGGATGTTGTGGAATACCTGAAAGAGACGGCGCTCGATTCTGACGGTCGGATTCTCCGCAATGTCCACGGGAAGTTTTCTTGTCAAAAGCCCTTTTCTCAACCTCAACAGTAAAATGGTAAAAATGACATGGTAAAAAGTCTTTTTATAGGTTTTTTGGATGAATGAATGCTAAGTTTGTTTATTTTTCACCATGAAAGGACATTTTTCAATGTATTTTTACCCATCTTAAACAGGTATGAGTAATGTGTCGTTTTTGTGCAGGACAAAAGGACTTTAGAGTAAAATTGTCATTTTCCACGAACCAAAACATCAGAGTCATCTTTTAAGCCCTTTTCTGACTCCTAAAACATGAAAAGATTGCCGAGCGTTTCTTTTACACTCGTTAAAACGGAATTAAAAGACGGTCCCCTTATAGCTCTTTCCTGACCGTAAAAACAGGAAAAGATTGCCGGGTTTTTGTCGTTTCAAACTCGATACGGAAATAAAACGACGTGCCCTTGATCGCTTTTTACTTTTCAGGTCAGTGGCACTAATTATGAAAGTACTCCTTGGTCGCAAGATCAAGCGGTTCTCCCAGGTATTATTTTATACTTTTTCGGGCTTGGGAGACACAAATTTACGAAAAAGTTCAACCTGGAGTCTTCTTAAGTTTTTCAGACTCTCTAAAATTGAAAAACGCCGAACTTCTCCTATACTAGGCTCGTTAAAATTTCATAGTAAAGGGCCTGTTCAATTACAAACAGGAACGAACCACTCCTTCCTAGGGTTTGAATCAAAACTAGGTTGGACTCATCCGAAGGATGAGCTTATAATCAAGCATATGTTATCCTCCTCAAGCTTGTTAAAAATAAAGAGGTACTTGCCAGAAATGGTGGGGGAAAAGAGAGAAGAATGAGCCTATTTGTTATCCTTTGTCTCAGAAGAAACCTTATTACCTCTCTTGAACACGACACTTTTCATTCACCTGGGTTGGGAAATCCTTTACCTCAGTGTTGATCAAACCACATTGAAAGTCTTCAGTCGGGTTCCGGGGATTAACATTGAGTCATTTGTTACTAAGCCATCTGTTGTGTCGTTATGTGTTCAAGAGGTCTCTGCAAATAAAATTTCATCTGCAAAATACTTGTCATCCATTTGACAATCCCTGAGTCAGTCCTTACAGCAACATTTCTTCAACTTGAACAATGATTTCTCGCCTTTGACGTCAGTTTACATCATTGACTTTCGATCAAAGGATTCCGTGAAATGTTCGACATCAACTCATTCATTCACATCTCATGGATTGTACTGGGTACTTTGAGAACCATTGACATTACTGGTGGTTTCTCTCACACTTGTTAACAGTTTACATCATCGATTGGTAATCGAGTGGTTTCTACCATGTTCGACATCAACTCATTTATTCGCATGGCTAGAATCGTACCAATTCGGGAAGTAGAAATGAAGACCCTGGATCTAGTTCTCACCATCTAGGCTGCGAGGAGTTTTGTATTCATTATATAGTAGACCAATTATAAATAGATGGCTGCGTCCATACTGTGTCTACGCAAGTCTATGATTATGATGTACTGCAAGATCATTCCTGTATCAGAGTAGTTAGTCTTTTAGTTAAAGTTTTGATCTGAGTATGGGAATGCCTACCTCAGCGATGATATAATCTTATACATGTATTTTGTGTTGAAAATTGCAGGTTCTGACCAGGCTCTCCACGAGATAATCCTTGAAATGATAAAGCGCTTCACCCTTCCTAGATAAAACAAAACCCTAATCTACTACAGGCTTCGCACTTTAGGGGGCAATCTGTTACACTAAAAAATGTCACCATGACTATTTACAGTTAGTATGGCTCTATCAATAGTCATGCTATCCTCCTGGGTAAGTCTTATGCCTCTGCTCTCCATGTCAAACTCCAAAAAGAGAGAAAGTCTTTGTAAATGTGTTTATCTCTGGGTACGCAGATTCTCTCGGCCTTACCTGCGTATACGCACCTAATGTTCACAAAAACTGCGTACTTGTACGCTCTGTATGTAAAGGGGTAGGTGCGTACCCCTGTAAAGGTCAAAAGGTGCGAGTTTCATCTTTAAAAAGTTACTTGTGGTCATTTCTAGAGCATTCTAGAAGGTTGTTTGACGTGTATTGAGCGCCTCCAGATGGTTCATGTACCCCTATGAAAGAGGAACTTATCCCATCAAGAAAGGAGTTATCCCATCCAGAGAGGGGATTATCCCATTGATGGTGGACCTGATTAACTTCCTCTTGAGCACTATATATACAGGCATTGGGCCAGAAGGAGGGGAGGTTGAAAGCTAAACATTTCTAAGGGTAGATGCTGCTGGAATTAGGACTCCCATTTAGAAGCTTGTGAGGAGAGATTACCATCTTTGCTTGTTCTATTTGGAAGTGGGTGAGCTTTGTCAAAGTAAAGGAGAACTCTTGATGGACCCTGGGAGGGACTTGCGCAACACCAAGGCTCAGGTTGTAATTGTTCCTTTTGTTTCCTATTAATGCAAATGAGTCCATTCTTCTCAATAACTTGTTATCTATGTGTTGTTTCATGTACTCCTTGGTCTATATGTTAAATATGTTTTATTTTATGAGATTATCAAGTGCTATTTAATCGTTTGATTGTTAGTGAATGCAGGTTTCAAAGTGAAGGAGGAGCTCATCCGGATCGGCGAGGCTGGACTACTACAACAGCGCTGGACTACAGGTAGGATCTAAACACTTGATTTCTTGTATGGTAAAGGCATGTTTAGAGAAGGATTGCTCTTGTTTGTCTTGTTTGTCACTAGAGAGTCTTAGGCTCCTAGGGAGGTTGGTTGTGTCCGCACTATCGACTCTTTCCGCCTGACAAGAGGAAGGGATAATTATATCATTACATGGTATAGATGTGGAGTAAATGTGCATCAAGCATTGATCTAGGAGGATCTTGTCAGATTAATTACAGAGGTTCAGTTTCATCATCAGCATTCAGGTCTAGTGTCGTCAACTTTGATAGTGATGTGTATGGTTCAGGTTGTTTGGTAATGTATATGGTTTTCATGGTGATACGGTTTGATACCTAGTCTTCGACTTGTGATTTTCGTCAAATCTGCCAAGATTTTTTCATCAACATGTGATTGTCATCCATTCACAGGATTGGTTGTCGACTTGGGTTTGTCGTCGAATTTGTAGGGTTTGGTTGTCGTCATCATATGATGTTTGTTGCAAATGTCACTTTGTGACAATTTGTTGTAAATGGTTATTTTAGAAGAAAATGATGTTAATAACAAACCCTAACCTAAGACCTAAACCCATTATACTAAGACCTAAGCTAAGACCTAGCCCTAAAAAGCTAAGGTGAAAACCATGCATTAAAATGACCTAACCTATGTACTAAGAATACATTAAAAACCATAGCCCTAATTATAAAATCCTCAGCCTTGTAATAACAAAACATTACAATTATATATCAGTCCTAACTGCAGGGTTTAGACTGCATCGGGACCGTGACCATGTGAGTAGTCGTAGCAGTTAGGGTTACAAACGGGGGAGTCTAACCGCGTGGGAATCCACCTAAGTCTAACCACCTTGAGACAGGCATGTGAACAAAGAGTTTAATGAATAGAGGTTAACCGTGGCATTGAAACCACAGTCATGAGGGGTAGCATTACCTTGGTGGTGACAACATGTGAACACACAGCAACCGTTAGTGGAACCGCTAAAGAGGTGACCGTGAGGTGTCCACTTGTGGTTAGACCACAACCTATTCACATGGGTGGTCCACTAACTCTATGCAGTTAGTGTGACTGTCAATGGTTTTCTGTTATTATATGGTTGAATTTGGGTTTTGAAATGTATTTTTGGTGCAAATTTAATTCAATGACCATGCAAGTTATCCCTAGGTGTCTCTATGTCATAACTACAAACCATATTTTCAGATTATGCATCCCTAAACTTAGCCTAAGGAGTTAGAATGCATATGGAGGGCTATAAAACCATTTTTTCTCAATGAAGAGGGAATAGGAGTTATTTTGAGTTTTGTGTTCAGGTTCTGGAGGATATAGGCTGTTTTGTTTTCAGTGTAACATGAGCATCAAGACTCAGAATTGGGAACTGAGATAGGCGTTGGAAAGCTATTTCAAAGATATTTCTTGTGACAGTGACCAGAAGTGCTTGTGTGCACAATCCTTTTGGTCAATGTTTTGTTTAATAGACCTCGTTGCATTCAATCCTAATAAAGTGGTCTCCCATCTTGAAAGTGGACCCGGAGACGTAGTCCATCTGGGACGAACTCCGTAATCAATCTTGTTGTTTGGTATCGTTGTGTATTTTCGATTTTCACTTCTCTTTTGCATCTTGCTTATGTTTATCCTCTATCATAAATTATTTCTTCTCAAGTAGTTCTCATGGTTTCGACACTTTAGGTTAACATTAATTTCACTATTGGCATAATCAATTTCACATCAGTTTTAACATATGATCATTTTAGATCGTATAATTTGGTTTCGGAGTAGGTTGCATTTGTATAATTTTTTAGTGAATGTTAGCGAGTTGAAATTCGTAACGTGGAGAAGGAATCCTTGAGAAGATTAATACAAAGATTGGAAAGTGGAGAATCGTTCATAAGTCGACCATGACAAGATTTGATGCAGGTGAAATGCCAGAAACTAAGATCAGAGATGAACAGTTTTAGCAAGCATTATTGACTATGCACCATATCTTGGGAGAACTATACGAGGATCAGAAGGTGAGAGATGCAGTTTGTTCTTCAAAGACATCAAAGAAGGACAAATATAAAGGCAAGGATGATAAACCACCTTCACCTCCATCATCTCCATCATCATCATCATCTTCTTCTTCTTCTAGTGGAGAATGTTAAACATAAGAGAAACCTAAGAAAACATCTATTTTGAACTTGATGTAAAATTTGAGTTACCTATATATGATGACAAAATGAATCCTGAAAAGTTAGATAACTAGATTAAGAAGCTAAAAGTGTATTGTCGTATTCAAAACATTTCTAACGATAAAACAAAAAACTAGTTAGCTACACTTAGAATGGGGAGAATAACTTTAATCTGGTGGGAAAGTAAAACTCAAATAGATGTAAAGTGAAAATTTAAAGTCATCTCTTCATGGTCTAAGTTTTTGAAAGCTCTTAGGAAACAATTCTATTCTTTAGGATACATGGAGCAAGCTGTTATTGATTGGTAGCATTTGAGGCAAGGTAAAGGGAAGAGTGTTCAGGAGTTTACTGAGGAGTTCAGAAAGAAAGCATGGGCACTTGGTATTTCATTGGATACATGTGAAACTTTATTTAAATACATCGGTAGTACACATTCATATTTGTAGCATACATTATTGATGTTTAATCCTGATGATTTTGATGAAATGTGTGTTCAAGCCATACATATTGAATCAGGTGGCAGACCATTCAAATTTTCACCGCAATCATCCAAAGAGGTGAAAATTAAGAATTCCAATGATAGTAAAGGGAAGAATAATTCAAAGAGAAAGAAATCCGTGATAGCTTAGAAGAAAACACCTACTTGTCCTCATTGCCAGAGAATCGGTCATGATGAATCTAAGTGTTGGAAACTTCATCCAAAACTTAAGCCCAAAAAGTTCCTTAAAGAGAAGGATGAAAGGAAGGCAATTGTAGCAGTCCAGCAAGATCTAGGTTCCAATTCAGGTCATGAAAGGAGGATAACTTCCATAGTTTCGATAGGTAAAACTTCTGACACTGGTTCAAGTTTGAATATTATTGCATCTTCATCAAACATAAATCCTTCAAATAAGGATAAAAGAGTTGAATTATTTAACATAAGGATAACTTCTAAGTACACAAAGATAGATACAATGTTTGACAGTGGATCACAGGCAAATTTAATATCAGAATACTTCCTTAAGAATTTGGGTTTGGGGACACGGAATCATCCAAGACCTTACCCATTAGGATGGCTAAATAGATCAACTCAGATAAAAGTCACAAAACAATGTTGATCAAGATTTTCCATTACATCTAATTACATTGATGAAGTGGAATTAGATGTGGTTCCCGTAGACACATGTGGAGTTGTCTTAGGAAGTCCTTATCTTTATGATCGTGATGTTGTTTTTATAGAAGAGAGCATAAATATCACCTTAAGAAAGATGGAGTTGAATTTATTGTCAGGGCACATCAAAGTAAAAATCACTTGAATTTAGTTGTTGCTAATTAGATGAAGCAATTAATAAGTTCAATTAAGAGATTTGTAATCATGTGTATAAAGGAACAACATAAGAATCGACATGATGTTTGTTCAAGTTATGAGTCTCAGTTTCAAGATACTTTGATCCAAGAGGTAGAAACTTTTCCACTTCTATTTAAGGAAACCAAACATGTTACTCAGATGTAGGGAATACAACATGAATTACAATTGATGTCCAAATCTCCTCTCCCTAATGTCAGAATGAATCAATTCAGTCCATGTTAGGAAGTTAATAGTTACAGGGATGCAGGTCGGTATTGGGGAAAGTGAGTGTTAAAATTCTCTTGTATTGTGTCACCATTTCATGTTTCAGATAGTTTGGAAGCCTTTTTTCAAGTGGAGAGGAAGCCTATTTGTTTTCATATCAAAGCCTTTTGTAAAGCAGTGTCAAAGTATTCAATACATCTAAGAGAAAATTATGCATCAGGGGAAAGTGCTAATCAATGGAAACGTCATTTAATGAATAAGGAAACAATGATTCAAACAAATCAACAACTACTTCAATACTTTCAAAATCAAACTAAGTTGCAACGGTTTTCATATTACAGTTTCATGAGTTTATTGCAGCAAGTTCACTTAGTAATCAAGAATCAGGAAAGCTTCACGAGTCAAGTAGTCGGTATGATGTCAAAAATGTCTTCGATTGTCTTTTTCATTCCTCAATATATATTTTTAGTACATTTCAATAGTATTGAACAATATCCTGTAGAAACTATTTTCAAGGATGTTTATGTATCACTAATTCACGGTACTTCAGGGAAAGAATTCAATTGCCATGTTCATAACAGCTTGTTTGACCATCTTCGCAAGTTGTGCATGCTGCAGATGGATGGAATAGTTCACTGATTCAAAATGTGCCATGGTTAGCATCATTAGGGTCATCAGTTTCAGGTGGTTGATCAAATGTATTGGTACATCATCCGGACAAGGTGGAGAGTGAGGGAGCTCTACCCTCATCTACTACCCATCTAGTCCAAACTTTTGTGGTCCAAGAGCTTTCAAGAGTAGAGGATTGATCTAGGAGGATCTTGACAGATCATATGTACAGGTTCAATTTCATCGTCATCATTCAAGTCTGATGTCGTCAGTTTCGACAATGATGTTGATGGTTTAGGTTGTCTGATAATCTATATGGTTTTCATGGTGATATGGTTTGATACCTAGTTGTCAACATGTTATTGTCATCAATTCCCCTAGGATTTGGTCGTTGACATGAGATTATCATACATTCGTAGGATTGGTTGTATACATAGGTTTGTCATCCAACTTGTAGGGTTTGGTTGTCATCATCATATTACATTTGTCGCAAATGTCACTTTGTGACAATTTGTTGTAAATGGTTATTTAGGAACAAAATGATGTTAATAACAAACCCTAACCTAAGACCTAAACCCATTATACTAAAGCCTAAGCTAAGACCTAGCCCTAAAAAGCTAAGGTTCAAACCATGCATTAAAATGGCCTAACCTATGTATTAAGAATACATTAAAAACCATAACCCTAAGTCTAAAACCCTCGGCCTTGTAACAAAAAAACATTACAAAACATTATAATTATATATCAGTCCTAACCACAGGGTTTAGACTGTGTCAGGATCGCGACCATGTGAGCAGTCGTAGCAGTCAAGGTTACAAAAGACGGAGTATAACTGTGCGGGAATCCACCTAACCATAACTGCCTAAGGACAGGCATGTGAACAGACAGTTCACTTAGCAGAGGTTAACTGTGTCATTGAAACCACAGTGAGGTGTGGTAACATTACCATGGTGGTGATAGCATGTGAACGCACTGCAACCATTAGCGGAACCGCGAGAGAGGTGACTGTGAGGTGTCTGCCTGTGGTTAGACCACAACCTATTCACATGGATGGTCGACTAACTCCACGCATTCAATCTGACCGGTAGTGGTTTTCTGTTATTATATGGTCAAATGTGGGTTTTGAAATGTATTTTTGGTGCAAATTTAATTTGATGACCATGCAAGTTATCCCTAGGTGTCTCTGTGTCATAATTACATAACCTATTTTTAGCTTATGCATCCATAAACTTAGCCTAAGGAGTTAGAATGCATCTAGAGGGCTATAAAATTAGCTTTTCTCATTGAAGAAGGAAGAGGAGTGGTTTTGAGTTTTGTGTGCAAGTTCTGGAGGATATAGGTTGTTTTGTTTTTAGCATAACAAGGGCATCGGGAGTCAGAATTGGTAACCGAGACAAGCGTTGGAAAGCTAGTTCAGAGAGATTGCTTATGGCAATAACCAGAAGTTCCTATGTGAACATTCAGTTTGTTCAATTCTATATGTAATCTAACTCCTCAAATTCAATCGTAATAAAGCAGTCGCCCATCTTGAAAGCGGACCCGTAGATGTAGTCCATTAGGGACAAACACCGTAATCAACCTTGTTGTCTGGTATCGCTATGTATTTGTTGTTTTCACTTCTATTTTGCTTCTTTCTTATGTTTATCCTCTATCTTAATGTCTTTCTTCTCAATTAGTTCTCATGGTTTCAACACTTTAATTTAACATTCATTTCATTGTTCGCATAATCAATTCTACTTCAGTTTTAACATATGATCATTTCAGATCATATAATTTGGTATCAAAGTAGGTTGCGTTTGTAGAATTTGCCAATGAATGTTAGCCAGGTCAAAGTCACAACGTGGAGAAGGAATCCTCAAGAAGATTAATCTAGAGATTGGAAAGCGAAGAGTTGTTCATAAGTCGACCATGATACGATTTGATGCAAGTGAAATGCCAAAAACTAAGATGATCGATGAATAGTTTCAGCAAGCATTATTAACTATGCAGTAGATGTTGGGAGAACTATACAAGGATAAGAAGGTGATAGATGCAGATTCTTCTTCAAAGACATTGAAAAAGGACAAAGGTAAAGGCAAGGCTGATAAACCACCCTCACCTCCATAATCTCCATCATCATATTCTTCTTCTCTTTCTTCTAGTGCAGAATCTGAAATAGAAAAGAAACCTAAGAAAAAATCTCCTTTGAAACTTGATGTAAAATTTGAGTTACTTATTTATGATGGCGAAATGAATCCTGAAATGCTAGATAATTGGATTAAGCAGCTAGAAGTGTATTTTCGTTTTCAGAACATTTCTGATGATAAAATGAAAATTCATTTAGCTACACTGAGAATGGGGGCAACATCTTTAATTTGGTGGGAAATTAAAACTCAAATAGATGTAAAGCAAAAAGGTAAAGTCATCTCTTCATGGCCTAAGTTTTTGAAAGCTCTTAGGAAACAATTCTTTCCTTTAGGATACATGCAGCAAGTTGTTATTGATTGGCAGCATTTGAGGCAAGGTAAAGGGAAGAGTGTTCAAGAGCTTACTCAAGAGTTTAGAAAGAAAGAATCGGCACTTGGTATTTCATTGGATACACGTGAAACTTTATTAAAATACATCGGAAATTTACATTCATATTTGCAGCATACATTATTGATGTTTAATCCTGATGATTTTGATGAAGTGTGTGTTCAAGCCATACATATTCAATCAGGTGGCAGACCATTCAAATTTTCACCGCAATCGTCCAAAGAGTTGGAAATTATGGATTCCAATGACAATAATGGGAAGAACAATAAGACAAAGAAATCAACAATAGCTCAAAAGGAAAGACATACTTGTTCTCATTTCCAGAGAATCGGTCATGATGAATCTAAGTGTTGGAAACTTCATCCAGAACTTAAGCCCAAAAGGTTCCTTAAAGAGAAGGATGAAAAGAATGCAATTGCCACAGTCCAGCAAGATTTAGGATCTGATTCAGGTGATGAAACAATGATAATTTCCATAGTTTCGACAGGTAAGACTTCTGACACTGGTTTATGTTTGAATATTATTGAATCTTTAAGCACACAAAGATAGATACAATATTTGATAGTGGATCACAGTCAAATTTATTATTTGAATATTTAGTTAATAATTTGGGTTTGGAGACACAGAATCATCCAAGACCTTACCCATTAGGATGGCTAAATAAATCAACTTAGATAAAAGTCACAAAACAATGTCGATTAAGATTTTCCATTACAGTGTCACTACATTGATGAAGTGGAATTAGATGTGGTTCCAGTAGACATATGTGGAGTTGTCCTAGGAAGTACTTATCTTTATGATCATGATACAATATTTTATAGAAGAGAGCATAAATATCACCTTAAGAAAGATGGGGTTCAATTTATTGTCAGGGCACATCAAAGTAAAAATCACTTGAATTTAGTTGTTGCTAATCAGATGAAGTGATTAATATGTTCAAGCAAGAGATTTGTAATCATGTGTGTAAAGGAACAACATAAGGATCGACATGATGTTTGTTCAACTTAT
Source organism: Pinus tabuliformis (assembly GCA_031772625.1). NCBI lineage: Eukaryota > Viridiplantae > Streptophyta > Pinopsida > Pinales > Pinaceae > Pinus > Pinus tabuliformis. The sequence goes on from CM062820.1 coordinate 1,446,463,295, forward strand.
GAGTCTCAGTCTAAAGATAGTTGATCCAAGAGGTAGAAACTTTTCTAGTTGTATTTAAGGAAACCAAACATCTTACTCATGTGTAGGGAATACAACATGAATTAAAATTGATGTCCAAATCTCCTCTTCCTAATGTCAAAATGAATCAATTCAGTCCAAGTTTGGAAGTTAACAGTTACAAAGAAGCAGGTTGGTATTGTGGAAAGTCAGTGTTAAAATTTTCTTGTATTGTGTCACAATTTCATGTTTCAAACAATTTGGAAGCCCTTTTTCAAGTAGAGAGGAAGCCTATTTGTTTTCATATCAAATCTTTTTCTAAAGCATTGTCAAAGTATTCAATACATCTAAGAGAAAATTATGTGTCAAGGGAAAGTTCTAATCAATGGAAACATCATTTAATGAATAAGGAAATAGTTATTCAAACAAATCAAAAGCCACTTCAATACTTTCAAAATCAAACTAAGTTGCAGCATTTTTCATATTACAGTTTGGTGGGTTTATTGCAGCAAGTTCACTTAGTAATCGGGAATCAAGAAAGTATCACAAGTCAAGTAGCTAGTATGATGTCAAAAATGTCTTTGATTGTCTTTGTCATTCCGCGATATAGATTGTTAATCCATGTCAATTGTATTGAACAATATCTTGTAGAGACTGTTTTCAAGGATGTGTATGAATCACTAATTCATGGTACTTCAAGGAAAGAAGTCAATTTCCATGTTCATAGCAATTTGTTTAACCAACTTCACAAGTTGTGCATACTGTAGATGGATGGAATAGTTCATAGATTCAAAATCTACCATGGTCAGCATCATCAGGGTTATCAATTTTAGGTGGTTGATCAAATGTATTGGTACATCGTCCGGACAAGGTGGAGAGTTAGGGAGCTCTACCCTCATCTACTATGTGTCTAGTCCAAACTTTTGTGGTCCAAAATCATTCAAGAGGAGAGGATTGATCAAGGAGGATCTTGACAGATCATAAGCACAAGTTCGGTTTCATCGTCAGCATTCAGGTCCGATGTCATCAGTTTCGAAAATGATGTTTATGGTTCAGGTTGTCCAATAATTTATATGGTTTTCATGGTGATATGGTTTGATAACCTAGTTGTCGACATGTGATTATCATCAGCTCCCCTAGGATTTGGTCATTGACATATGATTATCGTACATTCGCAGGATTGGTTGTCTACATGGGTTTGTCATCCAACTTGTAGGGTTTGGTTGTCGTCATCATATTACATTTGTTGCAAATGTCACTTTGTGACAATTTGTTGTAAATGGTTATTTAAGACAAAAATGATGTTAATAACAAACCATAACCTAAGGCCTAATCCCATTATAACAAAACCTCAACTAAGACCTAGCCGTAAAAAGCTAAGGTTCAAACCATGCATTAAAATGGCCTAACCTATGTATTAAGAATACATTAAAAACGATAACCCTAAGTTTAAAACCCTTGGCCTCGTAACAAAAAAATTTTATAAAACATTACAATTATATATCACTCCTAACCACGGGGTTTAGACTGTGTCGGGACCGTGACCATGTGAGCAGTCGTAGTAGTCAAGGTTACAAACGATAGATTCTAACCGTGTGGGAATCGACCTAACCATAATTGCCTAAGGACACGCTTGTGAATAGATAGTTCACTGCGTGGAGGTTAATAGTGGCATTGAAACCACAGTGAGGCACCGTAACATTACCATGACGGTGATAGCATGTGAACGCACCGCAACTGTTAGAGGAACTACTAGAGAGGTGATCGTGAGGTGTTTTCCTATGGTTAGACCGCAACCTATTCACATGGGTCATCAACTAACTCTGTGTAGTCAATCTGACCGGCAGCGGTTTTCTGTTATTATTATAGTGTCTTTATTCTCAAGCAGTTCTCACGGTTTCAACACTTTAAGTTAACATCCATTTCACTGTTGGCATAATTAATTCTACTTCAGTTTTAACATATGATCATTTCAGATCATATAATTTTGTATTGGAGCAGGTTGCATTTGTAGAATTTCTCAGTGAATGTTAGCCAGGCTAAAGTCGCAATGTGGATAAGGGATCCTCGAGAAGATTAATCCAAAGATTGGAAAGGTGAAGAGTTGTTCATAAGTCGGCCATGCTAGGATATGATGTAGGTGAAATGCTAGAAACTAAGATGATCAATGAATAGTTTCAGCAAGCATTATTAAATATGCAACGGATATTGGGAGAACTATACGAGGATAAGAAGGCGAGGGATGCAGATTCTTCTTCAAAGACATCGAAAAAGGACAAAGGTAAAGGCAAGGCTGATAAACCACCTTCACATCCATCATCTCCATCATTGTATTCTTCTTCTTCTTCCTCTAGTGCAGAATTTAAAACAGAAAAGAAACCTAAGAAAACATCTCTTTTGAAACTTGATGTAAAATTTGAGTTACTTATTTATGATGGTGAAATGAATCATGAAAAGCTAGATAACTGGATTAAGCAACTAGAAGTGCATTTTCGTATTCATAACATTTTTGAAGATAAAATGAAAATTCAGTTAGCTACACTGAGAATGGGGGCAACAGCTTTAATCTGGTGGGAAAGTAAAACTCAAATAGATGTAAAGCGAAAAGGTAAAGTTATCTTTTCATGTTCTAAGTTTTTGAAAGCTATTAAGAAATAATTCTATCCTGTAGGATACATGCAGGAAGTTGTAATTGATTGGCAGAATTTGAGGCAAGGGGAAGGGTAGATTGTTTAGGAGTTTACCCAGGAGTTCAGAAAGAAAGCATTGGCACTTGATATTTCATCCAATACACGTGAAACTTTATTAAAATACATCTGCAGTTTACATTCATATTTGCAGCATACATTATTGATGTTTAATCATGATGATTTTGATGAAGTGTGTGTTCAAGCCATACATATTGAATCAGGTGGCAAACCATTCAAATTTCACCTAAATCATCCAAAGAGGCTGAAATTAAGGATTCCAATGGAAGTAAAGGGAAGAACAATTCGTAGAGAAAGAAATGAGCGATAGCTCAGAAGGAAAGACCTAGTTGATCTCATTGCCAGAGAATCAGCCATGATGAATCTAAGTGTTGGAAACTTCATCCAGAACTCAAGCCCAAAAATTTCCTTAAATAGAAGGATGAAAATAAGGAAATTGAAGCAGTCTAGCAAGATCTAGGTTCCAATTTGGGTGATGAAAGGAGGATAACTACCATCGTTTTGACAGGTAAAACTTCTGACACTGATTCAAGTTTGAATATTATTGCATCTTCATCAAACATCAATCATTCAAATGAGGATAAAAGAGTTGAATTATTTTACATAAGGATAAATTCTAAGCACACAAAGATAGATACAATGTTTGACAATGGATCACAAGCAAATTTAATATCTGAATATTTAGTTAAGAATTTGGGTTTGAAGACACGGAATCATCCAAGACCTTACCCTTTAGGATGGCTAAATAAATCAACTTAGATAAAAGTCACAAAACAATGTCAATTAATATTTTCCATTACAACTAATTACATTGATGAAGTGGACTTAGATGTGGTTCCAGTGGACATATGTGGAGTTGTCTTAGGATGTCCTTATCTTTATGGTCAGGATGCAATATTTTATAGAAGAGAGCATAAATATCACCTTAAGAAAGAAGGGGCTAAATTTATTGTCAGGGAACATCAAAGTAAAAATCACTTGAATTTAGTTCTTGCTAATCAGATGAAGCGATTAATAATTTCAAGTCGGATATTTGTAATCATGTGTGTAAGAGAACAACATAAGAATCAACATGATTTTTGGTCGAGTTATCAGTCTTAGTTTAAAGATAGTTTGTTCCAAGAGGTAGAAAATTTTCTAGTTCTATTTAAGGAAACCAAACATCTTACTCATATGCAAGGAATAGAACAAGCATTACAATTCATGTCGAAATCTCCTCTTCCTAATGTCAGAATGAATCAATTCAGTCCAAGTTTGGAAGTTAATAGTTATAGGGATGCAAGTCTGTATTGGGGAAAGTCAGTGTTAAAATTGTCTTATATTGTGTCACCATTTCATGTTTCAAATATTTTGGAAGCCCTTTCTCAAGTGGAGAGGAAGCCTATTTGTTTTCATATTTTCTAAAGTAGTGTCAATGTATTCAATACATCTAAGAGAAATTTATGCATCAGACGAAAGCGCTAATCAATGGAAACATCATTTCATGAATAAGGAAACACTGATTCAAACAAATCAACAACCACTTCAATACTTTCAAAATCAAACTAAGTTGCAAAAGTTTTCATATTACAGCTTGATGGGTTTATTACAACAAGTTCACATAGTAATCAAGAATTAGGAAAGTATCACAAGTCAAGTAGCTAGTATGATATGAAAAATGTTCTTGATTGTCTCTGTCATTCTGCAATACAGATTGTTAATACATGTCAGTAGTATTGAACAATATCATGTAGAGACTATTTTCAAGGACGTGTATGAATCACTAATTCATGGTACTTCAAGGAAAGAAGTCAATTTCCATGTTCATAACAGGTCATTTGACCATCTTCGCAAGTTGTGCATACTGTAGATGGGTGGAACAATTCACAGATTCAAAATGTGCCATGGTCAGCATCATCAGGGTCATCGCTTTCAGGTGGTTGATAAAATGTATTGGAACTTCTTCCAGACAAGCTGGAGAGTGAGGGAGCTCTACCCTCATCTACTATCTGTCTAGTCCAAAGTTTTGTGGTCCAAAAGCTTTCAACAGGAGAGGGTTGATCTAGGAGGATCTTGTCAGATCAGATGCACAGGTTTAGTTTCGTCATCAGCATTTAGGTCCGCCGTCGTCAGCTTCGACTGTGATGTTTATGGTTTAGGTTGTCCGGTAATGTATATGGCTTTCATGGTGATATGGTTTGACACCTAGTTGTCGACATGTGATTGTCGTTAGTTCCCCTAGGATTTGGTCATCAACATGTGATTATCGTACATTCACAGGATTGGTTTTCTACATGGGTTTGTCATCCAATTTGCAGGGTTTGGTTATCATCATCATAAGACGTTTGTCGCAAATGTCACTTTGTGACAATTTGTTGTAAATGGTTATTTTAGAACAAAATGATGTTAATAACAAACCCTAACCTAAGGCCTATACCCATTATACTAAAACCTAAGCTAAGACCTAGCCGTAAAAAGCTAAGGTGAAAAACATGCATTAAAATGACCTAACCTATATATTAAAAATACATTAAAAACGATAACCCTAAATCTAAAACCCTCGACCTTGTAACAAAAAAACATTACAATTATATATCAGCCCTAATTGCGGGGTTTAGACCACGTCAGGACCATGACCGTGTGAGTAGTCATAGCAGTCAGGGCTACAAACTACGAATTCTTGCCACACGAAAATCCACCTAACTGTAACTACCTAGGGACATGCATGTTAACAAACAGTTCACTGGGCAGAGGTTTACCATGGCATTGAAACCGCAGTCAGGCGGGGTAACATTACCATGGCGGTGATAGCATGTGAACATACTACAATGGTTAGCAGAACTGTTGGAGAGGTGACCGTGAGGTGTCCCCCTATGGTTAGACTGTAGCCTATTCACATCAGCGGTCGACTAACTCCACACAGTCAGTTTGACTCCCAATGGTTTTTTGTTATTATATGGTCGAATGTGGGTTTTTAAATGTATTTTTGTTGAAAATTTAATTCGATGACCATGAAAGTTATCCCTAGGTGTCTCTATGTCATAGCTACAAACATTATTTTTAGCTTATGCATCCCTAAATGCAGCCTAAGGAGTTAGAATGCATCTGGAGGGCTATAAAACTAGTTTTTCTCAGTGAAGTAGGAAGAGGACTAGTTTTGAGTTTTGTGTGCCAGTTCTGGAGGATATAGGCTGTTTTGTTTTTAGTGTAAGAAGAGCATCGACAGTCAAAATTGGGAACTAAGATAGGTGTTGGAAATCTAGTTTAGAGAGATTTGTTATGACTATGATCAGAAATACCTGCGTGCATATTTATTTTGGTCAATTTGTTGTGTAATTGACCTCCTCGTATTCAATCCTAATATAGCGGTTGCCCATCTTGAAAGGGGACAAGGAGATGTAGTCCATCAGGGACAAACTCCGTAATCAATCTTGTTATCTGGTATCACTCTATATTTGTTATTTTCACTTATTTTTTTCATATTGCTTATGTTTATGCTCTGTCATAACGTCTTTCTTCTCAAGTAGTTCTCACAGTTTCAACACTTTAACTTAACATTCATTTCACTGTTGGCATAATCAATTCTACTTCAGTTTCAACATATGATCATTTCAGATCACATAATTTGGTATCGAAGCAGGTTTCATATGCATAATTTGTTAGTGAATGTTAGCTAGGTCAAAGTCGCAACGTGGAGAAGGAATCCTTGAGAAGATTAATCTAGAGATTGGAAAGAAAAGATTCGTTCATAAGTCGACCATGATAGGATCTAATGGAGGTGAAACGCCAAAAAATAAGATGACCGATGAACAGTTTTAGCAAGCATTATTGACTATGCTGCAGATGTTGGGAGAACTGTACGAGGATAAGAGGGCTCAAGATACAAATTCTTCTTCAAGGACATCGAAGAAGGACAGAGGTAAAGGGAAGGCTGATAAACCACCTTCACCTCCATCATCTCCATCACCATCATCTTCTTCTTCTTCTTCTAATGAAAAATACAAATAGAAAAGAAACCTAAGAAAACATCTCTTTTGAAACTTGATGTAAAATTTGAGTTACCTATTTATGATGGCGAAATGAATCCTGAAAAGCAAGATAACTAGATTAAGTAGCTAGAAGTGTATTGTCGTATTCAGAACATTTGTGATGATAAAACGAAAATTCATTTAGCAACACTTAGAATGGGGGGAACAAATTCAATCTTGTGGGAAAGTAAAACTCAAATAGATGTAAAGCGAAAAGGTAAAATCATCTCTTCATGGTCTATGTTTTTGAAAGCTATTAGGAAACAATTCTATCCTTTAGGATACATGCAACAAGTTGTTATTGATTGGCAGCATTTGAGGAAAGGTAAAGGGCAGATTGTTTAGGAGTTTACTCAGGAGTTCGGAAAGAAAGCATTGGTGCTTGGTATTTCATTGGATACACATGAAACTTTATTAAAATACATCAGCAGTTTACATTCATATTTGCAGCATACATTATTGATGTTTAATCCTGATAATTTTCATGAATTGTGTGGTCAAGCCATACATATCGAATCAGATGGTAGACCATTCAAATTTCACTGAAATCATCCAAAGAGTTTGAAATTAAGGATTCCAATGGAAGTAAAGGGAAGAACAATTCGAAGAGAAAGAAATCAATGATATCTCAGAAGGAAAGACCTACTTGTTCTAATTGCTAGAGAATCAGTCATGATGAATCTAAGTGTTGGAAACTTCATCCAAAACTTAAGCCCCAAAAGTTCCTTAAAGAGAAGGATGAAAATAAGGAAATTGAAGCAGTCTAGCAAGATCTAGGTTCCAATTCGGGTGACGAAAGGAGGATAACTACCATAGTTTTGATAGGTAAAACTTCTAACACTGATTCAAGTTCGAATATTATTGCATTTTCATCAAACATCAATCCTTCAAATGAGGATAATTGAGCTGAATTATTTAACATTAGGATAAATTCTAAGCACACAAAGATAGATACAATGTTTAATATCTGAATATTTAGTTAAGAATTTGGGTTTGAAGACACGGAATCATCCAAGACCTTACCCTTTAGGATGGCTAAATAAATAAACTTAGATAAAATTCACAAAATAATGTCGATTAAGATTTTACATTACAACTAATTACATTGATGAAGTGGACTTAGATGTGGCTCCAGTAGACATATGTGGAGTTGTCTTAGGATGTCCTTATCTTTATGATCAAGATGCAATATTTTATAGAAGATATCATAAATATCACCTTAAGAAAGAAGGGGTTGAATTTATTGTCAGGGCACATCAAAGTAAAAATCACTTGAATTTAGTTCTTGCTAATCAGATGAAGCGATTAATAATTTCAAGTAAGGTATTTGTAATCATGTGTGTAAAGGAACAACATAAGAATCGACATGATGTTTTTTCAAGTAGTGAGTCTCAATTTAAAGATAGTTTGATCTAAGAGGTAGAAAACTTTCTAGTTCTATTTAACGAAACGAAACATCTTACTCATACACAAGGAATAGAACAGGAATTACAATTGATGTCGATATCTCCTCTTACTAATGTCAGAATGAATTAGTTCAGTCCAAGTTTGGAAGTTAATAGTTACATGGATGCAGGTCTGTATTGGGGAAAGTTAGTGTTAAAATTGTCTTGTATTGTGTCACCATTTCATGTTTCAAATAGTTTGCAAGCCCTTTCTCAAGTGGAGAGGAAGCCTATTCGTTTTCATATCAAATCCTTTTCTAAAGCAGTGTCAAAGTATTCAATACATCTAAGAGAAATTTATGCATCGGACGAAAGCGTTAATCAATGGAAACATCATTTAATTAATAAGGAAACACTGATTCAAACAAATCGACAACCACTTCAATACTTTCGAAATCAAATGAAGTTGCAAAAGTTTTCATATTATAGTTTTATGGGTTTATTACAACAATTTCACTTAGTAATAAGGAATCAGGAAAGTATCACAAGTCAAGTAACTAGTATGATGTCAAAAATGTCTTTTATTGACTCTGTCATTCTGCAATACAGATTGTTAATACATGTCAATAGTATTGAACAATATCATGTAGAGACTATTTTCAAGGATGTTTATGAATCACTAATTCATTTTACTTTAGGGAAAGAAGTGAATTTCCATATTCATAACAGGTTGTTTGACCATCTTCACAAGTTTTGCGTACTACAGATGGATGGAACAATTCATAGATTCAAAATGTGCCATGGTTAGCATCATCAGGGTCATCACTTTCAAGTGGTTGATCAAATGCATTGGTACATCTTCGAGACAAGGTGGAGATTGAGGGAGCTCTACCCTCATCTACTATCTGTATAGTCCAAAATTTTGTGGTCCAAAAGCTTTCAAGACGAGAGGATTGATCTAGGAGGATCTTGTCAGATCAGATGCATAGGTTCAGTTTCGTCATCAGAATTTAGGTCCAGTGTCATCAGTTTTGACAGTGATGTTTATGGTTCAGGTTGTTCGGTAATGTATATGGTTTTTAGGGTGATATGGTTTGATACCTTGTTTTCATCATGTGATTGTCACCAATTCCATCAGTATTTGGTCATCGACATGTGATTGCCATCCATTTGTAGGATTAGTCGTCGGAATGGGTTTGTCGTCGAATTTGCAATGTTTGGTTGTCATCACCATATGATGTTTATTGCAAATGTCACTTTGTGACAATTTTTTGTAAATGGTTATTTTAGAACAAAATTATGTTAATAACACACCCTAACTTAAGAGCTAAACCCATTATACTAAAAGCTAAGCCAAGACCCAGCCCTAAAAAGCTAAGGTGCAAACCTTGCATTAGAACGACCTAACCTATGTATTAAAAATACATTAAATACCATAACTCTAAGTCTAAAACCATCACCCTTGTAACAACAAAACATTACAAAACATTACAATTATATATCAGTCCTAACTGCGGGGTTTAGACCACATCGGGGCCACGACCATGTGAGTAGTCGTAGCAGCCAGGGTTACAAACAGTGCAGTGTAACCGCACGAGAATCCACCTAACCGTAACTGCCTCGGTACAGGCATGTGAACAGACAGTTCACCAGGAGGAGGTTAACAATGACATTGAAACCACAGCCAAGTGAGGTAACATTACCATGGTGGTGATAGCATGTTAACGCACCCCAAACATTAGTGAAACTACCAGAAAGGTGACCATGATGTATCCGCCTGTGGTTAGACCACAACCTATTCACATGGGTGGTCAACTAACTACGCACAGTCAGTTTGATCTCCAACGGATTTCTGTTGTTATATGGTCTAATGTGGGTTTTGAAATGTATTTTTTCTAGAAATTTAATTCGATGAACATGCAATTTATCCCTAGGTGTCTCTACGTCATAACAACAAAACCTATTTTCAGATTATGCATCCATAAACTTAGCCTAAGGAGTTAGAATGCATCTGGAGGGCTATAAAAATAGGTTTTCTCATGGAAGAAGGAAGAGGAGTGGCTTTGAGTTTTGTGTGTAGGTTCTAAAGGATATAGGTTGTTTTGTGTTCACTGTAACAGGAACATCGAGAGTCAGAATTGGGAATCGAGACAAGCATTGGAAAGCTGGTTCTAAGAGCTTTCTTATGACAGTGACCATAAGTTCATGTGTGCATATTCCGTTTGGTGAATTTGTTGTGTAATCTAAGTCCTCAGATTCAATCCTAATAAAGTGGTCGTCAATCTTGAAAGCGGACCCGAAGACGTAGTCCATCAGGGACGAACTCCATATTCAATATTTCTATCTAGTATTGCTATGTATTTGTTGTTTTCAATTCTGTTTGGCATCTTGCTTATGCTTATCCTCTGTCGTAAAGTCTTTCTTCTCAAGAAATTCTCATGGTTTCAACACTTTAAGTTAATGTTCATTTCATTGTTGGCATAATCAATTCTACATCAATTTTAACATATGATCATTTCAGATCAAGCATATTAGTAACCAAAGAAGCACAATCTAGGAAGAAGGAATGATGCTACAAATCATGTCACATAAGCATGTTTAGCGTTATCTATAAAAAATAATGTTTTAGTGCTTAAACATGAAAAGAGTCAAAGATTTATGTTTAGAAGGGTGTTACTAAAACATGGAAAAAGGATATGAAAAAAGATAAATAGAGGAAGAGAGATTTTAGTGACTAAATGCAATGCTTAAGGTAAATGTTTTAATTTTACCATAGATGGTGGGAGTACGAAAAACATTCTATCTATGAAAATGTTCAATATGCTGAAATTAAATATTATCCCTCATCCCAATCCATAGCATTTTTCAAGAAGTCAATGTGATGGAGCAATATTTATCAAGTTTCTATATCAATAAATTTACTAACCAAGTATTAGAAGACATGGTGGATGTGGATGCATGACATGCACTACTAGGAAGATAATGGTTGTTTGATAGGAAGATTATCCATGATAGAAAATACATATCAATTCAATAAGGATGGACAATATTATAAGCTAGAGCTGATGACTAAAAACGAGAAAATGAAAATGGACAATAATGATGTTGTGTGTAGTGGTAGTAGAAGTGGTCATGTAATGTTGTGCTAAAACAAAAAATGTATGAAGGAATAAATAATGGAAAATTCTATTTGGCCTCATTGCTAAAGAAGGTAGAAAAATAGAAGGAAAATAATTATGTGCTATTGGAGATTCAACATTTGTTGGATGCATTTGCAAATATTGTTGCTGGCGATATACCAATAGGAATGTCTCCCATGATAAGTATTTCACATTATATTGATTTGATTCTAGGATCAATTCTACCTAACAATGATCCTTATCAAATTGACTCTTGTGGTAAGAAGAGAAGTAAATAGGTAGGTGTATGAATTACCTAATTGGGCGTTGATTTAAGAATAATCATTTTAATTTCCTAGTAGTTTTAAAACTAAATAAGTATGGTGAATAAAAATATGCATTAAATTACAAGGTATTAACATTATTACTATCAAGTATTTGTTACCATTACCAAGTTTGCTACACCTCATGGATTGCTTTAGTGGGAAAAAATACTTTTCAAAGATAGATCTAACAATTGGGTACCATCAAGTTTAGATAAGGCAGTTGATGAGTGGAATATAATGTTGAACATGAAGGATAGACAATTTGAGTGGCCAATTATTCCATTTGGATTTATCAATGTATCTAATAATTTTATGACACTAATGAATAAGGCATTTAATCTATTTATGGAAAATTTGATTACTATGGATCTTGATGAAACTGTAATTTTCAACAGATCCAAGGGATAACATTAGAGGCATATGAAATGAGTGTTGGAAAGGACGAAAAGTGACACGACACGAATTAACATGAACAAGTACACTTTCTTGCAGGATGAGATTGTTTAGCTAGATATTATAGTTTCCAATGAGGCTATAAAGATCAAATTCATTGTGGATTGATAAATTCATATATGTGCATTTCTTATGAGGAGTTTCCATGGTTTCTTGTTTTCTACTGAAATTTTATCATAATATTTTATGGGATTTTTGCACCACTTAGTAAGGTTATGAATAATGTAGCTTTGTAGTGGTCCACAATAATGACAAATGCCCCCAAAACCTTGAAAAATAGGGTAACTAAATATCCAACATTAGCACTTTTAGATTCTACTGAGGTATTTGAAATAGATTTTGATGCAAATGCTTCAACAATTGGAGTGGTCTTCATTAAAATTTTATAATTATATTATTTCCATCCATTTTAATGCTTCCTAAGTGGAGAAATAGGAGGAATCAGCTCATAAGACCATTTTTACTGAAAGGTCATACATTGGCGAAGTGAGGTTTGAAAATTTCCAGAGGTAGTTTGAGGAAATAAATGTTGTATTTTGTGATCCAAAACATCTCACTTGTGCTACAACCTTTGGATTTTTTCTACACTTGAATAGCTTTCTAGCCATGCAATAAAGGTATCAAATAGAGTCCATATGAAAAATGCATGCATCCTAGAAGTTAACTTGTCATGATTGACATTCATAATTGGAGAGGATGTGATAATATCTCCATTACTCATGCAAAAGTGGCTAAAAAAATGTGGAATATGAACAACACCTTACAATGTTTGATTTAGAACTAATCTTGAAGGTAGAATGGGTCAAATATAATCCCTAGTTGGCTATTATGCTATGTTATAACATAGCCACTTAGAGGAAAATGCGTTCGATTCTATTTGAGTAATTTTTCTTATATTAGAGAAGAGAGGTCAGGCATGGATAAACAGATTCTAAAATAGAAACGGTTTTTATTTTGTAATATTCCACAAGCTACAATTCTTAGGTAACTCCATATAGAGTTAATTTTCCATTGTATTTGCATCATTTTCATTCTAGACAAAAGAGAGTAGAGTAACATCTCCTTCCATTTGGGTACTGTCTCATTAGGGTTTCCTAAAGCATATTTTGGTGTACTTTTTGATTGGTATATGTTTATATTTCAATATTCTCTATTTTTTTTAGTTTGTCTACTAAAGTTGTAAAACAAATATGCAGTGTAAATATAATTAATCCTTCATATCATAGATTTTGATTTATTTTAAATAGATATGCTATGACAAATTGTGAAGTGCAATATCCACAATAGTTTATAGGTCATATTGGTATCATAGTTTTCCTTCGATATTTTGTAGGAATTTGAATGGGACTGGACAACTTTAAGTAGAAAGTCATAAGACCCTAGCCATGGTAAATGAGTCAATTTATGATAACCCTTAAGATTAATAAGAAAGAGGGCTTTGTGTGGTTGGAAGTGAAAGTTGTATATATAAATTGAAATGTGAATATCATTAGGGTGGCCCTAACCAACGATCTTGAACTAATAAAAGAAGATGGTGTTTCCAACTTAAAGGTCAAATTAGGAGGAAAATTGAGGGGTTAGGAGTGTTGAGAAATCTAGTGCATCGAGATTAGGTGATTTCTATTCTATTTAATAACTGCTGTGAATTATTTTTACTTTCTTAGATTAGGGTCTTCCATTAATTAGTTTATTTTTTTTATTTTTCATCAAACAACTACCAATGCATAAAACATAAAGAGACAAGAGACATAGAATATATGATATCATCCAAGGCTAAAACCTCTCCTTCTTGGGAGAAATACACAAACAAATTCTTCTTATAAAGATTCCAATTAATGAATATGAAGACGAAGACCGTTGACCTATTTTCCACTCCAATACCAAGACACAAGGTTTCCTTGATGAAGTCCTTCTTCCTCGAGTTAATGACAGTCTTGGATGGCTACGTATACTTATATTAGAGGGCTATAGTCCTCGAGTCAATGATATTCAATGATATTGATTGTCTTGGAGGGCTATTTATACTTATCTAATGACTCATACAAAATGTAACATTCCCAAGAAGGGTCCTTCATACATAACATAGACTCAAATTGATTTTTATTACTAGATGACAAAACCTAAAGGCCATTGCTAAAAATGAAATTCCTTTCTCATGAAACCCATGGGACAAGCATTATAATAATATTTTTATTTTTCTTTATTTTCATCAATTACTTAAAATCACAATTACACATGTTATTATGAACATTGGACCTAGTTACACTTTTCAACACTCTCTCTTAACTAAGGAGGTATTCATAATGGTACATAGTCATTCTTAATTTGAAGAATATCTCATAAGAAGTGTTGGATTGGTAACCCATATGTATAACATTATATGAATGAGCATTGTCACATAGTAAGTATTTGACTAATAACATGACTCCATAACATGACTCCATAACATTAAAGCAAAGGTGGACATCAAGCCATATAAAGGTAAGATCACTTTTTTGAAATTAAATCACCATTCTTAATAGGTTAATGTTTATTTTAGTGTGGTCCATAGGGTCTTGGATAGATGATTATTAGGTGTTATATTAACGAACTCCTTGATGTGAAGTCACCAATTCAATTACCTGCCCTAATCAGGGTAATATATTGGACATGGTGATGATGTAGTTCCACCCAAACTTACAAAAAAAGTTTTATTTTAGTGTTCACCACATAAATAAGGAACCAAATTTTGTTTACTCATTTTAAATTAGAGGGTCATTCCCTAAATTGTCGGCAAACCCACAAAGAAAACCTTCGGTTGGATGGGGATACTCCAATAATTAAATGAGAGTATTTTAAGACTCTCATAAACTCCTTATTCTACCTTATTAGGTATGCAGACAACCAATGGATATTGGTGTATTAATTTAGGAAAAGACAAGAGAAGAGTGTTCAAGAGTACACCATACAATTTAGGAAGATTGTAATGATGATGTGCATTAGTCCCAAGTACCCAAATGTACTCCTCAAGTATCTAGAGGGGCTACATATCTCTCTGTGAAAGTAAATGATCATTAAAATTATGGATGAGGGTTGTGTACATGAACAATACCTAGAAAAATGTGCCAAAGGAAAGGGTAGTCAAGTGGTTCAAAGTGAAAGGAAAACCAAGAAGCTTCCGTGGAGAGAAATAATAAATAAAGAGGGGTAAAGACAACAAGACTATAACCATGGTAGACTAGTGCAAATATTCTTTCAAACACTACAATGTTAATGGTAACACAAAGGAGAAGTGTTGGAAATGGCATTAAAGCTCAATCGTGATAATCAAAAGAATAATGAAAACAAGAAAAGCCTCATAGTTATGGATTAGAGTAATCAAGTGGAAATAATCTCATATGTGGATGATAATATTTTCTTCACATTAGTGAACAAGGACTTGAATTGTTGGGTTGTGTTATATTCTTTCCACGACTACCCCATGCGTGTGGGGGTCACGGGGGGGGGGGGGCGACCTCTGCCCTTGTCAGGGGGTATGCAATGGGGTAGTGCCCTGAGAAATTTTTTTTGGACCCTATATTAGGTGGGCGGACCTACCTATGGTTTTGCGCATGAATTCCACACATGGTTTTGTGCATGATGGTTTTTTGTCCATGGTATTTTGTACATCTAGTGAAGGGAACTATAGTTATGTTCTAATCCAGGGTTAACGGATTGGGATTTATGGACGATTCAACATGTATATGTAACATTGGAATGAACATAATGAAAAATCAATCTGGTAGTCCTAGTTTTGGGATCGAGGGGAAAATCTCTTTGTATATCTGTTTTATGTTTTATGCTCTCCCCATTGTTTATTTTCTATTTTTAGAATCTGTATGCTTGGTAAGTTTTGTACATGGTTAAAACTACATTTTGTATCAGAGTTGTTTTAGCTTCAAGGGGATGCCTTTGCTACTGAGGGGTTTTTGCTCGAGCCTATGGTAGACCTTGTTCAGTGGGAGATCTATGGGATCGATTCTTGTGGTGAAAGAAGATGGTGAGCAGTGGAAAGATAGAGATCGAGAAATTTAATGGTCAGAGTTTTGAGTTGTGGAAAATTAATACGGAGGATCTACTGGTGGATAAAGATCTGTGGATTGCAGTAGATCTAGGTACTAAACCAATAGCCATGTCAGTTGAAGACTAGGCGAAGTTGGATTGGAAGGAAAAGAGAAAAATACGATTGTGTTTCTAAAATTTAGTGTTGCTGAATGTATCAGGGGAAGATTTGGCAAATACTTTTTGGGAAAAGTTAGGGACTTTGTACCAATCTAGGTCTCTAGTGAATAAATTTTTCCTATAGAAAACGTTGTATAAACTGAGGATGAAAGATGGAGACTTGGTGATAGAGAATATCAAAACATTTAATACTATTGTAAGCTAGTTATTATTTATTGATATTAAAATTTTTGATGAAGATAACTGCATCAGTTTGTTATGTTCTCTACCAGATTCATGGGATAGTCTAGTTGTTGCAATAGGTAGGAATGCAACTTCCTTGCGGTTTAATGAAATAGTCTCATCCTTGCTATCAGAGGAGATGAGATGAAAAAATATGGAGGGCCAGAATGGTGATGCCTTATTTGTACGAGGTCAATCCAATAACATAAACAAAAATAATTCCTCGAGTGGGAGATCTAAATCTCTAGAAAATCCTATAAAGGTGTGCTAGAAATGCGAAAAGGAATGGTACTATAAAAGGGACTGAAAAATCTAAAGATCTTGAGAAAGGAAAGGGATTTGATGATGCTCCTTTTGCAGAGGGAAAAACCACCTCAGATGAAGGTGGGGATGTGTACTTGTCTTCTTCTTCAACTACAAATGTAGATCATGAGGCATGGTTGATTGACTCAAATGCATCATTTCACTTCACTCCTCATACAGAGTGGTTTTGCAAGTATGAGAAATATGATGGTGGTGATGTATTCTTAGGGGATGATAGGAAGGCTAGAATCGTTGGTTGTGGAAAAGTCAAGCTTAATTTACAAGGTGGAAGGATTAGAACACTTATAGGTGTTCTGCATATTCCTGTATTGGCTAGAAATCTAATTTCTGTAAGTAAGCTAGATGATGCAGGTGTAAAAATAGTGTTTGAGAAAGATACCTTCAAGATGGCTCGGGGAGCACTGGTATTGAGGTGGGGAGTTCATATTGGAACTCTATATTCAAGGTAGCACTATTATTGATGGGTGAAACTGTTATGTGGTTCCTGAAAGTGAAGTAGAAAATCTAGTGGTCTCTCGAGAAAAGACCATGATATGACATCAAGGGCTTAGAAATATTGGAGAGAAGGGCTTTTGAATACTTCTTGGTAATGGTATGATAGAACATATGTCTAATAGTTGTCTGGATTTTGATTTTTGGTAAAATTGTGTATATGGGAAGCAAAATCGACTGAGTTTCCCCTCTGGTGGTAAGAGGGCGAAACATATATTAGAGCTTGTGAACAGTGATCTGTTTGGACTTATGTCAGTTCCATCATTAGGAAAGTCTGTGTACTATGTATCATATATAGATGACTTCTTAAGTAATACATGGATACATTTCCTCAGGAAGAAATCTGAAGTCTTTGACAGGTTTAAAGAATTTAAAGCTCTGGTGGAAAACCAAACAAAGAAGAAGATAAAGGTGGTGAGGACAGATAATGGTGGAGCGTTTTGCAAGAAGTAATTTGAAGAGTTCTATAAGAAGTGTGGTATACCATGGCAGAAGACTACTCCATACACACTTGACAAAAATGGAGTTGTATAAAGAATGAACAAGACATTAATGAAAAGGGCAAGAAGCATGTTTAGTGATGTCGGGTTAGGACATGAATTCTTCATAGAGGCGGTGGTGACTGCATGTTACCTGGTCAACATATCTCCATCATCAATGTTGGAGCATAAGACTCCACAAGAGGCATGGACTAGTAAGAAACCTTCTCTTTCACATCTGAGGGTATTTGGATGTGATGCATATGTACATGTTCCAAAGAAGAAAAGAACAAAGTTGGATAGTAAATCTGAAAAGTGCATCTTTATTGGGTATAAGGATTGTTTAAAAGGTTATAAGATTTTGAACCTAGAAATAAGGAAGGTTGTGTACAACTGAAATTTGGTGTTTAGAAAGGTGAAAGATATTATTAAACATGAATTCCTACCAAAGGAGCCTAATAAGATAGAGTTTGAGCTAAAGGAGGAAGAATCAAACTCTACAGTACAAGAGGAATCAGAAGATGAAGAGCCGTAAACTCTAGCTGTGAGAAGATCAATTCGAGAGAGAAGGCAGCCAGAAAGGTATAGTCCATCTGTCTATTGTTCAAATTTTTCTTTATCTATTACTGATGATGATCCAAAAACTGTGATGGAAGCAATGGATTCAGAGGATGGAAAATTCTAGAAAGAGACCATGGTTGATGAAATGGCATCTTTTCATAAAAATGAGGCTTGGGATCTGGTGGAGTTTTTGGCTGCAAGGAAACCCATTGGGACGAATTGGGTTTTACAAAGAAGATGAATGCAGAAGGAAAGGTGGAGAAATACAAAACTTGGATAGTAGAAAAAGGTTATTCCCATGTGTCGGGATTTATTTTGGTGATATTGTTTCTCCTATTGGCAAGATAGATTCTATTAGATTAATTTTATCTGTTACTATTGCCTTTGATTTTGAGGTAGAATAGATGGACATGAAGACAAAATTTCTTCACAGGGATCTAGAAGAAGAGATCTACATGAAGCAACCTAAAGGCTTTACGATGAAGGGTAAGAAAGAAATGGTATGAAAGTTGAAAAAGTCTTTGTATGGGTTAAACAATCACCAAGGATGTGGTATAAAAATTTGATACTTTTATACGAGGAATTAGCTTCACCAAAAGAGAAGAAGATCATTGCATGTATTTTAAATTAATTTGTGACCGTGTTATTTATATGATCCTCTATGTGGATGATATCTTGCTGGTTGGAAATGACAAAGAAATTATCCAGGATATGAAGACCTAATTGTCCTCCAAATTCAACTTGAAAGATCTCGGTGTTGCAAACTATATTTTGGGCATGGAAATTAAATGAGATTGAGAAAAGAGGAAGGTATGGTTAAACCAGAGGAAGTATGTCAAGAAAATACTGTAGGGATTTAATATGTAGGATAGTAAACTGGTGAAGGTTCCTATGCTTGTAGGTGTAAATTTATCTGATGAACAATGTCCCAAGACACAAGAAGAGGAAGAGGACATGTCCCGTATTCCATATGCAAGTGTAGTTGGTAGCCTGATGTATGAAATGGTCTATACTAGACCAAACATTTCACATGAATTGGGAGTATTGAGTAGGTTTATGTGAAAACCAGGGAAGCAGCATTGGAAAATAGTGAAGTGGGTTTTCAAGTATTTGCATGCCACTAGTGATTATGGCTTGTGCTACCAAGGAAGACCAGGATTGGAGAGAGTTGTGGACATCCATGGATTTGTTGATGCAGACTAGGCTGGAGATATGGATCAAAGAATATCTAACAAGTGGGTATATGTTTAACCTATTTGGAGGTGAAATCAGTTGGATGAGTAAGAGATAGTCTGTAGTGGCACTTTCAACTACAGAGGTAGAATACATGGCAGCCACTCATGTAAGCAAGGAAGTATTTTGGTTGCAGAGATTGTGTTCAAGTATGGGATTAGTACAATGAGATATAAGGATATATTGTGATAGCCAAAGTGCAATTTTCTTGGCAAAGAACCCTTCTTATCATTCAAAGACAAAGCACATTAGTAAAGGTGGACACTTTGAAGAATATTGCAAATGCATTGACAAAATCTGTGAGGGCTGAGAATTTCTCTTGGTGTAGAGAAACAATGGGTGTTGTAGGGTTGGATCAACGACTAAGCTCTATTATGGCCCCCTGTGGAAAGAAAAAGGCTATTCCCATGTGTCAGGAATTTATTTTGGTGATATTGTTTCTCCTATTGACAAGCTATCTTCTAGTAGATTACTTTTATCTGTTGCTATTTCTTTTGATTTTGAGGTAGAACAGATGGACGTGAAGACAACATTTCTTCACAGGGATCTAGAAGAAGAGATCTACATGAAGCAACCTAAAGGCTTTATGGTGAAGGGTAAGAAAGAACTGGTATGAAAGTTAAAAAAGTGTTTTAATGGGTTAAACAGTCACCAAGGATATGGTATAAAAATTTGATACATTTATACGAGGAATTAGCTTCACCAAAAGAGAAGAAGATCATTGCATGTATTTTAAATTAATTTGTGACCATGTTATATATATGATCTGCTATGTGGATGATATGTTGTTGGTTGGAAATGACTAAGAAATTATCCAGGATTTGAAGACCCAATTGTCCTCCAAATTCAACCTGAAAGATCTTGGTGTTGCAAACTATATTTTTTCCATGGAAATTAAACGAGATTGACAAACGAGGAAGCTATGGTTAAACCAAAGGAAGTATGTCGAGACAATACTACAAGGGTTTAATATGTAGGATAGTAAATTGGTGAAGGTTCCTATTCTTGTAGCTGTAAAGTTATCTAATGAACAATGTCCCAAGACACAAGAAGAGGAAGAGGACATGTCCTGTATTCGATATGCAAGTGCAGTTGTTAGCCTGATGTATGCAATGGTCTATATTAGACCAAACATTTCACATGGATTGGGAGTATTGAGTAGGTTTATCTGAAAACCAGGGAAGGATCATTGGACAACAGTGAATTGGGTTTTCAAGTATTTGCATGGCACTAGTGATTATGGCTTGTGCTATCAAGGAAGACCACGATTGGAGAGAGTTGTGGACATCCATGGATTTGTTGATGCAGACTGGGCTGGAGATATGGATCAAAGAATATCTACAAGTGGGTATATGTTTAACCTATTTGGAGGTGTAATCTGTTGGAAGAGTAAGAGACAGTCTGTAGTGGCACTTTCAACTACAGAGGCAGAATAAATGGCAGCCACTCAAGCAAGCAAGGAAGTAGTTTGGTTGTAGAGGTTGTGATCAAGTATGTGGTTAGTACAATGAGCTATAAGGATAGACTGTGATAGCCAAAGTGAAATTTTCTTGGCAAAGAACACTTATTATGTTTCTGGTAAAGGTGCACACTTTGAAAAATATTGTAAATGCATTGGCAAAGTCTGTGAGGGATGAGAATTTTTATTGGTGTAGAGAAATAATGGGTGTTGTAGGGTTGGATCAATGACTAAGCTCTGTTATGTCCCCCTATGGAAAGAAAAAAACAAGTGGGAGAATGTTGGGTCATAGGGGGATGGAAGACCCCCTGTACATTGTGCGAGGTGCTGCTGGGGGTGACAGGGGAGGCGGCTGCCACCCTTGTCGGGGGGTATGTAGGGCGGTGGTAGCCCCCCTGCCTGGGGTGCTACCCTGGGAAATTTTTCTTGGACCCTATATTAGGTGGGCAGACCTACCTATCGTTTTTTGCATGGATTTCACACATGGTCTAGTGCGTGATGGTTTTATATCCATGGTATTTTGTAGATCCGGTAAAGGGAACTATGATTATGTTCTAATCTAGGGTTAATGGATTGGGCTTTATGGATGCTTCAACATGTATATATATGTATTGTAACATTGAAAGGAACATAATGAAAAATCAATCTGGTATTCCCGATTTTGGGATCTAGGGGAAAATCTCTATGTATATCTATTTTATGTTTTATGCTCTTGCGAGTGTTTATTTTCTATTTTTACAATTCATATGCAGGTAATTTCTGAGAAGGTTAAAACCTACATGAATTTGAGTATAATTGAGGAACGTGAAGAGAAGGATATGATGAAACTCTTACATTAAAGGATACAAGTCAAAATGAAAAATATTGATGCTCTATTTGACATAGGATCATGAGAAACTCTCAAATAAATGAATCTAGTTGAATGCTTGGAACAGAGGTTCATGAGCATTAATGAGCCCCCATATACAAAAAGAATGTTGCAAGTACTGAGCTGATCAACTTTACATAACCATCCAGATCTTGTACAAACTTAAGAGGTATGAGTACTATATTTACAAAAGACAATATCTATTGCCATTATGGCTATATGTTGTCCTTGATGTCAACCTAACTTGTTACTAATATTTTCACAGGAACACTATGGGATTCACATGAACAATATGTATGGAGGTCTCTATGGAGTATGACATTACAATTAGTCACTATTACTCAATTGGTTAGTGAGACTAATGAAGTGGTTCGATATTTTAATTATGGTCGTTATGTGGTTTGTCATAAAAAATATTTTACTTTTGATGGTCATTAGTTAATGAGATTTGATTTGGTACTCAATTAGTTAATGAGATTATGAATAATGAAGTGGTCCAATATTTTAATCATGGTGGTTATGTGGCTAGTGATAAAGCATATTTTACTTATAGTGGTCATGGTAAAATATTCATTATTGGACCCAGCACTACAACAAAAAGGGTCATTGGTGAGGGTCATGCCTGTGATGAACCTTTATGGTCCGTCACCAATGTCGCATATGGTGACAGTCCTTAAAAACACATTTTTGTAAGTGTATATAGTGATGGTACTTTAAATTTTGTCACTAAAGCCATTTTAAATGACACTTCTGGTGAGGGTCATTATAGGCCCGTCACTAATTCTCTCTTTGGTGACACTTTTGGTGACGGTCATTAAAGGACCATAACTAATTTTCTCTTTGGTGACACTTCTACTAACGATATTTTATTAACCCTCAGCAATGCTCTTTTTGGTTACTTTTGTTGGCGGTAAAAAAATGTTCATCATCATTGATCATTCCAATGAGTTTTTGGTGGTGCTATGTACTTGTTACTATATTTTTTGTCAAAAGATAATGATTTAAGACCATTGTTGTGGAGTCATTTTCATTATGTGTCCAACGCAATAGTGGTTAGAGTCAGTCAATTTGTTAAGAGGAAATTAGTGTGTATCATTTCCCTCAAGTAATAAGAATATAGTTTTCCTATGAGTCAACACATGATTCATCTTTATTAGGTTTATTATATATCAAATTCCCTTTACAGAAATTTCCATTAGTGTGTGTAGGAACTATATTATTTAATACATAATCAAGCTCCATAAATTCTATTAATGAGATAGGACTAGCACTCCTCAACACTCATGTCACACCTTAACATGCTTTGGCACACACTAACATTCCTTGTCACCTCACATGTCTTGGAACTTATTTGTACCTAGAACATATTGCCATGATTAGGATGCCCAAGCACATGTTGGAATTCTCTATCATAGCATAACACTCCCTTAACATGTGTTGGCATGCCTTGTAGTCGGTAGCATGCCTTGGAACACCTTGTCATCATATTTCATTGGCATACTTTAGCACTTGGCACACATTGGAACTTGGCATGCATTAGAACCTATTATTAGTGTTCTTCACATGCCCCTTTTGAAAAAGATAAAGTCCCCACATATTCACCCTCTTATGTGTTCATTTACTTGCATTTTAGCTTTGTTATTTCTTTTGTTTCCTTGAAACTCCTTGATGGATATTGGCATACTCTGGCACTCTGCACATCCTAGCATGTCTCAGCACCTGGCATGTCTTGGCATACCTTGGCACTATTTAGCACATGTTATCATACCTCAAAACTAACTAGTGGTATCACTCCAAAATTTCTTCTAAGTTTTCAGAAAAAGAAATGGTAGTGGTAACCACAAAACAAGTTTGGAGATGACGATCTAGCCTTCCTAATCTTAGAGAGGAGTCTCTCTTACTTTGTTTGGTTATTTGATTTTAGGCTAGTTATGGTTGTTCTTGGGTTTTTGATTTAGAGTTGGTGGTGGGATCACTTAGTTAGATGAAAAGGGTTGTCTTATTACCATTGGGCTATGGGGTCAAATGTCAAACAAAGAGGACTGGATCAAGTTCTAAAAATAGTGTCTACAGGGCAAGATAGTGGAGTTACTTCAGATCTCAAGGCTGGATGGTGAAGTGGTTTTCAATTGGATCCCAAGAGCAATTAAGGGGTCCTTAGGCCAGATTTTGAAGAAAGTGAAAGAGTTCAACCGAGATGGGAGAGCAACTAAGGATTCTCAAATCTGGATATCAGAAGAAAACATGTAAATGATTAATTGTGAAAAATAGAGTGTACCTGAACAAATTCTGAGATAAATTTCCAGATTAATTCATTCAAATTTAGATAACATTTAACTTTGTGAAAAAACATAAGAGAATAAAAAATTGACAAAGAAAATACTTCACTGTAATATCTCTACCCATGAATCCTATAATGCAATCTATTTATTACTTGCTTCAGTATGCTGACTTGAAAATTGGTAAAATAACCCTCAAGTTTATGATCAAAATAACTTTACAAATGTATAGAAATCCATCTTCAATACTTCGAATTATGAAGTATTTATACAAAAATATTATACAAAATATCCCAAATTGTCTTGGGAACTAATCTAGGAGAAAGAAATATCTTCATGCAAGAAGATAGAGACAACTATTGAACTGTTGCTTGCTATCACTGTTATTTAGGTTCTGCTGGCTTTGATATTTTGATATTTTTCACTTTAATTTGCTTTGTTGTTTGGTCTTCACACAGGATGTTTTATTTTCTCTGACCTTTCGTCTGATACACTTTGACCTGGATGACCTGTCAATATCCTTTTATTATGCCCTTTTATTTTTACTATACATTTTACATTTTTACTATGCATTTTACATTTTTACTGTGTATTCTACAGTGAATCATTTAGTTTCTCCCATGTCTCAGTATCTGGTAATTGGATATTGATTATTTTCCTGAAAATATCGTTTGCCTCTGTGTACATGATTTCTTCTTGCTTTGAGATAATTGTCTTTTCCTTCTGCATAAGGCCTTTCAATACATTTCCTTACGAATATTGGAGTAAACAGCTTTTGGAACTAGTATCAAAACTATTTATCCAAGCTCCTATTCTGCTAATCACAACACAACAATGGATGATAGGGCTTCCAGGGATACACAGTGAAGTAGTTGGAGGAGGCTTTCGGGCAGGAGGAGATAGTTGGAGGTCAATTTTCTGAGGGGGATTTTTTGGGTTTTAACAAATAATGGTTAAATTTGGTGCGGAATTCATAAATGAATAGTGAATGGTTTTGGCTTTTGGCGGCGAGGCGGTTTCAAGGGTTAATGTGGCGAGGTTTGTTTAACTGCACCTAGGTTGGTGGGTTAAAAGGCTATTTTCGGGGAAATATGAATCGGGGAATTAATTTAAATAATATGGGGGGTGATAAAAACATAGGATAAGAGGTTTTCATGGGCTTTTTAGGTAAAATAGGGAAATTAATAAGGGGGAAGGTGATTTTTTCAATGGGGAATAGGTTTCACACTAGGGAAAAGGGGTTTTGAGTAGGGGGGCGACCTTTGGAGGGTTATTTTCTAGGAAAATGTGTGAAACCAAGGAGTAAGGGTCAAAATGAAGGGAAAAGGGTACTTTCATAATAAATGAGGGGAAAATGGGGAAATTAGTAAATAAGTATGTGTGGGGGAGGGGAATGAAATTAGGGGAAGTTAATCAAGTAAACTAGTGAAAATCCTTTCACTCTCATAAATGCTCCTGCACACTAAAACATATGATTAATCATGATAAAGTGCTTATGATTTAACAACCTTATACATCTGCAACCTTTCTTCTACCTACCCTTTACTTATCCAAACATTTTTTCTTTATTTTATTGGGTGCATTTAGGCTAGTAGACCCTTTCTTTCCTTTTCTTTTGACAGGTAAACTATCTAATTCTAACCTTATAACTTCCAATGGCTCAAATTAAGCTTATGATCACATTTTTATTTCTCTACCTAACTATTGATCTGCCAAGGTTAAACAATTTGGCCAGATATTTATTCTCTATATATAAACATGAAATTTAAAGCATGAATTAGTCAAGATTAAGCTATTTGACTATCATGGGTTGTGGCATTTATGACAAGTTGCACACAACCATTATTTTCCACATAAAAGTAAAAGCAGGGGCACTTGAATTTGCACACTTTTATGATTTGTTTTTGTTTGGGGTTCATATTTTTCACTTTCTTGATCTTTTATTTTTTTCTTTTCATCCATCTTGAGCAATCAAGATTACAACAATTTGTTGCATTGAGATGCTTTCCTTGGAAAAATTGAGAGAGTGGAGTGTTCCAAAGTGCCCCTAGTTTCAACCTCCATAAGTGATTGAAGAGATGGAGAGGAAAGTGCTTCCCTGTTTAAAACAAGCGGTTTTGATGCAGTATCCAGCCCCCAAAGCTTCTTCAATAAAAAATAAATATCCAACCATGCCCTCGTACTCCAAAGAATCTAAGGCATCACCCTAGAGAAGCTCCAAAGTAGACCAATGAGCTTTGATAGGCCAACTCCAACCCCATATCACCTTACAAATGTTGACATCACTACTACAAAAATTATTCTGAAGTGTTGCATTGTACACCAATTCCTAAGATGGATGCCAAAAGGGTTATAGAATGAGGCTAAACCTTCATTACAAAATTTAATACTTTTCAAAGGGATCAGTGCCTTTAAAGCATACCAATTTTTACACTTTCACAAGTTGGCCTATTCCTATCATTTTATATTTTGTATTGAAAAGTTCGTCCTATTTTACCTATATATTAACTTCAAGAACAATTATAGGTCAACTCCAGCAAATACCTTCTTATTGTTCTTCTTCTTGACACTACTAGGAATTTTCCTCTTCCTTGCTTTCTCAGACTCCTTTGAATCATAACTCCCTATTTACAAGAGTGTTTTTCCCCGAAAACCCCATGACCAGTCACGATGTTAGTTTGACATTCTTTCATCATTGGGGAAAGGATCTCCTTCAATAGTTCATGGAAGGAGGGCCAAGCTGATTGCACTTGAGATGAAGGATATATTGGAAAAAAATCTAGAGAGTCTTCTGAGAGTGAAGAACCCTCACTATGTTCAAAACATTATGAAAACCCTAAGGAACCCATGACACATTGCATGTATTCCTCCAATCTCTGTGATGATAGGGAAACTAAAATTAGATCCAAAGAACCCCAAGAAGATTTCTGCAACCCCTAACAAATTTGCTTAGTTCCTGGGCTAGCCAAAACTAGAGGACCCGAATAGTGCGCGGCTAGAGCAAGGTTTAGCACCTCTGAACTGCTAGACGGTTGCCTATTGAATTATTAACTTTTCTTTCTAAAGACTTGGTAGGCCCAAAAGCCACAATATGGTGACCTTCTAAGTTGAATTCGAAATGAAAATGGATAAATCCTTGGGACTAGCCCAAATTTGTTGAAAAACCCCCTCCTCCAGTTCATAATCCACCAACTCCTCCTCCTCCATGTTGGTCCAATAGTAAGCAATCAACATCTCAGATATCATTTTTTCGGATTCAAGTGCATTAAGTAAGTTATCTCATCTAAAAAGTATATTTGATGAGTACAATGTCTGTCTTCAAAGGGTTTATCATGGAAACCATCTCTGTCCAAAAGATATATCACGTGGATAAAAAAATCATGGTTACCACTGAATCTCATTTTGTATTTTGACAAGGATATCAGAGCCTATTCACTCTTCGTCAAAACTATGCCCTACTCTAGCCTGAAACTCCATGACCCTTTTCTCTTCCTGCAATTTTTTGGCGGGCATCTAGGGTTTCTCGAGTGTTGAATTCTTCTCCCATGGTAAAGATGTTGTAATGCCCTCTTTAACATTTTGACTCCGTAAAAATAAAATAAAAATTAAAAACATAAAAATAATAACTAAGCCAATATATATCTATCTTAACTCTAGATATACCAATGGGTGAGAGAGAGGAATCAAGAAGTTAAGATGAATCTAGACTAGTCATATACAATGCAAAAAAAAAATGGCTTGCAAACTCAACCTAGTTTCCACGTTTATTTTGAAAAATATAAAAATATTTACAATATTTGAATAACTTTAAAAAGAATTAATGTATTTATTATATTCATATTTTATATATATATATATTATGATAAAACTTTTTTACCCTTCATTAAAATGCTTTGACTTATGAGAAAATTATTTTCCCACTCCATTTAAATTTTAAGAGGGTATTTTCATGGAGGATTGGTGGGAAAACAAAACACAGATAACATTCCTTTACCAAAATAGTAGAGAATAAGTACAGGAGGGAGCGTTAACACCCTCTCATCGATATTGATAGTATATTGAAGAGTTTGACTCGAGAAAACATGACAGAGCTATTATTCAGTATCAAGAGGTAGAGGAAGGCCCTCCTCCATATGTTGAAGAGGTCTATGAGAAGGTAAGTGTTAAGCAACTATTTCCTGTATATTGTAGCTGCCATGAATGATCGGACATAGTAGCTGTGATCCACTATGTAACTTAACCTTTTGGGTTGGGGTAGATGAACAAGGGAGAAAAAAAAATCATGAAATTGGATGTGGACATCTGCATTTACAAAGAGTAGGTCAAGAAGACCATATCGAGTCCTTGGATTGCTATCAAGGCATGGGAAATGCATGCCCTCAAGAAGAAACGAAAAATGTATGTATATATGCTTTGAATTTTGAACATTTGTGTGTGTATTAGTATGTTTTTATCTAATAAAACAAAATTATGCACAATTTAATTTTGATAATTGGGGTACATAATGTAGAATTGAGTAGTGCCTAAAGTGTTGTTTGGTGGGGGGAAATTTTGAACCAGTGGATTCATGTTCAAACTAATTTATGAACATTCCTCACTTATTTATCAGTTGTTTTCATATATAAAGACAGAACCCATGGATTTCATATGAAAATAGAAGGATTCTCCTGAATGGGACCTCATAAAGAATTGAAGATCTGCAGTGGCTCCCCCTTGTTTCTTAAGATTCATGTTAGATAGGAGCACATTGGTATTAGTCGAATGAATACCATATAGGAGATGAAAGGCTTATCTCCTATTTGTGTAAGTTG
Source organism: Pinus tabuliformis (assembly GCA_031772625.1). NCBI lineage: Eukaryota > Viridiplantae > Streptophyta > Pinopsida > Pinales > Pinaceae > Pinus > Pinus tabuliformis. The sequence continues at coordinate 1,446,492,218 of CM062820.1, forward strand.
CGACTCTTAAAAATCAATGGCGGCATCTCATTTGGCTTGAAATTCGATGGATATAGCTGGTGACAACATGCCCTCTCTAGTTATAGTTTTAACTTTCAATACTAATGTAGTCCTCGCTTGTCCACTGACTCCTTTTATTGTCGTGTTAATTTAATTAAGCTTAACTATTGCAAACGTGATGACAAAGAATTCCTTCAATGTATTATTAACCCAATGACAAGTGTCTTTAATGTATCAAATGTAGGATCAACCATAATTTGAGCCTTGAGCTCAAGATATATTTCGTCAAACTTGAATTTCATGTTGACACTTTCATCTGAAGCCATCAATTTACAAACCCTTGATTTCATGAACAATCTTGAATATTTTCTTAACTCCCTATTTGCTCATATTAATCCCAAAAAATAGACAACATGCAAATCTAAAGTAGTTAATTAGTTGGGAAAAACAATGTTATCATAAACCTTGTGTAGAAAAGTGTTTGATGTCTTGGAGGGATCCTCTCCCTTCATTGTTTCTATGAATTTAATATCTAAAAAAATATGTGGTTGAGGGATTCCTCTAAAAGGGCCCTCATAAAGACGTGAAGATCTGCTATGAATACCCCTTGTTTGGAGATTTTTGTTAAATAGTATGACAATTATAGTAGTTAGGCAAAGACCATACTATGAGAGGCTTGCTTTCCCTAGTGTTCCCAAAGTGAAGACTCTACAAAAGATACGGTGGCACCTCATTTGGCCTGAAATGCTAGATATAGCCACTAACGGTATTCTCTCTGTGGTTACAATTGTAACTACTAGCCATAATGTGGCCATTGTTATAGCTCCAAATCTCACTTCTATGGTTTGTGATGCTGTACTCATGGCTTAGGGCAACCCCTCCTTCCAGACCTGGTCCTAAAATTTAAAAAACAGTGTTTTATCCCTTATACGCGACATTGCCTTGAGTTAAATGTGTGTATACACGGGTCTGTGTATATCCAACCCGTGTGTATGTATTAAAACACTTAAAAAAATATAAAACTCCTTATTTTCGGGCGGAGACCGCGGGTTTTACCTGCTGATCACCTGTTAGTGCCCGTGGCCCAACTGTTCCCAACCAACTCCTAACTAAAAAACTACTTTGGAGATGGTATAAAAGGACCTCAAAGGGAAGGCCTAAGGAAGGAGAGAAGAGAGAGAAAGTTTATTATGCTGAGATTTTTCCCTTGACCAGGTCTGACGTCGCTTGTGACTTCTGCACTTCCCCCATTTTGTACAGGAAACCTTTGTTTCCTTGTGTGTTGATGTTCATCCACCATTTATGACATCATGGAGAGAGTCATGGAAGGAGTTTGTTAGAGGCTTGAGGCTGGAACGGATCTGAAAGGAAACTTTGCTTGGAGCCTGCTGAAGGTGACTCAGGTGAAAATATTCCTTTTTATGTACTTTATTTATCTATAATAAAAGAAACACATGTCTTGATTCCCGAAATGAATCTTCTTTATGTTAATGATATTCATGTTTAGAATTCATATGTAAATGGTTGTTTGGATTTCATAACTAACTACCTTTCTTTATAACATGAAGATGGTTTCTTTATAAGTTTTTGTCCATGTACTATTGTGTTCTTTGAATTGGTTTTTTTGCAGGACAAAAGAGAAGAAGGGAACTCCAAGAAGGGTTTGGACCCTAAGGGCCTTCTCAAACATAGGACCAAAGGTACGTACCCTTATCATAGAATTTTCTTACAACAGCATAATGGTTGTGTGAATGCATGTTTCTTTGAATAGATAACTTTTAGTCTGCTAGGGTTTCAACCAAAAAATCCCTAGGGGAGCTTTTCCCTCTATCAGAATTGGCGACTCCACCGGGGACAACAGTCTTGTTGTTCCTAGTTTGTGTGTTTTTCAAGCTAATCAGGGCTCAGCTGCCTTGTCTACTTGCTGTTATTGTCTGGACTGTTTTTGAACTTTAAGCTTTGCCAGTTTCTTCAGTTTGTTTTTTTTATTTTTCTTGAAGCTTTTCATATACGTTGTTTTTCTTAGATACAGAGGCGTATATACACTTGTTTCTTTGAGTGAACCCACGTATACGCAAGTTTCCTCAGATAGAGTCGCGTATACATGCAATCTGTACTTTAGTACAGTTGCGTATATATTGCAATTTTCAAGATTTATAAATCTTTTTAGTCTCTGAAGGTTTGTCAGGTGGTTTGAGTCAGTCTGAAATAGTCATTTTCTAGTATCAGTTATTTGTTTTACAACGAGCATCTTGTTATGAATTCTCTCTAATTATAAGGAGTATTGGTCTTGTTTTTTGTTAATTGCAAGCGTCATCGTTTTTGCTAAAGCACACAAGATTTCTTGCTAGGAATCTTGGCTACTCTGATTCATCAGAGTAGGTAGATTGATCACAATCTTTGTGTTAATCTCACTTTTGGTGACTTTTTGTTTGCTTGACAAAATCGCTTTTTGTGACCATCCACTTCTTTGTTTCATGAAAGTTGTTGATTCACACTTTCTTGGAATTTGTCTTTTTGATCTTTTTGGTTTTCATTGCCAAAGCTTTCATTGCTACTTTTGATTGTTAAGAACGATTTTAAACACATTTAGTAAGGAACCTGAAAGCTCTAGCATGACTCATGAAGAAGAGGAAGAAATGCAACATGATATATCAAAATTACAAGACCAAGTGCAATAACTGTCCCTTGCACAAAAAGGAACATAATCTAAGATGGATGGTTTAAAGAAAGATGTAGAAGCTAAGATGGATGGTTTAAAGAAAGGTGTAGAAGCTAAGATGGACTATTTAAAGAAAGGCGTAGAAGCTAAGATGATTGACGAGAAAGCTAAGATGGATGATTTGATGATAGATTTGAAGACAGACATGGACGAATTGAAGATAAATATGAACAAGTTGCTACAAGAAATAGTCCCTAAGGGTGAAAGGGTACTAAAGGAAACTCATGATGAGAACAAAAGAAATGTTAATCATGATTCCATAGACTCTAATGTTGGATCAAAGACTCACCATGTTCCAAAAATCGATATGAGGAAGTTTGATGGCAAGGATCCCGCCACATGGATATTACAGATGGAGCAATTCTTCGATCTCAATAATGTGCAAAACACACAAAAGGTACGTATGGCAACTTTATATTTGGAACCAAATCAGTTTGTATGGTATCAATGGCTTTGTTCTCGTAAATAGTTTATCACTTGGGCAATTTTTACGGAAGAATTGATAGCACATTATGAGGATACAAAAAGCAACACTCTTTTTAGCCAATTGATAAGTCTCAAACAAAAGGGTTCAATAATGGAGCACATTGAGGAGTTCCAAAAATTGAACATAAGGGTAAAATATATTCTAGAGGAGCATAGGATTGATGTGTTCATAGGGTCTTTAAAGGATAATATCCAACATGATGTGCGCCTTTGGGAACCTAATTCATTAGAGAAGGCATTCAGGCTAGCAAGAAAAATGGAAAGCAAAATTATGGCAACTAGGAAGCATACCATTCACAACTATAAAGACGGAAGTGTTGTTGCCCATAGTCTTCCACAACCTACAAGGTTGACACCACAACAATTGGAAGAAAAAAGAGCAAAAGGGCTTTGTTACAATTGTGATAGCAAATACACAAAAGGTCATAAGTGTGCTGAGAAGAAATTATTCTACATAGATTGTGAAGAGGAAGAAGAAAAGGAGCAAGAAAGGTCAAAAGAAGAGGATATATTTCAGGAACAAAGCCTAGATGAAGAACAAATAAATCCGACCATATCTTGTAATGCATTGGCAGGAATTAGCACTCCTCAAACCATCAAGATAGAAGGACAAATCAAGAAGAAAAAGGTAATAGTGTTGATTGATTCAGGAAGCACCCACAATTTTATTCATTGTAGGGTAGCAAAAGAATTGAATTGCTTCCTATATCCAACACCAGAGTCTCAAGTGATGATTGCAAATGGAGGAACAATAAATTGTTCTAGAAAGTGCCATAATATCAAGCTATCCGTGGGAGAATATGTATTGACTAGCCCAATGCTTTCCATTCCAATGGGAGGTGTTGATGTTGTACTAGGAGTCCAATGGCTACAATCCTTGGGTACAATAGCTTTTAATTTTCAAGAACTTTTCATGAAATTTTATGTGGAAGGAAAGTAAGTTGAATTAAGGGGTATTGTAGGGAAACCAGGAAAGATAATCAGCTCTAATGGCATGACAAAGCCTCTAAAAAAGGAGCAAAGAGGTGTAATTGCACAAATATGTTCGCTAGATGTTTCCACATTGGAATCATCTATTTCTCTAGATCTCCAAAAAGTCCTAGACAATCATTCCAAGGTATTTGAGACTCCCAAAGGTCTCCCACCTATGCGTGATCATGATCATGCTATTCATCTGATTCCAGGAAGTGTTCCTCCAAACATCAGGCTGTACAGATATCCATATGTCCAAAAAAGTGAAATTGAACGTATGGTTGCAGAAATGCTAGGGCTGGTATAATTCAACCAAGTCAAAGTTCTTTCTCAGCTCCAGTAGTATTGGTGCACAAGAAGGATGGATCATGGTGCATGTGTCCAGATTATAGGGAGCTCAACAAGCTCACTATTAAAGATAAGTTCCCCATTCCTGTCATTGATGAATTACTGGATGAATTGCATGGATCAATTTACTTCACCAAGTTGGATCTTCGTTCGGGATATCATCAAATCAGAATGAAGATTGAATACATTCCAAAAACGACATTTAGAACTCATGAGGGTCATTATGAATTTTTGGTCATGCCTTTTGGCCTTACCAATGCACCTTCAACATTTCAAGGTTTGATGAATTTAATTTTCAAACCATTCCTTAGAAAATTTGTGTTAGTATTTTTTGATGATATACTAATCTACAGCAAGTCTTGGAAGGATCGTGTTGAACATGTTGACAAGGTGCTACAACTATTGGAGGAGAAACAATTATATGCAAAAAGATCCAAATGTTTCTTTGGAGTCCAGGAGGTGGAATATTTGGGTCATATTGTATCTCATGAAGGAGTTAAGCTAGACCCTAGCAAAATTAAAGCTATTAAGGAATGGAAAATCCCCACATCCATAAAGCATCTGCGAGGATTTCTTGGGTTGACAGGGTATTATCGCAAGTTCGTTAAGAATTATGGGAGAATAGCAGCACCTCTAACAACATTATTGAAGAAAGATTCATTTTCATGGACTCCGGAAGCAACAAAGGCCTTTAAACATCTCAAAGAGGCAATGTGCCAAGCACCAGTCTTAGCTACACCGGACTTCACAAAAACCTTTATTGTGGAATGTGATGCTTCAGGAAATGGAATTCGTGCTATTCTAATGCAAGATGAAAGACCCATTGCTTTTGAAAGTCGTCCAATCAAGGGAAAGTTTTTAAGCAAAGCTATTTATGAGAAGGAAATGTTGGCAATACTCCATGCACTTAAGAAATGGCGACCCTACTGTTGTAGGGAAAAGTATCCGATTCGGATGACCCTATCCCACTCTAAGGGTGATAGTACCTCAGCAACAACTGTAAATAAAACTACTTAAGATTTACTTCTTTATGAAAGCAAGAGAGAATGAAGAAATGCACTAACCGTTGCCTTGCGCTTAATATTTGCTCCAATCTCTTCTCTTTGTTGCTTGCTCCTAGCTCTTTGCTCTTTTGCTGGCCCAACTACAATGAGATCCTGCAAAATAACAAAGAAGGAAACTACAAGAAGCATGCATTCATAACTGATTCAAGGATTAGCATAAATCAAATATACAATCATCACAATACATCATTGAAACAAATGCATATAGAAGAACCTCAATAGATTTTATTAATGGAAGAAGTAAAGTTCTGAGAAGGTTACAACTATTGAAGGCCCCAATCCAGCAACACCTCCCAGCAGAAAGAATTTCTCCTCTTCACCTCCTTCAAGCAATCACCCAATAGTACTATAATGAAACCAACAGCATATCATTACTTTGCACAAAATTCCCACCTCTTGAGCTCATAGGAGAGAGCTCAATATATAGATGAATTGAGAAAGGATGAGTCATCTTGCAACTGATGTGTAGCTACCTTGTGTCCTCTCTCTCTTCAGTTGATCTTCAGTTCTTGAGTCCACTTGGAGAACCTTTCTTCCACTTGGAGAAACAGAGCCTCTGACTCATCACAAGGCGAAATCCCTGATCCAAGTGTCATTTTTTGGAAGATTCCAGAGCAATGACTCAGTGTGCCACTTGTCCCATCTCGCTTAGCGCAGGTGGCCTTTGTTCTACCTGCTTTGCAACGTAGGTACACCATGGAGGAGTTGAGTTTCAGCGCAGAAGCCTAGTGGAGCACCTGCTTTGATTTCAGGATTGCTTGTTTTTGAGTGTTTTCAGGTGGAGAACTGATCTGAGAGCTGTTGGTTTGCTGACCTTGTTCCTCTAGGGGTAGGAACATCATGTTTAGGGACTTTGGATCCCTTGGATTATTGACAATTCATGCCTGATGCTGCCAGGCACAAAATTGTCTATAACAGATGCCCCCTAAAGTATGAGGTCGTTTATCGGGTGAAATGCTTTATTAGGAGGATCCGAAGTTCATTCAATCTGCTGAGAAGTGTCCTGCAATAAGATACAATACAATACATTATTTTTCATTCTTTTTCATGATCTAGCTGAGGCGGGCATTCCCATGCTCAGCTTTAAAAATTCATTTTGGTACATAGCACAGACGATCGTCTGATGATAGACTAATAATTCTCTGCTGAAATTATCATCCTTTGAGAAGGATGATCATCTGTTGCAATGATGTACATATCAAATGTCTTTATATCCTGAATATATATCGCAGCCCGGATGGATGAAACTAGATCCGGGGACTTCAATCTCTTCCGATCTTCACTCGATGTACAAGTCGATCCATGTGAGAATTTCTTGAAGTCGAACATGGAAAGACATCGCTTGATTACCGGTCAATGATGTAAACCGTTAACAAGCGCGAGAGGAATCACCGATAAGGATGATGACCCTCAAGGTATGGCAGTACAATTCACATGGTGGGAATAAAGGACTTGGCGTCGACCACCATGCAAAATCTTCTGGTCGAAGGTCATTGATGTATACCTGTCGCCGGAAGTGAGAAACTTGCCATTGAGGCATGCAAGCTTCAAAGTACTGAAGGGGTTGTTGATAGATCAACTCCTTGGATAATGAGCTGATGTCGACAAGGAGCGATCCGTCAAAGGAGGGCCTTAATGAATCCCACATCAGTGACACGGAATGGAGCTAGTGATTGTGATGAGGTGAAAACAAACTGTGATGTATGATTCAGGGTGGCGGTCATGAAATGGATGAAGGACAATGTATGGCAGTGGATGGGACACGGTTGACTCTTTGCAGAACAACATCTCTTGAACATATAACGACACTGATGTGATGGATCGGTAGCATTACCCCAAATGTGGATGGTGTGGCGAGGACCATGGTGATTAGACCGGTGAATGAAACAACCCAACCCGATGTGATACGGAGGACAATGTGTCATGTTCAAGAGCGACTTGCTACCATTAAAGCTGTGAGGTTCTCCCAATTTTTCCCCAGTCATTGCCGACCAGTACCTCTTTATTTTATCAAGCTTGAGGAGGATAACATATGCTTGTTCTATAACCTGCCCTTCGGGCAAGCCCATCGCTATGTTTTAACGAGCCTAGCGATAGGGAAACTCGTTCTCGTCTAAAGACAAGTTTGTCGCTATTTTAATGAATTTAACGAGTCTAACGACAAGGATAACTCGGTCCTTTTCATTTTTAGAGAGTCTGAAAAGGTACATAAAGTCAACTCCAGAATTCCTTTTTCGTCATCTAATCCCTTAAGTCCGAAAAAGTATAAAACAATACAGAAGGGATGAATTTTCGATTGCTTTAACGAGCCGAACAAAACAAGCGCTCGATCTTTTTGTGCAATAATCCCTCAGGTCCAAAAAGATTAAAATCTAGAGGAGGGATAGCTCTTCCGGTCGTTTTAACGAGCTGGAAGGCCAAAACTCGGCAAACTTTTCATATTTTACGAGTCATGAGAAAAGAGCTCAAAGAAGACTCGTCTTTTGAGGAACGAGTGATAAACAGGGATAGCAGTAGATTCCAGGTACAGGTTGGAATTTTCCAATCACGGCAGTGTCACAAGGATGGCTAAGTGAAATCACTCTTCGCAGCTGTTCCTCAAAATGGGTAAACAAACATATGGAGATGAACGATTGGCCAAATGAACGGATGGAGGTGAGACTGCAAGAACACGACCAAGGGCTTTAATATGGCTGTCAAAGGTTACATTTACCAAGGTTATTTACCGGTTCATTTTTTCTGGGTGAGCTTGAACTCTAGGGGAAGATTGCTCACAACTTATGTTTATTTTTTAACGAGCATGAACTATGTGCTAAAACTGCTCGGATCTTGCGTTTATTTTTTAACGAGCATGAACTGTGTGCTAAAACTGCTCGATTATACCAGTCTTAATACAAGGAACGCCTCAGGTGAGGTAGTCATATTTAAGGAGCTATACCTCACTAGTTACTCCAATTTGGCAAGTTTTAACTTTTGCCCCACATCCTTTCTTTATGCAAGCTGGAAACGGCTAATCCTACGAGTTTAACGGGTTAGACCTACAAGTTTAAAGGGAGGACCTAAAAATTTAAAAAATAAATAGTCATCCCGTGCTTGCACTCCAAAAGGTTTGCATGCCCCCAGGTATAAAGTGTAATTTCAAGGCTACCCCTCCTCTGTCCCACCTCTATTTTTTCTACTTGTCATCTTGCTATATTTTTAACGATACTTGTCTTCTCGTTATTTTTCGGTGCCGACGGTACTTGTCTTCCCATCAGTTCACTTTTTGATTTTTGCAATATCGCAACAGATAAAACATTGGCGTTACGGAGGGAGGTTTGCCTCTTACTTATTATCCAAAAAATGGTTTTGTTCGCTGCCACAAACTAAACTCTTTTTTCCGGCGATGTCTATTACTAGGTTACTAAAGATGGTGACCACTTGTTGCAGCAATTTCATCTCTTTCTTTGGAGGCTGCCCCTACTTATCCTTCAAAACATATGTTTTAATGGGTGAGGCTTGCCTTCAAAGATGGTGGCTACTTGCCGCCACAAATGGATCTCCTCCCTCGGCATCCTACTTACCTAGACAAGGGGAGCGAGAAGCTGATTATCTCACTCACATAACTTTGACAAAAGAACTTTATCCTAGAACAACCCTCTCTTCCATGCCGGACAGGGTACGGACTAGTCATATTCTTCTGCGGAAATTAACTTTATACCCAAGGTTTTCTCTGCCCAAGGCAGGCCAGGGTGCATGCCCCCTGGGTCCCAGTTCTTTCTTCCGAATCACTCACATTCATCGGGAAGTAGAACCGGGGGTGGAGGCATTCCTTGAGTGAATAAACCATTAAGGGATGGTATTTGACTATTTGCGATGCGTGATCCTGGAAATGAAAGTTGGTCTACGAGCTTGACCATTCTTCCTTCGTGCGGAAAACACATAACTCTGAAGAGTGAGGAAACTATCGCCTCCATGCAATATATATAGTCTTGTCCAAGGAGTAAGTTATACACCAAGGGTCCCTGGACGACCATGACGTTCATATGAACTGTCTTCCCCTTCAATGTAACGGGAACATTGGGGAGAATCCCTAACAGGCGGCTGGTTCCTTTATCAAAACCTGATAGATTTCTCATCTCAGGTAAAAGCACCGGGGAACCCAGTGCTTTCCAAGCAATAGAGGAAAGGATACTCACAGATGCCCCTTCATCAATGATAGTTCCAGCCATCACCATTCTGTAGATTTGGACGATGATTCTGAATGGGATACTGGCTAGTAACCGGGGTCTGCCTAGCTGATTCCAATCAAAGGACACAACCAGGTTGCTTGGTGGTGGGACTGAATACACGGCCGGATACGACCCTGACGATGTTCCTTCCTGCGATAAAGGAATGGGCGCGTTGCCCTGATGCTCATCAGAGTCTGTGTTGATGAAAAGAATCTGGATGGTGTCATCCTTGTTCTCTTCAGTGAGGGTGTCATTTGAAGATGAATCTTCAACGACGGTGTCATTTGAGGTTGAAACCTCTGAAGGAAGAACCGGGTCAACTGCCGTTTCGACCTTTAGACTTTCGTCTGGTCTGGATTCAGTAGGTTCATTCTCAATGACCAACACTTCAGCTGGCCACTTGATCGGGCCAGCTGGATTTTCAACTATCGAGGGACTTGGCACGAGTTTTTGGTATCCAGGAGGAAGTCGTAACGGTGAAACCGGACGATCTTCCAAAACTCTCTTCGCCTCATCTAAGAATGGACAGCGGTGGATGGCGTGATCGCCTTCACACAGTCTGCAGGGTGATCTTGGTCTCCCTCTTTGTCCTTCACTCTCGCTAGTTGACGGAATGCAATCAACATGTCTATCAGAGGTTGATGCTACCAGATTGTGCAACCTGGGGGACCAGTCTCTTAGTATCCGGGGAATACAAGGACAGTCACGGTGGAAGTGGGTCCCTTTACAAATGACACATGGCGATTTAGGCCCGGTCGGTGCAGTGTGTGGATTTTTGTCAGATGTCTTTTGCTTGCCCCCAGTCGCCTTCGCCTTAGGCTCCTTCTGCTTCTTTTCTTTCTTCTTCTTCTCCTTCTTCTCCATGGGAGGCTGACTTTTGCCGGCTCTACCTTGCGAAGATGAAGGATCAGAGGAAGAATTGTAAGAAGTGGAAGGCTGGTGGGTAGCTCTAGACTGGTCTGACTGTTGATTCGACTGCTCAGGATTAGTGGTGATCTGAACTACATTAGTTGAAAAGAGCCATACAGGTAGGCCAATTGTTAATCCTGGAAGTGACAATGTGGCCATATGAGGCGCACCAACATCTCCCCAAGAGGAGAAGGGATTGGGACTTCCACCAAGGTGACTTCCTTGGTTGGTGGGCTCCATACTTTTCAACTGAAAGATCAACGTGGGAATAACAGGTGATTATGTTCCGATTAAAATAAATTTTATTAACGACGCTTTAGACACAACTTTGCTTTTTCATGTTTTAAGAGTCGAGAAAAAGCTAAAGATGACTGTAGTCTCCTTCGATGTTTTAACGAGCCCGAAGTGACAAATGCTCGACTGGACTTTTTCAGTTATAGAGTTTGAAAAAGGCCAAAAGAAACTACTCTGGAGTTCTAGGCAGAGGGTGTGCCAAACTTTTCGCGAAACCACAGAATACGTTTTATGGTACGAGTGGTCGATCTTCGTGAATGCTGTGTTCACTGCATCGCGATCAGTAGGGCGGCCGACACGGCTTCCTATGGATAAAGGCTTTGTTCCTATAGGGGTCTCCCAATATATACGCGACGGTACGTGGGAGCACAAGTTCGTATCAGTGCCACCGACTCTCAGGAGGAATCACCCACCTTCGTAGAGATCGACAGTCACTATGTTTAACGACGCCGAAACACGTCTCTACCTAGACCTCTATGTGTTTGCGTTATGTTACAAAGCGTTGTTATGTAAATTTAATTTATTTTAATGTTGATCTTGTTTAGCAGTTTGCCTTTAAGGATCACCACGAGATGTATGTAACAAATTCCTGAATGCAATCTAAGATGAGAAGCAAAACTTTTCAATCTTTCAACTTTGAAAATCTTAACTACTGAGGGAAAAGAAAGACAACTCTTTTCACACAGATCATAGAGCACACACTAATGCAATTTTTCCTAAATCAGCATGCAAACAGTCAAATGCAAAATGCACAATGCATGTATTTTCTTTTCCCTTTCTTAATGTTGATGTATTACAAAAATAAAGTTGTTATATAACTTTGATTTCGATTTCAAGCGAAAGTAAACAAGCTAGTCCAAAATCAAAAGACACCTTAAGATTTACTTGTTTAAACACTGGAAATGCATGAAATCAAACCATAATGACGAAAGTAAAAAGACTAATCAGCTATGGACAGCAAACAAGCTAACTCTTTAGACCAGCAAAATGCCTAACACAGGTTCAGATCTAAGAGGCCAAAGCAAGACTAGTTCACTTTCGTTATGGGAAATTGTAAATGATGTAAGAAATACAAAAGAACAAGTACAATTTCGTTATATAACAGAGGTGGAATGATGGTAAGTAAGGTTGGTTTCAGAACAGGTACAAGACTGGTAACTGGCTGCAAAATCTATAGTGAAAACAGGCAAGAAAAAGGGAGGAAACCCCAAATGCACAAGGCAAAATTGGGCCAACGTAGGTGCTGCACAGCCAGTCTGGCTCTCAGCGCAGGTAGCCCCTTCGGGACCTGCGTTGCAAACCAGGTAGCCTGTGTACTACCTGCTTTGGAAAACGAAAGTTGCGTTTTCTCAGTTTCCGGGTCACAATTTTCTAAAAAATTCACAGTTTTTGCTCAAATCAGAAGCTATCAGTCAAGTACACACTAAGGGATGACAAGGAAGATGAAAAGCTATCACTAAGAGCTTACAAGGATCCTTGTAGATCAGCTCTTCAAATCATGAACATGCTCAGAAATAAGTTAGAGTAGCTGCCCTCTACTTCGCTTTTGATATAGTCAAAAGCTTTTCGATTTGGTACTCTTTTGTTCAGGAAATGAATAGAAAAATACTGCAAACAATCAAACAGATACGATCCCCAGCGGAGTCGCCAGTTTGTTGTAGGGAAAAGTATCCGATTCGGATGACCCTATCCCACTCTAAGGGTGATAGTACCTCAGCAACAACTGTAAATAAAACTACTTAAGATTTACTTCTTTATGAAAGCAAGAGAGAATGAAGAAATGCACTAACCGTTGCCTTGCGCTTAATATTTTCTCCAATCTCTTCTCTTTGCTGCTTGCTCCTAGCTCTTTGCTCTTTTGCTGGCCCAACTACAATGAGATCCTGCAAAATAACAAAGAAGGAAACTACAAGAAGCATGCATTCATAACTGATTCAAGGATTAGCATAAATCAAATATACAATCATCACAATACATCATTGAAACAAATGCATATAGAAGAACCTCAATAGCTTTTATTAATGGAAGAAGTAAAGTTCTGAGAAGGTTACAACTATTGAAGGCCCCAATCCAGCAACACCTCCCAGCAAAAAGAATTTCTCCTCTTCACCTCCTTCAAGCAATCACCCAATAGTTCTATAATGAAACCAACAGCATATCATTACTTTGCACAAAATTCCCGCCTCTTGAGCTCATAGGAGAGAGCTCAATATATAGATGAATTGAGAAAGGATGAGTCAGCTTGCAACTGATGTGTAGCTGCCTTGTGTCCTCTCTCTCTTCAGTTGATCTTCAGTTCTTGAGTCCACTTGGAGAACCTTGCTTCCACTTGGAGAAACATAGCCTCTGACTCATCACAAGGCGAAATCCCTGATCCAAGTGTCATTTTTTGGAAGATTCCAGAGCAATGACTCAGTGTGCCACTTGTCCCATCTCGCTCAGCGCAAGTGGCCTTTGTTCTACCTGCTTTGCAACGCAGGTACACCATGGAGGAGTTGAGTTTCAGCGCAGAAGCCTAGTGGAGCACCTGCTTTGATTTCAGGATTGCTTGTTTTTGAGTGTTTTCAGGTGGAGAACTGATCTGAGAGCTGTTGGTTTGCTGACCTTGTTCCTCTAGGGGTAGGAACATCATGTTTAGGGACTTTGGATCCCTTGGATTATTGACAATTCATGCCTGATGCTGCCAGGCACAAAATTGTCTATAACACCTACGTAATGGGAAGACACTTCAAGGTAAAAACGGATCATGATAGCCTTAAATACTTTTTAGAACAAAGATTATCCTCTGAAGAGAAACAAAAGTGGGTCACAAAGATGTTGGGTTATGACTTTGAAATCATCTACAAAAAAGGGAAGCAAAATGTGGTGGCAGATGCACTCTCAAGAAAGGATGAGGATATGGAAGCATTGTTGTGTGCCATTTCTATTATCCAACCAGATTGGATAAACGAAGCAAAGGAGGAATGATAGAATGACGAAGAAGTGTGGGCACTTATTCGAAAGCTACAACAAGATTCCAATACTTCTGATACATTTAGCTGGCAAAATGATTCGTTATGGTACAAAGATCGCTTATACCTCTGTAAGAATTCCCAGCTAAAACAAAATATTCTTATGGAATTGCACACTTCTCCCTTAGGAGGACACTCAGGATTTTTAAAAACCTACCACAGGGTTAAGAAGGAATTTTTTTGGGATGGCCTTAAATAAGATATTCAAAAGTTTGTGGCGGAATGTTTGGTTTTCCAACAAAATAAAGTTGAAACAATTAAGACACCGGGTCTATTACAACCTTTATCCATTCCAAGCCAATGTTGGGAGGAGGTTTCAATGGATTTTATCACAGGTTTACCCAAGTCTGAGGGAAAGAGTGTCATCATGGTGGTAGTTGACAGACTTACCAAGTATGCACACTTTTGTGCATTATCACATCCATTTAAAGCCAGTACAGTTTCTACTTCATTTATTGAAACAATTCAAAAGCTACATGGAAACCCAAAGATTATTGTAAGTGACAGAGATCCCATTTTCACTGGAAATTTTTGGACAGAATTATTTTCTTGTCTTGGTACTCAGTTAGCTTATAGCTCATCTTATCGTCCTCAATTTGATGGGCAAACTGAGATAGTAAACAAATGTTTGGAAGGATATCTTCGTTGCTTTGTATTTGATGAACAGACACAATGGGTCAAATGGTTGCCTCTGGCTGAATGGTGGTATAACACTTCCTTCCATACAACAACAAAAATGACCCCATTTATGGCACTTTATGGGTACCAAGCACCATTAATCATATCATATTTAAGAGAAAATTCTAAGGTTCAAGCAGTGGAACATCACATCGAACATCAACAACAAGTCCTCCAACTCTTAAAGGATAACCTAGTGTTGGCACAAAATAGAATGAAACAACAGGCAGATCAACATCGCAGTGAAAGAAGTTTTGATGTAGGTGATTGGGTATTCCTACGGCTACAACCATATAAGAAAATGTCCCTAAAGCAAGCTACGAAGGATAATAAATTATAACCAAAGTATTATGGTTCGTACAAGGTGTTGGAAAAGATTGATACTATGGCATACAAATTGGAGCTTCCTGCAGCTTCTCGATTGCACCCAGTTTTCCATGTTTCATGATTAAAGAAGGTTATAGGTGACAAGCTCCCAGTTCAAACAATATTGCCAGAACTTGACGAGGAAGGAAAAATTATATTGGAACCGGAAGCAGTCACAGAAACAAGAACTCGATAGCTACGAAATCGATCAATTTCAGAGTATCTTATCAAGTGGAAGAACTTATCCGTTGAAGATTCCACATGGGAGGATGAGAATTTTATGTAGAAGTATCCAGAATTGCTCAAGTGTTGAAGACAACACTTTTTTGAAGGAGAGGGGCATGTTTGGTCCCTATAATACTAGTGATTACCCCATTACTATTGTAGTTATACCCCTTATTTATATTGTTGTGCCCCTATTACCCCCATATTGTTATTTCTGTGCCCCATAGAATCCCTCTATTGTTATTTTTGTGGCTTTATATGATTATTGTTAGGTCGGCTGGATTATATTGTGACTCCTTAGACTCCTATATATAGAAAGGAGGTTTTGTCATTTGTATCATCCAAGAATTGTTCATTTATGTAATGCAAAGGAGGTTGCCCCCTCGAAGAGGCTGAATTCTAAGGCGTGGATCTATCTTTTTTATCTTTTCTTGAGCTGGTTTCATAACATTTTGTGAGTGTGAAGTGTGAATTAATGAAAAGAAAAGAAAAATTTGTTTTATTAGAAGTACCTTTGAACCCTATAGAAATTGCTCTTCATCGAAAAACGAAAAAGTGCATGTGCATGTAGTTAAGTTTTTATTAATTTCTTTCGCGTCAAAAAACACCACTAGTTTCACTTCTGTTACCTTGTGACTTAAAGAATAGCGTAATTTAAAATCAAGTGCTAACTAAAATTCACTAGAACTTTTTGTTTTAGTCAGTTACACCAACAAGTTTAGGATTTTAGGGCCTTGGATTAGGTGAGTGGAGAGTTAACTCTCCAAGGCCATATAAACGTCAAACGTAGGAGTCTGAAAAACAAGAGAAAATCTAATAGCATTAGGAAGACCAGGAAAGCTCCAGATCTGGGAGTTAAGCACAAGTGTCTGTCAAGACAGGGAAGAAAGATACCCCCTCTCCTACTTGTCTGAACTTACCTCACGACTGTTCCGCCTGGCTTCTGTGATGAGTTGGTATCCATAGTTGCTATTGCTAGGGATCTACATAGGTGGCCGCAGAGGGGAATCCCGTGGCACCTGAGGTTGACGTTGCATCACTCTCGACAGTACTACTGGAGGGCACCCTTGCGAAGCATGGGAGCTTGCACCAGCCCAGGCTGTTGTTAGGAGGTCAATGTAACTTCCTCTGATACGTTCATTGATAGGACTCGGCCCTCATTATCCCAGACTATCTTCGGAAGGCCCCTTAATTCACTTTCTCGTATTTTGGTGTTTGGTCTTAATCACCCGGAGCGGAAATACTTGGAAGTTGTTTGACTGGCTGTATGTTTAGGGACTTTATAGTGTGTGCTATGTGCTCTTAGTTGGCCTAGCTTTCAAGTTTTTGAGTCTTTAGTTAGATCATAACAAAAAATTCAAAGTGGCTGACCGATCTCCTAGACGGTCTCGAAGACTTCGTGGTCTTTTGCCACCAAATTTAGAGCCTTCTCCTAGAATGCGCAGAGGCAATACTACCGGTGGGCTCTTTCCCATGGTGGTTGACACATCGGGGATTGATCCTCCTCTTGGGGGAATTAGCGGCCAAGCAAGGCCTAGCACTTCTGAACAAGAGAGGGACACTCGAGTCCTTTCTCGAGTTCTCTTTCAAGTGGAGAATAACATAGAGGTAGAAGAAATCTCAGAGTCGTTAGCGGCTCCAAATTCTCCCCTACCATCTAGTCATCCAAACGTATTACAATACGTTGGGACTGATCCGGATTTAAGCAGGAACGCAATAGATTACATAGATAACCATAAATACAGAGATGCGATAACCATAAAAACAGAGATGCAGCGGAAATAATACTTCATTTCATTAATGGAGAATACTGAAATATGGTTACAAATAGAAATAACCCAGCTAGGGCGATGGTAGCTTATCTCTGAGAAGAGATGTGTCGGCTACATGCCTCTGAACTGTTTCGAACTGTGTTTACAATGAGGCTCGAAGGCCTATTTATTATTGAGAAACAATGGAAAACCCTTCACATTCCAAAACCTAACCGTAGAAGATGAAACGCCAAATTGTGGGCCTCGTTTTGGGGTGAGTTGGACAGCCAACTTCCCAGGGTCGCGAATTGGTCGTATTATCTCCATTTGACGCGCATGATAGCCCGTTGGAAAGATCTCTCCGAGGACTACGATGGAAAAGACGATTTTTATCAGAAAAATCGCTAGCGGTAGATTTCCCAAAAAACGTCGTTTAGGGCCTCAAAACAGCTCCAGAAGTTTAGGACCCGAAAAACTGCTAAAATTAGTAAACTGCGCTATAATTAAGGAACCTGAAAAACTGAAAGAGACAGTTGTGGGGGTCCATGTGGGATAGGTGGGTGGCCACCAACATCCACCTGGATCATTCCTCCCCCCTTAGGAAGCAATGGTCCCCATTGCGTTGAGTTCCTCCTTGAGATGAGGAAGCTTCTGCTGAGTTGGGTCTCTGGTGAGCCGTTTTGCAATCTTTGATGTGTCCAGAAATGGTGGGAAGCATGGTCGGCGATGGTCCACATTGAACAATTGGTGCAAGCGAAGGAATGGAGGAATGATGTGCTTCAAAGCATTGTTGCCCACAACCTTGTTACTGGTGTAAGGACCATGTCAAAGGGGTCTGAGTTTCTGATGGGTTCTGGTAAGGCGTTCTCTCTGCAGATGTAATCAAACTTTTTGGCCCACCTGAAACTTGTGTGGTACCCCTCTGGGTAAGGAGAAGTTATTCCTGTGTTTTGTCATGACTGTATCCCTATGTTGCTGTTGCTGCGTGGAGGAACCCTTTGCGGGGGTCATGGATGTAGCAACCATCTTCCCCTTACTTTGGGAGCGAACCAGACAGAAAATAAGTTTCCTAGTCTGCTAGATGAGCTTGCTGCCTTTCTTAGCAGTGATCAAAGAGGTGGCGGTAGGTGGGTCTACCTCCGATATCCTGTATAATGAATTATCCAAAGAAATGATGACAGCGCGAGGCCTTGACTCATACACAGCATGTCGCCTCCACAAGTATGGCTGGCCTAATAGTACATCACAAACATCTAGAGGTGTAACATCACACAATACCTCATCTGTGAAGGGCTTGATGATGTAGGGAAGGTGGCACTGCTGGCGAACTTCGAGATGTCGTCCTTCGTGAAGCCAACCGATACTGTACGGCTGTGGGTGTGGTGTAGTTGGTAGGCCCAACCGCTTCACAACCTCTGCTGAAATGAGGTTCTTTTGGCTGCCACTTTCGACAATGAATTGCAGCGGCGAACCCTTCACCCACATCTGTGAGTGGAAAAGACGTTCCCCCTCCTCTGGATCTTCGGGCTCATTTTTCTGGATCTTGGCAGTAGCAACAGTGGCGCTGGGATCCGCATCAATGATCTGCTTCGCTTTGTCATTCCCCTTGTCGGGTTCTGACTCAGAGTCGGAACATGCATATGGTTCAGAAGCCTTCAACTCGGCCACCAGCGACTACTTGGTCCGACACTCACTTGTGTTATGAGTGGGACTCTTGTGGAACTCACACCACTTTTCTGTGTCCTTCTTCGGCTTCGTGGTGTTGCTCTTTTCTTGCGGCTTCGACGGTTGGTCTTGGGTCACCCCGCCTTGGCTTTGTCCTTTGGGCTTTGGATTTACAGATCCAAAGTCTCGCTTCTTCTGTTTGAACTTTTGCTCGATTTTGACAGCGTATCAGTATGCTGTGCCGAGTGAGGAGATGTTCAAGAACTCCATCTCTTCTTGGATGTATCTATGTAGGAAGCCGCGGTATTTGAGTACCAGATGCAACTCAGAATCTTTGATACCCAATTGTGTGCGAAGGGTATGAAAAATGTTTGTGAACTCTGGCACATCTTGGTCTCGTCCCTGCCGCAGTGTGGTCCATTTGATGTATTTGTCCTCATAGCTTCCGACAGGGTAGTACTGCTCCTTGATGGCATCCCGGAAGTCATTCCGAGTGGGTGCAGCTGAAAGTAGTGAGCCTGTACTTTCATCCTTCTGCTCGCAGTAGGTTTCCCACCAGTCCTTGACGTGGGGGGCTGCTTTGAGAAGAGCGACAACAATCTTTTCCCGACTTGAAAATTCGTGAACAGAAAAATACCCATCTAGCAGATTTAACCATTTATCTACGGCATCTGCATCTATTTGACCCTCGAAGATGGGGATTTCAAAATTAACTTGTACCTTAAACGGTGTGGCGTTTCCAGAGTAGCTATTGGAAGCCAATGCGTCACCTCTGGGTAGCCGCTGAAGGATCTGCGCAAAGCTATCCATCATCGCGTTCCTTTGCCACTAGAGGGCTTCTTCGAGCAAGATTCTGATAGGATCTCCTGCCCCCTCATCTTTCTTCTCATCCACCATGGGAGGTCGTCGAGATTTGCGAGGTTGGTCTTGCAAAGGTTCGACCAATTCAAGCCCTAGCTCCTTATATCCCGACCTCGTTGGGGACATGCAAAGAAAAACAGAGAAAAAGCAGACCGCTCTGATACCACTGATCCGGATTTAAGCAGGAATGCAATAGATTACATAGATAACCATAAATACAGAGATGCAGCGGAAATAATACTTCATTTCATTAATGGAGAATACTGAAATATGCTTACAAATAGAAATAACCCAGCTAGGGCAATGGTAGCTTATCTCTGAGAAGAGATGTGTCGGCTACATGCCTCTGAACTGTTTCGAACTGTGTTTACAATGAGGCTCGAAGGCCTATTTATTATTGAGAAACAATGGAAAACCCTTCACATTCCAAAACCTAACCCTAGAAGATGAAACGCCAAATTGTGGGCCCCGTTTTGGGGTGAGTTGGACAGCCAACTTCCCAGGGTCGCGAATTGGTCATATTATCTCCGTTTGACGCGCATGATAGCCCGTTGGAAAGATCTCTCCGAGGACTACGACGAAAAAGACAATTTTTATCAAAAAAATCGCTCGCGGTGGATTCCCCAAAAAACGTCGTTTAGGGCCTCAAAACGGCTCCAGAAGTTTAGGAC
This sequence comes from Pinus tabuliformis, assembly GCA_031772625.1. Taxonomy (NCBI): domain Eukaryota; kingdom Viridiplantae; phylum Streptophyta; class Pinopsida; order Pinales; family Pinaceae; genus Pinus; species Pinus tabuliformis. The sequence goes on from CM062820.1 coordinate 1,446,512,452, forward strand.
ACGAAAAATTGCTAAAATTAGTAAACTGCGCTATAATTAAGGAACCCGAAAAACTGAAAGAGACAGTTGTGGGGGTCCATGTGGGATAGGTGGGTGGCCACCAACATCCACTTGGATTAGGGACTCTGACGCATAGACAGTCAAGTCCAGGTTACGCTACGCGCTTACCATCGATGACCACTACTGGAAGCATGGCTTCTACAAGTGCTACGACTATGCAAACCCCAACATCGGTGCAAGGGGGAGGAACCATTTCCATCTCCTCTGCTTCCTTGTTTGGATCTTTTGGTAGCACATCTTTAGTTGGGTCTACCTCCATTTCGTCCACGAGTGGAAATGCCCAAACCAATGATTTTGGTACTGGATTCTTCCCATTTGGTACCCACTCACAAGGTATCCCATCGGTTCCGTTTAGTGCTGCTACGTCCATGTTGGTTGGATCGGCTTCACTCTAGGGTTTTCCTTTCGGAAGTGGTCATACACCACATTCCAACCCGACGGTAGGATCCATGCCTTTTTTTTCTATAGTACAAAGCAGTAATCCTTTCCAAGGCTGGACTAACCCTGAGGTTAGTAGCACGGGAACTGGGAATTCGTTTATCAGCCAACAGGGGAATAGGCCGTACTCCACAGTTAGTTCGTTTCAAAGTATTCCTCCCCTTGCTTCGGCTTGGAATCCGTATCAGGGGTTATCAACTCCTTACAATCCTTTAGGAGGAAACTTTGTTGGTTATGGAGGCTATACGGCCGGAGTTGGTCAAACTCTGAATTTTGCTGGATCACAAGGCTTGCCTTTTGGTTCAGTCAGTTCTACTGGTTACTTCGAGCAGCCTGGTGCCTCCCAAATTCTAGGACAATCTTTTCAGAACTTTGGGAGTTCTGCCCAGTCTGGGTGGAATCCCCAAGGTCCTCCTAGGCTTCCATTTTTGGCAACGTTGAACTTTCCAGATCTCACTAAGCTAACAAATGACCCAATCAAGTACAATCCAGCCTGGCCTCCGGTCCCAACCAAACTCCCTTCGGACATTCCAAAATTCGAAGGGAAGAGTGGTGAAGACCCAGGTGACCATGTAACCACATTCCATTTGTGGTGCTCATCTAACTCCCTTATCGATGACTCGATTAGGTTGAGACTCTTTCAGTGCACCTTGACTAGTAATGCGGCCAAATGGTATATAGAGTTGCCAGGGGGCAGCTTTACATCTTTCGCTGACTTAGCCAATATTTTCTTAAATCATTTCTAGTTGCCTGTCTGCTATGATGCTGGAACTGAACTTCTGGCCACCTTTCTTCAGGATAAGGCAACCCACATTTCTGACCATATTCAGGAATGGAGATGGAGAAAGAGGATCATTAAAGCCGAAATCCCTCTGGAGTACCATCTCGAGTGGTTTTTGAAATCTCTACAACCCGAGATCTCCAAGGATGTCTCCATGTCTGGGGTCTATTCTGAGGAGCAAGGCATTTTTAGGGCCCAGCAATTGGAATTGATCTACTCTCAGTATGGGATCTTACAAAAATACTTGCCAGATGCTCTTGGTCTAAGGTTGACGTAGCTAAGTCGAAGCCAGGTTCGCACGCGGATGGTATCGTTGGGTGAGTAGGCACAACTACTGTGAACTTGTTGAATCAACTGCAGCAGTTGTCCTTGCAAACTGCTTCTAACAACCAAGTCACATCGTCTAACCCCCCCACTTCCCAAACTTCTTCAATTAATGCCGTCCAATCTGATAACCCCAAAGGAAATCAAAATTCCAATGGAAAAGGACGAGGTAAGAAAAAGAACTAGGATGGGAAGCCTCATGCAAATAAATCCGGCAACAACGCTGGTGGTGGTAGAAATGAGTCGAGAAAGAAAGTCAAGTTTCCATGCAAGTTGTGCAGTGGAGACCATCTAACTCATCTCTGCCCTAAGATTGAATACGCTCAGCGCTTGTTAGGACAGCAAGGGACTTCTAGTTCTCAAGCTGTGTTAACCAACCTATTTCCCCAAGGGCAGCAACTTCTTGCTGGCGCGAGTTCAAACCCTGGAACCTCCGCCGGGTGCAACCAGGAAGGGGAAAAATCGTCAAATGTTTTCATGATGGGTTCTAACGTCCATGTGGCTACTCGGTCACGTGATAATGGTGAAGCTGAAACTTCCAAGGACAAGGTTTTTCCCAGAAGTACTGACCTTCATATTGAGCGACCCCCTGTCAAGACTATACCACGGATACCGAAAGGTTCCGCTAAACGTGCGACAATTAATCCTAATGCTAGGGCCACCCATAATTACTCCATCGTGGAGGGTCTGGCTCAGAGTTCGTGTGCCATATCCGCTTTAGAGGTTCTCCAGTCGTGTCTGGCTCAAAGAAGTGCTTTACTCTCCGCGATTGGAGCAGTTGATCCAGCTAACTCTTTAGTGCTCACTTTTGACATGTTAAATGTCAAAGAGTCACTCCCTCATCATGTGGCTTTCAAAATAAAGTCTACATACCGAAAAATCAATATTTTTCGTACCGTTATAGATGAAGGAGCTTCCACATGCGTCATGTCAATGCCATGCTGGAAGGCTATTGGATCGCCTTCGACTGTTCCTTCACCAACCGTCTTGACTGCATTTGATGGTCATTCTCATAAGCCGCATGGGATTATCCTGGCCTTTCCTATATGTGTTAGAGGGAAGGTCGTCAATATCGAAGTAGAAGTCATAGAGTCTAAACTAGACTATAATCTCCTATTAGGAAGGAACTGGGTATACGAAATGGACGTTGTCGTTTCGACTCTGTTTCATGTCATTTTCTTTCCTCATGAGGGGAAAATCATTAAGGTTGATCAATTGGACTATTGTCTAGTCGATCCTCAAGCAAACTCTGACTCTACTGTCCCTTTAGTGGATAACCCTCGTCCGTCGACTGAGAATTTAGGAGTAGGGATGTATTCCTCATTGATGGGTACACTTGATCTTCCCTCTCCTTTCGCTAAAATCAATGCTATTTCATCATCTAAGGAGTCTTCTCGAGAAGAGTTCTTCCGAACTCGTTATTTTTTAGACCCTTGGACCTTGCCTTCACCTACGACCACATTAGTGGAAGGACAGGTAAATGGAATGGCATTCCGTATATCTGCAGTTGAGCTTAGATATCAGTCTATCGTAGACTCTGCAGACAACCACTCTACTCCTTTTTCTGAAGAGGAGTTAGATGGTCATGTGGCCCCAGCTTGGAGCCTTGATTCTACCTCTGCCTTGGACTGCTTGGATTCAGTTTTACCTTCTGAAGAATAAATCCTCGAAGTAATGATGGGTATAGATTGACCTTGGGAAGACTTACACCATCATTCATACTTTCTTCCTCCATTGCAGGAAGTAGAATCTAGATTCTCCAAGCTCCTCACTAGTGATGTTTGTACGGTGTCAAACCCTTTGGCTCTAGCACACCTTCGTGTTGAAGTTAATATGTCGATAATTTCAAAAATGATACCTATAAACATCTCTAGGGACCCTAACGTCATCGAGAATATCTTCATCGGAATTGAGTGTTCCCCTGAAGAAATTCAAATTTACACCGACCTATTTAAGGAATTTCGTGATGTATTTGCTTGGTATTATGAAGAAATGCCTGGCATTGATCCTCCTATAATTCAACATGAGATCAAGACGTATGAAAATGCAAAACTGGTTCGTCAAAGGCTTCGACCGGTTAACCCTAGGAAAGCAGCAGCTATCAAATCTGAGGTTGAGAAGCTGCTAAGGGCGGGTTTTATATACCCTGTTCCTCTTACTGATTGGGTTTCTAATCTAGTCCCTGTGGATAAAAAGCAAGGAACAATCCGAGTATGCATCGATTTTAGGGACCTAAACAAGGCTTGTCCGAAAGATAACTACCCCATGCCATTCATTGATCAGATTATCGACGAGTGTGTGGGTAATGAAATTTTTTCCTTCATGGATGGTTTTTTGGGTTATAATCAAATTTCTATCTGTCATGAAGATCAACATAAGACAACTTTTATATGTCGCTGGGGTACCTTTTCATATAGAAAGATGCCTTTTGGTCTTAAAAATGTTGGAGCCACTTTTCAACGGGCCATGTCATATGCTTTCTACGACATCAAACATGTCATTGAGGCATACTTGGATGATCTCGCTGCTCGTTCTCGAAAGAGAACTGATCATCCTATTCATCTTCGATTGGTTTTTGAACGATGTCATTTTTATAAAATCCAGTTGAATCCCAACAAGTGCATTTTCATGGTTACGTCTAGTCGGTTGTTAGGGTTCGTCGTGTCCAATGAAGGGATTTGGGTTGATCCCTTCAAGGTTGAGGCAATAGTTCAGTTGCCTCCCCCGTCCTCAATTCGACAACTTCAAAGTCTTCAAAGGAAGGCTAATTTCATAAGACGGTTTATAGCAAACTATGCCGAGATCACTAAAGGGTTCATGCGTTTGCTACGGAAAGGAGTTCCATTTGTGTGGGATGACTTTGCGCAGTGGTCGTTTAATGCTTTGAAAAAGGCATTAGTCTCTACCCCGCTTTTGAGTCCACCGGATTATGGTAGAGACTTCCTTTTATATCTCGCTGCAGCAAAATCAACCATTGGTATGGTTCTCATTTAGGAAGACGATGCTCTCACCGAGCATGCGATTTATTATTTGAGTTGAGGCTTAATAGGTCCTGAACTTCGCTATTCTCCGGTTGAGAAGTTGGCCTTGGTAGCTGTCCACGCTGTCTAGAGGCTCCGTCATTATATCCTGCTACGCAAAACCTTTGTCTTACCGGCGGTCAATCCATTTCAATTTGTCCTTAGTAGACGAGTGATTGGGGGCAAATATAATAGATGGATAGTCATTTTGCAGGAATTCGATCTTGAGTTCTTGTCTGCCAAGTCTAAGAAATCCATGGTTTTCGGGGAGTTAATTTCTGAGCTACCCTGTGGAGAGGATACTGTTTATGAGGAAAGTTTTCCCGACGAACATTTATTCCTCATCTATTCAATTGACACTTGGTATGGAGATATCATTGTTTATCTTCAGACTTCGAAGTTTCCCTCTACTTTCTCCATGGATGAACGCCGAAAATTATGTCACCTGGCTAAAAACTATGTTATCATTGGTGACACATTATACCATTGACGGGTTGATTCAATCCTTCGGCGATGTTTAACCTTAGAGGAAGCAGAGTCTGTGCTCAATGACTACCACAGTGGAGCTTGTGGCGGTCATCTATCAGGGCTTGCTACAACCCAGCGCGTTTTACGTGCCAGCTATTTTTGGCCTTCACACTTTAAAGACTGTGTGGAAGCAGTCAAATGCTGTCACCCTTGTCAAATTTCTACTCGGAAGATGTGCGTGCATCCAGCTCCTCTTTTTCCCGTTGTCAGTGTCAGTCCCCTTACTAAATGAGGTATTAATTTTACAACTTGTAATCCGCCTTCAGCGGCAAATCACAAGTACATTATCGTGGCTGTAGACTACTTTACGAAGTGGGTTGAGGCCATGCCTACTTATAAGAATGATAGTGACACGGCAGCATTGTTTCTTTTCAATCAGGTTATCTCAAGATTCGGTATCCCAAGAGAGATTGTCACTGACCATGGCAGCCATTTCCAGAATCAACTGATGTCTGAATTGGCTCTTAAATTAGGTTTCCGCCAGGAGCATTCGTCCCCTTATTATCCTCAAGCCAATGGATAGGTTGAGGCAGTCAATAAAACTCTTAGGAAGATACTCCAACAGACGATCGATAAAAATCGGTCCAATTGGCACATTATGTTGTATTCAGCTCTTTGGGCATACCGAACCTCTGTCAAAACGGCTACTGGTTTTACACCTTTTCAGTTGGTTTATGGGATGGAATCTATCTTTCCAGTTGAATGTGGAATTCCATCTCTTAAGTTAGTTGTTGAGCTCCTTCCTGAGACTTCGAGTCTCGAAGAGTGCCTAATTCACTTGGAGCACCTCGATGAGCAACGTCGAGATGCCGCCATAGTGAATGAGGCTGATAAGAAAAGGGTTAAAATGCAGTATGATAAGTATGTCCGTCCTCGAGTCTTTTCTGAAGGTGACCTTGTCTTGGTCTATGACCAAGATAAATATGCCTTGGGGGCAGGAAAATTTAAGCCTATGTGGTACGGTCCTTCCATTATTAAACGAGTTTTAGAAAAAGGATCGTATGAGTTAATTGATTTCGAGTGAAACAAGCTGGCGGAGCCCCGAAACAGGCTCTACCTAAAGAAGTACTTTGCTTAGTTTTGGCCAGGCAATGACTTCTTTGTATTTTATGTATATTTCTACATATATCATCGAGATTTTTCTGATATCATCACTTTTTGGTCCGCTGTGGCAGGTGTTGATGGATGATTTGGTCTATTTTGGGTTCACTGATGGTGCTAGTCGGCACACTCGGAATCTCGCTTCCGCATCTTGGGTACTCTATTATCCAACTGGTCAATTGATGGCATCAAGAGGCGTGTGCATCGGTCCTGCTTCAAACAATATGGCCGAGTATACTGCTGTTATTAATTTATTATCCAAGGCAATCTCTTATGGGATCAACTCGTTGGTAGTGTATCTTGATTCTCAATTGATAGTGTCTCAATTAAATAACATTTATCGGGTACGGGATCCATCTTTATATCGCCAGTATTTAAGGGTGAGGTTGTTGCAAAGATCATTTACCTATATAAATTATTTGCACATTCCAAGATCTCATAATTGGTTAGCTAATTCTATCGCTAATTAGGCATTATACTGGCACATCAATCATTCATCATAATAAAATCAAGCATCAAAAAGTCAAACTGTATATATATATATATATATCGTAAAGCATCTCGAGTGTACATATGTGTGTCCAAAAATATACAAAATTGGGACTCAAATGCTCATAATCATGTCGGCATATGTAATGCCTCGGCTCAGGATGAGCGTCTAAGTATGTAACTATAGCATTAGCCACACGCTGAAAAATGCGAACCCAGTCACGTGGCATGCCAACCACATGACGCTGCATATCCTCAGGAAGGTCCTCTATGACGGCAATCGGTACTCGGCAGCTCAATCTCACCAAGTGTCGTTGGACGTTGTTTAGAGTTCGTTCTGTATTAGCAACCGCCTCTTCGGCTCCTCGGCCGCGCCGTCCATGCCACTGGAATCCATCTGGTCGTACTGGCCCAATGTCTGGAACATGATCACCATATTAGTCATTTGAATCTCATCAAAGAATATTTTTGAAAATGCATCATTATATTTGAAAAATCCAAAAAATAAAAAAATCTTACCAATCTCGCCCCATGTTGCATTCGGTGGTAACGCTAGATCAGGATCTCCTCCTAAATCCAGCCCAGCATAGGGGTAGTCATCTATGACGATGATCTGTTGATCCCGCCAGGTGAAGAAGTCATCATCGAAGGTAGTCCGTGGGACCTCCCCACCCCGCAGACGTTTCATCAGATCAGCCCACCGGCCCATGCGTGGATCGCGTGGGGTGCTGATGGAAACTGCTACCCTGGGGCGGAGTGCGGGAACCTTCTGGAAAAAGAAAGTACACAGGATGGTCCCATATCCAAAGTTTTTGGTCTATCCCCTCCTGATAGAAGTGAGCTGGCTCTTCATGTTGGCCAAAAGAGGAGTGCACCAGTCAAACACAGTAGTGAGACAGTCAACTGCCATGCTCATGTTTAGCCGTGATGCCTAATGCAGAGAGGATGATCCGTTCACTCGAGCCATGGTGAACAGGATAATCCTAAGTGATAAACTCGCCACATGTGTGATGGAAATCTGGCTCCCAACCTTCTTGGGATGTCCCGGGAGGTATATTTGTACATAGTCCTCTATCGAGAGGCTACTCCTTGTCCTGCCTCGGGACTGTACTACCTCTCCCCTTTGGGAAAGGCCCGTGATAAAATAGATGTCGTCCACTTCTACCCTGAGCGGCATCTGATCGATCATAAAGGCTTCCTAATCGACATCCCAATAATCAATGAGCATCTCAAGCAGACACGTGTTCGCTTTCATATTCGACAATTTGAAAAATTTAAGCAAACCGCATCCCCGTAGTGCATCTAATGCTTCTGGACTGTTCATAACTTCATTGTCTATTGTTGCGTGCTCTCTTTCACGCCACGTGACAGGCATCCTGAGAAAAAATCGATTTAAAACCATTAGTTTTTGTTTATAAATGATTCGCGGCGTATACGCGGGTCCCTGTGCACACAGTAGCGTATAGGGCCCGCGTGTACGCTGGTTCAATATTACCAACCCGCGTATACGCCACGAGGAAATTTTTTACAAAAGTTCAACGGTGAAACATCAATCAAAAATCTTAAAACCAGTCACAATCAATTGCAAGCTAAGTATAAGAGTTACCTGGAGGTTTTTGACGAATTTGAACAATTGAATCTGGCTATGGGAAGTTTGCTCCTTTTGCTCCAAATCCTTTGCTCTCAAACTCAAATGGTAAAAATGGTGAGTCCAAAATGCTTTTTATAAGTTTTGAAAAAGCAAAATTTTTTCAAAATTTTATTTTGTTTAGCCTCATCTGACTTTTAACTTGTGAGCTTGGAATGTCAAGATTGGTCTGTTTTTCAGGACATTTTGGATGATTTTCATTTTCGAGACGGTTCCATGACTGTTGGCCTATCACGGCAGGTATCGTTTTCTCACTGACATATAGGTTAGGGACATCATTTTTCCGTTTCATTGCATACTAGCCTCCATTTTCCGATACATCTGCCATAGGGTCGATCCCATCGTGTTATGATTCATAAGCCATCTTCACTTGTTGATTCTTTAAATCATGACACGATGGTAGAGCCATCCTTTACATGGGAATCCTAGTTAGCACCACACTGACATTTGTTTCCCATGCTACTCTAATTTGAGTAGGCTCGGGAGTCCTCTGTAGTCCTGCCATGACTTATGCGTTGAAGACTCATTCCTCTTAGCTTCTCCGCTTTGTTCTGGCCTTATACCCTAGAGGCTCCTTTGTGTTGAGTTGTACTACTGCATTGCATGTTGACCACTTGCACCTTTTGCCCTACAGCCGGCTTCACTTGGACTCGTGTTTAATCCAACTTTTGACCATGACGTCTGCAAAAATCAACCTTGCATACCTTTGACTTCTACAGCTTGACACACTTTGACCCGTGGAAGGAACATACCTTTGAGTGTCACTGACTAGTTTTCACCTCCCTGCATTGAGCATAGGAACGTTCCTTTCCTAGGAACTAGATCGTCTGTTTCACCCACACTCGTTCTTTTCACTGTACCATAGCATTCTTTTATTCTTTTTCCAGCTTAACAGAAAAATACAAAAAAATTAAATATTCCAAAAAGAGCGGGAACGGGACATTATTTCCATTTATTGTTGGTAGCTAGAGTCAATCATGTCGCCCTCGAACAAAGCACTCAAAACAAAGTCTCCTCCGTATGGGTGGGATTTAGTTTGACTTAGGTATGCCATAACCTTGTTATTGAGTCAGTTATTCCCTGATTGGTTATCTCTTCCAATCATATGGAGGGTTCATTCGTGCCTCCTGCATGGCGAACTTATACATAGTCATTATATGTTGCCACATAGTCACATTGAGTCATGCTTTTGTTCGAGGGAAGTTAACCTGAGTCGGCCACTCTGCAGTGTCTCTTGACTCATTTTTCAGTCGGCCATCCCTGGTTGTCAGTTTCATGTCTATCATTACATCAGTTATATTGGTCCCTTACTCGTGCTGGTTTGAGAAGGTCCCCATTGACTTCTTGCTAGTGGGTCTTTTCCTTATCAACAACGACATCTTGCTCTGAGAATAGGCCTAGAGCCGCATCCTAGACCTATTTTCATTATTGATAGGTCACCTTGTGCTCAACATCGATCAGTATCATGGGTCTTTGACTGAGTGGTTTCCCTTGTGTTTGACGTCAGCTTACATTATCACACATTGGGATTCGTGCAGTACCTTGGTTTCCATTTGACCCTATTGGTGGATACCTCACCTTCGTGTTAGCTTTCATTATTGGTTGGTTCTGAGGGTTTCTGCTGTGCGCTAGCCACATCTTGTGTACGCCGGAAACGTACTTTGGTTCGGTTACTACATCTTTTTCGTCTGATTCCTTCCACATTACTGTCCTACGGGTTAGAATCGCACTAGATTGATGAAGGATGCCTTAATTCCTTCCTTCTAGCGGATCTTTCCCTATCGACTCCGACTCATTGCTCTGGGGCAAAGATTTAAAGTCCATTTCGCAGTACCTTGGGGTTTGCAGTCATTAGTGGCAGATCCTTCGCTATAGACAGTGGGAAACCATCATTGTCTCCTGATCGATAGATTCTTACAGGTGTTCGACTCCATCTCATCTATTCACACTTGTTAGAATGTACTGGGTACCTTGACGCTCATTATCATTATCGGTGAGTAGTCTCACATTTGTTAACAGTATACATCAATGACCGGTAATCAAACGATTCCTCACATGGTCGACTTCAGATCATTTATTCCAATGGTGTAGAAATGTACCACGGCAGTCGGTGAAGGCCTCAGGTTGTATCAACATTCATTAGTTCACTTGACAGTTGCTCATGTTGCTGCTAGTCAATACCACTTCACTTTATATGTTGCAGTCGGTCATGGCGACATTCTATATGCTGGCACCTGAGTTTGCAGTGTAGTACCATCCTATTCCATCATCTTCAGTTGGTACCTTTTGGGATCGGTCTTTGATATTAGTGATTCGTTGCATCTTTCAGCATCATTGATAGTCTTATATGTGATATTCAGACATGTACTTATTCATTATGATCAGATGATCCATTATGTATCTTTCAGTCATTTATACTTGTATACTTAGTGGATCCGCTTGTACTTGATATGCAGACATGCTTTACTTTTCTAAGCATGGGTATGCCCGCCTCAGACAATGTTTCTTTTTGATCTCCTTTGGTGGCTTGCCAGGCTGAATTCTAGTGAAGTCCTCCTTGGTTTTTGACAGACTTCCTTTCCATGTACTCGCATAATATATTTCGGCCATCATGTACCCCTTCTGACCTCATATATTAGGGGGCATCTGTTATAGCTCCAAATCTCACTTCTATGGTTTGTGATTCTGTACTCATGGCCTAGGGCAACCCCTCCTTCCAGACCTGGTCCTAAAATTTAAAAAATAGTGTTTTACCCCTTATACACGACATTGCCCTGAGTTAAACGCGTGTATACGCGGGTCTGTGTATATCCAACCCGTGTGTATGTATTAAAACACTTAAAAAAATATAAAACTCCTTATTTTCGGGCGGAGATCGTGGGTTTTACCTGTTGATCACCTGTTAGTGCCCGTGGCCCAACTGTTCCCAACCAACTCCTAACTAAAATACTACTTTGGAGATGGTATAAAAATACCTCAAAGGGAAGGCCTAAGGAAGGAGAGAAGAGAGAGAAAGGTTATTATGTTGAGATTTTTCCCTTGACCAGGACTAAAGTCCCTTGTGCCTTCTGTACTTCCCCCATTTTGTACAGGAAACCTTCGTTTCCTTGTGTTTTGATGTTCATCCACCATTTATGACATCATGGAGAGAGTCATGGAAGGAGTTTGTTAGAGGCTTGAGGCTGGAATGGATTCGGAAGGAAACTTTGCTTGGAGCCTTCTGAAGGTGACTCAGGTGAAAATATTCCTTTTTTATGTACTTTATTTGTCTATAATAAAAGAAACACATGTCTTGATTCCCGAAATGAATCTTCGTTATGTTAATGATATTCGTGTTTAGAATTCATATGTAAATGGTTGTTTGGATTTCATAACTAACTACCTTTCTTTATAACATGAAGATGGTTTCTTTATAAGTTTTTTTCCATGTACTATTGTGTTCTTTGAATTGGTTGTTTTGCAGGACAAAAGAGAAGAAGGGAACTCCAAGAAGGGTTTGGACCCTAAGGGCCTTCTCAAACGTAGGACCAAAGGTACATACCCTTATCATAGAATTTGCTTACAATAGCATAATGGCTGTGTGAATGCATGTTTATTTGAATAGATAACTTTCAGTCTGCTAGGGTTTCAACCCAAAAAGCCCTAGGGGAGCTTTTCCCTCTGTCAGCCATGGCTTGGCCATTGACCCCTTTTTCTATCATGGTCATTTATCTTGGGTTTATTATTACATGCATGATGAAAATGACTTCTTGACCCATTGATGTGTGTCCTCAGTGTAATGAAAAGTAGGATTGGCCAAAATTTGAGGCTTCAGCTCAGGGTTGACTTCATCAAACTTGGATCTCATGTTGATGATGCCATTTGATGACGTGGATTTACAAATCCTCGCTTTCATGCATTGTCTTGAACATCTACTTAAGTCACTTGTTTATAACTTTATATTAATCTTAGAAAGAGAAAACATGCAGATCTAAACTAGGTCATTAGTTTCCCAAAACCATCCTATCATAATTCCACAAGAAAAATAATATTTCAAGCCAAATCGTATCCCACGTTTTGAGATAGTTGGTGGTTCATGGGTGGTCACCCATGAAAGAGTAGATTTCTGGGACATTAGAGAATGGATAAATTGGCCATAATAGGAACTCATTCCATCTCCAAGTGGTAGGGGTTTTCTTATAAAACAAAAAAAATTGTGGCCAAATTTTGAGTCACCTCAGAAAGCACAAAGAATTATTGGCACACGCTAGTGTGCAGGTTGTAACTTAATTCTAGGAAATTTTAAATGAGAGATTGACTAAAATAAGCTTTCTTATGAGAAAGTCCTTCCAAGTCAATCATAATCTGAAATTAAGTTGAAATCTTGGATCTGGGTTTCGAGGCTTTGTGAGTTTGACATCAATCAACGAAGTGCATCTCAACTTTGCAGGTTTGCGTTTTTAAAAGAGTTGGGAGTAGTTACATTTCTACACTTACATTTGATGTGGGTTTTCCAAGAGATCTCTTGAGATCGATAGATAAATGATGAATATCATTGATACAAAATAATTTCAAACCACCTCATATGTTCATTTAATTAAGGTTAAATATTGCAAGCGTGATGACAGAGCAGTCCTTCAATGTCTTATTGACCCATTGAGGAGTGCCTTAATGTATCAAATGTAGGATCAACCATAATTTAAGCCTTGAGCTCAAGATATATTTTATCAAACCTGAATTTCATGTTGACACTTTCATTTGAAGAAATGGATTTAAAAGCCCTTGATTTCATGAACTCTCTTGAATATTTTATTAACTCCTTAGTTGCTCATATTAATCCTAAAAAAGACAACATGCAAATCTAAACTAGTTAATTAGTTGGCAAAAGCAATGTTATCATAAACCTTGTGCAGAACGATGTTTGATGGCTTGGAGGGATACCCTCCATTCATTATTTGTATGAATTTAATATATAAGCAAAATTCTCGGGTAAAATGGAGGGGTTCCTTTGAAGGGACCTCATAAAGACGTGATATCCGCTATGTCTCCACCTTTTTTAAAGATTCATGTTTGATAGTATCGCAATTATACTAGTTAGAAAAAGACCATACTAGAGATAAGAGGCTTTGTTAAATTTACGATAACATGTTATTTCTTAAGATAGATACTTGAAATTCCATATTAGTCCATTTGTTAGTCCATTACATTCATTAGCAATAAATCATTATCACATTGATAGCAACTTAAGAAAGAACATATGATTGAATCAGAAGACAAGCCAAGACAAGAGAACACAAAAATTGGCACAAGCCAGGGAAAAACCCCAAGATGGGGAAACCTTTGATCAAATATTCTTCTTATCAATATCAAATGTTCAGTAGAGAAAGAGAGTACAATCAATGTCAAGGTTGACTTTCCAATATGATGACTAGAGTCACTAATCATATGCCAAATGTGTCGCCTAGACAAGTTTGAAATTTTGTCTTCAAATGATAGCAGACAACATCTGCCCTAACCAGTGCAAAATAGTATTCAAAGCTGTAACTTAATAGGTTCCAAAATGAGCTAGATCCTAGTTTACATTAATAGGATTCATTTGTTGATTATGAAGAGGCCAAGACAGTCCCAAATTGAGTATTGAATCCTCATCAAAGGGCTTACAACTCCTGAGGTTGAATATGTGTAGTTAGGGCTTGTAGATTAGCCCATATTTTGAGAAAATTGCTACAATCCTTCCTTTAGACAAATCTGAGCTAAGGTTTTGTGCTAAAAAGAACCTCCATCAAGATTTCATGACTACTTGTACTTGGGGATTGAATTTGTGGCCTGTTCTGCTCCTTAGAACAACCTTTCAGCCCCATTGTCCAAGACACACAAATCCTGTGGCCCTCCTGTAATGATTATAGGAAGATGCATCCATCAAGAGAGGAGAAAGCTCACCAAAATTCTCTACCTTGATCTATGGTATCTATATTTCTTCAATATCGAACCTATGGGAGGAATAACATATGAAAAACGAACCCAATACTAGTCCTCCTACCTCCTTCAAGCGGCGGATACCTGAGAGATATATTAGAGCCCTTGTGTTGTGACAAATGAGGTTGAAAGGAACCTATTTATATACAATTCAGAGAATATGAAGAGACCCGTCGCTTGAGCTGATTGAGCCAACGTATGGAGGTGGCTGACCTTGATAAATTATATGAAAGAAACATAAATTCAAAATTTCATTTTTCCTTATCTAAATTTGGCAATCTTTAGATTGATTTTGGTCCTCACGAAAAGAGGAATCCAATGTTGTAATAATATATCCCATAGGATATGACCAAAGTGGAATTTGGACCTAGTTTCCAATTTTAACACTCACTCTTAACTAGGGAGAATACCACCTGTCAAACCATCAGTCATTTTCACTGATCATCATGCCATCCTATCATAATGAAACTTCCATGTATCTTGTCTCTGGTCTACTTTTCTCTGCTGAACATTCATGTAATAATGAAGAAGAATTGATCTAGATTTAGTCACAAGACCTTTCCACTCTCCACTGAAAAATGTCAGTCTAGAGGTTAAACCTATTGATCCCAGATCAAGTTAGAAAACACCATGCATCCTAGTAATAGGGAGTATGAAAGTACCCGATGTGTCCATCAGTAGTGCTATGGTCCATAACCACTTTTCCCAACTCAGTGGCCAGATGAGAGGTACTTCCCATGTGTCCCAGACTACATGGGTAGGATGATATTCAATCAATAGCAATAAAAGAATGTATCACATCCTGTTCACAACCACACATAGGGAAAGGGAGAACCACATCCTAAAATCACAATCACAATCACACATCTGGAAAGGACAAACCACATCCTACAAACACAAGTCAGAACAATAAATCATAGGAAGGATCCTACACATGGGGAAAGGATGAGCCACGTCCCACCAACATCTCAACCAATAATCATAGGGAATCAACAACCTACATGCGGGGAAAGGATGGACCACGTCCCACCGACATGTCAACAGATGCCTATATGCATCTCTGACTGGGGTATCTGTAAGAGAAGGTGAACCACTCATCGTACTCATATGTGATAGAAGAAGGTGAACCACTCAACCTATGCATATGTCATCAACAGTAGGGGAAGGTGAACCACTTTCCCTACACATATGTCAACCACCATGGTATATCACAAGGGACAGTGAACCACTCACCTTTTACATAGCACACCAGTAGGGGAAGGTGAACCACTCACCCTATGGTCGCTCATAGCTCAATAACTACCCCAGGCCCCTAGGAGCTCCCAGAGATAAATGTTTAACTAGGAACCTCATGGTAGGGTCTATCCATGACTCCCAGTCTCTTATTGAAGAAATATAATCTCAACCTTACCAAGAGGCTATGTAAGGATGACAATAATATGCTCATCCAACCAACAATGATGGAGCTTGGTAGCTCTCCAATGTAGCACATCAAGATAAAGCGGTACCCAATACTTGGAGCTATCGTGGAACATGGACTCTCTAAAAAATGAATCCCACTCAAAAATATCACAATGGTGGTTATAAGTACATGCTCAAATGGCTCACTAAAGAGCTTCCTCAACCAAATGGCCTCATAATAAGCCATACTTGCTGCTATATACATTCATCCTTAATAGTGATTCCAAAGCAACCAAATCAATAGTTACAACATTCGATATGCTCTTTCCATCCATCACACTGCCAACTGAGCCAATATCAAAATATCCAATATATGAGGCTTATCCATAGATCGACTTGGAGTCTTCATAGCAAGGAATATGACTTCTAGGGTGTTTATCAAGAATACCTGGGATCCCAATAGCAAGGATCCCACAAGATATACATAAGAAAAGTTGCAACTTTTCCAGCTCATCAGATCTTTAAGTGAAGGAAATAGTGCAACATGGCTAGGCCTTTAATCTTGACATTAAAGTTCAACTACATCTTACATTGATAAACGAGACTATCATCAATCATCAATAGTTGCATCTCTACTATCAACATGCGTTATCCATAACTCCCTCTAAATATAGGTAAAGTGAACATGCGAAAGCATAATCACTGAGCAATTTGTCACTTGACACTTTTCGTTAGGTCCATGTCACAAAGTCATCAACCATAATTTGTTGCCATGATTTTTCTTTGTCAACAAACATCGGGTAGGAAGTGTCATTGGGACATATTACTGGGTGTTATGAAGCCTTTCTTGATGAGCTTCTTATGAGAGATATTTTCCACAAGGCACCTACAACAACAAACTTTTAAGAAGCTTGCCTCAAAACATAAAGGAAACTTTGTAGATCATCATGGTCCTTCTTCAAAAAAAATGAAGAAATAGCCACATTTCCTCCATTGCTAGATGATGGTGACCAATCAATTAAATTACCTAGTCCATTATATCCAGACATTCATATTCACAAGTCTCTCTTTCATAAGTTCCTAGCTTAATGCATCAAAGAGCTCAATAATCAAGATGTCAAGATCAAGGTCCTTGTTATCACACCAAGAAACTCTCCTAGGTTGTATATCAGAGATGCTTGGGAACATTAGAAACTCAAAAAAAATATTGGAAAATGGTGGATGAATGGAAGGAATGATGCATATTCAAGCCAGATAACCACTTCTACTATGTTTAACCCTAGACATGGGTGAACACCCTTAGACTACAAGGCATTAGAGCACCAATTACTCACAGTTTAAGGAATAGGTGAACATGGAGGATATTGACTACACCAGCAAATGCACAAGACCCTGTGATGGCCAGCTGCAACCAGTCAAGAGGTCTGCAAATCTATTTCCTAATGCATAGACAGGATGACAACTCTCTGGCATTAAAACAACAGAAACCTGCATACACCTTCAATAAAACATACTAGATTCTAACATAGAGGTGGGATGACAGCCCCTCTAATGCTAAACATCAAGAGAACATGAAAAATGTATAACAAGCATAGCCTGGAACAAAGAAGAAGTGGAAATTGAGCAATTAACAGCAAAGGAAGCTTGTATTAGCTGAAAATGAAGACCAGACGCTGCAGGTATCATAGTAGTTATAGTCTTCAGAAGTTGAACTTTACATCAATACAATCTCCATCAACCATCAAACCATCTTGTTTCTAGGTATATATGGAGTTTGTTTACAAAATTACTCTACTATGTTATGCGTGGAGGGGCATAATGGACCACCAACCACATTAATTCTTTGGAATGGGCCTCTACCATGGTTTGTTGGCTTTAAAGAACAAATTGACCTTTCTCTCGTGTTTTGTAGTCCTTCTCTGAGCAGGTGGAGTACTAACTAATACAAGGCTCCATAACTAATAACTGCGTTTATCTGTCCATGCACTGTACTCTCCCTCCTCGGCCATGCTTTCCTTTAAATGCAGTTGTTGAAGCTTTATTATGCAAGGTAAAGGTAGTTGGCCTCCTTCCTCCCACGGGTGCACTAAAAAGGCTAAGGACATAGACAATACGGTGGAGGATTGATGGGGAAAGATAAACCGTTGATATACATGAATCAACGGTAGAGAGAGGCTTATAGAGGTTATCAGGAGTAATCACGGGTAGACAAACATGGCCCGTCGGATCGTAGGGATGAATGGCTAAGATTGCATCAGAGGAAGATATCGGGATGACGTGGGGTGGAGTGAATATGAACCATCGGATCTCACAAATAGACGGCTCGGATGGACTTACATGGGACGTCGGGAGATACATGATTGGAGCAACGTGGGCTGTCAGATCATGGTCGGGCAAATCTGATGGCTATCGGGAGGTCAAACAACACAGGAGATAACACACGGGAATGGTGGTTTCATGGGCGGGCGGTATTCCCCGCACCGCTTATCGGAGGTGAGCGGTTTTCGTACGCAACTGCATGATCGAATACAAAAATGACACGTGGCAGATGTGATGGGCGCAAAACCGTCGTGATCACGTGTTAACAAGTGGGCAAGTCATGCGAGTAGGGCCTGCAACTACCGTCCAATCGCACCACGGATGGTCAGATGGCAAGGAATACGCACGATGTCTAACGTGTGGGGAAAAAGGGCTGTGACCGTTGGATCACAATGATCAACGGCTGCGGTTGCAAATGCAGCAGAGGCTAATATGGGCGCGGTTTCCTGGGTTAAGCACCCAGTCTATAGGAAATGTAGGTTTACAAGATAAAAATGAATTCGCGCTGAGTTTTGAAAGAAAACAGGGCTAGCAAGGAAAGAAGACGTTTTAGGAGACAAAACAAAGAAAGCGAGGCTCAGAGAAAACACAGGATTAGGCAAAGTTTCAAAGGAGAATAGGGAAAGCAGGGGCTATGGAGTTATAAGGAGAACGAGGGAGAAAAGGAGACCAACTGCTGTGAGCATTCTTAAGGCATGGAAGAACACTGTAACACCTGTTTTCAATCCATTGAATGTCACAAAATGTAGCAGAGCTAACACTGGCTCCTTCTGGGGCTGAGATCCTCCCTGTGAGTTCTCAAGAACTACAGACCAATGGCTTTGTACAAAACCCACTTTAAAAAAATTCCTAGTTATCCATTGGGCATGGAGTCAAACCAAGTCTACACAGAAACCTGGAAAAGAAATTGCTTACAGTCATTAAGGCCTGAAAACTTAAGACTTCAAAAACAGCCCATCTACTGGGCCACCAAAATTATTGCCTGTTAGCCGATTCATCATAGATCAGCAAAACTGGATTGATTTGATCCTCTACCTCAAAACGTTTGGGGTATTTGACCTTAATAGGCAGATATGGATCAAATCTCATCCCATTTATATGTGCTCTCCTCCTTGAATTATCTTCATGGATCCTTTGTACACCTGCTGAGTAATCATGGTTGTTGTGTACTTCTCTGTATCATCTGTGATCTGCACAACTAATATGAATGATGAATGAATGTATTCTTGTGTGTAGGACTCACAGACATCAACTGCTCCTTCATCTTGCTTAGAATAGTCCACATCCAAGGAGGAATCCCAAAAATGAGCATCGTCTTCCTCTATCATCTGATAAGCTTCCCTTTCAATCTATGTGGAGGCCATCTGAGCAGGCATCAGAGTATCAAGACTGAGATGATCAGTTTCAGCCTTGAGCATTAAATTTTGTTTCGCCTTAGCATTCAAGGGGAAAATTTAAGGGATTTTCACTTGAGTAGAAAGAGGGACGAAAGATGATGGGGAGCTTTCTTCTCCCTTATAGATCACCAGGCTGGGGATGATAGCAGGCCGGCTAATTTTCAAATCTACATAATCATGGGAAGATGGGTTGGCTTCAAGCTCAGATTCTTTGAGAATGAAGGGATCCGCTGCTACATGCTTCTGCTGATCAACTTGTTTCTCTGCAGCTACAACAAATTGTTGAGCAATGCTTTTGGATATTTCTTTCTCATAAGCAGCCCTTGTCAAGAAAGGGGCACTACCCTTATCTTCCAAACCATGAAATTCCTCCTCTTATTCAAACAACTCTTCTTCCATGACTATATTTTGAAAAAGGGTCTTCACCCCTTTATCTTCATTTGTAACTTTACTTCCCTGCAAAATCTGCAACTGCTCTTGTGTTCCTCTATATGGATTTGGATTTAAAAGAGTAAAGGAACAAGGAGCTCCTCCTTCCTCAGAATACTACTCAGCCTTTAATTTGGAAGCTTCAAAGGCCGAAAACTCTATCATCCTAGCCAGTTCATCTATTTCAGGATCATAAGATGATGAAGATTCACCTCCCTGTCTTCTCCTTTCAGCATCACCTTCGAGTCTTTCTACAACAATGATGTTTGCTTCTATTTCAAAGGCTGCATTTTTCATATCAGCGAAAGAAGTAAATCTTCTTTCTCTTAACAGCGGGAAGAACTTAGAATCAAAGGCATTAGCATAAGTGAGCATGGCAGAAGCAGGGGTGGGTCTTACCTCAGCTGGCATTCTACTGTACATATGATTGAATCTGATGTTGAAATCAAATAGCAACTCACCCTATTCTCTCTGTAAGTTCCCAAATTCAGTATGATAAAAGAGCAGATCTTTATTATTTCCCCGGTCCTTTAGGAACACATCATCTAAGGCCTCAATGTCTACAATAGACCTAGGGGGTAATTCTGTAAACCATTTTCTAGCTTCCCCATCTAGGCTTTGAACAAAAACCCTCATCCAGACATCCTCTTCATTGATATCCAGGTTATCAATATAGCTATAAAAGGCCTCTAAATTCTCTTCAGCTGTTACCCCTTCTATACTAG
Source organism: Pinus tabuliformis (assembly GCA_031772625.1). Classification (NCBI taxonomy): domain Eukaryota; kingdom Viridiplantae; phylum Streptophyta; class Pinopsida; order Pinales; family Pinaceae; genus Pinus; species Pinus tabuliformis. The sequence continues at coordinate 1,446,533,067 of CM062820.1, forward strand.
TAAACTTAGGAATATATTCTTGATAATCTCCTACAGGCATGGCATTCAAAGGCATAGGCAAGACTAAGGGTCCATACCTAGCAACAACTATTCTTTCTATCTTTGTTATAGCTTGCTGGCCTACCATGATTGAGTGGAATGAACCAATGAAAAGGATGACAAAAACAGAGGAATATGATGGACAACATGGATGCTTCTTTCTTTGAACTGAGGACTGAAAGGGAAATGAATGACTAAGGAGCTTTATGAATCTCTGAAGGTGACTTTCACTAGCAGAGATACATGGATAATTTTAAGGCTTACCTGGTCTTGATGCTCCTTTCTGTGATACTTTCTTATGCTTAATGATCTTCTCAGGATCAGGCAGTAATTCAGCTGGTGATTTCTATAGATATCTCTGAGCATACCTCACAAACTGGGCCAGGACTATGATGTGGAGTTGTCAAAGGTTGGTCTTCCTCCAGTGGAGTCACGAAATAGATGATTACAACCAAATTATGTGCCCATACCTTGTCTATCATCAAAATCTAGAACTGTGTCGTTCTCCCAGGGAAGTTGAGCTTCAATCTCCTCTCCTCAACAACGACGCCAATTAATGTTATCACCCCAAGAAACTCTCCTAGGTTGTATATTGGAGATGCTCGGGAACATTAGAAACTCAACAAAATTATTGGAAAATGGTGGATGAATGGAAGAAATGATGCATATTCAAGCCAGATAACCACTTTTACTATGCTTAACCCCAGACATTGGTGAACACCCCCAGACTACAAGGCTTTAGACCACCAATTACTCACAGTTTAAGGAATAGGTGAACATGGAGGATACTAACTACACCAGCAGATGCACAGGACCCTGTGATGGCCAGATGGAACTAGTCAAGAGGTCTGCAAATCTATTTCCTAATGCACAAACAAGATGACAGCTCTCTGGCATTAAAACAACAGAAACCTGCATACACCTTAAATAATACATACTAGATTCTAACACAGAGGTGGGATGACAGCCCCTCTAATGCTAAACATCAAGAGCACATGAAAAATGTATAACAGGCACAACCTAGAACAAAGAAGAAGTGGAAAGTGAGCAATTAACAACAAAATAAGCTTGTATTAGTTGAAAATGAAGACCAGACGCTGCAGGTATCACAGTATTTATAGTCTCCAGAAGTTGAACTTTACATCAATACAATATCCATAAACCATCAACCCATCTTGTTTTTGGGTATATATGGAGTTTGTTTACAAAATTGCTCTGTTGTGCTATGCGTGGAGTGGTCATAATGGACCACCAACCACATTAATTCTTTGGAATGGGCCTCTGCCATGGTCTGTTGGCTTTAAAGAAGAAATTGACCTTTCTCTGGTGTTCTGCAGTCCTTCTATGAGTAGGCGGAGTACTGACTGATACAAGGCTCCATAACTAATAACTGCGTTTATATTCCTAAGCATTGTACTCTCCCTCCTCGACCATGCTTTCCTTTAAATGTAGTTGTTGAAGCTTTATTACGCAGGGTACAGGTAGCTGGCCTCCTTCCTCCCTCGGGTGCACTAAACAGGCTAAGGACACAGACAATATGGCGGAGGCTTGATGGGGAAAGATCAACCATTGATATGCATGAATCAACGGGAAAGAGCAACCTATAGCGGTTATCGAGAGTAATTGTGGGAAGACGAACATGGGCCATCAGATCGTAGGGATGAATGGCTGAGATTGCATCGGAGGAAGGTATCGAGAGGACATGGGGCAGGGTGAATATGAACCGTCAGATCTCACAAATAGATGGTTGGGATCGACTTACATGGGACGTCGGGAGATACGCGATTGGAGCAACGTGGGTTGTCAGATGATGATCGGGCAGATTCGATGGCTATCGGGAGGTCAAACAATGTGGGAGATAACATGCGGGAATGGAATTTTCATAGGCGCGTGGTATTCCCCACACTGCTTATCGGAGGCGAGCGGATTTCATACGTGACCATGCGATCGAATACAACATCGACACGTGGCAGATGTGATGGGTGCGATGATCAACGGGCAAGTCATGCGAGTGGGGCCTGCGACTACCGTTCGATCGCACGACGGATGGTTAGATGGTGAGGTATACCCACGAGGTTTAATGTGCGGGGAAAAAGGGTTGTGGCCGTTGGATCATGATGATCAACAACTGCGGTTGTGAATGCGGCAGAGGCTAATATGGGTGCAGTTTCGTGGGTTAAGCGCCCAGTCTATAGGAAATGTAGGTTTATGGGATAAAAATGAATTCACACTGAGTTTTGAAAGAAAACAAGGCTAGCGGGGAAAGAAGAAGTTTTAGGAGACAAAACAGAGAAAGAGGGGCTCAGAAAAAACACGGGATTAGGCAGAGTTTCAAAGGAGAACAGGGAAAGTAGGGGCTATGGAGTTATAAGGAGAACGAGGGAGAAAAGGAAACACCGGCTGCTGTGAGCATTCTTAAGGCACGGAACAACACTGTCACACCTATTTTCAATCCATTAAATGTCACAAAATGTAGCATAGCTAACAGTCCTCATAGTCGGATCTTCTTATTATGCTTGTTGAGACATAGAATTTGATATGTTTTCACGCTGATAAGGGGAGTTATAAGGAATAGCTTCAAAAGTGCATTGCAGTTTTTCCCCTAGCTGCCAAACTTTCAAGGATACTCAAGGGTACAAATATAAAGGTGTTTCATAAACTTCCATTGCTTCAGCTGCTAGATAAAAATGTAAATGTTTGCTTCCAAACACCATCATTGCTCCTTTGATTATTTCTACAATTCACTACATAAAATACCACCATGATTGCTTCAAATGACTATTTTCATTGTTATTTTATTCCTCCTGCACTTCTATGTTTAAAACATTTTGGTGATTGCCTAACTCATCAAGTTATTATAGACATTAAAGTCAAAGATATTGTCTTAATGATTATTTTCATGGAAACTACCAGTGGAGCCTCTAATGTCTTTAAACATAAAGGATCTGGATTAGGATCATATATTGATCGAAAGTATCTGAAACAACTTGCCTACTATACTCTTTTCTACATGCATTAATGATAATTACACCTCAAGTGTAATGATTCCTTTTTGTACTTGAAGCATCTTGCTACCAACAATACATCACAAGGATTAGTTCGGTTGATTCTTTTAGGACCCCTTCAGGTTGATGGCCACTCATACAATACCATGCCAACAAACTCTAGAAGATCTCTGAGCTTAGCGAAACAGTGTGATCTTCAAAACTTCCTTACCATAGGTATTCTTCAGATAGGCACATAGGTGGAATATCATGAAAACTTTAGGATTATTGTCATACAAACGGTTATTATCACAATGGTGATGTGTCACATTGATAGTCATAAGAAATTGTTTTAGGGAAATGATTAATTTTCTATTCTCTTACTACTGTGAAAGGATGCTTGACTTGTTGTAGTAATAGTGCAAATAATGATGAAGTCTTGTCAACTATAATATTGCAACTATCCTTTAAGTCACTTTATTGTAAAGGTCGTATCAGGGATACATATATTTTCATGGAGATGAACCTTTAGTTTTTCCTTCTACCAAAAAGTGCACTATAGATTTCTTCAATAATTGTTTATTCAAGTTTCAAAATAATGACTTCAACAAGTCTCTTACTTTTCTGTAGGCATATAACCACTTTCCATGCTGCTTCTCTATCATAAATTCTGCAATGGAGGCCAAGCTTGGAGAATTCCTTTCATTGGTCTAAACCTTCAAGCTCTTTTCAGAATCGATGCCCTAAACTCTTTTCAACCTAGACAATACAAAAGAATTGTCACCGATCCTTCACAACTGCACAAGAATGATGTCATATATAGTCTTGTGTTGAACCTACATAAGAAGATACTTAGATAAAGAGACCTGTAACGATATTTCAAGACCTATAGAATATTATCAGATCCAAACCCACAAAGATTAGACACAGACATTTTCTTTACCTTGAAAAATAGTTGCCCATAAATAAGAGAATTATGTTGTGTCTTAGGTATTTAGGTCTACAAAATAAAAATAAAAAGTGGTGATCTACATTGATGCCCTAATTGGGGCTTGTCAATGAGACTTATTTAGTCTACCTCAGTGATGACCGTATCCCAATTGGACTACTTGATTCTTCAGTCTGGGATATACAAGAGGATGTTATCAAAATACTTTGGTTCTTTACCAGCAAGAAAAAGGAAGATACCTTAGCAAAATATAGGTCTACAAAATATATAGCTCCTTGGTCTAGAAGAAAAACAAAAGAAAATGTCTGTTGTGCATTAGCATGCCAGGACCACAAATATTTATAGAGAATCGAATTCTCTATCATAGACCATTCAATTTGATCAAAATTCTCTAAAATAATGCACTTGGATCTTGACTTGAAATATGAAATTATTTCTAGGTATGCTACTATGAAACTGACCTTCTTTTCATCCCTCTCTTAAACTCTGAGGAATGATAGATCTACAACTTCAACTATGGCTATTTCCATACATATTCTTCAAGAGAAGGAGCTTTAAATCAGACCTTGTGGATACTTGGTCTGGTACAAGGTTTCTTTGATTTCTAATTCAAAACAAGGAATTCATCCTTCTTTCTATTTTTGATCAACAAACTTCACTTAGAGATGTTTTCTCTTTCACTCTTGCTTGGGCTTGTCCTCACATGTGCTCTAATACCATGTTAAATTCAGGATAACATGTTCTTGCTTAAGTTAGATACTTTAAATTCCATATTATCCCATTTGTTAGTCCATTACTTTCATTACCACTGAATCATTATCACATTGATAACAACTTAAGAAAGAACATATGATCAAATTAGAAGACAATCCAAGATAAGAGAACATAATAATTGCCACAAGCCAGGGAAAAACCCCAATATGGGGAAATGCTTGATAAAATCTTCTTATTATCAATATCAAATTTTCAACAGAGAAATAGAGTATAATCAATGTCAAGGTTGAATTTCCAATATGATGACTAGTGTCACTAACCATATGCCAAATGTGCAGCCCAGAGAAGTTTGCAATTATGTCTTCAAATGATAGCAGACAACTTCTTCCCTAACCAGTGGACAATAGTATTCAAATATGTAACTCAATAGGTTCCAAAATGACCTTGGTCCTATTCTACATTATGTGGCTTCATTTGTTGATTATTGGGAGTCTAAGGCAGTCCAAAATGAGTTGTGGATCCTAGTCAAAGCATTGATGAGTCTTGAGGTCGAATATTTTCAATTAGGGCTTGTCGATTAGCCCAGGTCTTGAGAAACTTTCTATGGTCATTCCTTTAGACAAACCTGATCTAAGGTTCTATGCTACAATGAACCTCAATCAAGATTTTGTGACTACTTGTACTTGGGGTTTGAATCTGTGGCTTGTTCTGCTCCATAAACTATCCTTTAGACCCCTCTATCGAAGACACAAAAGTCTTGCAGCCCTTCTAAAATGATTGTAGGAATATGCATCCTTCAATAGAGGAGAAAGCTAGCTGAAATTCTCTACCCTAACCTATGGTTGCCATAATACTTAAATATCAAACCTATGGGAGGAAGAACACACCAAAAATGAACCCAATACTAGTCCTCCTACCTCCTTCAAGTTGTAGCTACCTCAGAGATATATTAAAGCCCTTCTATTGTGACAAATGAGGTCGAAAGGCAACTTTTTATAAACAATACGTAGGATATGAAGAAACGTGTCATTTGAGCTGATTGAGCCGAAATATGGAGGAGTCTCACCTTGATAAATTATATGAGAGAAACACAAATTCAAAAATTCATTTTTCCTTATACAAATTTGGCAATCTTTAGATTGATTTTGGTCCTCTCCAAAAGAGGAATCCAATGTTATAATAATATTTCCCATAGGAGAAGACCAAAGTGGAATATGGCCCTAGTTTCCAATTTTAAAAGGCTTTCTTGCCTTCGTGTTTGGAATGTGAAGACTCTACAAAAGATATGGTAGCACCTCATTTGGCCTAAAATTCTAGATATAACCCATAACAGTATTCTCTCTATGGTTAAAATTATAACTATTAGCCCTAATGTCGCCCTGGCTTGGCCATTGACCCTTTTTCTTGTCATGTTCATTTATCTAAGGTTTTTTATTGCAATCATGATGACAATGACTTCTTAACCCATTGATGTGCATCCTTAGAGTAATCAAAAGTAGGATTGGCTAGAATTTGAGCCTTGAGCTCAAGATTGAATTCATCAAACTTGGATCTCATGTTGATGATGTCATTTGAAGCCATGGATTTACAAATCCTCGATTTCATGCACTGTCTTTAATATTTACTTAAGTCACTTGTTTATAACTTTATATTAATATTAGAAAGAGACAACATGCAGATATAAATTAGTTCATTAGTTCCCAAAACAATGCTATCATAATTCCACAAGAAAAATAATATTTCAAGTGAAATCGTATGCCAAGTTTTGAGAGAGTTGGTGGTTCATGGGTGGTCACCCCTTAAAAGAGTAGATTTCTAGGACATTAGGGAATGGATAAATTGGCGATAATAGTGACTCATTCCATCTCCAAGTGGCTTGGGTTTGCTCATAAAACAGAAAAAATTGTGGCCAAAACAATCTTTCTTATGATAAAGTTCTTCCAAGTCACTGATAATCTGCAATTAAGTTGAAATATTGGATCTGAGCTTCGAGGCTTTGTGAGTCTAGAATCAATCCATGAAGTGCATCTCAACTTTGCAATTTTGCATTTTTAAAAGAGCTAGGAGTAGTTACATTGCTACACTTACATTTGATGTGGGTTTGCTAAGAGAACTCTTGAGATTTATATGTGGGTACAATTGTATTTTTAGGATGATGTCAATAAATAAATGAATAATATAATTGATACAAAATAAGGTCAAATCATCTCATATATTAATTTAATTAAGGTTAACTATTACAAGAATCATGACAGAGCACTCATTCAATGTGTTATTGACTGATTGAAGAGTGCCTTTAATGTATGAAATGTAGGATCAGCCATAATTTGAGTCTTGAGCTCAAAATAGAATTTTTCAAACATGAATCTGACATTGACACTCTCATTTGAAGAAATGGATTTAAAAACACTTGATTTCATGAACTGTCGTGAATATTTTCTTAATTCCCTAGTTGTTCATATTAATCCCAAAAAAGAGACAACATGCAAATCTACACTAGTTAATTAGTTGGCAAAATCAAAGTTATCATAAACCTTGCGCAGAACAGTGTTTGATGGCTCGAAGGGATCCCCTCCCTTCATTGTTTCTATGAATTTAATATATAAACAAAATCTATGAAATAAATGTAGTGGTTCCTCTAAAAGGGGCCTCCTAAAGACATGAATATCTGCTATGGCCCCCCTTGTTTGAAGATTCATGTTAGACAGTATCACATTTATAGTAGTTAGACAAAGAACATACTAGAGCTGAGAGGCTTGCTTGCCCTAGTGTTTGACAAGTGAAGACTCTTCAAAAGCTATGGTGGCAGCTCATTTTGCCTAAAATGCCAGATGTAGCCACTAGCAATATTCTCTTCGTGGTTATAATTGTAACTGTTAGCCCTAATGTAGCCCTGGCTTGGCCATTGACCCCTTTTGTTGTCATGTTCATTTATCTAGGGTTTTTTATTGCAATCATGATGAAAATGACTTCTTAACCCATTGATGTGCGTCCTTAGAGTAATGAAAAGTAGGATATTGGCCATAATTTGTGCCTTGAGCTAAAGATTGACTTCATCAAACTTGGATCTCATGTTGATGATGTCATTTGAAGCCATGGATTTACAAATCCTCGATTTCATGCACTGTCTTGAATATTTACTTAAGTCACTTGTTTATAACATTTATTAATATTAGAAAGAGATAACATGTAGATCTAAACTAGTTCATTAGTTTCCCAAAACAATGTTATCGTAATTCCACAAGAAAAATAATGTTTCAAGCCAAATCGTATGCCAAGTTTTGAGATAGTTGTTGGTTCACGGGTGGTCACCCCTTAAAAGAGTAGATTTATAGGACATTAGAGAATGGATAAATTGGCCATAATAGGGACTCATTCCATCTCAAAGTGGCTTGTGTTATCTTATAAAACCAAAAAATGTGTGGCCAAATTTTGATTCACCACAAAAAGCACAAGGACTTACTAGCACACCCTAGTATGCAGGTTCTAACTTAATGCTAGGAAATTTTAAATGAAAGAGTGACCAAAACAAGATTTCTTATAAGAAAGTTCTTCCAAGTCAATCCTAATCTGAAATTAAGTTGAAAGCTTCAATCTAGGTTTCGAGGCTTTGTTAGTTTGACATCAATCAATGAAGTTTATCTCAACTTTGCAGGTTTTCATTTTTAAAAGAGATGGGAGTAGTTACATTTCCACACTTTCATTTGATGTGGATTTCCAAGAGAACTCTTGAGATTTGTATGTGGGTACAATTGTATTTTTAGGATGATATCAGTAAAAAAATGATCAATATGATTGATACAAAATAAGGTCAAACCACCTCATATATATGTATTGAGGTGTGGTTCATAACCTAAGTTACTATGATCTAATATAAATATCAATTTGCTATATTTTTGGAAAGCTAGGATCTTGATATGATAGGGAAATGATAAGTAAAAAAAATATAAGGCAATGAAAATTCAAAGTTAAGAATAAAAGACATTTGGGAATCACAACATTAGAACTATAAGTTATAACCATAAAAGAGAACTATTCATATTATTGTTACCCATCCATGGAAAATAATTAATGATCTGATTGCCATCCTTGATAATTTATAAATCTAAAATCACGATGACTTAGACAAAAATGAGTGTCTCATCAACTAAGTAACAGGACATGTCGAAATAGGTCCCATGTCCCATATCCTATATGTCAGACACAGATATATAAGGGGACGTCCTTGACACATGCCTTCACTATGCCCCTCTTAAAAGAGGGGCCCATGGCCCATAAAAATATGTTTTCCCTTTCATTTGAGCTCATTTTCCTCAACAGGTTGGAGGTGTGAGATGTTTGAGAGTGCAACTAAAGGTTACTATGTAGTGTTAGAAGGGATTCCAAGTGTTGAGAAAGTGGATTTTAGTTTCTAAATTCTAAAAAAAATTGAATCTTTGTCTATATTTGAATTTTGTATTTGTAATTCCCTAATTTGTTATATTTTTTAATACACACAGACAATGTGTCCTTCCTGTCCTATTTTTCACATTGTTGTGTCTTGTGTAAAACACTTGTATTTCTGTATCTTCTATGTCTCATGTCATCATGTCATGTGACTTAGCTCATCAATGATCACTCTATTACCATGATAATGTAGAGTAGGTCTAACTACATATCTTGAAATGGGTCCACATCCTTCTCATTTGCATAGTATAGCTCTACATCATGAATATATGTTGGGGGGCCATGGATGTTGGAAGCTTTAGTGGGAGGTTGGATTGGTGATGTAACATCCTCAAGTAGGTTGAGGTGAGTCATGTTATCCAGTGACATGTTTAGGTCAGAGATGAACATTTGGATTTTCTTCACTTCTACTTATATTTGGCCAATCAAGGAAATCTTACCAGTCTCAACAGTGGTAATATCTAGTGAATTTATTGCTACTGAAGTCTAAAATATATGGTCATTATTTGGTGTGAGATCCCCCCAAGGCAAGTTTTGGGACTTAAAGCCCAAGTTTTGACTAAGTCTATTATAAAGACTCCCCGATTTGTGGGCATGGCGTGAAGATGATAATGAGTCAGAGGGTTGTCCACCCTCACTTTTGTAATGTAATGTTGGTTTGAGAGATCTACCCATTGTCCGCAGACCATGGGATTGTATAAATAGAGCGAGGCTCTAAGTGTAAAGAGACATCTAAGGGTAGAAGAAAATCAATCCATGAAGCATTGAGTCAAATTATAGAGTTGTTTCTTTGGGTCGTAGAGTAGGAGAAGGCTCTATAGCTGAGAGCACAGAGGCCTAATGGTCTGCAGCTGAGTGCGCGACCCTTGCAGCTGAGTGCGCAGTGGCCTAGTTGTCGGCAGCTAAGTGTGTGGACCCCTACAGCTGAATGTGCAGGGCAGGTCGAGTTTGTAATCATTGGAAGCATTAACAAAGAGAAGTTTTATCATATTTCTGTGTATCTTTTCCTGTTTTATACATTATTGGGTATGAATTGCAAGTTTATTGTTTATTTACTGTGTGAACTTATATAAATGTGCTATGTAAGTGAATATAATATAAGGTATCTGTTTATGTGAAGACAACTAACGGTATAAGAAGATAAGTAAGATCCATGTTGTGACTTGGGGAAATAGTGAGGATTGCTGCTCCAGTAGTGCAAAAGCCCCACAACCACTAGTCAGGGCTGCAGGAAGGTAAATATAATAGGGCACGAAGGCCCCACAGGTCATGTAACTGCGCGAAGTAACCTGCGTGAAGGTATTCACAATTGGACTAAATCAACCCCTCAACATCTCAAAGGTGTGGAAACCTGGTTCTAGCATCCTCCCATACTGCTTCAGGTGATACCCCAGTCCGTGCTCCATGGACTATTTCCGAAAGGGCAAGTAGTACAGGGATTTGTTTGTCTAATTAAATCTGAACTTAGGTGAGTCCCCAACAAGCCAACAAGTGGTTCTGTTTACGAGACCAGAATCTACATAGAGATGTATGATGTCATATATTTGGAATCCAACTAAGAAAGAAATTGAAGGTTGGCTAGAAAGGAGAATTCATGAGTTTGCAGCGTAAGAGAATAGGAATCTGTGACTATCAAAAGAAAAGTGGTTAAACTACTACCTGTACATAGAGATCCATGAAATTTTCTTCACATATTTCCCTACTGAAATGTACGAGTGCATCACGAAGCTAGCAGATAGCCAAGGAAGGTGCAAGCTCGACATTCCTATTGTGTGGACCCTAGAGATAGTACGTATATTGGAAGCATCGGGGGATAAGATCATGCGTGTTGTTAATCACTGGCTTAATCAAATTATAGGAGGATTCATTACTGAGTTTGTGGTAGATACTTCAGTTAGCTATATGAAGGCATAGCTACGCTTCCTCAAAGGACCACGAGGTAAGTACGTTAAGTCCCTGAACACTTGGATTAAAATGCTATTGTGTGAAAAGTGGATTATGCAAATACATTGATGTTTGGGGCTAATCCAAGTGGGAGAATTTATAGAAAAAAGGTAGTGCAGAACTAGAAACTAGCCCCTTGATTTCACCTCCACGAGGGGTCGAGGAAGAGCTCGTGAAGGTCTTGCCAAGAAGTGCAATCAATTTGACAAGGTAGAGGATTCGTGCATACCAGCCCCACCCACACCATTTCCAGTTTCATTGCCTTCACCCCCATCTTCGCCCGTACCACCTGTGCCACTACTGCAAGTCAATATGGCAAGCACAAAGTTGATGGTGTTAAAGGGAGTAGGAAACGAAGATCCAAACCAGTTTTGGTTCATGATAAAGGCTGCATGGGAAGTGCAGGGAGTTACAGATGACAATATAAAGAAAGCGACATTGTTCAGTGCTCTACAGGATCGCACATTGACCTGATATATTAAGCATTCTAATGACAATCTGAATGCAGGGATCATGGAAATCCAAATTGCGCTGAACAGAGAATTTAGCAGGCCAAAGTCAGAGGTGTATTTGATCATTGGGTTCAAGGAGATCACGATGCTACTAGGCGAGATCCCCTAGGAATTAGATTAGAGACTAAAGTGCATGATTCGCGAAGCTAATGTGACTTTGACAGATGGACAACGCTGCAAATGGTTTGTAGCATCGCTAATGGTACTTTGAGAAATCCGTTGTCACAACAAAGGTTAACAACTCAAGAAAATGCCTTGGAGATAGTGATGAGCCTACATGAGACCTTGATATAGGATCCTAACCTAGGAGTTCAACAGATTCATGCACAGTTGAAAAACTTGTGCCTTGAGATGCAAAGTCTAAAACAGGACTAGACAGCTCTCCCGGAAGTGCAGGACAAGGTATGGTGTATTAAATGTAGGGATCAGGGTCATGACAAGGACCACTACCCAATGTTCACAAATTACCTCGCGGTGGGAGGACCGATGCCATTAATACTGGAGGCACAAGTAGGACCTAGCACAACACCTGCTTTGTGGTGCGCAATTTGTCAAATAGGAGGAAAGCATGCTATGGACAACTGCAATTTTTTTCCAAAGTACACACAAAATTCGTAACAGTTGTTCTGTAATTTTGGTAGATCAGTAGGACATGATGAGCGCACCTTTAGGAGCTATGAGCTGATGATGGATAGGACTTGTTTAGTCAATTTAGTGTCCTAAATTTCTTGCATAAATTATCAACTGAGGTTCATAAGCTAATGAAGTGTACTGCACTAATTAACCCTTCTTACTTCATTGTTTTGTATTCTATATTGGTTTTAGGGGTTTCTATTCTTTGATTCCTAATGATGTACAATCTGAACTATGAGAAACTGAATCTAAACTTCCTAAAGGTGAACCAAGAGCTTAAAACTAGTCAAAATATAAGTTAAAAGAAGGAAAAATAGAGCATCTGTCCTATCTTGTTATTAATCCTAAGTCATGAATCTAATTCTTAAAATCAAAAGGTAAAGTTGTAAGTCATGTTGAAATACATATAGGGAATGAAATTAACTGAAGTACTTCTAGTTATTCTAACCTTCAATTTTGAAAGATAACCTTCTTGAGATGGAATACAAGTAGCTTTTGTACTTCATGATCTAAAAAAAAAAGAAAAACATGGAGAAGGTAATTGATTTGTTTCAAACCTTATGTAAAGTGAATGTTTAACCATTTAGTTTAGGATGGATATCAGATTGAAATGGTGATAAAAAACATTCATTAATACAATGCATTGACAATCTGAACTAGGAAATATATAACAAAAATAGTGAGTAAACTAATCAACAATGCATCCTCATTACTTTCAATCTTACTCTGCTTAGAAACAAAGTCGTTTCCTTTATGAAATGGATTGGAGAAAGAAGACTGCACATTTGGATTCTAACATTATGCTACTGATCAGAACTAAAATAAATCAAACTACAAGAAATCAACCTAAGTTGAAAACACTGCTAAAGGCAAATGATGAAATTAAAAATGAAAAGAAAAAACAAATGAAAATAAAACCTCCTTCAGTGCAGGGGCCTTTTGCAACTGACTGGGTTGAGCTGCTAACTTAATTCAAAATTCTCCTTCAAATGATTAGCAGTCAACACACAACTTTATATTATAAATAGGAACAAAAAGTCCAAAATTACAGAGCTGCAAGTCTGAGCTTAATACATCAAAAACTTCGAACCCCTCCCATCTCTGTACAACTAGTATTTAAAAGAAAATATTCATAACTGTCTTTTGAGGAAAATTAGCTACAGGTGGTCTACACATATCACAACAGCACTGCGTAAATGTTTGATCAGCTATAGGTGACTTGAATTTGAGCAAGATTGTTGCCCAATAGTGTTAACACAACTGGCTGATCCGAGTTAATGTTGCAACAGAACTGTTGGATTTATTAATTAATCATGAAAGGGTAGACAAAGAGTCTTATTCTTCCGGGTTTCATATGTTTGACTCCACCTTTGAGTGTGGTCTTGTGCTGGCTTTTTAACCAATCTGGACTGGTTGACTAGGATAGGATCCATGTCAAGATGATTTTACAGATGCCCAGGTTTCCAGTTTCTTTGTTTGACACCTGTAACCTACCAAACAATGGAAGTAGCTACGAAACACACAATCAGCTACAGAATAGGTTGCGTTCTATAGCTAATTTGCAAAAACTTATTCAAATAGCAAAAAAAAAATTATAACATGTCAATCATTTAATTTCCTCCTTAAGACAAAATCTATCATTTATCAGTGATGGAGATATGTATTCTTATGGAAAAGCAAGGAAAGTAAGTGAGAAAAGTTGTCAAGGAGAGGGTAATTCTAAGGTTCAATAGGACTCCCACCTAAAGAGTTTAGGCCAAAACGCGACCCTTTGATTATAACGTACGAGTGGAATGAACCAGATTTCAGGGGCACGGACGAGGCCGAGGTGGAGGAGGACTTGGAAGAGGTCGTGGTAAAGCTGATATGTTATAGTTTCCGGTGGGCAAGACATTATGCCTGTGATTGTACGAATCCAACGCGCCCATCATGCTTGTATTGTACCTTGTTTTATCATGAGATAGAGGATTGCCCGACACTGATAGCGAGGTTGCACAACAAGGGAGCGCTCCATCCTCCCCCAACTCAGAACGTGCAAATGATGAGGTCTGAGTTGCACGAGGAAGACCCTAACGTAAACATTGTGCTTTGAAGCGGGATGATGATAGGCGATGATAAAGGCAAGCAGCCTTAAGATATCACTTGGGTTTGCAAGGCTCTGACGAAAGAACCAGAGTTTGATTTGGAGCGTGCTAAGGAAACCTTCATTGAAGCTAGGAAGAGATTCACTGATTCCTCCACTTTAGGAAGCAAAGACAGACTAAATCTAGAAATAGACCCATCAATGCTCATGATGTTCCTAGAAACATGCATGAAGCTACTGCGTGATAGCAAGGATGTAAAGGGATTGCAGGAACTGATAAATAGATGTGTTGGGACCACGCCACAAGAACCCCATGTAGTCCAAAAGATTGGAAAGCATGCGACGAGGATGGGAAGAGAAATGAGATTGACTGCATAGATTGGAGAATATGGGATGGACCAAGTGATTCTGGACCTAGGATCGTACGTGAAAATAATACTGAAGCAGACATGGGAACGCATTAGAAGACCTACAGTCTAATGGTCTCCTATCCAGCTATGAATGGCGAACTAGCAAAATATCATACCTATGGGGAGAATGCAAGGGATCACCATAGCTATTGAAGGAGAAAGTGCGCTTGCACACTTTGAAGTGATAGAGATTTTCAATGAAAACAATCCCTACCCCATGCTATTAGGAATATATTGGGCCACTGACATGAACGGGGTGATAAATCTGAAGAAGCGCAAGACGATTTTTGAGAAAAAGTCTCTCTGCGTAGTCGTACCTTTGGGCCCTGCAGAAGGATCGTGCTACACGGAGCTAGTGTGTAACTATGAAAGCGATGATGACTTAGACAACATCTACAAGATAATCACGTGAGAGAAAGACTGGGTAAATCCCACCCCTGATGGATGAATCTCATGGGATTGCGAAAGCTCCTGTACGTTGGATTCGGATGAAGAGATAGAGCGATGGTAGAACCAGTTACATGAGATAACCATGTTGAACTGCAACATGATGACAAGATCATTGCACTATGTATCAATGGAAGTGAGGGATTTGCCTACATATGATGGGTTAAGCGAGGTAGATGCCTTCCTGAAGAGATTTGAAAGAAAGGTGCCTGAACAACAACGTTTCGAGGCTTTGAAATGGGTACTACGTGCTATGCCCATGAGGTGGTGGGGTAGGCATCAAGGAAGCTTTGAGGACTCGCGCAAATGTAGGAGAATGATGCGCACACATGTTTGGAAGCCTTAGATGTGACTAACACACAAGTATGATGGACAACATGATGTGCATGTGCACCTCGCCAAGTGGAAAAAGATCTATGGGGAAAAACCACAACTTGAGTGGGTGCACCTGTTTTTTCATACCCTAGATGTTATACCCATGAACTGCTATATAGAGATGGTGCTCCATCATGGGACGAGTGAATTGGATATATTGCGCTAAGGGTTCCTATTAACCTTCACATTTGAGGATCGTTTGTGGGACACTGTTGATGACGTGCTACAAGCAGTAAAAGTAGCTATCTTTAAGATACCCCAGGAGCCAATAGAATTGATTCAGCCTAAATGGGCTACTCAGCTAAGCTACACGTTGCAGTGTTATAATGTTAATACTGAAGAAGACGACGAGGATCCATGAGAAGTTAACATTCCAGAAACTAAAGGCCATCACGAGGTTCAAGGACAACTGATTGAAGATCCTGATATAAGCACGCTAGTAAAGACAAAGCAGGTAAACATTGGTATGGAAGTCAAAACTAAGTATGCAATGCTTGGTGACTACTGGGATGATGCTATGGTGGATAAGATCGCTAGGTTGCTCTGTGCATACCAGGACCTATTCCCAACCAAGATCACAGACTTAAAAGGAATCATCAGAGATTTAGGAATGATGTCGATCACATTAAAGCTCGACGCAAAGCTAGTTAAGCAGAGGCCTTACCACTTGAATCCAAAATACAAGGAGAAGGTCTGCATAGAACTAGACAAAATTCTCATAGCCAGAATCATTAAGTCGATGGAAGAATCCGATTGGGTAAGCCCTATGGTGGTGCAGGAAAAGAAGCAGAAGGGCGAGATAAGAATATGCATGGAACTCAGAAAATTAAATCACACATGTGTGCATGACCAATTCCCAACCCCATTAATGGATGAGGTACTGGAAAATGTCAGTGGGCAAGAAGCATTTTCTTTCACTGATGGATTCTCAAGGTACCATCGATCAAAATCACGCTGGAATATAGCAGTAAGACACCCTTCGCAACTGAGTGGGGCTGCTTTCAATACACCATTATGCCATTTGGATTGAGGAATGCGCCAGCCATCTTTTAGCACATAGTTGTTGCAGCATTCAAAGAATATATCCACAAGTTCCTAGAGGTTTATCTTGATGATTGGACTGTATTTGGTCTAGTTAAACACCATGTAGCGAGCTTACACTTGATGCTGGATACCTACTGAAGACTCCAAATCACGTTGAACCTAAAGAAGTGTACGTTCTTCCTTACTTTTGGGAACCTGTTGGGACATGTGGTTTGCATACAGGGACTGATGGTAGATCCCATGAAGATCGTGGTGATTCTAAATTTGGAAGCACCGCGAAGTGTGAAACAACTATGCACTAGCTTGGGACATACGGGGTACTACAGGAAGTTCATCAAAAGTTATGCCCATATCACCGCGCCGATGGAGAAGCTATTGAAAACAAATGTCACGTTTTGCTAGAACGATGACTGCAAGAAAATTCTAGATGTACTAAAAGAAAAAATGGCCTTTGTGCTGATCCTGGTCTTCTCGAAATGGGATGAGGAGTTTCATCTCCATGTTGACACATCATGTATAGTGTTGGCAGTGGTACTGACAGAGGAGGGTGGAGACGGTTTGGATCACCCTATTGCATTCACGAGTCACAGATTGTCTAAAGAAGAAAAAAACTATTCCACAATTGAACGCAAGGGATTGGCGATGGTGTATGCATCCAAAAATATCGACACTATTTTCTAGGGGGACACTTCAAGATGTATACAAATCATTCCATGCTAAAATACTTGGTCAATAAGCTTGTGTTGGGGGGGTGCATATGTTGGAAATAATACTAAGAGGCGGGGGGTGAATCAGTATTATCACATCAATAAAACTTTTTCATTTCTGTATTGAGATTCATATATGCTACTTCCACAACTACTTATGATTCAATTAGTTGATCCTTAATGAGTGCATTAGAACATTATTAACCATATAAATAGTAAACCGAAGAAGTAAAATAGAACATATCATCGCACACAAGAAGCACACATGAACACCATGATGTAAGGTGGAAACCCAATGTGGGTGAAAACCACCTGCTGCAAGTCGTATCTATCTTCTTTTAATAAGAAACTTCCTTTTACAATATTTTGTACTGGTGCAAACTTATATGAGTACAAAAACTTCAAACTACAGAGAGCTACAACCCTCTCTTGTTTTCCAGACTCTCCTGGAAGGGAGCTACAACCCCCTTAGTTCTTGTACTAGTCGATCCATTTACTAGTACGCAGGCTACTACCTGTAGAAATGCTCCAACCTTTACTCGTTTTCCAACTGCTGCTGGAAGGGAGCTATCACCCCCTTTGCTCTTCTACTAGCTAAGATACTAGTACGTAGGTGCCGGCCTACAATATTCTCTAATCCAGGTACCACATTTCATACATTTTCATACTGGATACTCATGGAACACAACATCATAATCTGAAAGGCCACGTTTCATCTAATTTTCATACTGGACCCATCAATATCATTGAAGCACAAAATCAATCAATCTTTTGAATCACCCAATCACTAGATCAATATGTGTGTTAGCAACCGAATCTAGTCCATCAGATCACATAAAGATAAGTCATTATTATAGATCTCATCCATCAATAATGAAGCTAAATGCAATCAATCAATCAATCACTTCTCAGAATGTTGTTATCAGAACATAGTACCAATAACCAGACATTAATTCAGAACCCTGAACACAACAGTAATAGACAAAATCAGCTAAAACATATCTTCTGAGAAGTCCGCAACTTCACCAATAGGAAGCATGCGGGTATCCGCACTTTCTCCATGTTGAGCCTACGTATCACCGCACCTATGCCTCCGGCTCAACTGCGCACCTTCACATCAGCTACTATGGTTTTCCTGTGCACCCCCACACCTGCACAGTCTTTTGATCTGTGAGTATCTACACCTGCTGTTGCGGCTTGCCTGCGCACCTCCGCACCTGCACAGTCTTCTGATCTGTGAGTATCTGCACCTACTTCTGTGGCTTTCCTGCACACCTCCGCACCTGCACAGTGTTTGGACTGCGTACCTCCAGGTATAGATAATTTTTCAGTCTTCAAGTATACCCCAGTCTATCAGATCTATAGATTTGATCATGCACCAAGGAGATCTCGACCCATCAGTCAATTTGTCTATAATACTCAGGTTTCTCCTTGATTCAGATCTAGCTATCACTCACCAACCGATCACAAGTATTTCAGATCTTGCTCACCTTAAGATATTCAACCCATGAGTATGTGCTCCAAATTATCTCCTTCTCATTTTTATAGTTTAGGCCTTTCTCAAACCATGGACCAAAACCATTGAGAAACAATACCAAGGATCCAATACTTGGGTTCAACTCTTTTGGATGCAATACCACAGACCAAAACCATAGGATCAAAAACTGTCGGACTAATACCATGGACCAACCATAAGATTTCCCACGTGCGTGCGCTTTTCTCTGCATGAAAGTGTGTGAACTGGGGTCCGCACCTTTTGAACTGTGAACCTGCGAACATGTCCACACCTTCTAAACGATGTTCCTACGGAACCTGCCTATGACCGCACCTATTGATCGACGCACCTGCAAACTTCTTATTTTCTTCATTCTTTGTAGGCTGATCATCAATCTTTGCTACTGACCTGTTGCACTATGATCTGTCATCTGTATGAGTTGCCATGAAGAACAACACTTGAGCCATAATGCCAAAAATCTCCCCCTTTGGACTTGATGGCAAAGCTAACTTGTCATATTAAGGACTTGTCATTTGATTCCTTTAAGTTGTCCTGCATCCCACGTATTATGTCACATCTGATATCTCTTCTGTAGATT
Organism: Pinus tabuliformis; assembly: GCA_031772625.1. NCBI lineage: Eukaryota > Viridiplantae > Streptophyta > Pinopsida > Pinales > Pinaceae > Pinus > Pinus tabuliformis. Next base: position 1,446,552,447 of record CM062820.1, read on the forward strand.
CATCTGATTGCATATAAGTGAGATTTTCTTTTATGAGTGGGTTGCCATCAAGTACAACACATGCATCATAATGCCAACAATCTCACCCTTTGGACTTGATGGCAACAATACCAAGTCACTCTCCCTTTTTTACATCAAGGGCAAAGGGTGGACCAAGATATTCTCTTTCCATGATAAACATTCCACTAACCATACTCCCCCTGAGTATTTGCTGAAATCTCTGAATGAGATCCCCCTTTGAATATTCCAAGGTGTACCAATCTGACCACGCTCCATTTGAGTACTACTAAAGTCTCTGCCATGGAAAATTTTAGGGGCTAATGTTCGCCCAGTGGGCTAATTTTCCTTGATTTTTCCAAAAAAAGATTCGCCAATTACCAATTTTTATAAAAGACGATTCGCCCAAATTTTAGAATATAAAATTATTTTACCACAAAAATCGCCAACATTATATAGAGACTATATATAGAATCATTATAGATTTGAATAATTTTACAAATATATCAATACACATTTTATAGTTTGCATATTAGGGATTAGTGAGATTCGCCAATGTTTTTAAACTTCAAGAAAATTTTCCATCCTTAAAATTTTCCTTGGGACTCTCTGCTCTGCTGAGAGGTGTTGTTCATGTTCCCCCTGACTGTAAGCAAGGTCTGCAAAAAGATGTTCTACAAGAAGAACATGACTCTATCATAAATGACCTTCCTATCACCAAAGACTCATCCATCTCCCACCAAAATGGGGATATACCAAACTTGACTCATCCACCCAATCAAGTGGGGATACATCAAGGTACAAGAGTATAACATCATCCATCCCAGGCATAGTGGGGAAACCAACATAGGCCGTTACATGACCTTGATAACGACTGAAATATTTCAACATCATATGACCAGAAGAGATTAGAGACACACTATTACATCATGAGACTTGATATGACCTTTACATCGAATGATATACATGACATTTATAACAGAGACCAAACATCTAAATAAAACCATGAAAGTCATCAGCAACTATCATACATGGTGAATGATCAGCTCCATAAGCATCTGCCAATAGCATCTAGATCAGCAATCCTGTATATGCCCATTAGTGTAGATAACATCATCCTGTGACAAGATATGCCTGCATATAGATATCAATTCATTCTCTTGATCTTGAGCATTATAAGATCATTATCCTATGCGAAAGACACCATAGCCATCTCATCAACATCAAGATCTGCATGATCCAAGTATCATCACTTGGGAACATCTGCATCAATCAACATATGTAAGCATCAACCTATCATCATATAGGTAAGAATTCATCATCATCATGTCTCCAATAATGCAACCTTGAGTAATCATTCATGTATCCAGCACTAAGTATCTTGTGCTCAAGATCATTTGTCAAGACTTCTTGATATCATCAACTGCAACAGTCCTCATCCATATGAGCACCAAGAACTATAGAATTCTACATCATAACTGTATTATATGATCTTTATTCATATGACGATAGCAGTATATGAGTGACTCATCATCAAGTAATGTGAATTCAAGGTAAGCACCATACATGCATCATCAGAGAATCAACCACAAATCTGATCTGAACATCAACTATGTAATCCCAAGAATCATATGAGACAACTCACAACTATATCATAGCAAGATATATCATTTAGCCATGTAATCATCATTACCAAGGACTACCAACCATAATGCCAACAATGCATTATTGAAAGTGTATGCTCCCCCTGAACCTGTGCCATCTTGTTTATTGTCAGATCTGATCATGCATATATCAGCAAGAAGTATCAAGGCATCAACTAGTTAAGATCAAATCATTCAAGTGTCAAGACATTCCCACACAACATCAACATATTGCAACCATTATGAAATAGAGCAAATAATGGACTGAATCATATCAAAGTCTATCCCACAGCTTTTCCTCAAACTAACATATACACGACTGAGCAGTAACCAACTCGCGTATATACGCAACTTCCCTTTATCAAAATTTCGTATGAGATTTAGGACACTGAAGTTTTACACTTTCAGCTCCCCTTGAGTCTGTTATGTCTGTATGTTGTGCTGTGCCACATCTCTCTGACTGTACTTCCTTCTTCTTCCATATCTTCAAGTGTGGTGATGTTTTCTCCTTTTGGTGTGATGCCCGTACTTTGCTCTTGCATTCCTTTGCTATATGTCCAAGCTTGTTAGATGCATAACATCTTACATGTTTCATATTCCTCCTATAACAATCAGCAGCTTTGTGACCAAACATATTGCAAGAAAAGCAATATCCCTTAAAGTACCTGGATCGTGATGATCTTTCTATGTGATGGTCTTGAACCATTCTTCTTCTGCACCTAGCTGCAACATGTCCAAGATTATGACATACATAACATTCAACATTATTCATTGGAGGAGTAAAAGATTTTCTTTGAAGAATTTCTTTCCTTGGCTGTTGATGAGGTTGACCTTTCATCTCCTTGCTGAGCATTTCAGATTTTACATTAGAGTTCCTTGTCTTACTTTGTGAACTAGATTCTCCTTCAACAAATTCATGAAAACCAAGACCAGCTTTGATAGCAGGAGACCTTTGACTACTAAGAATATCATCCAAGATCTTAGTACTATCTTGAAATTGTAAGAGCTTATATTTTTCTTTCAATTTATCTTTTAGAATATTTACCTCAACCTGATGTTGCTCCTCCTTCTCAAGATACTGCTTCTTCATGATTTCTTCAACATTTCTTCCTTCTTCCAACTGATGTCTTAGATTGAGAACTTCATTTTCTTGTTTTTCATGAGCTTGGAGAAGTTCGTTATTCTGCTTCTTTGATTCTTAAAGATCTTCGTTTAGCGAGAGGATCGTAGCTTCAAGACTTTCATAGTAATTGGATCTACCTTTGAGTTTCTTAATTGTAGTGCTCTTCTCATTGACTTCATTTCTTAGTGATGTTACTTCATCCTGCAACTTTTGATATTTGTCCTTGAATAAGTTCCTTACCTTGTTTCCTTCCTCTAGTTGAGCTTTTAGTTTGGTAGCTTCTTCTTTGAAGGCACATTCCCTTTTGTTCAATATATCTTGTTGATCTCTAATTTTGTCTGTAAGCCTTTTAAATTCTGCCTCTATTTGATATCTTTCTTGCTCACCCATAAGAGAAAATTCAGTTGTTTCGCTATCACTTTCATCTTTTCCAAATGGATAGATACCTGTATCACCAGAGGATAACAAATTCATACCTGATAGATTGTTTGCTTGTTCATCTTCATCATGAAGTGATTCTGAATTTGAAGTGCTTCTTCCACATATTCCCCAATCGATGTTCCCACTGTCATAGTTCTTCTGAGATGTCTTCTTCTTCTTAGGTGCTTTCTTATTAAGATTCTTTCCCATTATTTTACGGATCTCCTTCAAGCGATCAAGCTTCTACCAAAGGACCTGCTATGATACCAATTGTTGGAAATAATACTAAGAGGGGGGGTGAATCAGTATTATCACATCAATAAAACTTTTTCATTTCCATATTCATATTCATATATGCTACTTCCACGATTACTTATGATTCGGTTAGTTGATCCTTAATGAGTGCATTAGAGCATTATTAACCATATGAATAGTAAACCGAAGCAGTAAAATAGAACAGATCATCACACACAAGAAGCACACATGAACACCATGATGTAAGGTGGAAACCCAATGTGGGTGAAAACCACCTGCTACAAGTCGTCTCTATCTTCTTTTAATAAGAAACTTCCTTTTACAATATTTTGTACTGGTGCAGACTTATAACAGTACACAGGCTTCAACCTGTAGAGAGCTACAACCCTCTCTCATTTTCCATACTCTCTTGGAAGGGAGCTACAACCCCCTTAGTTCTTGTACTAGCCGATCCATTTACTAGTACGCAGGCTGCTACCTATAGAAATGCTCCAACCTTTACTCATTTTCCAACTGCTGCTGGAAGGGAGCTACCACCCCCTTTTCTCTTGTACTAGCTGAGATATTAGTACGTAAGTGCTAGCCTATAGTCTTCTCTCATTCGGGTAGCATGTTTCATACATTTTCATACTCGATACTCATGGAACACAACATCATAATATAAAAGGCCACGTTTCATCCAATTTTCATACTGGACCCATCAATATCATTGAAGCACAAAATCAATCAATCTTCTGAATCACCCAATCACCAGATCAATATGTGTGTTAGCAACCAAATCTAGTCCATCAGATCACATAAAGATAAGTCATTATTATAGATCTCATCCATCAATACTGAAGCTAAATTCAATCAATCAATCAATCACATCTCAGAATGTTGTTATCAGAACATAGTACCAGTAACCAGACATTAATTTAGAACCATGAACATAGCAGTAATAGACAAAATTAGCTAAAACATATCTTTTGAGAAGTCCGCAACTTCACCAATAGGAAGCATGAGGTATCCGCACTTTCTCCGTGTTGAGCCTACATATCACCGCATCTATGCCTCCAGCTCAACTATGCACCTTCGCATCAACTGCTGTGGTTCATCTACGTACCCCTACTCCTGCACAATCTTCTGATCTGCGAGTATCTGCACCTGCTGTTGTGGCTTGCTTGCACACCTCTGGGCACAGTGTCTGGACTGCGTACCTCTGTGTATAGATAATTTTTCAGTCTTCAATTATACCCTAGACTATCAGATCTATAGATCTGATCATGCGCCAAGGAGATCTCGACCCATCAGTCGATTTGTCTATAATACTCAGCTTTCTCCTTGATTAAGATCTAGCTATCACTCACCAACCAATCACAAGTATTTCAGATCTTTCTCACCTTAAGATATTCAATCCATGAGTATGTCCTCCAAATGATCTCCTTCCCCTTTTTATAGTCTAGGCCTTTCTCAAACCATGGACCAAAACCATTGAGAAACAATACCAAGGATCCAATACTTGGGTTCAACTCTTTTGGATGCAATACCACGGACCAAAACCATAGGATCAAAAACTGTTGGACTACTACCATGGACCAACCATAAGATTTCCCATGTCCATGTGCTTTTCTCTGCATGAAAGTGTGTTAAATGGGGTCCGCACCTTTTGAACTGTGAACCTTCGAACATGTCTGCACCTTCTGAATGATGTTCTTGCGGATCCTGCCTATGACTGCACCTATTGATTGGTGCACCTACAAACTTCTTATTTTCTTCATTCTTTGTAGGCTGATCATCAATATTTGCTACTGACCTATTGCACTATGATCTATCATCTGTATGAGTTGCCATCAAGGACAACACTTGATCCATAATGCCAACAATCTCCCCCTTTGGACTTGATAGCAAAGCTAACTTGTCATACTAAGGACTTGTCATTTGATTCCTTTGAGTTGTCCTGCATCCCATGTATTATGTCACATCTGATATCTCTTCTATAGATTCATCTCATTATGTATAAGTAAGATGTTCTTCTATGAGTGGGTTGCCATCAAGAACAACACATGCATGATAATGCCAACAGCATATGCAGGTGGCTTTTATTGTTCCAAGAATATGATTTTGAGGTCATTGTGCATCCTAGGTGCCTGAATGCGAGATCAGATCACCTGTCGCGCATTGAGATAGGAGAGGAACCTACTAGTCTAGAGGAAGGATTACCTAACACATAGCTCTTTGCTGTGAGCATAGCTGATGGACACTTTGAAGACATAATCCACATTCTCATGCCTGGAAATGCGCTGAAAGAATACTTTGTCTAGTGGAAGAAGGAACTGGTGGTGCGGGCAACAGATTTTTCTATCATCGTGGGGCACCTATATAAGATGGGAAATTATGAGATACCACGAAGGTATGTATCTGAATTTGAATGAAGTCATATCCTCACAGATGCGCATGGGGGCATTGTGGGAGGACATTATGTAGGGCGAGTAATCGCGCAAACGATTCTCTGAGCAGGGTTGTGGTGGCCAACCCTTCATCAATATTTAAAAGCACATTGCAAGGCCTGTGATGTATGTCAAGGAATAGGTAAACCATCACAGAGGGACGAGATTCCTTTGAATCTGTAAATGATGCTGCAACCCTTTGAAATGTGGGTGATTGACCTTGTCAGACCTATCAAACCTCAGGGAAAGATGGGCGTGAGATACAATATCATGACGACAGAGTACCTGACTCGTTGGGCAGAAGCACAGTTGGTAAGAGATGGCACGGCCGCCATAGCTGCAAAGTTTCTGTTTGAACACATATTGACATCATTTGGATGTCCAAAGATCTTGATGAGTGATCATGGTACGCATTTCCTGAATGAAACAATCAACGTGCTAAGAGAAGAGTTTCAGGTGTATCATTAGAAAAGCACACCATATCACCCACAAGCCAATGGGATAGTAGAAGCATTTAAGAAAATACTAGAGACTACACTGACGAAAGTATGCAACGTGCAACAACGTGATTGGGACCTGCGTGTACCTACAGTATTATGGGCTTATAGGACAACCTACAAGAAACTGACGGGACAAACACCTTTCCAGTTGGTCTATGGCATGGAAGTTGTAATGTCAATGGAGTACACTATACGTAGTTTGTGCATAGCAACGCTGACAGCTATGATAGACCGCGGAGCACTGGAGCATAGGCTCGCACAGTTGGAGGACTCAAAGAGGAATGGGTTTTGGCTAGATTCCATTAGCAGGTACAAAAGCAGCACGAAAATTCCTAGCATGATCAACATATTAAGTTGTGCACCTTCAAGGTAAATGATCTGGTGTTACTATATGAAAGCAAGTTTGATAAATTCCCAGGAAAGTTCAGAATGCATTGGCTGGCACTATATGTTGTTAATGAGGTCACCGATCGAGGCGCAGTGTAGGTAGTAAAGCTAAGTGGAGAACTTTCCTAGGCAAGGTGAATGGCAGTCGATTGAAGCCATACATGAGTGGCCTGACTATCTGACTAGCCGATAGAAGCATAGTCTTCATGCTCCAGGTAGCTGAAAGAAGGTGCGGGACTATAAGTAGATGCAGGGGACGTAGGAACAGATAAAAGGGAGCAGTTCCAACAATGCGGTCTCGAATAACGAGTACAAGAGGTTCAGGAGGCAGTTGCTCAATGCGTTGCCAATCTTGCAACAATCCAAGTAGAGTTTGGAGGTCTCTGTGCGAACATCACTGCACCAACAGAGTGACTTGAAGGCAAGTCACGATGTTTGTATTGGGGGCTTGTTGGGCATGGGATCCCCCAAGGTAAGTTTTGGGGCTTAAAGCCTAAGTTTTTACTAAGTCTATTTTAAAGACTCTGCGATTTTTGGGTGCAGAGCATGAAGATGGTAAATGAGTTAGAGGGTTTTCCACCCTCACTTTTGTAATGTAATATCGGTTTGAGAGATCTACCCATGGTCCACGGACCATGGGATTGTATAAAAAGAGTGAGGCTCTAAGTGTAAAAAGACATCTAAGGATAGAAGAAAATCAATCCATGAAGCATTGATTTGAAGTATAGAATTGTGTCTTCGGATCATAGAGTAGGAGAATGCTCTGTAACTGAGTGCGCAAAGGCCTAGTAGTCTGCAGCTGAGTGCGCGGACCCCTGCAGCTGAGTGCGCAGGGAAGGTCATGTTTGTACCAGTTGGAAGCATTAGTAAAGAGAAGTTTTACCATATTTTTGTGTATGTTTTCCTGTTGTATTCATTATTTGGTATGAATTGCAAGTTTATTGTTTATTTACTACGTAAACTTATATAAATGTGCTAAGTAAGTGAATATAATATAAGGTATCTGTTTATGCGAAGATAACTAACTAGTATAAGAAGATAAGTAAGATCCACTGTGTGACTTGGGGAAATAGTGTGGATCACTGCTCTAGTAGCATGAGAGCCCCACAACCCCTGGTGAGGGCTATGCGAAGGCAAATATATCAGGGCACGAAGGCCAAGCAAGTCAGGGAAGTGCACGAAGTAACCTGCATGAAGGTATTCAGAGTTGGACTAAATCAACCCCTCAGACATCTCAAGGGTGCAGAAACCTAGTTCCAGCATCCCCCCATACTGCTTTGGGGGAGACCTTTCTCCACGCTCTGTGGACTGTTGTCAAAAGGGCCAGTAGTACAAGGATTTGTTTGGCTAATTAACTCTGAACCTGGGTTAGGCCCCAAAAAAGTACAATCATATTAACCCTCCTCAATGAAGCATGCAACAATACAAACCTATGTGTTTCTCATGATGACTTGGATAATGTTTTGTGGCTCCACATTTCTATTCCATCAATAAGAATTGTGAACAATCAAGATGAATGCTACATCTTTCTCCACTCCACTGTAGTCAACAACCTTCAAAAACATTTCTTCTTAGGGGCATGTTGCAATGAGATTGATTAAAGGGAGGTTTCTTTGGTCTTTTCATCCATTAGAAATGATGGACATCCCTATTTTTTCCCATGTATTCTGGTTTGTAACTATTTTTCCAGAGATTGTCTTTCTTGATGTCAACAATGTAGTGTGGACTTTTTCTTAACCTGAAATTTCATATCCTTTTGGAACTTTGTTGACAACATTATTATTTTTCTACCATTAAGGGAAGCACCCAAAAATAAATGGTATTCCATTTGTGTAGATGCAATGGACTACAGACACAACAAATTTTCTACCTTGGGCATTAAATTCTACTTCAAGAGATCCCAGATTAGGGTTTTTATTAATCATAACAGATGGTATATATGGAAATAAAGGCTTTAGATGCAAATCCTTCCATTAGGAACATTCCCTAATATATATTCTAATAGAATCAATTTTTAAATCTACATAGAATTGAAGTTTTTTAGGCTCGACCTGCTAGAGTGTTTCCATTTACATCATATCGACCTAAGGATACTCTCATTTCCATATTAGTCTATATAGTTAGCTGGCCTTTACCCTACTATATAAGCCATCTAGGACTTTCTTGTATTCATTGCAACTCCATTTTTATGAACCACCCACATGGTTCTTTTCTAAGGATTTCCCTATGCTATAATAACGGAAATCTATGGTCTTTCTTGAGGGCACATTCTTGTGGTCTGCTCACTATTTCATTTGGTTGTGATGGTTTCATGTCTATAGGGAATTTAAATCACTATAATTAAAATTTTTGAAAAGCAACAGACAGTTCATTTTAACATAATGAGTACAAGGATGTTCAAAATTTCAAAAGTTTGGCTCAGCATGGTTCAACATAATGAAACAGGATGTGCAAAAGGTTTTAGAAATAGGGATGGCTTTGGAAATATGCATTTTCAAAAGCTTTAAAAATAGGTTAATGATGTGTGTCCAACATTTACATATGTACATCATATACAACACATTTGTATATCTAGAATTTACAAATTAGAAAGCTTAACACGAATATCATTCATAAACATTAAACCAAAAAGCATGTTTCAATCTTGTCATGTGACCACCTTCAACCTATATAAATGGAAGTGGATATAATGTGCTCAAGATCCTGATTTTTTGAATTGAATGCCAAGGAAAATGCCCTATTATATAATATGTGCCCAAGCATGCCATGTTAATATCTAAAAGGTACATTTATCTTGTTTGGCATTGGGTTTCAAATCCATGATCTAACAGAGACAACCTACAGGTAAAGGTCCACGACACATCAACTACATATGAGTAGCCTTGTTGCTCAAGGACTACTAGCAATCAAATAGAGAAATTAGAAACCTATAAACAATTTGAGCTTCAATTAATGAGAATTGAGTATTGATAGGAAATCTAACATTGACCTTGAGGCTTGAGAGTGAAAACCACTTTAATTGAATATATATGGTTAATTACTTCATTTCAAATTTACCAAACTCACAAAAAATTGCAAGCATAATTCCCACAAGGCTATTTCATATGTTTTAAATGTAGTTGCAGCTGTAACTCTTCCACCTCCTTTTTCAAGGGATATGGGCTACAAATATGGCTTCATAAATATTATCTCCGACTAGAAATATTCTTCTACTGCATATATGTTATATATGTAATCTTTAACCCCGTACATAAATTACCTGCAACGAATTCTAAAACACACAAAATAAATAATGCGATAGCATAACACCTGAAACACATATACACAAATTTTTTCGCCTGGATCCCAAAACTGGGACTACCAACTTGATTTTTCATTATGTTCCTTTCAATGTTCCAACACATATTTATACATTCTGAAGCATACAATACCATGGACCAAAAACAATCACGTCCAAAACCATGGACCAAAAGCCATCGCATCCAAAACCATGCAAAAACCATAGGTAGGTCCACCCAACCTAATATAGGGTCCAAAACAATCCACACAGTGCTACCCCAGACCTTGTGGAGTAGCCTAACTGCCCTCCTCAAACCCCCTGTGACCCCCCCACTGCACAGTCGGTGCAACAAAGGGTGGGCTCCACCCCCCCTCTAATCCCCCCGTAAACTACGTAGGCTAGTCGTGGAAAGAATATAACACAACCCAACATTCTCCCACTTGTTGTTTTCTTTCTATAGGGGGCCACATGAGAGCTTAGTCATTTATGCAGCCCTATAATGCCCATTGTTTCTCTACACCAAGATAACTTCTCAGAGCTCACAAATTTTGTCAATGCATCTACAGTGTTCTTCAAAGTGTCCACCTTTACCAGCAATTCCTTTTTGTCTTTCATCATATCCCTCGCAAAGTGATACTGAACATCAAAGTGCTTTGTCTTTGAATGATAAGCAGGGTTCTTGGCCAAGAAAATTGCACTTTGGCTATCACAGTCTATCCTTATAGCTCCTTGTACTAACCCCATACTTGAATACAATCTGTGCAACCAAACCGTTTCCTTTCTTGCATGAGTGTTTGCCATGTATTTTGTCTCTGCAGTTGATAATGCCACTACATATTGTTTCTTACTCATCTAGCTGAGTGCACCTCCAAATCGGTTAAACACACACCTACTTGTAGATCTTCTCTTATCCAGATCTCCAGCCCAGTCTACATCAACAAAGCCATGGATATCCAAAACTCTATCCAATCCTGGTCTTCCTTGGTAGAACAAACCATAATCCCTAGTGCCACGCAAATACCTAAAAACCCGCTTCACTGCTATCCAGTGCTCCTTCCCTGGTTTTGACATAAACCTTCTCAATACTCCCACTGCATGTGCAATGTCTGGTCTAGTACAGACCATTTCATATATCAGGCTACTAACTTCACTTGCATATGGAACATGGGACATGTCCTCTTCCTCTTCTTGTGTCTTGGGACACTGTTTGGCAGATAAATTTACACCTATAGGAATAGGAACCTTCACCGGTTTACTATCCTGCATATTAAACCTATGTAGTATTGTCTCGACATACTTCCTCTAATTTAACCATATCTTCGTCTTTGCCGAATCTATTTTAATTTGAATGCCTAAAATATATTTTGTAGCACCAATATCTTTCATGTCAAATTTGGAGGACAGTTGGGTGTTCAAATCCTGGATAATTTCTTTGTCATTTCCAACCAGCAACATATCATCCACATACAAGACCAGATAAAAAAAGGGTCACCAATTAATTTAAAATACACACAATGATCTGATTTGCTTCTGGTGAAGCCAAGTCCCCGTATAAATGTATCAAATTTTTGATACATCCTTGGTGACTGTTTTAACCCATACAGAGACTTCTTTAACTTGCATACCAGTTCTTTCTTACCCTTCACTGCAAAACCTTCAGGTTGCTTCATGTAGATCCCCATGAATAAATTTTGTCTTCAGATCCATCTGTTCTACCTCAAAATCAAAGGTAGTAGCAATAGATAAAAGTAATCTAATAGAAGCTACCTTGGAAACAGGAGATAAAATATCACCGAAATCAATTCCCAACACCTGGGAATGTCCTTTTGCTACCAACCGAGCTTTGTATTTCTCCACCTTTCCTTCTGCATTTGTTTTCTTCTTGAACACCCATTTGCTTCCAATGGTTTTCCTTCCAACTAGTAACTCCACCAGATCCCAAGCCTCATTTTTGTGTATCATCAACCATGCCTCTTTTGAGAGTTTTCCATCCTCTGAATCTACTGCTTCCTTCACAGTTCTGGGATCATCATGAGTAACAGATAAAGAAAAATTTGAATAGAAAGCATATGGACTATACCTTTCTGGATGCCTTCTTTCTCGAACTAATCTTCTCACACCCGGAGTTTGTGGCTCTTTCTCTTCTGATTCCTCCTTCGTTGTAGAGTCTAATTCTTCCTCCTTAAGCTCAAACTTTATCTTCTTAGGTTCCTTTGGTTGGAGTTCATGTTTAATAACATCTTTCACCTCTTTGAACACCACATCTCATCTGTACACAACCTTCCTTGTTACTGGGTTCCAAAGCTTATAACCCTTTAAACCATCCTTCTAACCAATAAAGATGCACTTTTCAGATTTACTATCCAACTTGGTTATTTTCTTCTTTTGAACATGTACATATGCATCACATCCAAATACCCTCAGATGTGAAAGAGAGGGTTTCTTACTAGTCGACACCTCTTGTGGAGTCTTATCCTCCAAAGCTGACGAAGGTGATCTGTTGACCAGGTAACATATTGTCTCCATCACCTCTCCCCAGAATTCTTGTCCTAACCCGGCACCACTGAGCATGCTTCTTTCCCTTTCCATCAATGTCTTGTTCATTATTTCTACAACTCCATTTTTCTCAAGTGTGTATGGAGTAGTATTATGTCGTGCTATACCACAATTCTTACATAATTCTTCAAATTCCTTGCTGCAAAACTCTCCACCATTATCTAACCTCAACACCTTTATCTTCTTCTCTGTCTAGTTTTCCACCAAAGCCTTAAATTCTTTAAACCTATCAAAGACTTCAGATTTCTTCTTAAGGAAATATATCCAAGTATTCCTTGAGAGGTGATTTATAAATGATACATAGTACATAGACTTACCTAGTGATGGAACCTTCACAAGTCCAAACACATCACTTTGCACAAGCTCTAATATCTATTTTTCCCTCTTACCACCAGAGGGGAAACTCACCCAATTCTGCTTCCCATATACACAATTTTCACAGAAATCAAAATCCAGAGAGCTATTACTCATACCTTCTACCATACCTTTACGATGAACTATTCGAAGGCCCTTCTCTCCAATATGTCCAAGCCTTTGATGCCACAACATGGTCTTCTCTCTAGATACCACTAGATTTTCTGCTCCCTTTCAAGAACCATAGAACTGTTGTACCCATCAAAAACAGTGCTACCTTGCATCTTGTACAGAGTTCCAATCCAAACTCCACGAATCAATACCAATGCTCCTGAACCATCGTGTAGGTATCCTTCTCGAACACTATTTTTACACCTGCATCATCCAACTTGCTTATAGAAATCAAATTTCTGGACAATGCAGGAATATGTAGAACACCCGGAAGTGTTCAAACCCTTCCACCTTGCAACTTCAACTTTACTTTTACATGACCAATGATTCTATCCTTCCTATCATCCCCTAAGAAGACATCACCACCATCGTATTTCTCATACTCACAGAACCACTCTCTATGGGGAGTGAAGTGAAAGGATGCACCTAAGTCAATCAACCATGCCTCATGATCTACATGTGTACTTGAAGAAGCCAAGTATACATCCCCACCTTCATCTGAGATGGTTTTTGCTTCTACAAAAGGAGTATCATTAGATCCCTTTCCTTTGTCAGGAGCTTTAGTTTACAGTCCCTTTTGTAGTGCCCTTCCTTTTTCGCTTTTCCAGCAAACCACCTTTACATTTTTTCTTGGAGATTTAGATCTCCCACTCGATGACTTAATTTTCTTTCTATTCTCGGACTGTCCTCATATAGACAGGGCATCACCATTCAGGCTCTCCATATTTTTCCATCTCATCTCCTCCATCAACAAGTATGAGACTATTTCATCAAACTGCAAGGGAGTTTCATTGCTACCTATTGTAATAACCAGACTATCCCACGAATCTAGTAGAGGACACAACAAATTGATGCACTTATCTTCATCTAAAATTTTAATATCAACAGATAATAACTGACTTACCATAGTATTAAATGCATTCAGATGCTTTTTTACCGAGTCTCCATCTTTCATCCTCAGGTTATACAACTTTTTCCATAGGAACAATTTATTCACCATAGACTTAGATTGGTACAAAGTCCCTGACTTGTCCCACAAAGCCTTCACTGTAGCTTCCCCTGATACATTCATCAATACTGAATCTGAGACACGCAATTGTATTGTGCTCTTTTCCTTCCGATCTAACTTCTTCCATTCTTCATTGGACACTCCTGTTGGTTTAGTACCCAGATCTACCATGATCCACTAATATTTATCCACCAACAGATCCTCCATTTTGAGTTTCCACAACTCAAAACTATGACCATTAAATTTCTCAATCTCTATCTTTCAACTACTCACCATCTTCTTTCACCACCAGAATCAATCCCACAGATCTCCCACTGAATAAGGTCTACCACAGGCCCGAGCGAAACCCCTCATCAACAAATGCATCCCCTTGAAGCCAAAACAGCTCTGATACCAAATGTAGGTTTTAACCCCGTACAGAAATTAACCGCATACGAATTCTAAAACATAGAAAATAAACAATGAGAGAGCATAACACATCAAACACATATACACAGAGATTTTCCCCTAGATCCTGTTAGATACCTATACCAATAGGTTTTATATTTCATGATTGGAAAAGAAAGTTCCAAATATGCTCTGCTTTGGTGATGCAAAGATCCCATATTTTCAAGAGAAGGTAATATGTGTACATAGCTTGATGTCAACTGAATTTGGATGGGTGACCCAACAGCCTAATCTGGATCATGCCATGTTTCAATTTTCCGTTGTAGAATAGAGAAAGAAGTCTGTCCAAACTGTTCAATCTTGGCAGACCAGTAGTTAGGTAGAGAATTAAGGTTCCCAACTGCTTAATCTGGGACCTTGGAAGCAATAACGGTAGTTCTAGATAGAAAATCAAAAGAAAAAGCAAAAAGAAAAGAAAAGGCACATGAGGGTCTGCAAGTCTAAGTGCACCCTCCATGAAGAAACAAAAAATGCTAGGCAAGTTAATGGGTAGGTAGAGGGGGTTGCAGAAATGTCATTCCTTTCAATTGAATTTTGCTGGTTTAGCATAAAGGAAACATCAGTGGATAGAGGAGTTCCTCTTCTCCATCATCTTGCAGCAATACAAAGGAGCATGTCTAACTTCCTGTTTCCCCCCCTCACATTCATTGTTAACATCCCATTACCAGCTATGTTCATGAAAGAAGACAAAATCTTATGGAGGTTCTTGTTTCTTTAAAAGCCACATTTCTTGTGTAAAATTCTTTTCATTTTGATCTACTTCCTAAACTAAGTTGATTCCATATAAAACTTAGTGTTTCCACTCCTCATCCACTTCTTCCACTCATATTAACCCCTAACTTCTTACTATGTAACTCCCTATACCCCCTATTCCCCTATTACTAAGTAAATTATGCAAAAAACCCAAAAATATCTAAGTATCCCTTTCCCCGAGCATTATAGCTCTAAGTTTGGCTTTAAAATGGTTTGAGCGCTAAACATTAGAGCACGACCCAAAGAGCCCTCATATATTAATCCTGGGATTAATCCAAAATCTGCTTGGATTAATAACCTTAATTCGGTTTTGTGACTAAACCTGTGCATAACCCATTTTTCCCGTAATACAGTTTAAAAACCCACTTTTCCAATGTTTTGCTGGGCGCGAATTTCACCGAATAATATTATTTTATATGCCCGCCCGCTTCCATATCGCCCTGGCATTTGATTGACCCGTCGACCGTCGGATCTGGGTTTTCCCATCCGACGGCCCATATCCATATCGGGTCGGCCCCGACGACTGTAAGTTACCTCCCGAGAAACTGTCAGAGGGTGACGTCAAGCCTTTGCCACGCGTCACCCCCATATTCTCTTGGGTCGCCCTCTGACAATACTGCTTCCGTATCTAGAGCGGTCCGAGAACTTACCACTTACCACTTCCGGTTTCCGCTGACCAGTCACGCTCACGTCACATCCTCGTCATTGCCCTGTCAGCACCCCCGCCCGCCAGCGCTCCGACATGTCCGCCACCTATGCAATCCCTGTGGACCACTCACAGGTCACCACGTCACCCGATGACGTCATGCTGACGTCACCCGACCCTGACCCCACCTGATGACGTCATGCTGACGTCATGTGAAAAAGGCGCCAATGACCCAAAAGTCCATATTTTCGCCGAAAATTGCGTTTTTTCTCACTTTTTGCAAAAACAACTATTGCTCCCCCTGCATGCGAATCACGACCAATCCATCGCCAACCTGCAGAAATCGCTACAAAGACCGGGGGCGCATCCAATCCACCTGCATTTGTAACCATTGCTGACCATTTACAAGGTATTTATTCAAATCATTCCCTCCGCGCCTTGTTTTGTCCATAATTGTCCAAAGCTAGTTTAAAAAGAGTGAGAAAGCACTGTATTTACCAGTCAGTCCCCAGTGCCAGTGTCTATTTTCAATTGTTGGGTCGAAATTCCTCTGCAGAACCTACATTTAGCCAAATTTAGCTAAATTCACAGTTAGTTCACGCATTCGTGAACTTAAAGACCCGAGCTCCACTAATTCACCGTGGAGAGAGTTTACTAGGCCTGGAATTTGTTCTATCAGTCCTCTGTGCAGTATTTCAATTGCTGTCACTACCAGTTACCCTCTGTTCCTTTGCAATTCGCCTCTCTGTTCCAGAGATACCCCTCTGTGTTGCTCTGTTCAGTAACACCAGTTCACGTACAAATCAGAGTCCCAATTAGCCATGGAAACACCAATAGCATTAAATATCCCACCTCTGAATGCCCCACAAAGAGAGTTAGAATGGAAGGCCCTAGGTGATAAACATTATCAGATGATAGAGTCATTTCCAATGAATGCCAAATTTAACATCCATATGCTGAATGAGTTGAAGGCCCAACACCTCGGTGGAGCTGATATTTTGGGGATTTGGGACTCCAATTTGCCCATTTTTAACCTTCCTCAAGTCAATTCCCTTCCAGACTTGATCCATAGATGCTGTGAATGCTATGATCCATGTCAGAGAGTTGTTCTCAGTCCCACAGGCTCAGTCTTGTTACATATTACCCCTGAGTCCATAAATGAGATGCTGCACTTTCACACTACAAGACCATTGACTCCTCTCTCCATGTTGGACTTATTAAAGAAGGGGGGTAACCTGTCCAGTGCTCAAATCATCAAAATTAATCAGTTATTTATTAAGCCAAGCTCTGAAGCTGTGAGAACGCCTCCTATTGGAAATCCATATCTCAATGACTTGGGCAAAATGCTTGTAGATTTGATTAGCTATGTCCTGGGCTACAAGGGAGTTGAGGATGTTGATAACACCATTATGGCCATGTTGTCCATATTTTCTCTTGGGAAGCCTCTTGTTGTGCACTATGACTATGCTGAATACATTGCAAACAAGATTCATGAGCAACTGATGAATCTAGAAAGGGAAAAGGTGTTTAGATACACCTCATACATATATCATCTGTTCTTATTTTATCAACCTGACAGTTTCCCTATTCCTCTCAAGAAACTTGATGCCTAGGGAAATCCAAGGTCGGTTGTGTTTTGGACTTCAGTTTTTCATCATACCTCTTGTTCACCATATACATACTGTGAATTCATAGACCTTTTCATTCATCCAGCTATGACTTTGTTATTTGGTGTTCCTCCTCCGAGATTGACCGATGAAATGCAAAGAATTCTCCATCTCTCTAAGGCCTACAGCATTGGTGATTGGTACTTTTACCAACACCATACAATAATCAGAGTATATGGCTGTGAGTTGGACCCTTATAGGCTGCCAAGATATGTCCCTATGAGACTATTTGCCTTGGAGTATTTCAGGCAGTTTGGAAATGCAGACCACATCCATTTCCATAGTAAAAACAAGAAAGTGCAACTAAAAGTCAGGAACCAGCTAGGCCCTTTTCTTTACAACATAAGGGAGGAGGGATGGAAGGAAGCAGATGGCATGCTAGAGACCCTCCGATTGGAAACCATTTTTCGCTGGGTACCTTATGACCCTAATCATTTCATTTCTCTCAAGAGGGTAAAACATAAATTGGGTGGCTATGCTCACATTAGATTGCCTCATATTGAGAAATATGCCAATCTACTAAGTTGGAAAGAGGGCACCCTAGAAGAGGCAATTACTAGAGAGAAGATGATTCAAAGAGAGGCAAAGAATATAGAAAAAGAGGCTGACTTGGAAACTTGTGGACAGGTTTCCTCTTCATATCGAAGGCAACTTGGAGCAGTTGCCTCATCTTCTATAGCACATCAGCAAGCAACCAAAGCTACTTATCAGGCTTCCAGCAAAGGCAAAGAGAAATAGATGGAGCCAGAACAACCACCTCATGAAGAAGTACAACAACAAGAAGAACAACAAAAACAGGAGCAGCCAGTACAGCAAGAACAAACAGCTGAAGCCCCAATATCCACTGGGCAGCAAACACAAGAAACTGTGCCTCCTAGGCAGGAAACGACAGTGGAGGCCTCGATCCTCTAAACCCCACAAAATGAAGACAGAAATCGGAAGAGGGATAGAGAGCAGGAGACTCCCCTCACCACATCCACAACTCAAGGGGAGAAAAGACAGAGGCTAAATCCCCTTTCAGAAGAAGAAATGCCTATGGGGCAATCTTTGGGCATGGGCCCACCAAGCATGGAAGCATCTGCAAGTTCCTTTCAGAAGGAACAGGAAAGGACAGTTGGAGGAGAAGTCAGCTCCTGAAGCCACCAAAGGGGAGCTGAAACAGGCATCAAACAACAATTTATTGATATCAAAAAGAAGAATGAGCCACTCAAGATACAGCTCTACAATCACTTGTTGAAAATGGCTACTACAAACCAACAGAGGTTGATGTCTGCATATGATGTACATTAGGGAAAAATGATAATGAGTCATTTCATGCCAACCATGCTACAGCCATAGTCAGCTGCAGACTACATAAGGACCAACCTTGAGGTCCTTGCAAAAGACATCCACCCTATGGATCAGATTGAATTGCACAAGCAAACGGGTGAGATGGTATATGCCACCCTTGCAGACAAAACATTGGTAAATTATAGGTTGGAAAATAGCCTAAACAACACAGCTGCCCAACTTGAGCTGGAGAAAGCATCCTCCCAGGCAAAAGACAACCGAATCAAAGCATTGGAGGATATCATCATAGAGCTTGGGCATGATCCCAAGGACACCAAGGCTATACAAGCGCTGTTGAAATTATGAGATGCAGACATGGCAGCATTAAGAAAAATGATCAAGATCCCAGCCACTCTTCATCCTCAGACAGAAGAGGTTGCCCAGCTAAGGCATGACCAAGATGCAGCAGCTATGCTGGTATCATTATACAAACAGCTGATCTAGACAGAGGAGAAATTGGGAAAGTCAGAGGCTGCGCTGCAGGCAGCCCTACAACAGAAGGAAGGAGGCCAAACATCACAGCCCCCTCCACAAATAATCAACCTTGAGGAATCTCCTCAAACTACTGCTCCTCCTACAGAGCAGACAGCTCAAACAGCGCCATCTACATCAGCACCAGCACCAACAACAGAGCAGGCTCCAAGCCTTGATATGCAGAAGCTGAAGAATGAAATTCAGGCCTTAGAAGCCCAAATGGCAGAGTTAAATGAAGCCAGGGAGAATTTAGCTAAGCTGAATGAAAAATATGACAAGTCAAAGCAAAGCATAGCTGAAAAGGGAAGAGAAGTGAAGGCTCTCAAAGAGAAGATAAAGGAGCTGGAGAAAGAGCTCACCCTTGACAAAGTGGTGGCTGAGCTCAAAACAGTTTTATGGGCCAACATTGGCCAATCAATCGCAGATCAGTGGCAGTATATAGAGACCATTCATGAGAAAATGGAGCTCATAGGCAAAGCACACAGGGAAGTCCAGAGAGCAAGGGCATCTCTAGGCAATATGCCTGAGATAGCCAATAGAATGATTAACGTGCTCAATAACCGTACAGGTCCTCAGCTGGCAGCAATAGGAATCCCTAACAGAACTGAAACTATCCTGCTGATAAAGAGGGTCCTTACATTGAGAAGCCTAGTACAAACACTGGAAAGAAGAAACCAGGACATGCAGACAGAAGTAAACAAATTTATGGACAAATTTGCAGCATTACAAAGCAGAGGTCTTCCTGGCTTACTGAATAGCGTAGGGAGACTACTTTCACATGAGAACTATGCTAAAAGGGTCAATACATTTACTACCATTCAGATCACTCTAAGACCAAGTACCTCAGAAGAAACAGGGCCAACATCTGGGCAAAGTCTCTATAACAGAGTAGAGAACTTATTTTTCATTATGAATGAGATCAAACATTTGTTTGAAGTGCCTCCAAACTTCTACAAATATACAGAGGCAGATGAGACCTTAGATGCAATTTTGAGACATCAATTGCCCACACAGGAATGGTGGACCAAAATGATACAGTTGATACTGTGAACAAGAGCCTCTCATCAAGTTTTTTCATCAAAAAACATAAGTTATCATGTACAGGAAAATTTGATGCATTCAGTATGTATGGAGAAGAATGGACTGAGCCAACTCAGCAAACCTATTCGGCCACTAAAGCAATACTGACAGCTGCAAATGACAGGGCCGAGAAAGCTACAACATGACAAAGCCATAAAGACACATCATTCAGCATTTATGCAGAACGCTCAACCGACTCAGTGGCCTCCAAAGGTAAAAAAGACTTTTGACAGCATTGAAGAGTATTCATTTTGTATTTAGAGCAGTAATAACTTCTTTATCTGCTATTTTGTAAATTTAGTGAGCGTATTCAATTTATCAAGTGACTCAGTAGTTCAGATATTTTGTAAAAACCGACTGTATATATTCCCCCTCGCATAAGCTTGCAAGGGTTGTTGTTACTTGTTCAGAAAGAGAACTTGGCTGTATCTTTGGAGAAATAATACAAAGGAGTTTTGGGACTTCAGAGATTGTCTTTTCTGATGTATGTTGTGTTGGAACCATTGAATGCTGCAGAATTCTAGTGCTATAGCTTGATACAATAAGTTTCTCTATCTCTGCCTGTGTTTAATCTTTGTTTATTTCATTTCTCATGTATGTGGTCTAATCTCAACGAGAAAGAAGAAGAATAACTCAGGATTTGTCCATAGAGACACCCTGAATTCAATCTTTCCTTGTTATAAACGTTTTCTTCAGGTTTATCTGCTGAATTGGAATTCTTAAATGCTCCAACTTACTGTAAATCTTTAACAGTTTTTGTGCAGTAATTCTTAGATGCTACTGAATAGAAACGACCTTTTTCAACTTACAGTCACACTGTGTATAAGTTTCCATCTCACTCTGTTTCATTTTTAAACCAAAAATTGTATCATGAATAGCTGTCTACCTCTGCAGTAAATCTTTCTCCATCACAGACATCAGGACCTACTCAATTTCTGACTCCATATGCCCAATGGACTAAAAAATCCCTCAAACATTTCATGCCCTTCTCAAAACAACAGTTCACAACCAAAACCTTAAAAACAAAAGCTGAATTCATAACTAGCCTAAAATTTTCACAAATAGAGCTAAAACTTAAAGACAGAACCCTCTCTGATTATAGGTAGGCTAGGACCTATAATCCAAAGCTTGGTTAGTGGTTACCCCGGCCGTGTTCCCTTGGGAGTCAAAGGGAACAACCTAGGAGTTAACAGATCCTAAAACTGGGACTACTAGCTTGATTTTTCATTATGTTCCTTGAAATGTTACAATACATAACTATACATGCTGAAGCATCCAATACCATGGATAGAAAACCATCGCATCCAAAACCATGGACCAAAAACCATCGTGTCCAAACCATATGTGAAAAACATGCATAAGACCATAGGTAGGTGCGCTCAACCTAATATAGGACCCTGTAGAGGGGGGCTAACTGCAGCCCCCCCTCAAACCCCCTGTGACCCCCCCATTGCGCAGTCGATGCAACAATGTGGGGGCTTCGCCTTCCCTGTAACCCCCTTGTAAACTATGTATGCGAGTCATGGAAAGAATATAACACAACCTAACAATATATAACAATACAAGTGGTTAAAATGTTATTTCTCTGGAGCATGCTAATTGTAGATCTTACAAATAAAATGTCAAAATATGATGCTTGAAGTCTGAATTGATTGCTCCAACTTGATTCTCAGCTGAGCTCCAAGCTTCAATCTTGATCCAACTTCCAACTTCAGTCTTCCAAGCACTTGTGTACAATTTGTAGAATGACAGTTCTAGTTTGTAGCTGTATCTTTTCTATTTCCCAATTGAGGAATTGGTCTTATTAGAGTAGGAATGGGGCTGTATGGTTTTATCCCTCAGATGTTTAATATTTTGGGCCATTTTTACTTTATAAACTCTCTTTGACTGGGGATACATGTGTCAAAACAATGTTGAAATTTTTGGGATCCGTTTCGTAGCTGTGGGATCCATTCCATAAATTCCATACCCATTTCCTTCTCTACAAAGTATGCTTCCATGTTGGAGTGGACCATGGAATAATCAATACGTTCGGTAACCACAACTAAGATTCAAGCGGTCTGGGAAGCACACTCCCTAAGTTTTTCTCCATGGTTAGATAATGTGACTCCCCAGTGTTAGGAAGAAATCCACTATTGGGAGTACCTTTGTTGTACGACTGCTTCTGTAGAAAGACAGATCTAGGATGGGGTTGAGAATAAAGATACCTATGAGAATTTCCTTGTAACAGTGTGCTTGAAAGGATGTATGCTAGTTTCCTTCAAGAAAATTAGATGAGTAATTATGTAGACTATTTTCATATCAAGATTCTTATTTTTAAGATGTGATGACATATTTAGTAAAATGGCCCATAACAAAAGGCAAACAAAAGACTTAGCAAGGAGTGTACATATGTTTCATTCATGGAATTGTGTGGAATTTTTTTGAGAATATGAAATTCAGAAATTTCACCTCTTAACTATAATTTTTTTTATCTTAACCCTATGAATTTAGCCTTTGGATTGTTGTGAGATATAAAACAAAACAACAACAGAGGTGGAAAATATTTCAATCCTTAACAACACAAAATTCTTGGTGATCCAAGAAGAAAAGATACAAAACATTTCAATAAGTTTCACCCTTCTTCAATAATCTTATCATACATAACCAGATCTCAAAGTCTTATTTATAACGGAAAAATGGCACTTGTATTTGTCAATTATAATGTTAAATCATTTAACATATTACTCTTCACTTATGTTGACTTAGCAAGACATGTATATTAATGATTTGAGGCTTTTGCGATCTGTGTTCTGTGTAGTGTTATCTTCCGGAGTCATCGCATTCATGTTTGCTGGAATTGACATTTTGAACCAACCTCTGTGGTTCATCTTCAGGAATAGATCCAAGAGTGAATAAGTCAGAACTCAACCCTATTGAGTTATGACTTATTCACTCTTGGATCTATTCCTGAAGATGAACCACATAGGTTGGTTCGAAACGTCAATTCCAACAAACATGAATGCGATGACTTCGGACGATAACACTACAGAAGACATGTGTAGCTGTAAATTACAAATTGCACTTCAGACTTGTTGATTTTTGGTTACTTAATTAAATATTTTAGAAAGTATCTTGAGTGAGGCACATGTCTACTATGAAATGTGCTGTGAAATAAATTTGTGCATTGTATTTTTTATGCAAGAGATTAACTTCTAGTATTGGTATATATGAATGCTAATTTTCTCATTTTGCATTTCCTTGTAGAGTGGTACTTTGGAGCAGGTTAAAAAACTTGCTGGTACTCTCAATGAAGCAGAAGTACCATCTGAAGATGTTATGGGTAAGTATGCAGTAGATAAGGATCCCGACAATCTAGACTATAAACACATGCTCAGAATTAGGTTGAAAAAACTGGTCGGTACTTCCATTTGAAAATATTTTTTGTAAGATAAAATTAGCCATAATGGTAGAATGCTATAATTTGTGTCTATGTGACAATGATGAAGCAATGCCAATATAAAAAAAATTAGCTATCCATTGAATCATGCAAAATTTATTTAAGGATATGATTTTTACTTGAAGACGTGTTTTTTGTTATTTATAGAGCAATTTTGAAATGTATCTTATGAGTGTGTGGTTAGATGGGGTACATAAAAGAAATTTCCTATGACCATTTTGAAAAAAATGTATACTTACACAAGGGAAGATGATGTTGTTGAAAATAGCAACACGAAATACTAAAAATAGAAGTGCTAAAAATAGAAATGTTATAAATAGCATTTCAGGTACTAGTGTTGGACATAGCAACAAGAAATGAAAAATGGAAATGCTAAAAATAGCATTGCTATAAATAGTATTTTAGGATAGATTCCAATTTTAGTTAGTCCCTGAACTAAAATTGAGAAGTAAAATTAGAATTTGATCTTAACAACTGTTTGTAAAAAAAATAATTAGTTCATATTGAGTTAATTAGTTGTAGGAAATCAAACATGAAGTCTATGTGGAGACATGCAAAAGCTTCTCCATTGATTGAGGAAGTTATCCCTTCATTAAAGGAGATCAAGATGAGTTGTACTTTGAGTTGTAATTAGTTAGCTCAATTGACTGAGTTAAGTCCAGTTAGAATAGTTCAAATAGTTTTTTGAACTAATTTTGAGTTCAGTTAGTTAATGCATGCATTCATGTAACTACTGCACTTCAGATAACTGAATATTCTCTCATAAATAACTCATGCATGTCAGTTCAGTCAGAGACCCAGTTGAGATCAGAGGATGGGACAATGTACTATCAGTTGGAGGATTTTTCCTATATAGGAAACTCATCCATGCAGAAGGAATTATCTCCTTCAGGATTGTGCAGTTACTTCTGAGTTTGGTGAGTTGTGTGAGAGGTAAATTCACACAGGTGGCAGCATCGGACCCTAGGAGAAACTGCGCAAGGAAATAGGAGACTTGGAGGGCAGAGGAGAAGGCTTGTGAGAAGCCTTTGACTGTCTATGAGAAGTAGAGGGATTGTACTGAGAGATGGATAGTTTGTGAGCTAAAGCTTTATGTAATCCAGACATATTTCCACTTGTATGATAATACAGAGATCAGGGTTTTTTTAGTTGAGGCTTTCTGCTGAGTATTCTTCTGTGTTTTTGTGTACGATTTCTTCTTCTCTGTTATATGTGTTTCAATTGATCTTGCTCAAATTGATTAAGCTTCCACAAAGTTTGATAGTAGAAGTAGTTCAAGTATTTTTCTTTAGTATATTACATTATCAGGTGATCTACAGTGAAATTTCTACAAGTGTTGAATAGTCATTTTAACTGCAATTTTGGATAATTTATTTTGTTGAATAATAAGTGTTCTCTATTAGGGGAGAAAACTATGGAAACATAAACAATTCTTTGATATTGCTACATTTTCATAATAGACATAAATTTTATACTGCATTTCTTAAATTAGTAGTAGTCATCAACTTCTCCTGGTTCTTTTGGGTCCTATTGTAAACTCAAGTACATAGGTTGCCATTGTCCTTTAGTGTAAAACCAATCAAGTTTGTAGCTATTTTTAACATAAGTCCTCTGTCTGCAGCTTCCTTGTTTCTGATGATGTTCAAGGTGACTGTATCTAACACACTATTATGAATGTTTAGACTAACCAAAGTATGAGTTATATTAGTGAAAATAAAATTGAACATCATGCTATACTTAATTTTTACATGTCATCTGATATTTTGAGTAAGTTGATCTGATGTGGCCCTTTTCATTGATATCTTATATATGTCTGGATATCTTTTCTTTCCATAATTTCACGTATTTTCACATGGAATTTCTCACCATATTTATAGTACAAGCAAACCAAATGCAGTTCACCATCACTTCACTACATACTGCTAACAATTAGTATTTATGATATATTTGTGTACATGCTTATAGGATAGATATAGAGACCATTTATCCTGATAATGTGGATGTTCATTGTCATTATTGTAGAGTATTCAAAGTTGAGATGAGTCTTGCACAAATCTCTGAACTATAGAACAAATGAAGAAGCCATCTTGAGGGGTTGATATTCTCTAGTACAACTTTGTTGTGAGATTCATTGATGTTGATCAAATTCATGAACCTGGCAATCAAACGTATCAAATGATGCATTCAAGCCAATACTTATGTACCAGTTTCCACTAAAATCTTCTTCCAATGAGCCATGCTTTAATTTCCAGCAAAAGGATCAACCTTTGAAATCTTAAATGGTTATTTTGAGCATCATATCAAACATATCTAAGTGGTTAATACTAGACTGTTGTCAAGCAATTAGTGTTGTTAGCTCTATTAATGAAAATAAATAGTGCACTTGGGATTTGAATGTGTAATAAAAACTTCCAAATTATACATATATCAGTTATAGTACACTATGGATTGAAAGTGCATATGCATCACTCTACTTTGTTATGGCAACACATGGAACCATTTGGAATTTTTCCCATCCATACATCTTTTTCATAATTTTAGTGGTCAAGATGCATGATGCTTTTTCTATCCTCGTTAGCAAAAGAAAACTTCCAGTTTAGAATCCAAAAGGTGAACAATGGAATAACTTTGAAGCATTTCCAAATCCCTAAGAAGGCCAAGAACACAAGACACCATGAATTTCAAAAGTTTGTAGTATCCAATGTACTTTTTCTTGGAAGAAAATTGAGTGTTGATCCTCAATGTCCTGCTAGTAGTCTCTTGCAGATAGGCAGTCCAGAAAGATGTGTTTCACTTGTATCTTGTTTACCACAAATTTAGCAAAGTCATCTATCAACATGCTCTTGTTTAGATAGGTACTGGATGGCCTTGGATGGTTGATGACCAACCATGCAAAGACCCATAGCCAAACACTATGGAGCATGTGAATCCCCTTATCCTCGAGATTGAAGAATTGCAAGCAATAAGAATAAACTCAAACCCAAAATAATTGACAAAAACACAACATAAAAGTGAAAAGGGCCACATAAATGATATGAAATAAGGAACCTCTAAATAATCCCCCTAATGGTTACCACAAATGCCCAATTATACTTTAGAACTATGGTAGAACTTACCAATGAGGAAGATAGGATTCTTATAGTCGTACTTTGCAGCAAACTAGGTGATCAATTTTGATGCCCTATTTTGAGCATATTTTGGCAGAATAAATGCCCCTAACTTGCAATCTCTTAGTGGATATTACTGGTTTTGATTTTCCTCACTTATCTAGCCACATTGTGGTAAGAGGAGGCTAGTTCATATTCTCTCTTCGAGACATACAGAAAGAGAAAATTTGTCAAAACATGTCAGAGCATTCATCTCTATCAAACTTCCTTTTCAAAATCATGGGTCAAGCTTGTTGACTAGCTTAGGAAAACATAATTAAGCTCATTGCATCTTGGTTGAACTTGAAAATATGTGACTAGATTTGGCCCAAACTCAAACAAATCAAACATATTTAGAAAAAAAAATGGGAACTCTTATTAGTCCCACCATAAGGCAACGTTGGCTATAGTAATAAGCGAGTTGTTTATTATTAGTACTTGTATCGGAATTAAAACAGAAAACCGCATCAAACCTAATGTTTAAGGAAAATATTAAAATAAACGTTGTTTCCACCTATCAAATGTTGACATTTCTTTTTGTTAGCCAATGAAAAATTTTAACATCTTAATTGACCCGTTCTCGAGGTGGAGAGAAACAAAACTTAGAAGTAAAAGGAATATGGTCAGGAATTTTTTTTCTTAATCAGGTAATGCTAGCATTACTCTCACATTACTTAGGTTAACATCAAGTTTTTGCTCGTAAGGGTGTAAACACATTGCTAATGAATCTAGCCATGATCTCTTGAGTGATTTGATATACGTCGCTGCCTAATTGTCTGAATTGGGCACATGTTCTTCTCTTCAATTTCCATCTAGCTTGGCTTCTTGTATTTTATTAATGCTTCTCTCATACAGAAACTAAAGTTAGCTAAGAGCGAGTCAAATAAAGTTTCTATATACAAAATTCCTTTGCATTGTGCAAGAAATTCTTGGAGAACACGCTTAGTTGTAGGCGTACCAGGTATGCTAGTTAGTCCCTTATTTTTTATCTCCTTCTTTTTACATGCACAACCAGTAAATACAGTTTTGCCTATGTTCAGGTCATAGTCAGGATTATAGACCTATGAAATTCATTGACTCATCCAAGATTAGGTAACTATTTTTCCCTCCACCTATTTTTCATAACTTCCATAACCATTAGTTAGTGGACCTTCAACTTCGATGCTATTTTACATGTTTAGTAAAATATTTCCCAAGATTTTACAAAGTTTTATAATTTATTTAAAGTTGTAGAATTTAAAATTTATAATGTTTCAAGGTTTAAATTTTTAAAGTCTAAGTCCTTAAATGGGACTAGCTCAATGGAAGAGCACCTGCTTTACAAGCAGGAGGTTTGTGGTTCGATTCCATCATGCCAGCATATTCAATTGGAATGGCGACAATCAATTTTTGGTGATCAAGGCTCTTTTGACCATCACCAATGAGATTATGGTGACATTTTTTTACCCTCACAAAAATATGAAATGGTGATGGTCAATGAACACTACCATATATATGCATCAATAGTGATGGCCATGAAAGGTCCACCACCATAAATCATTGTTGTTCATATGAAATGGTGATGGTAATTATGTGTCATTATAATAATTATTCATGATGAACCTTGAATTTCACCACAACACCTACACTTTTGGCGATGCGAGGTTGGTAACATTAAGTTTTTTGTGACAAAGGCTCTTTTGAAAGTCACTAATGAGCTTATGGTGACATTCTTCAACCCTCACCAAAATATTAAATGGTGATGGTCAATGAACATTGTCATATATATATGTCATTAGTGACAACCATGAAATGTCTATCACAATAAATCATTGTTAATATGAAATGGTGATGGTCACTATCCTTCATTATAATCATTATTCGTGACAGACATTGAATTTCACCACAACACCTATACTTTTGGCGACACCACCATTGGTGATGTTCAATTTTTTTGTGACAAAGGCTAAGGTATGTCACCATTTTTCACATGAAATGGTGATAGTCACTATCTGTCATTATAAAGCATTATTGTTAACAGACCTTGAATGTAACCATAACACCTATACTTTTTGCGATGCCACTTTTGGTGACAATCAGTTTTTGGTGATGGAGGCTCTTTTGACCATCACTAATGAGCTTATGGTGACATTTTTTAACCCTCACCAATGTCCTTTTTCTTGTAGTGAACTCAACCCAAGCTAAGGAAACATGAGGACCAACCAAATAAAAACAATGAAATGAACCCACGATCTCCACGGCTATCCAGGAAATGGAAAGGCTACGAAATCCACTGTCAATCCAGGTAATCCTCCATGCCAGCAACAGATCATGACCAATAATCCACATGCATATGTCATGCATGCCAAAACTAGTGAGGAAAACATACATGCAACTCGGTACTCGCAAGCAAATCCTGTTGTAGCTATTGATTTTGATGTCCTCTTGTGTTTTTCTTCTCTTCCTTTGCCTTCTTGCTCCAAGAATCAATGTATGCGACACCATTCAATATTTCTCCAAGAAAACTCTAAGTATCCAAGAGTATGAGAGAAAGAGAAAATAATGAGAGAGCTCCAACATTGAACTAACAAAAGGTTATGCATTGATCCTTGAAAGCCTTTTTATGAATGAGGCTTCTGTTATGTTCATTTTCCATTATTTTCCTTCATTTTCATCCTCACATGCAACTTGTGACCTTTCACCTCCCTTTTCTCCTAATTTCCATTATTTTCATAAAAAAATGTGCCAAAAATGCCATTTTTCCTTTTCAAAGCTTTAGCCATTTCCTTTCCCAATTTCCTTAGCCATTAAACAATCAAAATTGATCCCCATCGCTAGGATTTTTTCCCAACCTTCATCTTGGAATAAGTGTCCCATCAACTGTGGTTATTATTTTTTCCTTTATTAACTTTTATTACATGAAAAATTCACCAGGGTTGTTACATAACCCTCCCCCTTGGGGGAACACATCCCTCATTGTTCAACAACACCTATAACCACAAGACTATTGTAAGAAAAATATACTATCAATGGAGCTTTAAAACTTAGCTCAATCCAGTGTTTAGAATGATCTATCTACTGAGAAGAAAACCAACATGAAAACATAGAAATCATAACATCATAATGACATGACATCCATACTGATTTTTGGAGCTTTATAACATATCTCATGGCAATATTGAAATCCATATACATATGTACATATAGCAACATCACCAAAACATATACCAAGACATATATCAAAACACCATGCCAAAATTTGTTTTCCTCAACCAGCAAACAAGGAAAGATACATAGCCCACATCTGATTCACCATGTTCCATCTAGCTTCATTGGGCCCAAAGTGCTTCCATTTTACTTTAGCTTGCTCGATTTCTCTATTCCGAAGCAAGAGCACCTTTTTCTACACTATACATTGAGGCTCTAGCTAGAATTCTCCATCTAGTTCCACCTACAATATAGACCAGTCAATCACATGATCAACATCTTTAACATACTTATTAAGCAATGACACATGGAAAACATCATGGAATTCCATTGTACAAGGCAGTGCAAGTCGATAGGCTACCAACCCAATCCTCTCAAAAATGTTGAGGGGCACACAAAAATGTGGTGCCATCTTGGCACATGTTCCAATCCGTAAGGAGTTCTTCTTCGGTTTGATGTGCAAGTACACATGTTCCCAAACCTGGAACTCCTTGAAAAACTTGTTTCGATATGCATAGCTCTTCTGCCTATCTGTGCTGCCTTTAGATTCTTCTTCACCACCTGCATTTCATGTTCCATGTCTTCCAACATGTCTAGTACAATCAACACTCTATTAACTAGATCACTCCAACGGATATGAGTACTACAACATTACTCATACAATGCATCAAATAGAATCATCCTCAAAGACTCCTGATAAGCATTATTGTATGCAAACTCAACTAAGGGAAGATACTCCTCCCACTTTCATTGTTGATGCATCACATACATCCTCAACATGTCCTCCAATATCTTATTGACCCTCTTTGACTATCCATCTGTCTACGAATGATAAGTTGTAATGAAGACCAACTATGTGCCCAAACCTGTGAACAACTCTTTCTGAAACTTAGAAGTGAAATATGCATCCATGTATGACAAAATTTTCTTTGGAACACCATGAAACCTAACCACATCTCTAATGAATACATGTGCTATATCGCTAGTTGAGAATGTAGACTTCACTAGAATCAAATGTGCAACCTTTGTCAACCTGTACACAAAAACCATGATGGAATCATATTGTCTCACTGTCCTGAGCAACCCTATGATGAAGTCCATGGAAATGACTTCTCACTTCTACTCTGGAATCACAACTGGCTGTAGAAGTCCACCTATAGGTTTACACTGTGCTTCCACACGTTAGCCACAAACTCGACTACATCCCTCTTTAGGTTCGACCAATAATAAAATTTATTTACTGTTATCAGTGTCTTCTAATAACCTGGGTGACCTGAATATGGTTTCTCATGAAACTCCCTCAACATCACCTTCTTGTGCTCCCTATTGTTTGGCAAATATATCCTGTCTCGAAATCCAACCAATCCATATGTTGTAAGGAAATAGTCCACATCATGTGCACCTGCACCTGTACCATGACCTGTACCTGTACCTACACTATCACATGTACTTATACCTATAATTTGCTACAATTTGTGCATAATGTTCATGTACCTAACATCCTACTAACCTGCTTGCAAGATCCTATCCTGTAGATCCCTCTAATAAGAGCTCATAGTTGCTAAGTGATTTAGCTGTATCCGTCTGCTAAGAGCATCTGCCACTCTGTTCTCTTTTCCTTTGATATACCAGATCTTAAAATTGTACTCATTGATCGTAGACAACCACCGAGCTTTCCTATCATTTAGATTTGGTTGGTCAAATAGATACCACAAACGATTGTGATCACTCATCAATGTAAACCTCCTACCCAGAAGATAGAGTCTCCACATATTCAACACATATATAATCGTTGCCAACTAAAGATTGTGTGAGGGGTAGTTCTACTCATGCTCATTCAGATTTCATGACTCATAGCATACCACATGTCCATCCTACATAAGGACTCCACTAGGTCCCTTATTGCAAGCATCTATGCATACACAAATTATCTGTTTGGACCTTCAATATTTAACACAGGTGCATGTGTCAACGACTGCTTAAGCCGCTCAAAACTGGCCTCACACTCCTCTATCCATTCAAACTTCTTACCTTTCCTTTGCAATGATGTGATAGGATAAGAATATGTGAGAAGTTCATGATGAACCTCCTATAATAACCTGCCAACCCCATGAAATATATCACCCCATCTACATTCCTAGGAGCTACCCATTCCATGATGGACCTTATCTTTCCTAGATCTACTACAATTCCCTCCTTGTAGACAACATGCCCTTACTAGTGTACCTCAGTCTGAAAGAAACTACACTTCCTAAGATTAGCATACAACTGATTCTCTCTTAACAACCTCAACACTGCTGCTAAATGCTGGACATGTTATTCCTAATTTTTAGAATATACCAATATGTCATCAATTAACAAAGTGACAAACTTATCCAAATATGGCTGCAGCACACTATTCATTAAGCACATAAATGTAGCTAGAGCATTAGTTAAGCCAAATGGAACTACAACAATCTCATAATGCCCATACTTGGTGAGGAAAGTTGTCTTATAAATGTCCTCTTTGATGCATACTTGGTGATATCCAGATCTCAGATCAATCCTTGAGAAAACTATTTCTCCCTTCAACTGATTGAAAAAATCATCAATCCTCGAAAATGGATACATGTTCTTGAGGGTCACTTTGTTCAACTACTTGTAGTCAATGCATAATATTAGAGTACCATCTTTCCCTTTCACAAACAATACAGGTGCACCCCATGGTGATACACTTGTCATAATGTATTCCTTGTCCAAAATTTCCTTCAACTATAGCTTCAATTATACCAACTTGGGTGTGCTCATCTAGTAAAGTGCTTTTGATGCTGGAGCTACCCTTGGCATCAACTCAATAGAAAATTCTGCCTCCCTGTGAGGTGGAAACATTGTAATGTCCTCAGGAAATGTATCCTTGAACTATTGTAGAACTGGGTACTTGCTCAACACATCTGCATCCCCAACTTCCTTACCCTTTTCACTACAAATGCGCACTACTAATAAGTTACACCCTTTCCTATGACTATGCTTTGCTTGCATATTTGTCACCATCCTAATAGATGTGGCTTTTTTCTTTCCCTATAAGACTCTTCGTTCCCCATTGTCATCCAAGCACTGAATAACTTTGTCATAACAATCCACCTTCATTCTATGAAGATACAACCAATCCATGCCAAAAAACATGATGTATGATCCCTATGGTAATACATTCAAATATGTTGCGGTAGGCATACCATTCAAATCAAATGCACAAGCTCTTACCCAATGGTGAACTCGCTTCTTGGTACATGTAACCAACTTAACTAACCAAGATTCTACATGCAATTCCTTACTCAAACCACACTTATTGATCTAGATGGATATTGGTGGCCACCTACCTATTCCACATAGACCCTCTTTTTAGTTTCATATGTTTCCTTGTTTATTGCAACATTTACTATTTTTAGCAGTTTTTTGGGTCCTGAACTTCCGAAGCAATTTTGACCCCTTAAACAACGTTTTTTCTTTAGGCTTGATCAAGTTGATAATCATTGGTAAGGGATTGTGGTGAAACCTATATTACTCGTAGAGACCTTTTCAAAAATTTATCATATGCCCCAAACAGACATAATATGGCCAAGTTACAACCTCGAGAAGTTGGCTATCCAACGAACCCCAACAGGACCCACAAACTCTTGGTGTTACATCTCCTAGGGTTAGGGTTTTCTCATGCTTTTCAATATAAATAGGCCATTCAGCCTCATTGTAACATAGTTTAGAGGCATGTAGTTGCCACATGTCTTCGCAGAGATAAGCTATCATCACCTGAGCTATTTATTTCCATTTTGTTTGTGAGAATAGTTCAGTATATAGATATTAATGAAATGAAGTGTTTTTCTACTCCATATTTGTATTTATGATTATACTTTTAATTTTTTTCATTATCATTTAAGTTCAGATTAGTGGTATCAGAGCAGTGTACTCTTTCACTATTTTTTTGTGCATATCCCTAACATGGTTAGGGTATAAGGAGTTAGACTTTGATCTAGTTGAACCGCTGCAAGATCAGCCTCGCAAACCCTAATGACCTCCCATGGCGGAAGAAAAGAAAGACGACGAGTAGGATATCCTTTCAAAATGTTGCTCGAGGAAGCCCTCAAGCGACACAAGAATGTGGTGATGGAGAAATTTTCCCAGATCCTTCGATGGCTGCCCACAGGTGACACATTTTCATCAAGCAACTACTCTGGAGGTACCACTCCTTTTAAGGTACAATTTAACTTCGATATTCCCATATTTAAGGGCCTCATAGATGCAGACACTGTAGATAAATAGTTAAATTTGTTGGAAGGATATTTTTCAGTTCATGACATTTACAGTCAGGAAAAGATTATATTTACACTTCAGAAAGCCACCACAAATATCAAGTATTGGTGGGAAACCTACCATGAACAAAAATACGAGAGTGAAACCTTGTTGTTTTTAATTGCACCCACTTGTTATTCTTTCGAAGATGCCATCGAGGGACAATATTAACCTGTTAGGAGCTATGAAGATAAATACATAAAGAGGACCATGCAATGATAGGGAAGGGACCAAGATGTGTCAGAGTTCATAAATAATTTCGATACCCTTCTCATGAAGATGGGTATCAAGGATAATGAGCAACATTTGGTACTCAAGTATAAAAAATATCTACCCAAGTACATCCAGAACAAGATGGAGCTCCAGGAATTTTCCTCACTCGATATAGCATATCAATACGCAGTCAATATTGAGCAGAAGTCTAAACATAAGAAGTAGGACTTTCGATTTGTGAATCCAAAGCCAGGAAAGGGTGCCCCCAACCCACAGGGAAAAGGATAGAGCCAAGTTGGGGCTATCCAGGAAAGCCCACAAAAGCCACAAGGAAAGAACAACACCATGAAGATAAAGAAGGAAATGGAAAAATGGTCTAAGTTCCATATGAGCTCCACTCACAACACAAGTGGGTGTTGAGCTAAGCAGTCACTGGTGCCCTAGATGAAGGCGTTTAAATCAGACGCGTGTTCTAACTATGAATCAAAAGCTGACAAGGGGAATGAAAAATGGAAGAAAATCATTGATGTGTAGCTCAGTGCCACTATAGCCACCACCAAGATCTAGAAGATTGAGCCTGAAGATACCGAGGAGGGGGAACCCCTCTTCCCCTCATAGATGTGGGTGAAAGTTTCTCCACTAT
The DNA here is from genome assembly GCA_031772625.1 of Pinus tabuliformis. Lineage (NCBI taxonomy): Eukaryota > Viridiplantae > Streptophyta > Pinopsida > Pinales > Pinaceae > Pinus > Pinus tabuliformis. The sequence goes on from CM062820.1 coordinate 1,446,587,917, forward strand.
AGTTCACTGTTGACAGCGGGAGCTAAAAGAATCTCATTTTACTAGAGGTCATGAAGCAGTTGGGCCTAAAGACTACAACACATCCACATTCATATAACATTCGGTGGCTTCACCAAGGATGAGATCTCAATATGAGCCAATAGTGTCGCCTTCCCTACAACATCAAGCCCTTCACGGATGAGATATTGTGTGATGTTTCTCCTCTTGAATTTTGTGATGTATTGTTAGGAAAACCATACTTGTGGAAGAGACATGTTGTATATGAGTCTAAACCTCGCTCTGTGATTATTAATTTGGCCAATAAGCTATATAGGATACCAAAGGTATCGCTGCCTACCACCATCTCCTTGATCACTACAAAGAAATGCATTAAGATCATTTCCAAAACCATGAATTTTGTTTTCCTTATGATTCACCCTCACGGAAAGAAGAATCTTGTGGCCATGATTTCCATGTAGTGCTTCTCTACATAGTAGCAGTCGATGGACAAGGTAATGGAGGAGAATATGGATATTTTTGCCTCACCCATAGGGCTACCTCTGCACTGTCAAGTCAAGTACTCCATCGATCTTACCCCGAGCATGCCACTACCAAATGGACCAATATATCGATTCTCTTTTCTATAAAACGATGAGATAAAGGGGAAGATTAATGAACTATTGTATAAAGGGCACATAAATCTAATCTCATCACCCTGTGGGAGCCCAATTGTATTGGTACAGAAGAAGGATGGGACCTGGAGACTCTACATGGAATATCCGGTGCTAAACAAGATATCTCTCTAGAATAGGTACCCAATCTCGCGGATTCGTGACCTTCTAGACCAGCTCAAAGGGGACAAATATTTAAGAAATATTGACTTGAATTTATGTTATTACCATGTGCCTATCGAATCCTTAGATGTGAGCAAGACTGCCTTCAAATCCAATGAAGGCCTTTTCGAATGGTTGGTCATGTTGTTCGAATTGACGAATGCCCCTGTAACCTTCATGAGACTGATGGACGACGTCTTGTGACCCTTCACCACTACATTCATGATGGTTTATTTATATTATATCTTGATCTTCAGCCAGAGTTGGGAAGAGCACCTCTAGCATATTCGACATGTCCTTCAAACCCTGCGATAACACAAGTTGTGTGCTAACTTGGAGAAATGCATTTTTGGCCTAACCCAGGTTCAATATCTGGCATTAGGGGAATTTTGAGGTCTAAAATGGGCCTCTAAGAAAAATGTACAACAAAAATAAACTTTATAAGAACCAATAGGATTCAAGATGATGATGTCAACCATGGGGGATGATTCACCATTTCTCGAGCAAAAAAGTAAAAATATTAAAAAATAATAAAATAATAAAACTACTTTTTCAACCCATATTTTCAACTTATGTCCCTAAGATTTTACTCACATTTTTAGCGGGAGTTCTGATTGATGAAAAATTTAATTCCTCATCCAAAGAGTACCCATGTTTCATACTTTCGATGGACCTTGCTACACGAAAATTGAGAAATACATGAAAAAACATGATTGCAATCACATTTTTCATGTATTTCTCAATTTTTATGTAGCAGGGTCCATTCGAAGTATGCAACACGGGTACGCTTTGGATGAGGAATCAAATTATGTATTCAACGAGTGTTTTTGCTTGAAATTTTAGTAAACCCATAGGGAGATAAATTGAAAATACGAGTTGAAAAAATAGTTTTTTCATTTTTCCATCTAAATTTTGATGATGTCATCTTATCTTATTTTATTATTTCCACTACTATTTTATAATTTCCTTTGGAGGCCCATTTTAGACCTCAAAAATCCCATAATGGGTACATCAATGATGAGCAGGGCGTACATGTGGACCAAGCCAAGATACAAGTCATTCGGGATTTCCCAGCCCCAACCACTCTAACAGAGCTCTGCAACTTCTTAGGTCTTGCCAATTTCTACTTCATGTTTGTGTTGGGGTTTTCTCATATCACTTGAACTTTAAGTCAAGTCACCAAGGGCGAAGTGAAAGAAAAAACATTTTTGTCTAAAACCCAACATCAAGTGTTTTCCGAGTTGAAGCATCACCTCTACTCTACACTAGTGCTCACATTACCAGACCGACAACAACCATTTGAGATTGAGACAGATGCCTCCAACTATGCTATTGGTGTGGTTCTTACTTAGCATGGGCATCCAATAGCTTACCACAGTGAGACACTTTCAGACACATTTCGAAAGTATCCCACTTATGAAAAAGAAATATATTCCATTGTGCAGGTCTGTTTTCAGTGGAAGCATTACATTCTGGGGAAGGAAACAATCATCCACATAGACCACTGACCCCTGCAGCTCATACAAACACAAGGGAAGTTGCAGAATGATCACCATCATAAATGGTTCACCTACCTGCAGTAGTTCCACTTGAACATTAATTAGAAGAAGGGAAGAACCAATAATGTTGTTGATTACCTCTGTCGACCACCAGTCATGGTGTTGATCACTATTCTTGAATCCTGTGGGAATGAGTCTTGGGGGTGGCCACTTCTTTACAAGAGTGATCTAGAATTCAGTAGCACATACCAGACAGTCCTAGAAGGGAAGGAAGCTCCAAATTTTCACCTTCAAAATGCGTTTTTATGCCACCTAGGACACATATATGTTCCTTCAAGCAACCACGGCAAGATGATTTGGGAGGCACACTACAGTCGGGTTGCTGGACATTTAAGAGAAGATAAAATAGTGGTGGTATTTCAGAAGTATTTTTATTCGTTGAAACTTTGTCGAGATGTTGGGAAGTACATTAGATCCTGCACTACCCACGGCATTTCTAAACCAACCATCAAGAAGCAAGGCATGTATACTCCTTTACGTACTCCTAGTCAGCCTTGGGAATCTATCTCCATAGATTACATGTGGGGCCTTCATTCTACTAAGAATGACAACGATTGCATTTTCGTAGTCGTCGATATATTCTCTAAGATGGCCATCCTGGTGGCCTTCAAGAAGAGTATCATAATAGAGGCCACTACTAAACTCTTCTTTGATTGAGTGTGGGTACACTTTCGGATCCCACAGTCCATTGTCTCGGATTGGGACAATATATTCCTGAGTGCATTTTGTTCTAGTATCTGGTCAATGCTAGATACAAAAATTAGTAATTCCACAACTTTCCATCCCCAAATTGATAGCCAAGCATAAGCTATTAATGGGACGATGGTACACATTCTGCGTATGTACAACTCAAAGCACCCACACACATGGGATGAAAGTCTCCCTTATGTCCAACATAACTATTTTTATCACTCAGATTTTCCTTGAAGTTGTTAGAAGAGGGAAAGGGGTCCGAGGTAACCAAAAACCAACTTTTAAGTATAGAATCTATCCAATCTGTACTCAGAGAGGGCTCTCTCTTTATGATTTAGCTTTGTTTTATGGGATATTAGGCTAGTTATGAAAGCTTAGGGGGTTTTGATTTTGCTTGGTGATGGAATTCAGGAGCAGATGGATAGAACAAATTATTTCAGGCCATTGGGCTATGGAGTCAACTGGATGCTGGCTTAGCTGGATAAGGTTGATCTAACAAAGGAAAGCTTCACAGGGAAATATTGCTAAACAAAAGACAAATGATAGCTTGAAATGAGTGGAAAGGTTTTGAACAGGGAAGAAGGGCAATTAAGAATCCTTCAACAAGATCCAAGATGATGAAAAGGGGTGTTCATTAACAAAAAGCAATTAAGTATTCTTTGTTAAATGATCACAGTGATAAACTATGAAAGCAGGCAGACATTAAGGATTCCCTACCTATAATAGCTTAGAAGAAAACATTAAGAAAATAAATGATTTTAAAAACAGAACGCAATAAAGCTCTTTCTGAAATATAACTTTTCGTTTATCATTTAGATATGAAACACATATGAATATTTATTAAAACCAAAAAAATTGTAAAACATAAGATATAGAATAATTATTTGTTTCTCATTTGACATAGGTATCCTATAAAAGTCCTTTTCTTTATTACTTTCTCTAGCTAGCCATACAAAAGTTGTTCAACACTTCAATTCCAAAAGTAAATTGTCTACAAAAATGTCTAAGAATCCACCCACAATACTTCGAATGAGGAAGTATTTATACAAAATTTACATCAAAATATCTCCTAACTAAGAGAGATACATTATAGGAAAATTAAATATCTTTTACATGAATATAGAGACAGATGGTCTTGAATGTAGAAACCGAACGTGAATTGATTGTTGTTGTCCCTGTTTTTGTTGAAGGAGCTGGAGGCAGGTCTTATGAATGTGTATCTTGTTGTCTTGCTCATAATTCTATGCTAGATGATTGATTTTAGTTTTTCGCTGATACGTTTTTACCTGTGACTGATAATCTTTACCTGTTTTACCATCATTCATCCTTTTTACCAAAATTGACTATGGTAAATACTTCAATTTACTTCACCTTTAACCATAATAAATCATAGGATGTCTATCACACTATTCCACCAATCATCTTTTGGTATACTCATCCTTGTCAACTTCCCGTAGATTTCATTTGCTTCAGTATATTTCACAAAATTGGTTTGCACTAGGAATAGGTGCTTTACTTCATGTTCAATGTGAAAAAGGTTCTCTAAGCCATCATAGAGAACTTTCTCTATGGGCAATGCCTTGACTACAAATGAACTGGCCTGACTGTTAGCCTGCTGATGCAATTTGTTAACATAATCATCCTGAACCATAAGCTTATCATTTATGACTAAAGGACTTGGGAGTCCTTTACTTCGTAAGATGTCAAACTTCCTTATGAACTCATCTATGTCTTCCTGCATACTTTGACATCTTCTTTCCAAACCTTGCATCAGATTTATCTTGGTCAATACTTTCTTTATTTCGAGGATGGTCGCAGTCTTATCCTCTACTTCTAATTTTTTCAACTGTTGCATGTTTCAATTGTTTATATAGTTGATTATTTTTTTGGCTTCTTCAGGATTTCCTCCTAGTTCTTCTCTAGTCCTTTGAACTTCTACAAGAGCATGTTTGACCAAATCAATTTGTTCAAAAATGATTTGAATTGACGACCAAATATCATTGATGGAATCAATGATATTGGTCCACAATATTTTTCTAATCTTTGTCAAAGGCCTATCAAATTTCAGGTCCTTCTCGAATGCTTTAATTTGTTGGGTCAAGCCTTTGTTTTTCCTCATCTCTTCTGCAAAATTGATTTTTCATATATCATATTTTTGCTCCAAAGAAATGAATTTCCCTTTTACTTTTTGCAGTTCTGTGACTTGGAGTTTCATCTCCTCCATGGACTTGATCAGATATTCTATGCTCTGATTTGATATTCCTGTCTATGATGTACCTGTAACTATTGCTTCTATAGTTGCAGCAGTTGCCCAAAGGAACATTTGGTGCTAAAGTAGTTGCTAATGTAGAAGGAGTTGTTGTTGAAACTATAGGTACTACAGTCTAAGGCTCTGTGGTGGGCTCACTCTGCCTTGACTATACTATTTTCTCTAGTTCCTACTCTGTCTCTTTTAGTTTCTCACTTAGCTTAAAGACTAGGTCCATAAGCTGTTCTTCATTTTTCTTCTCAATTACTTCAACAGTCTGAGGGTGCATGAGTGTTGGAAATTTCAACTGCTTTCTTAGCGTAGCTATATTTTCATTCTTTTTCTTTATTACGCCCTCTACAGCCTTGATATCCTTTGGGTTATGGCCCAACTCAATAGTCAACTCCTCTAATTATTTGATCCTATTGTCCTTTGCCTGTGAGGAGGCCCTTTCTATTTGCAATTGGGCAGTAGTGTTGCTCAGTGAATTTTGAAACCTATGTGCCATCATTGCCTTGCTAGTCAATGTAGAATAAACCATATCCTTTGTTTGTTTGTGCAGTTCTATCTGATCTATGGGGTGGTCGTCTTCAGCTAAGACCTCAAAATAATTCTTGAGGTAGTCTGCAAATGACTTGGGCTACTGTACTGTGGGCTTTAGAAAGCTCATTTTCATTTTGCCTTCTTTGATGTCATAAGCTGACATCAACCTAGTTTGGTTTGTTGGGGCCATCTTCAATTATTGAGCATAGGCTTGGGCCTTCAGCTACTCATTCTTGGTCTTTATTTCCTTGAACTGTCCTTTTATGTCTATGATATTCTCAAATGAAGATCTGAAAGATGAAACTTCTACACTCTGTTGTCTTTCAAGCTCTTGTCTTTGTGAGCTGGAAGGTGTCCCACCTATTGGAAATGTATGTAGGCTGTCTCCACCTTCTTTTCTCAAACTCCCTGTTGTTTCCTCAAAGAATTCTTCCTCTGAATATGGATTTAGCCTGTGCCTGTTAGCACCAGGCTGGTCTAGAGGACCACTGGAAAGGGTAGCTACTTCCCTGTTTCTTTTCAAGTTGTTTTCCTCATTCAGAGGAGTTTGCACAGCTGGGGGATTTTCCGTATTAACCTAAGATGGATGAGGTTGTGGAGGATATTATTCTTCAGAGATTTCAGGATGCTCTGACATCTCTAGTTGTTTCGATGTTTGTGGCTCTCCTGCTGCTGGAGTACATATTCCTTGGTTTTGTTCCTGTGGTGTTTGTGCTGGGCGAGCACTAGTTTCCTATGAGTGCCTTTGAGAAGTCTCTGTTGTAGAGGCACTCGGCTCTGATGTTGGCCTTTGAGAAGATTCAGCTGGCACCTGTGCAAAAGAGTCTAGGTCAAGTCTCCTTTCCAAGTCTTTCATTACATTCTCAACTTCAACATGATCATTATCCATTTCAGCTAGAGTTCATTCCTTCCGTTCATCCATATTAGCAAATTGTTCTATCTCAGGGACTCTATGATGGATATAGGGTGATAGCTTATGTTTCATTCTCCTATCACAAATGAAACCTTGTGGGTCATATCTCCAAGAAAAACTTTTCTCAAGTTTCATTGTTGTTTCTATGATTTCTTCTGCTCTTTTCCCTGCTTCTCTATTTTTGCATACAAATGGGCCTAAATGGTCTTTGATCCTTAATTGGGCTTTCTTCTTTGCCTTGGTAAAATGAATTTGATCAAAGTTTAACATTTTCCTGTAATATTCCTAGGCAAACAATCTCATAGGGACATACTTAGGCAGCTTGAAAGGAGGGAGCTCACAACCATAGATTCAGATCTCAGTGTGATTCTGGTACGGGTACTAGTCATATATCTTGTACTACTTTGATAATTGCAAAATTTTCTTGATCTCATCACTAATCCTAGGAGGAGGATTTCCAGTCAGCATGGTGGTCACAGGGTGCACAAACTGGTCAATGAATTCATTGTATGAATAGGGACAAGCATATGAGTCGTGGAATATGGAAGTCCAGAAAATGACTGATCTGGGATTACCTCTCGTATCAAGCTTATTCACAGAGAATGGGAACTTCTCAGACTGATAGTAAAGGAAAATGTGATATATGAATGTAGAATACTTGAATACCTTTTCATTTTCTAGTCTCATGAACTGGTCATGGAATTTCTCAGCAATGAAAGTAGCATAGTTGTATTTAACAATAGGAGGCTGATCAGGGGTAAAAATGGACATGAAAGCTAGGGTCAATTCGTCAAAAAACTCACTGGTATTGAAACCCATTACAACAAAAATCATATTAACAATGTTTTTGCCTATCTCAGTGAAAAAACATGTTAGATAGGGAGGAGGATTTTTGGGTATGTGATCTTTGTCTATGAAAGTATGGCAAATGCGGTTGAGTTCAGAACTAGACATTTTGATGGACTTTTCAAGCAATTCTCCAAGGGAAATGGGGGTGAGGTTTTGATCAGGCTAAAACTATAACATTTCATTAATTGAATCTACAGTAATTGTGAAGAAAACAGTTTGATTGGGGGACATTATTTCTCTGAGGGTGGGATTATAATTTGCTTGACATTGATGGATAAATGTCAGGGAAAATGTGCACAGAAGGGAGTATATACCTTGGGAGATTTGATTGCCAAAGTCCTAAGGTATCAGAGCCATTCATGTAATTGTCTTGGCATTGACAAAATACTTTGAAGGAGTTATTATCAGTTTCAATGTCTTTTATTTGAAAATATTTATTTGCTAAGGGCATATAATCAAAATCTCTATGAGGAGCAGTGATAGGAGGTACATTGGGGCCACGGGGGTTTCCATTTCTGGTTCTTATGGATTTCAGAGATGGAAATGGGGTTTTGATTACAGTTGGTGAAACAGGGGGTCCTGGGAGCCTTCAATTTAAATTTCACAATTGAATTACAATGAATTTTAGGGTTTTCAATGTAATCACAGAGGAAATTAAGTATTTACAGGGTTTCTAGAAGGAAATTGGTAAATAATTGTTTTGAGTGACTGACAATGGAGTGCAGGTTCACTGGGTGCCAATGGTGGACTAGAGCGGTGTTGGACTGCAAATTTTAGGGTGGTTGATGGTCGGAGTATGAGCTACTCAACTTCGCATTCTAGTTGCATGCATGGGTTTTCATAATAAGGATGGAAAATAGTTTAACTTTGTTTTCTATGCAAATTGAGAGCTTTTGGTGGGTTTCTAACATGGACAGGTGGTGTCAGCAAAGGGATGATTGGATGTTTTGTCATTAGCAGGAGGCGGTAAGCGGGTTTCATCGCATCGCGTTTGGAGGGTATGTGGCATTTAGGAGGGACTGCATGATCCCATACGCTGCTTGACATATAGCGTGAGTGCTCTTCACGAAACCACTCACCATCACGCGCTAAAATTCGACCACAGAGGCCCGTGTGATATGTGCGATGACCTTTGGATCTACGGGATCCAATCGGATGGTGGTCGGAGAGATGAAGCGATTGGCATATACGAAGGGCTGACCTGATATAAATTAAAGAAATTCTTCATATCGGGGGCGATTCGATTGGTTATAGGGTTATTAATTTGTCCAAATGACTTAACATATTACTTAGGCTAAAAGTATGAAAGGGGTTTTTATGGGGATTTATTTCAATTTCCCTAAGTAAAATAGAATTTTACTTAGGAAAAGTTTTTTCAAAGGGATGAGTGATCTTATGGAGGGGTAATGTTGATGAAAGGGACTTAAGTACTTTAGGCTTTTCCAATTATTGGGCTGAGGGTCCGGTCCCTCCAACAGTCAGAGAAATGCTCTGAGCCCCTCTAACTTTGGCGATTACCTTTAGCACTTAGGGAATTAGTAAATATTTTAGGGGAATGAGCAGGGGAGTTAATTATTTTGAATTTGAACATTGATGTGCCTTTCCATGTGATACATGCCTTTGCGTAGTGATGAAATTAAAAGATTTAAGCATTGAACTTAACATTCACCACACGTTTATTCTGCAACCATCATCTACTTACCCTACTTACTTTACCCTATCATTTTCACTTCTTTATTAGGGTGCACTTCGACTGGCAAACCCTTGTCAAACTTTCTTTTCTTTTACATACTGATGCCTATCTAAGTCTACACTTATTACATCCAAGGGCTTAGCTTAAACTATTGAGCTCCTTTTTCACTCTACCTATCTACTTATCTGCCAACTTTACACTATTTGGTCAGATCTTTATTCTCTATTTCGAAAACATGAAATAACCAAGTTTAAACTGTTTGGTTACCATGGATTGTGGCAAAGGTAACAAATTACACACAATCTTTATTATACATAAAAGTAAATAGTAGTGGCATTTAGACTTGCACACTTTCATGGTCTTTTATTTTTGTTGGGTTTCATTTTCTTTTCATTTTTTTGACCTTTTCTTTATTCTTTTTCTAGGGCATACCCTCTTTACATTTTTTAATTTTTTGTTTTTCACAAATATGGAAAACCTTTGCAGCAAGTAAAGGTATGAACATATTTCAGGACAAGATCAAGTCAATCATGATATATGACATCTATTGGTATAGTGGCATAATAGTGGCTCCACTTGAGGATGGCTTTTCCTGGTGGAAAGTCAAGAACAGTAGATCAGTGGCCTCTGAATGACTTTGACTATGCTCTACACTATTCCTTTTGCTTGTTGCTTTATGTATATGTATGACAGTAATACTTTTGAACCTTAGGGCCTTCTCTTCGGGCTTCAACTCCAAAATCTTACTGTCCAAACAACACTAAACATTATAAATGATATAATATGTATAGTTAGGAACATGGTAATATCAATAACTAGGATCAAAGTAATGCTTCAACATCCGACCATTGACTCGTCCTCCTTCAACTTCTGTACCATCTCACTCTTTGAGAAAATATGCATTGTTTCCTCTGAAAGCATAGATGGTGTATGGTCCTTTCCATAGGAAGTCAAACTTCCCATGTTTCCCCTTTTCCTCTCTCCTTGAATCCCATCTTAATACTTTATCTCCAAGGTATAAGTCTTCTACCTTGGTCCTTCTGTCAAATATCTTCTTGAGTTTCTCTTGCAATACTTGGGATCTTTGGTACACCTCCTCCCTGGTTTGCTACGAATGGATGGTTTGGTTTATCCTTCTTTGTATATCATAAGGTTCCACTTGGGCTTCTTGGAGTATTTTCATGACAGGAACCCCTAATGGTGAAGGAAAAACAACCTCCATACCATATACTAACTCAAAGGGACTGGTTCCAATGGATTTTTTGGTTGTAAGCCTGTCTGCCCACAAAGCATTGATCAATTTTTTGTTCCAAGTTTTCTTATTTTCTTACAACAGTTTTTTGATGATATTAATTATACTCTTGTTGGAAGATTTTGCAAGTCCATTCCCTTAAGGGTAGTAAGCTGTGGAATGACCTAGTGTGATGTGATACTTATTACAGAAACTAATAATTTACTTTGATTTAAAGGTTGCAGCATTATTAGTAATGATTTTAGTGGGATAGCCAAATATGGACAAAATATTGGTCTCTAGGAAACCTATGATAACAGTGTCATTGGCTTGTTTGGAGGGAGTGGCTTCTATCATTAGTGAAATCGTTAGTTGCAGTGAGTATCCATTTGTGTTGGCTGGAAGAGGGTGGATGAATTTCTCCAACGAAGTTGAGACCCCATTGTTGAAAAGGTTTCTCAGTGGAAATAGGTTTCAAGGGTAAAGGTAACAATTTCCTTTTGCCTTCAAAGAATTGTCATTTATGGAAAGAAGTTACAAATTTCTTCACATCAGCAAAAAAGGTTGGCCAATAGAATCCAACCCTTAGGATTTTGTCAGCAATTGACTTCCAATAGAGATGTCCACCACAGTCCCCTGCATGAAATTCTTGGAGAGCCTTGTGTTGCACAAAATATTGTCACCTTGACATTCTACAATCTGTGTGAGTCCATTACCACTCATACTTTCCTCCTTTGCATGTCTTAAGCCTCAATTCTTCATAGCAAGCCTTGAAAATAAGAGAAAGCCCTGAAAAGTCTCTATTACTTTGGTTTCGCACTTTCTCTTAGCATTACCTACGGTTCTGCAGCTAAAGTTCATGTGCCCTGCGCACCTGACCACTCTGTCTCTACGTTATGGGTGCGGACCCCTGTAAAAGTTAAAAGGGCGCAAGTATATTCTTAAAAACTCACTTTGAGTCATTTCTAGAAGCTTCTGGAAGGAATCTTGAGGTGGCAAGTTCGCTCCTTTAAGGTTCATGCATCCCATACCTTAAGGAGCTAACCCCTTGATGTGAGGAGCTTATCACTTTGAAGGAGGACTCTATCCCTTCATAGGTGGACCTGTAACCTCCCTCCTTTGCACTATAAAATGAAGCATTGGGCTAGTTACTTGAGAGGTTAAAAGCTAAATATTTTTGAGGTGAAATGTTGCTGGAACTTAGTCTTCCTAATTGAGCTTTTGGGAGGAAAGATTACATACCTCTTTGATCTAATTTGGAAGAGTGTGAGGCTTGTCAAAGTAAAGGAGATTCCTGTTACGGACCCTGGGAAGAACATGTACAACATCAAGGCACCAAAGGTTGTAAAGTTCTTCTATTTTCAAAGTTAATACAATCAAGTTTATCTTTCTCAATAAGCTGTGTTTTATGGTTTATTTTATGGATTCCTTGATCACCATGATGAATATGATTTATTATATTAGCTATGCAGGTGTTATTTGATGTGTGCTTGTTTGTGATTGTAGGTTCTCAAAAGGAAACTCTTTTGGACGGTTGAAGGATGGTTGCTACAAACTAGCGTTGGACTTAATGTAGGGTCTAAACACCTCCATAGTTTTTATTAATAAATCACAATATGTTAAGAGAAAGGTAGATTTTCTTGTCTTGCTTGTTGCTAGATATCTTTTGATACTAGGGATATCAGCCTTGTCTGCAATATTGATTTATCTAGCCAACACCTTGTTAGCTTCATCTTTTAATAAACAATTTAACAAAATTCCTTCATGATTTTTCCAATAAAGAGTATTATCTAAGATACAAAACTTTGAAGATTTCATTTTCAAAAATTTGTTCTTGGTTCTGGATAACCCTGGAGGAGCCTGTAGGTTTTGTAAAACATAAATTATATTAGCATACCAGGGTGACACTGAAAAGGCCTGGCTGATTTTTGGAGTCGCCATCTCCTGCCCGTTATCTAGCGTTGCAGTGAGGTTTATGTCTAGGGCTTGACAATTGGTTTCTACCATGAGTTTGGCCAATCCCTGACCTTTTATAAGCTTGGTTGGTTTATCTCTATATCATACTCTAAGATAATAGCTATCCATTTTCCTCTTTTACCATCAACTCCATCCTGAGTTAGGATGTCTTTGGCTGCATTCGGAACAGAAGCTATTACGTGAGAGTATAATATATAGACTCTGAAATATTTAATAGCTTTTACTAGTGCAAAAGCTTGTTTCTCCGTTATTTTATATTTTAATGATGCATCTCTAAGTGCTTTACTAAAAAAGGCTATAGGTTTTTGACATCCCTGATCATCCTTTTGTAGTAAAACTGTAGCTATGATGTGTTTTGATGCAAAAAAAAAATGATGAAGTCTCTATCCAACTGTGGACTTGTAAGGACTGGTGTTCTTGTTAAGGCCATTTTGATTTCCTCAAATGATGGCTTGGCCTCTATTGTCCATTTGATACTTGAATCCTTTTTTAGCATGTTATTTAATGATCTAATGAGTTCAACTAAGTTAGAAATAAATCTCCTTAAAAATTTTATCTTCCCTAGGAAATCTAGAAGCTCTTTAATAGTTCTTGGATGGGGAATCTGTAAAATAGCTTTAATCCTAGAAGGGTCAATTCGAATGCCATCCTTGGATATGATGTGACCTAAAATTTTACCTTCCTCCAGGTCAAATAGGGACTTCTTTGGATTCGAAGAAATGCCATACTTTCTAAATTTTAAAAAGACTTTCCTGAGATGCTCCAAGTGCTCTTGATCTGATTTCGAAAAAACAGTTAGATCATCTAGATATATAACAAGAAAATCATGAATTTCTTTGGCAAAAGCAATGTCCATTTCTCTTTGGAAGGTTGCTCTTGCATTTTTTAGTCAAAATGGCATTTTGATGTACATGAAAGTACCCCATGGTGTTGTAAAAGCAGTTTTCTCTTAGTCATCAGGATCAACCAAGATATGGTTATATCTTGAAAACCCATCTAAAAGTGAAATTCTAGAAGAACCCACTGCCCACTGCAAAATATGATCCATTTTGGGTAAAGGATAACTATATTTAAGAGAGACCTTACTTACATTTCTCAAGTCAACACATAATCTGATTTCCCCAATTTTATTCCTAGTAGGTACTAGGTTAGACACCCATTCAGAAAATCTAATAGGGGCAATAATCCCTGCTCCATACATGCATTTGATTTCTTTCTCAATTTATGGTAATAGCACATGGTTAATTCTTCTGATTTTTTGTTTAAATGGCTTTTGATCTTCTTTTAAAGGGATGGTATGCTAAATGATAGAGGTGTCATATGATTTCAAATCTTCATAACTACAGGCGAAAACATCCTAGAATTATCTCATAAGTTCAACATATTTTAATTTCTGATCAGGAGGCAAGGATTTTTACAATTTAATCAATTTAGGATCATCCCGTGTTCCTAGATTATAATCCTCAATATCTGCCTTTAATAGCTACATTTTGGGTTTCTTGGGAATGTCATTAGAGTCAAAAAGATATTCCAAAGGAGTTAATCCCTTGGTTATATGATTATCATTAAGACTTAGACCTCTGTTTCTTCTTCAATTATTTCATCTAGGTCCATTTGTTTCAGGTCTTGAATTTCTTTTTGTGTGAATTTTGTAGGATGACGTATATTTATTGAAATCTCCTCCGAAATGTTAATTTCTACCTCATCAGTATTATTGAAACTAGTATCTATATCAACATCTATGTTAATGTTAGAAAATTCTTCATCTAAAGTTAAAAAATTATTGATCTGCTTATCACTATCAGAAACCTGTGAGTTCTTAAGATTATTAGGGATGGTTGGTCTGTGCCTAATCTTAGCAGTATAGTGATGATTAGGATGGAAGGGTAATTTGCAGGTCCTGGCAAACATGGCCAGGCCGTGGGCTTGCATGTTGTGTTTTCTAGGAATAGTTGCAAGCTGGGTTTCCAAAAAAGTGTTGAGAATTCTATGTCTGTTCCTCTATAATATCGTAGTCTAGGATCTTTGGTTAAGTAATTTCCTTTAATATGTATAATTATTAGTTCTAAATCTCCTGTGAGAGACACCCTGATAGCTCCTAATATTTTAACAAGTTTAAGACCTGACAAGAGAGCCTCATATTCTGCCATATTATTGGTGCATCTAAAATTTAATCTGTAGGCATGGCCTTCAGCATGTTCATTTTCTAAATTGTACACCCAAACTCCTACTCATACTAATATTTTATTTACTGAGGCATCAAACTCTAAATGGCAAAGGATTTCATGCTCATAGTTTTCTCTGGGGTAGTAGGAACTTGTTTAACCATGGCATCTGGGTCTTCATTTTCATCTGAATTTTCTTTGTTATCTGATATTTCCTGAATATAAACAGTTGATTTTTCTTTTTTAATTTCTTTTGGTTCTACTACTAAAACTTTAAGATTATCAATTTCAGGATCTATTTCAACATTATAAGGAATAAACGAATCCATGTCAAAGTGTACTGCGTAGACGGGGAAATTTTGAGGTCTTTCCTGACAACTTACTACATATTTCATCAATTTTCTCTGTATAGTTTCTTGAATTGTCCAAAAAACGATATAGTGGCATATGACATATCCAGTTGAAGAGATCCCTAAATCTTAGCACCCTAGGATCTGGAAAATAGCATGCCATATTTGGGTGGTATATCTGCTACCACTATGTCCATTAAAATTGTTTTTGTAGGGTATTGAAACAATGAAATACACAAGTCTTTTATTAATCGTGGACATCTCACCTGACTGGAGTCAAACGAAAACAAATCTTTGTATGGTCTAGTGATGTCTAGGTCTAGCTTTTCCATGATAGACTTGGGCATGAGCTTATAAGAAGCACCAGAGTCAAACATGGCATTGTGAAGAATCTTATCATGTATGTTTAGGTTAACATAGAAGGGAGGAATGCCTCCTTCTAATGGTTTACCATTCACTTCTGGGCCAAAGATTATTTCAGGCTGATCATAAAAAAGATTAACTGAGTCTTCAGTTCCAGTAATTTTCAGTGATCTGTTGATTTGAGTTCAGTAGGCATCACGTTTATCTAATTCAGATAATGGGACGAAATTTTTTAGCTTGCCTACCTCTGTTTTCAGATTAAATGGTTTTTCTATTTGGGAATTTTGATTTCGAGCAGCAGTATTTTCTTTGTTTTCTGTGTTTTCTATGTCTTTTTCCTTTTCAGGGTTAGAATCACGATTTGTTGATTCTCCTAGATCGACCTTTGGAGGTTCTTCTACAGTTTCCTTGGAAGGAATGGAAGTGGAAGGTTGTTCATTATTTGGTTGATTATTAGAGATATCTTCAATTATGGGGTTAGAGGGGTTAGTGTTTGATCTAGAAAGAATTTGCAAAGGTTTAGTTACTGTCTTACCTTTTTTAGGCTGATTTGGAACCGTTTTCTTGTTTGTTTCAGGGACATCAATTATTCTACTTCTTAGATTGTATTGCTTGTGCACCTCAAAGATGGTTGAGTCATAACCCTGTCTAAAGTCGAATGATTCTCCTGATTGGGTTTGGAACAATTTAAGTATGTGGGCCTCTTGATCATATTGGGATAAGAAAACTTCTCCTTCATCATCAAGCCCCATCAAGTTAATTTGAGAATCTTCTTCCGAGCCTTCAAGTGAGAAGCTTCTGCATAGTTCTCCTGGAAAGGTGGTTGAATGTTTTGGTTAGGACCATTCTTTTAAGTGTTCTGGTTTTGATTTTTTCTGAAATTAGGATTTCTTCCTGCATTATTTGGCTTACTATCCCATGGAGATTTCCTTTCAATTGTCTCCACTCTATCTCCTAGTCTATCCATTCCTTTAATTATGGCATCTAGCTTTTGTTCAAAGAGTGAGATTTCTTTCTTTTAATGGTATCCTCCTTTCACTCCTAGCCTTGGCTCTTTTAGATAGTAGGTTCGCTTCAATGCTGACTGCTATGCTTTGCATATCTTCCAAAGTAGGGGGGTTTCATTCTCTTAGTTGGAAAGCCATGTCAAAATCAAATCCATCTGGGAATTTGATTAAGGCTAAACCATGTGGGGGCCTAAGATCTAATGGAATGCCATTATACACACTGTTAAATCTAGTGCAATAGTCCTGCACAGCTTCATGGGGACCTATTTTTAATTTTTCGTATTCAACAAAATATGAAGGGGGTCTTTCATTTTCTCCCATCTATTTAGGAATTGTTGATATAGAGTTCTCAAGCTATCTACACTATTCGGTGTTAAGGCTTTGAACTAGGTTATAACATCTCCAATAAGGCTTTGTACATAAATACTCATTTGAACATAAGCAGTGTCTATTTCATATATTTCGAAATAATCAGTCCTTTTCCTAGTATGTTGTTGGGCTGTATAGGTTCCAGTGCCATCAAATGATGTGATTTTACTCTGATAGTAAGTAGGAATAGCACCTAGGGTAGCAAGCAACAGAAGGGGAGAATATCTATTGGCCATGATTCTTAGTTGAGTAGTAGTGTGAACGGGAGTAAGGGGTAGCAGGAGGTGTTTACGTTGAGGAGGAGGAACTAGAAGTAGTAGTAGGATGTTGGGTGGTAGTTAGTTGGGGGGAAGTGAAGGGATGAAAGGAGGAGTGGAATGAAATTGAGATGAATGAGGGAATAATGATGAACTAGCAGAAGGTGAAGTGGTTTCAGAAAATTCAGGTATGCTTTCAGTGGTAAGGGATGACTGAGAATAGTTCTGCAAATATTGGTCAATTGAAAAATTGGCTGCTTGGATTTCAAGCTCTCTTTTGAATACTGGGTCTAGGACTGTGTCTAATAATTCACTATCAGACGAGGTCCTAAATAGAGAGAGTTCAAACTATTCATCAAAGGAATATCTTCTAGGAAACGAATCTTAAAGGGGCAAGAATGTGATCTAAATGGAGGTCTGGGACTTAATGAACTTTCCTGCCTTCTAAGGATTCTTGGGATTAGATTGGGGTTCTACAAAACTTGGGGTGGATTAGGGTCAGGATTAGCACTAGTGTACGAAGTCCTTTCTGAAGCCAAATTTTAGGTTTTTTTATTTTATTTTATTTTTTATTTTCTTAACAAATATCAAGACAACTTCTATGACTTCTTTAAGATGATTTTAGATTTAAAGTTTAAGTTTCTTAAAGATTTGTTTTGACTGAGGAATTGTTCTTCCCCAGCATGGTCGCCACTATGTTATCACTCAAATTTTCCTTGAAGTTGTTAGAAGAAGGAAAGGGGTCTGAGGTAACCACAAACCAACTTTTAAGTACATAATCTAGCCAATCTGTACTCAGAGAGGGCTCTCTCTTTATAATTTGGCTTTTTTTTATGGGATATTAGGCTAGTTATGAAAGCTTAGGGGATTTTGATTTTGCTTGGTTGTGGAATTTGGGAGTAGATGGATAGAACAAAGTATTTCCGCCATTGGCCTATGGAGTCAACTGAATGCTGGCTCAACTAGATCAGGTTGATCTAACAAAGGAAATCTTCACAGGGTAAGATAGCTAAAAAGAAGACAAATGATAGCTTGGAATGAGTGGAAAGGTTTTGAACAGGGAAGAAGGGCAATTAAGAATCCTTCAACAAGGTCCAAGATGATGAAAAAGGGGTGTTCATTAACAAAAAGCAATTAAGTTTTCTTTGTTAAATGATCACAGTGATAAACTATGAAAGCACGAGCAATTAAGGATTCCCTACCTATAATAGCTTAAAAGAAAACATTAAGAAAATAAACAATTTTAAAGATAGAATGCAATAAAGCTCTTTCTCAAATATAACTTTTCGTTTATCATTCAGATATGAAACACATATGAATATTTATTAAAACTAGAAAAATTGTAAAACATAAGATATAGAATACTTATTTGTTTATCGTTTGACACATGTATCCTATAAAAGTCCTTTTCTTTATTACTTTATCCAGCCAGCCATACAAAAGTTGTTCAACAACACTTCAATTCCAAAAGTAAACTGTGTAAAGAAATGTCTAACAATCGACCCACAATACTTCGAATGAGGAAGTATTTATACAAAATTTACATCAAAATATCTCCTAACTAAGAGAGATACATTCTAGGAAAATTAAATATGTTTTACATGAATATAGAGACAGATGGTCTCAAATATAGAAACGGAATGTGAACTGATTGTTGTTGTCCCTGTTTTTGTTGAAGGAGCTAGAGGCAGGTCCTATGAATGTGTATCTTGCTGTCTTGCTCGTAATTCTATGCTGGATGATTGATTTTAGTTTTCCGCTGATATTGTTTTACCTGTGACTGATACTCTTTGCCTGTTTTACCATCATTCATCCCTTTTACCAAAATTGACTATGGTAAATCATAGGATGTCTCTCATGCTATTCCACCAATAATCGTTTGTTATACTCATCCTTGTCAGCTTCCTGTAGATTTCATCTACTTCAGTATATTTCACAAAATTGGGTTGCACTGGGAATAGGTGCTTTACTTCATGTTCACCATAAAAAAGGTTCTCTAATCCATCATAGAGAACTTTCCCTGTGGGCAATGCCTTGACTACAGATGAACTGGCTTGACTGTTAGCCTACTGATGTAATTTGTTGACATAATCATCCAAAACCATAAGCTTATCATTTATGACTAAAGGACTTGGGATTCCTTTACCTTTTAAGATATCAAACTTCCTCATGAACTCATCTATGTCTTCTTGCATACTTTGACATCTTCTTTCTAAACCTTGCATCAGATTTCTCTTGGTCAATAGTTTATTTATTTCAAGGATGGTAGTAGTCCTATCCTCTATTTCTAATTTTTTCAACTGTTGACTATTTCTATTGTTCATAAAGTTGATTAGTCTGTTAGATTCTTCAGGCTTTCCTCCTAGTTCTTCTCTGGTCCTTTGAACTTCTGCAAGAGCAGGTTTGACCAAATCAATTTGTTCAAAAATGATTTGAATTGATGACCAAATATCATTGATGGAATCAATGATATAGGTCCATAATGTATTTCTAATCTTTGTCAAAGGCCTATCAAATTTCAGGTCCTTCTCCAATGCTTTAATTTGTTCGGTCAAGCCTTTGTTTTTCCTCATCTATTCTGCAAATTTGATTTTTGATATATCATATTTCTGCTCCAAAGTAATGAATTTTTCTTTTACTTTCTGCAGTTCTGTGACTTGGAGTTTCATCTCCTCCATGGACTTGATCAACTCTTTTGTGCTCTGATTTGATGTTCCTACCTGTGATGTACCTATACCTATTGCTTCTATAGTTACAGTGTTTGCCAAAGGAACATTTGGTGCTAAAGCAATTACCAATGTAGAAGGAATTTATGTTGAAACTATAGGTACTACAGTCTAAGGCTCTGTGATTGACTCACTCTCCTTTGACTGTAGTGCTTTCTCTAGTTCCTGCTTTGTCTCTTTTAGTTGCTCAGTTAGCCTAAAGACTAGGCCCATAAGCTGTTCTTCATTTTCATTCTCAATTACTTCAGCAGTCTAAGGGTGCATGAGTGGTGGCAATTTCAACTGCTTTCTTAGTGCAGCTATATCTTCATTCTTTTTCTTTATTAGGCTCTCTGCAGCCTTGAATCCTTTGGGTTATGGCCCAACTCAATAATCAACTCCTCTAATGATTTGATCCTGTTGTCCTTTGCCTGTGAGGAGGCCCTTTCTACTTGCAATTGGGCAGTAGTGTTGCTCAGTGAATTTTGCAACCTATGTGCCATCATTACCCTGCTAGTTAGTGTAGAATAAAGAATCTCCACTATTTTTTTGTGAAATTATATCTAATCTGTGGGGTCGATGTCTTTAGCTAAGACCTGAAAATCAGTCTTGAGGTAGTCTGCAAAGGACTTGGGCTACTATACTGTGGGCTTTAGAAAGCTCATTTGCATTTTGCCTTCTTTGATGTCATAAGCTAACATCAACCTACTTTGGTTTGTTGGGGCCATATTCAAGTATTGAGCATAGGCTTGGGCCTTTAGCTGCTCATTCTTGGTCTTTATTTCCTTGAAATTTCCTTTGATGTCTATGATCTTCTCAGATGAAGATCTGAAAGATGAAACTTATACACTCTATTGTCATTCAAGCTCTTGTCTTTGTGAGCTGGAAGGTGTCCCACCTGTTGGAAATGTATGTAGGCTGTCTCCACCTTCTTTTCTCAAACTCCCTATTGTTTCCTCAAATAATTCTTCTTCTGAATATGGATTTATCCTGTGCCTCTTAGCACCAGGCTATTCTGGAGGACCACTGGCTAGGGTAGCTATTTCCCTGTTTCTTTTCAAGTTCTTTTCCTAATTCAAAGGAGTCTGCACAACTGGGGGATTTTCCATATTAAACGGAGCTAGATGAGGTTGTGGAGGAGCTTGTTCTTCAGATATTTCAGGCTACTCTTACATCTCTGGTTGTTCTGATGTTTGTGGTTGTCCTGCTGTTGGAGTACTTATTCCTTGGTTTTGTTCCCGTGGTCATTCTGCTAGGGGAGTACTAGATTCCTGCATGTGCCTTTGAGAAGCCTCTGCTGTAGAGGCACTAGGCTTTGATGTTGGCCTTTGAGAAGATTCACCTGGCACCTATGCAAAAGAGTCTAGGTCAAGTCTCTTTTCCAAGTCTTTCATTACATTTTCAACTTCAACCTGATCACTATCCATTTCAACTAGAGTTCCTTCCTTCCATTCATCGATATTAGAAAATTGTTCTATCTCAGGGACTCTGTGATGGATATAGGGTGACGGCTTATGTTTCATTCTCCTATCACAAATGAAACATTGTGGGTCATATCTCCAAGCAAAGCTTTTCTTGAGTTTCATTGTTGTTTCTATGATTTCTTCTACTATTTTCCCTGCTTCTCTATTGTTGCATACAAATGGGCCTAAATGGTCTTTGATCCTTAATTGGGCTTTCTTCTTTGCCTTGGTAAAATGAATTTGATTAGAGTTTAACATTTTCCTGTAATATTCCAAGGCAAGCAATCTCATAGGGACATACTTAGGCAGCTTGAAAGGAGGGATCTCACAAACATAGATTCCGATCTCAGTGTGATTCTGTTACAGGTACCAGTCACTTATCTTGTACTGCTTTGATAATTGAAAAATTTTCTTGATCTCATCACTAATCCTAGGTGGAGGATTTCCAGTCTGCATGGTGGTCACAGGGAGGACAAATTGGTCAATGAATTCATTTTATGAATAGGGACAAGCATATGAGTAGTGGAGGATGGAAGTCCAAAAAATGACTGATCTAGGATTACCTCTGGTATCAAGCTTATTCTAAGAGAATGGAACTTGTTAGATTGATAGTAAAGGAAAAGGCGATATATGAATGTGGAATACTTGAATACCTTTCATTTTCTAGTCTCATGAATTGCTCATGGATTTTCTTAGCAATGAAAGCAGCATAGTTGTATTTGACGACAGGAGGCTGACCAAGGGTAAAAGTGGACATGAAAGATAGGGTCAATTCATAAAAAAACTCACTGGTATTGAAACCCATTACAGTAGCAATCATATTAACAATGTTTTTTCCTATCTCAATGAAAAGGCATGTTAGATAGGGAGGAGGATTTTTGGGTATGTGATCCTTGTCTATGAAAGTATGGCAAAGGTGGTTGAGTTCAGAACTAGACATTTTGGTGGACTTTTCAAGTAGTTCTCCAAGGGAACTGGGGGTGAGGTTTTGACCGGGCTGAAACTATAACATTTCATTGATTGAATCTATAGTAATTGTGAAGAGAACAATTTGATCGGGGGACATTATCTCTTTGAGGGTGGGATTATGATTGGCTTGATATTGATGGATAATGTCAGGGAAAATGTGCACAGAAGGGAGTATATACCTTGGGAGATTTGATTCCAAAGTCCAATGGTATTAGATCCATTCATGTAATTGTCTCGATATTGACAAAATACTTTCAAGGAGTTATTATCAGTTTCAAGAACTTTTATTTGAAAATTTGTATCTGTTAAGGGCAGATAATCCAAATCTTTATGAGGAGTAGTGATAGGAGGTACATTGACGGCCACGGGGGTTTCCATTTCTGGTTCTTGTGGATTTCAGAGATGGAAATGGGGTTTTGAATAGAGTTCATGAAACAGGGGGTCCTAAGAGTCTTCCATTTAAGTTTTACAACTGAATTATAATGAATTTCGGGGTTTTCAATGTAATCAAAGAGGAAATTAAGTATTTACAGGGTTTCTAGAAGGAACTGGAAAATACCCATTTTTAAGTGATTGGAAATGGAGTACAGGTTCACTGGGTGCCAATGGTAGACTGGAGCAGCGTTAGACTGCAAATTTCAAGGTGGCTGACGATTGGAGTACAAGCTAGTTGACTTCACGTTCTAGTTGCATGCATGGGGTTTTAGAATAAGGACGGAAAATAGTTTAACTTTGTTTTTTATGCAAAGTCAAAACTTTTGCCGGGTTCGAGACACGGACAGGTGGCATCAATGGAGAGGCGATAAGACTTTTTGTCGTTAGCGGGAGGCGGTAAGCGGGTTTCATCGCACCGCGTTTAGAGGGTATGTGGTATTTGGGAGGGACCGCACAATCCCATACAATGCTTGACACGTAGCGTGGGTGCTGTTCATGAAGTTGCTCACCATCATGTGCTAAAAGTCGACCACAGAGGCCAGTGCGATATGCGTGATGACCATCGGATCTGCGGGATCCGATCGGATAGTGGTTGGGGAGATGAAGCAATTGGTGGATATAGAGGGCGGGCCCGATATAAATTAAAGAAATTATTCATATTGGGGGTGGTTCGATTGGTTATAGAGTTATTAATTAGTCCAAAGGACATAATTAATCCTCATTGAATGGTGGTGGGGCCAGGTTCTTAATTAACTACAAATTAGTTAATTAATTTTATTTATTTATTTGTTTTATGGTTATATTTAACTGAGGGGTGGGATATATAATGATTTGGGGCCTTATATAGTAATATAATATGGGTATGGGTGTTTTTATTTTATTTGGGAATTATATAATAAAACATTAGGGGTTAATATGATTGAACAAATGAAAAAGTGCTACGTCCAACATTTTATGAAAGTATTTCATCATATAACATATTCCCTAGGCTAAAAGTATGAAAGGGGCTTTTATGGGGATTTATTTCAATTTACCTATGTAAAATAGAATTTTACTTAGGAAATTTTTATCAAAGGGATGAATGATCTTAATGGGGGGTAATGTTGATCAATGTACCGAGTCCAAAAGGGCTTATTTTCCTTTTTCCTAGTTCTACTCAAATGGCTGGAAATGTCGCGGGATCTTACACCTAGTACCTTGAGTTTTGGGGCCAAGGAGATGACAATGTTGAAAAAAATTGTTGACTATGTTAGGCCATATGGAGGTCCATAGCAAGTCCAAATGAAACTAAATTAGGTGAGTTCCAGACTACATTAAGGGGAAGAGTCATGAAGTGGTACATCAAAGATTAAAACAACCATTTAAAATTTGACTTTCGATATACTGAAAGAGGAGTTTATTAAGGAATTTAAACTACCGTAATTTAAGTTGCAAGGAATGAATGAGATGTGGGATATCAAGTAGAAGGAAGGATAATCTGCATGGGATTACATGTAGAGGTTCAAATATGTTGTGGTGACATTAACTCATCCCATCAATCTAGATCATCAGAATGAATGGTCCATTCAGGATTTTTTATCTTTAGCAAGTACACCCTTAACGAAAAAGATATTTCCTACTTAGCAAAAGCCATAGATTAAGAAATGAAAATTAAGGCTCTGGAATGATGTCCTGGCCACTTCAAATCAAGCTCTGTTTCCAATGTTCTTGTTCTTACTATTCTATAGAACCAAATTGTTATTCATATTGAGAGGTGGAACGAGATGAACGATGCAAAACATGGTGGACCTCGCATTTGGTGCATAAGTTGTTGCACTAAGGGCCATCATGTTATAGAGTGTTAAGGTTGCAGTTTGTGGCACCTTCTAATTCATAGTTAGGAACCCCTCCTCCACAAATGTGGAATTCAGGAGGAGTTGCATAATTATCTTTTATTAGTCCTTTTTAGGGACACACTCAATATCATGCCTCTCTAAACCAACAAGGTACTATGCATTTTGTTGATCGCATGCTCATTCACCTTAGTTGGTCCTTTTATTGTAGAATTATTCAAATGTGCCTAATCCCATTTTTTTGAATTATCTGGATCTCCTACCCATAATACTAACTAGTGGCGGTCTTTGGATGCTCTAACTGATCAAATGGATTATTTTTTCTTTTGAGTGAATAAATCCACTCGAGGAAGAGGATGTGTAGGGCTTAAAGGAGGAAAAATAGTGTATTATGAGTAGTTATATGTTACAACTGTTATGAAAAGGGACATGCAACCAGGGATTGTCTATTTCCAAAAAGACCATTATGTTCACACTGTCATGTTAATGCCCATGCAATAGAGGATTGTTTAGAATTTATTTGTCAATGGGAAGTGTGAAACCGATAGAGAGGGAACAATTTGATTAACCTGAAGTTGCAGAAACCTAAACAATTCCAACAACCAATTATTCGTGTTGTTATCTAAGAAGGCTCTCAGAGTGGTGATGATAAGAGAACTTTTGAATAAACCATAATTAAGAATGTTGAACCTTCATATGCCAAGTATGATCCCATTCGACAAATGAAGTAATTGAAATATATTGTGGATATATGCGAAGAACTAGCTTCATATTGTTGTAATCCTATGGTTGTAGAATGAGAAAAAGCACAAACTTTATTCACTGAAAAAAGACCTCTATCTAGTCATTAATTTTCTTCAAAATACTCGCAACCTATTACAATGTGCTTTCAGTTGTTCCTTGATATTCCAAATGATGAGAAACTATATGATAAGTTTCATAATAAGTTAAATGGAATTTTAAGACATGAAGATCTATTTGAAATACTTATCTCTACAAATATACCAGAATGCCACAGTTGAAGGCTTGGGAATAATAAAATGAGAACTAGCAAATAAATCAAGATATATGTTAATATTGTAGGCTATCAAATTAAGGAAAACATGTTGTAGCTCATATTTGATGTCAATATTATTCCCAAGAAAACTTTGGAGGTGTTAGGATAACACAAGTTAGTGTTCTCTCCAATTTAGTTGTGAATGAAAAATCAACATTGTATTTTTGCTATTGGCCATCTGGAATATATAGTGGTGGATGTTGCACATGTTAAAGCATATCTTGGCATTGAGGTCATTGAAATTATTGGAGACAAGGATGCATATCTTGCTTTATTTTGGTTTGATTACACATTTGAAAATTATTCTATTATTGATCTATAGAGGGAGATCATGACTTTCAAAGATGATGGAGTTAGAGTTATTAAGCCTTTGGATCCTTTTGAGGGTCCTAGATTCACAAAAGTTTTTGATGATGTGGAAGACCCCAATCTCCTTAATCAATTATATCAAATAACTACAAACAAAAGGGAAAAACAAATCAGCCTTATATTTAATGGATTTATCAATTGTCGAAGTATCTAGAATGAAGAAGCGGGTTTTGATGTTGTGCTAGAAGAACGACAACAAGGAAATCATGAAATATATTCTAGATGATGTAGAATTTTCCAATCTTCTCGATTTATTGATACAAAGGTAAGAAATTATCTGATTTTTGATGATCTTGTTCCTCTAAAAAATTTTGTATGAGATATTAAACTTACTATTGTGGAAGAACAAATATTTCCTATAATGGATTTTTCATTGTAATGTACTCTTGCTCAGTGGTGGGTAACCCATCACAAAAATCTTTCATTTTGAGAGATGGCAAAGTCTACTCTTCTATGTAGATTTACTGAACAAGAGAAAGGAGTTATCCCCAAGGTGCCCCAAGGTTTGGTTTTTGAAAGAGGAGATGAAGAGGCAGATCTCTAGCTAGGATAAACTAACTTCTCATTTTTTTATTGATTTTAATTTTTCAAATGATGATTGTCATATTGTAAAATCCTTGAAAGTAGTGAAACGATTTTTGTTTCCTACAAGGAAGCCCCTTGCATAATCCTTTGATAATATACATTGTGGAACTATATTTGATTCAAGATTTCATATGGCTATCACTGGTGGAAATATTGATAAGGAGTCAGGTGATGGTGATTTGTAAGGACTGAGACATCTATATTTCAAAGAGTATTAAAGAGAATGAAGCATCAAAGGTTATCCCCAAGATTCGCCTCATTTACAGCCACTTAAGTTGAAGAAATCTAATATTGGTACTAATGAGAAACCTAAACTGACATCCATAGGAAATTATTGGGATGAGAAAACAACTAACGAGATATTTTATTTTCTCAATGACTATTAATACTTATTTCTTGCATCTATTTTAGAGATGAAATACCTCAAAGGATATTTAGGCGAAATTAAAATGGTTTTGAATCTAGATGTATGACCAATTAAGCATCATCCATATCAGCTAAACCCTAGCGTTAAGGAGAAATTTAAGAAGGAGATTGACAAAATGCTAGCATCAAGACATATTATTCCTTTAAATTAAGTTGAGTGTATAAGTCTTATAGTTATCTAGTGGAGTACAACAGCTGGAATAATGCACGTGTTAATGACCCCTTCCCTACTCCCTTTAGTGATGAGGTTTTGGAAAATCTTGTAGGACAAGAAGATTAGTCTCTTACATATAGCATTCCAAGCTATCGTTAGGTTCATACTATGGAAGAATATAAGACAAAGACCACTTTTAATATCTAACAAGGATCCTATGCATACCATGTAATGCCATTTGGACTAAAACAACCTCCTACAATTTTCTCTCGTACTGTCACTACAATTTTTTGATAATACAAGAAGTATATATAGATGATTGGATTATTTATAGTATTTTTAAGAAGAACATAAGTTTACTCAAAGTAATGATTTATCAATGTAGATGATTGCAAATTTCCATTAATTTAAAGAAGTGTATCTTCTACGTTGCATTTGGGAATTTGTTGGGAGATATTGTCTATAAAGCTGGTGTATTAGTTGATCCAGCTAAAGTTACTGTAATTATTAGCATGACACCTCTAATAAGCATTAAATGGATTAGATATACTCTCGGGCATATAGGTTATTACCGTAGATTCTTACACAACTATGCTTATATCACTCCTCCAATTCAGAAACTTCTAAGAAATATGAATATTTTGTATGGACTCCTTAGCGTGATGTTGCATTTGAAACATTGAAAGAAAAATTAGCATGTGGTCATATTGTGGTTTACTCTAATTGAAGTAATAAGTTACATGTTCATATTAATGCTTCCAAAACTACTCTTTGTGTTTTTCTTGTGCAACCAGAAAATGGGAACTTGGATCATACGATATATTTTTCTAGTAGGAAGCTATTTGTTGCAACACATAATTATACTATAACTAAGTGAGAGGCTTTGTTGATGATTTATTCTCTTCAGAATTTCTACCATTACTTCTTAGGAGGTCATTTCATTTTTTCCACAGACTATTCAACTTTTAAGTATCCAGTTAATAAGCCTATTTTGGAAGGAAGAATTTGTTGCTAGTTTTTGTTGTTTCAATAGTTCTATTTTGGGTTCATTTTTAAACCTAGGCAATCTAATGTGGACTTGATCATCTTTCTCAACTAGAGTTGGGAGAATCAAGAGGCTCTATTAACGACCAAATTTTAGACGTTGATTTATTCTAATTCGAAGTTGTTCCAAATTACTTAGATGATATTTCACTCTTTTTCATAATTGGTACTTTCCCTACAAACTATTCTCCAACACAAAAGTAACATATTTAGTCAGAGTAGCTAGTTATCAGCTTATTGTAGGTTAGTTATAAAAATTGTCTCTCAACAGTAATCTCCATAGATGTGTCTTCAGTCATGAAAGGGGTGATATTCTATGGGATTACCATAGTGGAGTTGCAGGAGGTCATGCTAGAGGAAAATCTACTTCTCATAAGGACCTAAGGTACTACAAGCCCGATTTTGGTGGCCAACTTTGTTCAAGGATGCCAAAGAATATTCTAAAACTTGTGATGTTTTTTAGAGGGTCAAGAAACCTTCTCATCAATATGACCTTCTAGTACATCTACTTCGAGCATTACAAGCTTTTGAGAAGAAGGTTTTTGACTTCATTGGACCTATCAACCCTCTTGCATGAAATTCAAAGGCAAGATACATTATTGCTACAACTAACTATCTCACGAGGTGGGTGGAGGCTTCTCTATTGAGAGACTATAACACCAGTACTGCAACTCATTTCATCTTTGAAAATATCATTACATGGTTTGGCTACCCGTGGAGTCTAACTAGCGATCAAGGGGCCCATCTAATTAATGATACTATTGAAAATCAGACTCAGGAGTTTCTTATTTAACACCATAAGAGAAACCCATACCATCCACAACCAATGGTATAGTGGAATCATTTGACATAATTCTAGAGACAGGTCTCACTAAAATATGTTCACCCAATAGATATGATTTGGATGATAAAGTTTCTACAACACTTTGGGCCTACATGACTACCACTAATAGGTTACACAAGTACACTCCATTCTAGTCAGTATATGGAAAATAATTTTAGTCCCTACATAGTTTATTATTCCTAATTTATACATTGCACAAGCCACCATGATTATGATGATTATTTAATTGTGGGATGGCTCCAGGAGATATGGGAATTAGATGAACAAATATTTCTAACATATTTTTATAAAAGTATGGAAAAGCAAAGGCATAAGGCATGTCATGATCAACACATCAAGAGGATATATTTCTTCGTTGGGGATCAAATTATTGTATATGACAACAAGTACTTGGAATGATTACTGAAACTTTGAATGCATTGGTTGGGGCCATTTATAGTTGTGGAAATGAAAGATTCAAGAACTATCAGAATTTTAAAGGAGCTATAAAACTCAATTTTTTGATGAACCATCTTTATTTCTCATTCATATCAAGAATAATTTGAACTCTGAAGGATTCTGAGGCTTCAAGAAGGTTGCAGACAATCAAAGGTAGGTGTTTGAAGTTCAGTTGAAAGAGGGCGCTCCGAATCTGCTATGCAAGTGGGAATCAAACATCTAGGAGGTCTGGAATCATTGGAGAGCCCACTTGAAGATTTATACACCATCACATATACATTTCAAGCCTAACCATTTGATCCATTTTTCCAGAGGAGGTGTGAAACCATACAAAGCATGGAGGGCTACTTGGACTTGCTACGAATTTGCTGTGAAACTCACTTTTTTTGTTATCATTTTCAAAAGAATTTCATGACCAATTGAAAACTAATTTAAAAAAAGGGAAAGAGTTTTTTTCCAAGAATTAGTTAAAGAAAAAAAGCCTCCTTCATTTTTGGCATACGTATTATGGTTTTTAATATATACAATGCTCTTGGAGGCCTATGTTTCAAAAAATAAAATTCTATATTTTCCTCCTATTTCACTCATTATTTTTTGGCGCACGTTTCTAACATATGGAAGAGAAATTTTCAAAATAAAATAATTTTGTGTTGACAATGGGACAAATAACAAAAAACTCTCTTATTTTTTTTACAAGTGTCACATTTTAGGAATTACAAATGTCACTTGGATACGTAATTTCCACAATTTATTGTTGACACAATTTTGAAAACCTAGATCCTATCAATCATTTTTTTGATTGATAGTACAAGACAATGAGATAGCCCTCTCCAAGGCTAGGGGGCTTGGACTTTGCCTAGAATAGGTTTTTGGTTACCGTTTAGATTTCTCTTCTTTACCTAGGGAAATTTACAAAGTGCTAACATATTGGTTTTATTTCCTTGGTGCAAAAGGTCACATTTTCCCCAGGTGTGAACAACAAGGATCAAATCTAGTTGCTATTGGTGAACAACAATTGGAAATCGGAAGGCTATAGCTTTGAATTGGTGACTCCAACCAATAATAACCCATATTTTCAAGCTCCATTGGTGTCTCCATGGTTTCAACATGAATTCTCAATCCAAAATGTATGCTCCCATGAATTAAGATCATATTTCAAGCTCCCCGAATCACATGCCTTGCATAGATTGGAAAAATTATCTACCAATATTAAAATAGGAGGATGGAGATGATGCTTCCCTACATCTGGTTAAATTTAACATACATGTACACAAGATGAGGGTTCAATTTCCTGAACATTGTCTCATGAAGACACTCATGGCTATTGTGGAAAGAAAAGCGAGATCCGGGTATGAAGGTTTTCTACTTGGTAACTTGTATTCACTTAAGGAGTTTCATTTATTATTTTTTGAGAAATACAAAGAATATTATCTTTTTTTTCATTGGTTGAGAATTTCTATGACCATGTTGAGAATTTTGTTGGGCATCAGATCCCCCCACAGCATGTTTTGGGGCTCAAAGCCCAAGTTTTGGTCGAATATGTTGTAAAACTCTGAAAATTGTGGGCGCGAAGCACGAAGTATAGGTTGAGTCATAGGGTTGTCCACCCTAAGTGTTGTAACGTAATGTAATGTCATGTCGGCCTACCCATGCTCCACGAACCATGGGATTGTATAAATAGAGTGAGGCTCTAAGTTGTAAAGATAGCTAAAAGGAGCAAAGAGGATAATTGTAGATAAATGAATATGAATGGTTCAAGCATAGAGTAAGAGTCTAAGTGTATTGGGTCGTAGTAGTAGGAAGAGGCTATGTAGCTGAGTGCACAGAGGCCTAGTAGAGTGCGCAACTGAGTCTTCAAACCCCTGCAGCTGAGTGCATAGGGCAGTGTCGGGTTTGTAACCTTGAATGAAGAATAATAAAGAGAAGTTTATTAGAATTTCTATGTATCTGTTTTTGTATTACGTTCTATGCATTTTTACTATTTTGCTTATCATTTGCACTTATAAGAATGTTGAATATACTGTTAAATATCACTAGACTTACATAGATAAGATAAGTAATCAGAGAATAATAGGTTAATAATAAGGAACATGGATAATAATAAGGATCATGCCCCAAGTAGGGTTGCACGAAGGCATCATCACAGGTTGCGAGGGACTAATAGATGCGTGTAGCGACGTGCATGGAGGGTCAAGCTGCGGACTTTCAAAGCTCATCAAACATCCCCAGGGTGTGAAAACCTAGTTCTAACACCCTCCCATACTACTTTAGGTGAGACCTCAATACGCACTCCGCGCGCTGTTGCTGAAAGGGCCAATAGTACCGAGATTTGTTTGGCTAAATCACCTCTGAACTTGGGTCAGGCCCTACAAGCCAACAAATGGTTCAGTTGCTATGACCAGGATCTGCATAAGGGATGTCTGATGTCGTGCCACTGGAATCCAACAAAGAAATAAATTGAAGGGTGGTTGGACAAGAAGATTCACGAGTTTGCGGTGCAAGAAAATAGAAATCCACGAGTATCTAAGGAACAGTGGTTGGAGCACTACCTGTATACGAAAATCCATGAAATTTTCTTTGCATCCTTTCCTTTGAGCTGTATGAGTGGATCACGAAGCTAGAAGATAGTTAGGGAAGGTGTAGGCTTGACAAACCAATCTTGTGGACTTCGAAATTAGTTCTAAGCGTCAGGAGATAAGATCACGTGAGCTATGGACCATTGGCTCGACCAAATTATAGGAGGATTTATCACTGAGTTCGTGGTAGATACGACCATCAGCTACAGTGAGGTGGAGCGACATTTCCTCAAGGGACCACAAGGTAAGTATATTAAATCTTTGAATAATTGTATTAAGATGTTATTGTGTGAAAAGAGGGTTATGCGAATAAATTAATGTTTGGGACTACATGAAGTGGGAAGGTCTACATAAGCTGAGGAAGTGAAGAATTAGAAACTAGTCCCTTAATTTCCCCGTCATGGGAAAGCGAGGAAAAGCTCATGAAAGTTTCTCCGAAGCGCGGTCAATCTAATAAGGCAGCGAATTACGTGCTTACCACCTTCACCTACATCGTCACCCACCTCACCCTCCTCGCCTCCATATCCAATCACCCCACCTCTGCCACCACCATAGTTCAGTATTATGAGTGCGATCAAACTGCTGGTATTCAGAGGAGTGGTGAATGAAGATCCGGACCAATTCTAGTTCGTGGTAAGGGTGGTATGGGAAGCACAAGGCGTCATGGATGACAATATCAAGAAGGCTACGTTGGTGAGCACATTGCAAGATCGCCCACTAACATGGTACATCAAGCATTCTAATGACCATATGAACGCAGGAATCACAGAAATCCAGACCCCACTGAACAGGGAATTTAGTAGGCCAAAGTCGGAAACATAATCAATCATCAGGTTTAAAGAGATCACAATGCTCCTAGACGATACCCCGTGGGATCTGGACCAAACATTAAAGGCTATGATTCATGAAGCCAACATGACGTTAACGGATGGACAACACCACACATGGTTTGTAGCATCACTAACACTGCACTTAAGGATGACGTTGTCACAGCAAAAACTTTCCACCCAGGCTGAAGCTTTGGAGATGGCAATGAGATTGCATGAGACCCCTATACAAGACCCTAGTCTAGGAGTCCAACAAATCCACACGCAACTACAAAATCTATGTTTGGAGATGCAGAGCTTGAAACAGGATAGGGCACCTTGGTTAGAGGTGCACGAGGAGGTATGGTGCATAAAATGCAAAGGTCAGGGGCATGGCAAGGACCATTGTCCAGTGTTTGCGATTTACTTGGTAGGAGGAGTGCCAATGCCATTAATACATGAGGCACAAGCAGGACCAAGTGTGGCGCCTGCATTGAGGTGTGCGATCTATCAGATAGGAGGAAAACGCACTACGGATAATTGTCATCTATTGCAGAAGTATACACAGACGTCCCAGCAATTGTTTTGTAATTTCTGCAGGTCGGTAGGCCATGATGAATGCACCTATAGAAGCTACAAACTAATGATGGATCAAAATCTTGCCTACAGGGTGTAGACTGAAACACGAGCCCTCGATCCAAATAGAGGAATGGTGCGCACTGGATTTCAGTGGTGCGGTCGAGGTCGAGGTGGAATGGGACCAGGAAGGGGTTGCGGACAGCTAATTTGTTATAATTGCCAAGGGCCAGGGCACTATACCCACGATTGTAAAAACCTGAGAAGGACATCATGTTTGTACTATACTTAGTTTGATCAGAGGCAAAAGACTACCCTACATTGATAGTGAGACTGTGCAAAAATGGTGTACTTTAGCCCCCTTCGACTCAGAATTTGCAGATGATGAGGTTTGAGCCGCACGAAGAAGACCTGAATGTAAACATGATGCTTAGGAGCGGTATGACCAATGGCGATGATAGAGGTAAGTATTCATAAGAAAGTGCATGGGTTTGCAAGGCTCCTACAAATGAACATGAATTTGATTTAGAATGCACAAAGGAGACACTCATGGAAGCTAGGAAGAGCTTCATGGAGTCCTCCACTTCAGGTAGTAGGGATCAACTAGTACCAGGGATGGATCCTTTAATTCTCACTACCATTCTGGAGACATGCATGAAGCTGCTACACAACAACAAGGCAGTAAAAGGACTGTAGGAAGTTATCACTAGGTGCGCGGGGTGAGGAGAACACGCATGGTTGGAAACTTGGAAAGCATGCATTATGCACAAGAAGGGAAATGAGGTTGACTGTGTAAATTGGCGAACAAGAAATGGATCAGGTAATCCTAGATCTTAGGTCAGACATGAATGTATTGCTGAAACAAACATGGGAATGCATGGGCAGACCCACGCTACAGTGGTCTCCTATTCAGTTATGAATGGCTAACCAACAAAAGATCTTGCCCACGGGAAGATTGCAAGGGGTAACAATAGATATTAAAGGTACAAGCGTGTAGGCGGATTTTGAAGTGACATAGATTGTCGACGACAGTAATCCCTATGCCATGCTACTAGACATAGGCTGGGCCACTGACATGAATAGAATCACAAATCTGAAGAAGCGCAAAATGATCTTTGAAAAAGGCCACTACACGTAGTAGTACCGCTAGATCCAGCCGAAGGAGCGTGATACACTAAACTGGTGTGCGACGATGATAGTGATGACAATCTCAATTGTATTTACAAGATAACCACGCAAGAAGAGGATTGGGTGAATCCGACTATAGATCGAAGGATTTGGTGGGAGCACGAAAGCTCCTGCACTTCGAATTCAGATGAAGAGATAGAGTGATGGCAGAATTCGCTGCACGAAGTAACAACGCTTAGTTGCAACATGATGGTTAGATCACTGCACTGCATGACAGTAGAGCCAAGGGATCTACCTACATATGATGGGTTGACAGCGATGGATGAATTCTTGAACAAATTTGAAAGCACAGTACTAGAACAGTAGCGGTTCGATGGTGTGAAGTGGGCACTGCACGCAATGCCTGCACAATGGTGTGGTATGCATCAAGGAAGTTTTTAATACTGGTGCGGATGCAGAACGATGATGTGCCTACACTTTGGAAAACCTCAGCTCAGAATTAGAGCTAGTCACCAGGGGTGAAATAACTTGCGCGCCCACCTTTCTTAATGGGTACGGACATATGTTGTACAAC
The DNA here is from genome assembly GCA_031772625.1 of Pinus tabuliformis. Taxonomy (NCBI): domain Eukaryota; kingdom Viridiplantae; phylum Streptophyta; class Pinopsida; order Pinales; family Pinaceae; genus Pinus; species Pinus tabuliformis. Next base: position 1,446,622,927 of record CM062820.1, read on the forward strand.
CCACACAAGTGCACACCACACTGAGAATATAGAATTGGAACAAAATGCAGCAATAGGAGATGCAACGTGCGCTACCAATTATCCATGGAGAAGCATTTGATAGGGTGTGAAAACTACTGAATGGGGTTCACCAGGTGAGATGCACCGATTGAAACCTACACGTGCCAACAGTTCGATGGGCCTATAAGACTTTGTGCAAAACCTTGACCGAAGAAATGATTCCAAAGGGGAGGAACAGAGTAGGGACTATAAGTTCTGAAGAGAATTCAAAGAGGAATCCACACGCAATAGCACTCGCAGAGGTGACACTGTGCGCAGCCCAAGACGAAGAAATCACCTAGTTACACGAGGTCGAACACATAAGGTTTCAGGAAGCCATTTGGCAAGGGAACCTTAGACTTCGTGAACTCGAAAAATACTAGGTAAGAAAAGAATTTTGATGGATGCAGAGGTTAAGAGGTCGAAAAACGAGATCAAGCAAGCATGTCTCGTCGATGAACCAAGGATGACAAGGCAAGGTGCGGATGATCATACCTTTGAATTAGAAGACTATCACTGAGAATTTATGACACTTTTGTCGTGGCTACGACCGCATCTCACCAAATACAGTAACCAGGGGAACACACTACATACGATAGAACACACATTGCCGACTATCGCAAGGCCAATTGAGGATTTTACGAGGACTATACTGGAAGGCGAGATGAAGCCTCGCACAAGTGGTGTGATGACCTAGTTAGCTGTAGGAAGCACACTCTCAACACTCCAAGAAGTTGAAAGAGAGCGCGGGACTATAAAAGACTCTATTTGGGAGCTGCGTGATAAGGGAGGTGCATGTAGAATCAGCATATCACAAGGTTCGCGTGCACGCATGAGGGGCTGTGCTGCTGCATGGGTAGGCTGGGAAATGATTATTAGTGTCATTGTTCATGATGGGATGTCCAGTTTGAGGCCAAATCGAGCAGGCGGTGGACATTTAAGACAATAGTTATGGGCCAGATTTTGGAAAATATGCCGCCAAGAAAGCATTGATGGCTCGGGATTGTGGGGAACAGCTGAATTTGAATTCAAAAGAAGTTATAAAACTCCAGGGGCTAGCCATGAGACAACAATTGTTCACTTGAGATTTGAGTAGTTGATTAGAGCATAGAGTGTTGAGCACCAAATGATATTCGAGCCCCTAAGTTTGCAAAAGACCACATACACCTCAAATAAGATGCTTGCTACTAGCAGAGGTTTCAGATTTTCAGAAGGAACCGCCAGCAAGGCCCTATAGAACCCAAGGTACACGATGTTCCCAAGGTACTAAGGTTACACCGAAAATCATGAAAATCACCTCGAATGCCGAGACCCAAAAAAGACAACCAGGCAGTGGGCCCAGTCCACATGTCCACAAGGAATCCGCAGTTCGATAAGCTCTCAATGGAAGAAAATGGCAAGGTTGTCACCTTTGATTCAGATGAAGAGGAGGAGGAGTTACAAGCTCTGATTTCTGAGCTTAAAGAGGAATAAGAAGTGGAGGCAGACATCCAACCAATGTGCTTTGCAGCAAAATTGCCCGAGTATGTCCCTCTGCGAAAGGGGAAAGCAAAGGTACCAAAGGATATGGATGCAATGAAGAGCGCGATCCAGACCCCACTCCTCCCTGATGGAATTACCTTGAAGGTCTGCTCCTATTATGTGTACCTACCCTAAAATTCGAAGATTGGGACCTTGTAGATAGCGAGAAGTTCCCACACTTAGAGATGGAGAGACTAATGAAACAGACTATGGAGGGGCTTGTGATCACAATACAGCTGCAAAAATGGCTACGCATTATGGAGAAGGTCGGATTACTTCATCTGATGTGGATACCACACTTTCACAGTGCACCCATCACTATTTTCATCATCAGGCAGCCGCTTTGCCTAGTCCATGATGGGTACTTATTTCTGGAGGAGCCTATTCCCACCACGACGGATCTCATCCACATAATTTCTCGGATTCCCTATAAGGGAAAGGACCCCGCAAAAATAGCTAGAAAAAGCATCGATTTGGCTCTTGCAGAAGCCATGAAGAAAAAATATAAGCTCAAGAAGAAAAAGAGGGGTTGCGCCATCAGTAGTATCAAGGATAGAGGGGTGCACGTAGCCACCCAACTCCTGGATAGGAAGGTAATAATATAATGTCGCGACGATGAATTACTAGTGTCAGTAGTTGCGTTGGCCAAACAATGCATAGAGGGTGTCCAATTCAATTGGGTCGAGCTCCTCTGCGAGGAGTTCCTGACCATCTACAAGGAAGCCCTGGAGCAGGGTAAGACCTTCCACTACCCGTGGTTTCTCTTGTCCATTTTGATGGTAGCGGGAGAACTTCTAGAGGACAGTCAGGTCCTCAGCATTGAGCATGACTTACCAAAGTTCACAAAGTACACATCACTTTGGGTTACCAAGGACGTGAAGTGGATTCGCGATACAAAGATCTTCTGGGTGCTCATGGAGGCGAGCATCCAGATGTGGATTAATAGGAGGTCATGCCTGTCCCCCACGGTGAAAAACATTCTGTGGAGCTTTGCAGACTTCAAGGTAGACATGCACAATATTTACATCAAGGTGTGAAAGGATCTGGTGCAGCAATTGACCAAGCTCCCCTTCATCGCCACTGATGATGCAATTTTTACAGTGTTAGAATCAATGCCTCCCAAGTGGCGCGCCCCAGATTTGGCAGATTTGGATAGGACAGTAGCATAGAAAAGAAAGGATAAGGCCAAGCTACATGTCACATAGCTGGCTGAGAAGAGGCGCAATAAAAAAGTGGCAGTAGAGGTAAGGGCCGTCCGCGAGGCAGCACAAGCAGCCTTAGAGCAGGCAAAGGCTGTCGAAGTAACAATAGGAGCATGGACATAGGGGCCACAACAACGTAGGCAAAGGAGGGATAGGAATTGTCTATTGGATAGGACACAGACCTTGTAGAAGAGGGCATGGACCCGGGTACAACTTCCACCCAACTCAAAAGGTCGCACGTCATAGAGAGATTGGGTCCACAAAAAAAGTTCAAGGCCTCCAAATTGGCCATTGAACCGATCAAGTTAATGGAAGGTGACCTCTATGACATTGGTGAGACAGTTTTTGATGTCACCAAGCAAGTGCTCCAAGAAGTCATGTCAGAGCAGCAGACTCTATTAGGGGCCCAAAGGGCACAGTTACAGGAACTACAGTTGTGGCCCCGATAGGAAGGAACTGTAGCCAGCTACGCTTGTTATAGACATTTTTGTGCCCTACAACTCCAAGCATGAAATGTCCATACACCAAGGGCTCCTAAGTCCCTAAAAGTGTTGTTCTAACCCCTAAAGGAACAAGGTCAACAGATTACAACTTCTCCCAGAAGTTCTCCATGAAAAACTACTCAAAATTGGTCAAAATAGGATCATTGCAGCTGCTCCACTGGCTAGGTGCATTGCATCTCACCGAAATGCACTGTGAGGGTGCATTGCATTTCAAAACTCCCTTCTGTGGGGTGCGATGGGCGAGAAATGACAAATGGCAGTGTCATTCTGCGAGGTGGAGAGGCAATGGAAGCTGACACTTGCCTCACTGAATTCGACCAAGGATGAGTAAGAGGCCCTCAGTCTCCAAGTTGGAAGCAAGAACTGATAGAGAGAAGACACTAATCAAATCACAAGCTGACTCATCCTCCTTACAGATATCTATATATGGATCCCTCATCCTAGAGATCCAGAGGCTGGAATTTTGCATATTACAAGGAATTGTTGTTGGTTTCTAGAGACAAACATCAATTGTTGGGTGATCTATGCTTTGTTTGAGGTGAAGAGGGGCTTCTTTGCTGGGAGGTTGATGTTGGGTTGGAACCACTGGTTGTAACTCCTCCTCGATCTTTTCTTGTTTATCAATAAAAGCTATTTGAGTTCTCCTCCATGATTTTGTATCATTGATGCTTGTTACATTTGTATGGTCAATTTAAATCTGATCCTAAGTTGTTTTTGAATACAGATCCATGTCTTTGTATAGTGCTATGCTTCTGTGATCTTACAGGTACTTTGTGATTAGACTAGCTCTGTGTAGTTGTGGTTCCTGTGCTTCATTCTTTCCAGTTCTATCCCTGAATTTTGCTGCCTATGATCAGTATATGTTTGTTTGAAACCCCTTTTCCTTGCTGTTATTCCTCCTCCTTTGTACAAAAGAACTGTATATGTTTTTGTGTGTTTGTTGAGTCGTTTACAGTTTTCCTTTGCAAAAGTAGCATAGTCGTATTGTCATCCTTTGATTTGAATCTATCGCAAGTGTCGATTTCGATCATAGGAGAAAGTTTGATTGCTGTTGATGGTCGATTATCCTGTTACTATTGCCTTTGGTCTGAATTTGTAATTTTCTAGTGTCAAGAATGAATGTTCATTTCAAAATCGTAAGGTGTCGTAATCATCTATATTTTTGATTTCGAAAAAGAGCTTGTTTATATTTGTCGCTTGAAAAGAAATTCAGATTTGTACATCAACTTTGTTTTTAGCATCAATACTAAGAAAGTCGAAAACAAATACATGCATGTGCATTTGCATATAGACAGTATGTTTGGCTTGATTTAGGAAAGTGCATTTACAGTGTGCTCTTTGCTCGTTGTGAAAAGATTCCCGTCTTTCGTTTCCCTAGTAGCTAGGATTTTCATTGCACAAAAGAGATAAAAAGTTTGTTTATCATCTTTAGATTGCATTTTAGGAATTACATCTACATCTCGTGGTGAAACCGAAAGGAAAACTTCATAAACAAGATCAACTTAAAATAAATTAAATGAATCTAACAATGCTTTGGAACTTAACGCACAACATCTAGAGGTCTAGGCTAGAGACGTATTCCAGCGTCGTAAAGCCTGGTAACTGTTGTCCTCACTGATGGTTGGGTGATTCCTCCACCTTGAGACGATAAGTGCCAGTACGGACTTGTGCTCCCACGTACTGTCGAGTATATTTTGGGAGACCCCTATAGGCTTAAATCCTTTATCCATAGGAAGCCGTGTCTGCTGCCCTATCGATCGCAATGCACTGAACACAACATTCGGGAAGATTGACTGCCGTACCATAAAAAGTATTCTGTAGTTTTGCGATTGGTTTGGTACTCCCTCTACATAGACTTCCAGAGTAGTCCCTTTCGTTCCTTTTCAGACTCCTTAATAGAAAAGGTCCATCTGAGCACTTGTCACTTCAGGCTCATTAAAAATCGAAGGAGACTAGAGTCATCTTTTGTTTTTTCTCGACTCTTAAAAACTGAAAAAACAAGTTGTGTCAAAGCATCTAAAAACTTATTTTAAACGGAATATTCATTACCCCTTTCCTACGTTGATCTTGGGTTGAGAAAATGGAGTCCACCAACCAAGGAATTCCCCTTGGAGGAAATCCTAGTCCCTTCTCCTATTGGGGAGATGTTGGTGCACCCCATATGGCCACATTGTCGCTTCCAGGACTGACAATTGGTTTGCCTGTATGGCTCTACTCAACCTCTGTCGTTCAGAACACCACTATTCCTGAACAATCGAATCAGCAATTAGACGAGTCCCAAGATACCCACCAACCTTCTACTTCCTCTAATTCTTCCTCTCCTCCTTCCTCTTCGCTTGATGGGGCTGGTAAAGCCAAAAGTCAAGTTCCTAAGGAGAAGAAGGAAAAGAAGAAGAAAGAGAAGAAGAAGAAGGAGCCAAAAGCGAATGGGGGCAAACGAGTGTCGTCTAACGAAAATCCACATGCTACACCGACCAGGCCTAAATCGCCATGTGTCATTTGCAAACGAGACCACTTTCACAGAGATTGTCCTTGCATGCCTCGGATCTTAAGGGACTGGTCTCCTTGTTTGCACAACCCAGTGTCGTCAACCTCTGATGATCATGTTGAAAACACACCGTCCACTAGTGAAAGTGAAGCCCCAGGACAAAAAGGAAAATATAGATTTCCTTGTAAACTGTGCGAAGGTGATCATGCCGTCCACCGTTGTCCCTTCTTAGACGAAGCTAAAAGAGTTTTGGATGATCGTCCGGTTTCACCGTTATGACTTCCCCCTGGATATAAAAAACTCTTGCCAAGTCCATCGCTAGTTGAAAATCTGGCTGACTCGCTCAGGTGGTCGACCGAAGCATCTGTCATTGAAGATGAACCATCTGAATCCATACCATACGAAAGTCAAAAGGTCGAGGTGGCAGTTGACCCGGTCTTGCCTTCAGAGGTTCCATCTTCAGATGTTACAACACTGAAGAGAACAAGGATGACACCGTCCAAATTCTTTTCATAAGCATAGACTCCAACGAACATGGGGACAATTTACACGTTCCTTTACCGCAGGAAGGAAGTTCGTCAGAGTCATACCCGGCCGTCTATTCAGTCCCACCTCCAAGCAACCTAGTTGTCTACTTCGACTGGAATCAACTAGGCAGACCCCGTTTACCAGCTAGTGTACCATTATGAATTATTGTTCAAATATATAGAATGGTTATGGCTGGTACCATCATAGATGAGGGGGCTTCTGTGAGTATCATTTCCTCAACTTCTTGGAAAGCGCTTGGTTCGCCATCGCTTTTGCCTGAGATGAGAAATCTGACAAGCTTTGATAAAGGAACCAGTCGACCGTTAGGGATCCTTCCCGATGTGCCGATAACATTGAGAGGGAAAACCATTCACATGAACGTAATGGTAGTTCAAGGACCCCTGGATTACAATCTACTCCTTGGACGAGACTATATTTATTGCATGGGAGCAATTGTCTCCTCACTCTTTAGAGTAATGTGCTTTCCGCACGAAGGAAGAGTGGTCAAGCTTGTGGACCAGCTTTCATTTCCTGGATCATACAGAGCAAATAGTCATATACCATCCCTGAATGGTATTTTCACGCAAAAAATGTCTCAATCTCCAGTCCATCCTCCCGATGAGCGCGAGTGATTCGGAGGGATATGACTGAAACCCAGGGGGCATGCACCATGGTCTGCTTCGGCAGGAAAACTTCAGGTATAGGGTAGGTTTCCGCGGGAGAATATGACTAGTCTGTACCCCCATCCGTGATTGGAAGAGGGGTTATTCTAAAACAAGATTCTCTTTTCAAAGTTATGTGAGTTAGCGGGCATCATCGCTCACCTTTGTTTATTTTGGTAGACATCGCCAGAGAAGTGTTTTGTTTACGCCTTGAATAGAGCAATCTTTGGGTAACCTGTAAGAGGTAGGCCTCTCTCGGTAAAACAAATGTTTTAACAGACTAAAGAAGGGGTAACCTTGAAACTCTGTTTTATACCTGGGGGCATGCCAACCTTTTGGAATGCAAGCGAAGAGCGACTATTTATTTTTTAAATTTTTAGGACCTCTAACCCTTTAAACTCGTTGGATTAGTCATTTCCTAACTTGCATTAAGAAAGGATGTGGGGAAAATATCTAAAAGTTGCCATTTTTATATGAGACATTCTTATCACAAGACTGGATTAATCGAGCAGTTTTAGCACATAGTTCAAGCTCGTTAAAAAATAAACATAAGACATGAGAAAATGTTTCCACCAGTGTTTAAGCTCATTAAAAAATGAACTATTCCTTGGTAAATAACCATCGTGAATGTAGTACTTCAACCATTAAAGCCTTGGTCGTGTTTGCACCATCACCTCCACTTTTCATTGGCCGATCATTCACCTCCATTTGATTGTTTACCCATTTTGAGGAACAGCTGTGAAGAGTGATTTCACTAGCCATCCTTGTGACACTGCCATGATTGGAAAATTCCAAACCTTACTTGGAATCAACTGCTACCCGTTTTATCACTCGTTCCTCAAAAGATGAGTCTCCTTTAAGCTCTTTTCAACTGACTCGTAAAATATGAAAAGCTTTCCGAGCCATTGGCCTCTCCAGCTCATTAAAGGGACAGGAAGTGTTATCCCTCCTCTAGATTTTAATCTTTTTGGACCTGAGGGATTATTACACAAAAAGATCGAGCACTTGTTTTGTTCAGCTCGTTAAAACTATCGAAAATTCATCCCTTCCGTATTGTTTTATACTTTTTTCGGACTTAAGGGATTAGATGACGAAAAAGGAATTTTGGAGTTACCTTTACGTTCCTTTTCAAACTCTCTAAAATTGAAAAGGATTGAGTTATCTTTGTCGTTAAACTCGTTAAAAATATTAATAGCGACAAACTTGTCTTTAGAAGAGAACGAGTTTCACTATCGCTAGGCTCGTTAAAACATAGCAATGGGTTTGCCCGAAGGGCAAATTATAGAACAAGCATATGTTATCCTCCTCAAGCTTGACAAAAATAAAGAGGTACTGGTCAGCAATGACTGGGAAAAATTGGGAAGAAAACTCAAAGAAACTTTGTTGGTAGCAAGTCGCTCTTGAACATGACACTTCCACTCCGTGTCCGAGTCAGGTTGGGTTGTTTCATTCACCGGTCACATCACCATGGTCACACCATACCATCCACATTTGGGGTTAATGCTACCAATCCATCACATCAGTGTCGCCGATATGTTCAAGAGAAGTCATCCAGAGAAGTCACCTATCTCTCACCCACTACCATACATTATACTCCATTCTTTCATGACCGCCACACTGAACCTTATATCACTAGATCGTTTTCACCTCCATCAAAATCATTTGCTCCATTTCGTGTCATTGATGTGGGATTCATTAAGACCCTCCTGTGACGGATCACTTCTTGTCGACATCAGCTCATTATCCAAGAAGTTGATCTAGGAACAACTCATTCAGTAATTTGAAGCTTGCATGCCTCAATGGCAAGTTTCTCACTTCCGGCGACAGGTTTACATCAATGGCCTTCAACCGAAAGATTTTGCGTGGTGTTCGGCGCCATGTCCTTTATTCACACCACGTGAATTGTACTGCAGTACCTTGAGGGTCATTATCATTATCAGTGATTCCTCTTGTGCTTGTTAACAGTTAAATCATTGACTGGTAATAAAGTGATGTCTTTCCATGTTCGACTTCAGAACATTTCTCACATGGATCGACCTGTACTTCGAGTGAAGATCGGATGAGATTGAAGACCTCGGATCTAGTTTCATCCATCCGGGCTGCGATATATACTTAGGGAAATAAAGACATTAAATGTACAACATTGTAGCACAGATAATCATCCTACCAAAAGGATGATGGCTCTATCAGAATCATAAGTCTACACTTAGACGGTTGTCTGTCCTATGTACATGAAAATGAATTTATAAAGCTGAGCATGGGAATGCCCGCCTCAGCTAGATCATGAAAATATTATGAAGATAATGTACTGTATTGTATCTTATTACAGGTCTCCTCCCAGCATTGAAAGAACTTTAGATCCTCATAATAAAGCATTTCAACCGACACCAAAAGGTTAACGGCCTCATACTTTAGGGGGCAACTGTTATAGACATTTTTGTGCCCTACAACTCCAAGCATGAAATTTCCATAAACCAAGGGCTCCTAAGTCCCTAAAAGTGTTGTTCTAACCCCTAAAGGAACAAGGTCAACAGATTACAGCTTCTCCCAGAAGTTCTCCATGAAAAACTACTCAAAATTGGTCAAAACAGGATCATTGCAGCCGCTCCACTGGCTAGGTGCATTGCATCTCACCCAAATGCACTGTGAGGGTGCGCTTCATTTCAAAACTTGCTTCTGTGGGGTGTGATGGGCGAGAAATGACAAATGTCAGTGTCATTACGTGAGGTGGAGAGGCAATGGAAGCTTCCAGAATCTTCTCCTGTGGCACTTGCCTCACTGAATTCGACCAAGGATGAGTAAGAGGCCCTCAGTCTCCAAGTGGAAGCAAGAACTGACAAAGAGAAGACACTAATCAAATCACAAGCTGACTCATCCTCCTTACAGATATCTATATGTGGATCCCTCATCCCAGAGATCCAGAGGCTGGAATTTTGCATATTGCAAGGAATTGTTGTTGGTTTCTAGAGACAAACATCAGATTGTTGGGTGATCTATGCTTTGTTTGAGGTGAAGAGGGGCTTCTTTGCTGGTAGGTTGATGCTGGGTCAGAACCACTGGTTGTAACTCCTCCTCGATCTTTTCTTGTTTATCAATAAAATCTATTTGAGTTCTCCTCCATGCTTTTGTATCATTGATGCTTGTTACATTTGTGTGGTCAATTTAAATCTGATCCTAAGTTGTTTATGAATATAGATCCATGTCTTTGTATAGTGCTATGCTTCTGTGATCTTACAGGTACTTTGTGAAGCTGGGCATGCTAGTGAGTAGTTAGCTGGAGACTATCAAAGAAGAGAGGGATCGAATCAAAGGATTAGTGCAAGATACAGGTTGGTTCTTTCTATTCCTCTCTATCTATAATTCATAAAGGAAATACAAAAGTAGCTTTTCTCTGTTTGTTTCTAAGGTAGCTGTCACACCTTAGTGGGATAGAGCAGTTCTAAATAGAAAATTTTCCCTGTAACAATGCTCAAGGATGGCCAATACCATAGTGCTACCAGAAGGGGTGCTAGCAGCGGAGAATGAGATCGACAGAGCCACGGTTGACAGGATCAAGGGACTTGGCCTTAATTTGGCTGCCCTTCTATAAGACACACTGTACCAACTGAAGGATGGAATAATAGCAGAGCTCCGTGCCAGGGAGGGTTGCTCGATTCAGGTGATGAGTGAGCAGAAGATCAACATCGAACAACTTAGCCTATAGTGTGACGAACTGGTGTCACAAAACCAACAACTAGTACAGAAAGTTGATGAAGAGTATTGGCATGTCCCAGAGTTGTCCATCGCCACAGACCTACCAATGGAAGTGAGGATCCACTGTTTGGCAAGTGGACTCTGAAACACACAAGAGGAAACAACACGAGTGCAGCTGGAGTTGAATCTCCAGATTACCGAGTTGTGGCTGAAGGTGTAGCCTTCCACTCCCTCGGAAGTTAGAGAGCAAGACGTTAGCGCTATCCAAATAGGGTTGGAAGAAATTGGATGGATAGTGCAGGACTGTACCGGTATGTTGGATCAAGCCTTTGACATCCTCACATCTTTGCAGGAGGACCCCAACATACAACACCTGGAAACAGAGGCGCGCGAACTTCAGGAGCAGTATGACAATGTCCGAGGAACTGCACAGATAGTCATCCTCACTCAATGGTTCACAAAGATGCAGCAAGCAAGGGCACTAATAGAGCAGGTGGATGTTGCAAGACAGAAAGGGGCACTTCTCAAAGCTCGCATCCAGCCATGGATAGATGAGACCTTCACCATTACGGCAGATATCGAAGGCAAGCTCGCATAGATGCAAGGGTTCTACGTGCTAAGGCAGGGATTTGATCCTCATAAAGAAGCATTGGAAGAGCGTGTGCAACAGGTCCAGCAAACTGCAAAGTAGTGTGTTGCGGACCTACAAGCATTTCGGAACCAATTGGAGGGACTCCACGCCAAGATCACTGCGCCGATAGAGTGACTCGAGGGTGAGTCACGATGTTTGTGTTGGGGGCTTGTTGGGCATTGGATCCTCCCACAGCATGCTCTAGGGCTCAAAGCCCAAGTTTTGGTCGAATATGTTATAAGACTCCACGAATCGCGAGCACGGAGCGTGAAGTATTGGTTGAGTCATAGGGTTGTCCGCCCTAAGTGTTGTAATGTAATGTAATGTCATGTTGGCCTACCCATGGTCTGTGGACAATGGGATTGTATAAGTAGAGCAAGGCTCTAAGTTGTAAAGATAGCTAAAAGGAGAGAAGAGGAGAACTATAGATAAATGAATATGAATGGTTCAAGCATAGAGTAAGAGTCTAAGTGTATTGGGTAAAGTGATGTCATGTTGGCCTACCCATGGTCCATGAACCATGGGATTGTACAAATAGACCAAGGCTCTAAGTTGTAAAGATAGGTAAAAGGAGAGAAGAGGAGAACTATAGATAAATGAATACGAATGGTTCAAGCATAGAGTAAGAGTCCAAGTGTATTGGGTTGTAATAGTAAGAAGAGGCTCTGCAGCTGAGTGTGCAGAGGCCTAGTAGAGTCCGCGACTGAGTGCGCGGACCCTTACAGTTGAGTGCGCAGGGCGGCGTCGAGTCTATAACCTTGAATGAGGAATAATAAAGAGAAGTTGATTCCAATTTCTATGTATCTGCTCTTGTATTATGATCTATGTATTTTTACTATTTTTCTTATCACGCACACTTATATGAATGCGAAATATATTGTTAAATATCACTAGACTTACGCAGATAAGATAAGTAATCAAAGAACAATAGATTAATAGTAAGTAACGTGGATAATAATAAGGATCATTCCCTGAGTAGGGTTGTGCGAAGGCAACATCACAGGTTGTGGGAGACTAATAGATGCACGTAGCGACGTGCACGCAAGGTCAAGCCGTGGACTGCCAAAGCTGATCAGAGATCCCCATGGTGCGGAAACATGGTTTTAGGACCCTCCCATACTACTTCAAGTGAGACCTCAGTTTGCACTCTGCAGACTGTTGCCAAAAGGGCCAGTAGTACCGGGATTTGTTTGGCTAAATCACCTCTGAACCTGGGTCAGGCCCCTACAATCCAACAAATTTCATTCAAAATTTGGAAACTTTTTATGGCGATGAAGAGTTCACAGATGAAGAAATCATGGATCCTTTGTGCAAGAATCCTTTCTATTACCAAGAAGAAATTATGGTTGCTCTCTTGGATGAAAATTAAACTGAGCAGGATCTCGATAATGACAGTCATGTTCCATTCTCTGCGTTTGATGATAATTTGCATTTATTTTTCCATTTTTCCACAATCAAGAGTATGAGAATCCTTTTCAACATCAAGAGGAAATGGTAAAGGATAGTTTCTATAATGTTTAGGTGGAGGAAAAAGTTTCTCCAAAGGATGTAAATGAAGTATATCAAAATATTGATGAAGACAGTCATAATTCATCCACTAATAATGTGCAGTAGGTTTTTCCTTTTGAGCTTGATGAATATATTTGGTGGTTTTAAAATAACCAAGAAAGGGATCAAGATAGTAGATCAATTTATTATTCATGCCATTCTTTGTCTCAATTTATATCCCATGAGGAAAATCATGGAAAGTAGATATATGAAATTGCATTCATAAAGATTTTAGGCAATGAAATCATTCACGGTCATAGCTACCCAAAATTGGAGGAGTTGTTTTAGCCCCTGTGGATGTGGACATTTCTCTTGTTGATAATGTGGCTACCTCAATTGAATATTTTCATGAACATGCTATTATTTTCCGTAATGTAAATGACAAGCCTAATAAACAAGTTCTTTTATTTCATTTTCGTGAAGATCTTGCATTAGACAATGTAGAACAACTAGCTGTTGAAAACGAAGGGAGTGGTTTTCTTTTTGTTGACTTTCAAGACAAGGAAATGATTCAAATTATTGAAGTCCCTTTTACCAATTTGTTGTAGTCAGTCGAATAGAAGAATGTTGTGGAATTTATGAATCATGAAAATATTTTAAGTGGAAATTTTGAGTCGCCATTTTCCCAATTTTTCTTTCTACATCAAGAAACCAAATGCGAGTGTCTTTCAAGTATCCATTTGCTTGATTGACTACAATGGAGGGATAATTTCACATGAGTGTATATATATCTTCAGTAGGTGTGGACAACTATCATCAACGTTTGAAGCTCAAGGAGAAGGCCCTAAGACATTGGCGATATATTGTCAAATTTCTTATTGCCTTTAAAGTTTTTAGCTTTGTAATGATTTCGTCAGTTAAGTTTTAATATCTTTATATTTGACTCCATTTCCCAATGGTTATGCTACTAGTCTGTAGTGTTCTTGGCACCTCAATAGGAGGCTTCAATCCCCATTGGAGCCAATGTTAGGGTCTTATAGTATAGGAATCGATGTGTGTTTACCTCTTATTATTCATCTTGGGGGTTTGTTTGTAAATTTTAGCCTATGAGTCACTATGTGTCATAGACTAAAGATTACCTTGTGTAAAGAGGTCAAAATAGTGAAATTCTTGTAAATATATGGGTCATGAAGGGGTATTTAATCCAAAATTCAAGTTTGTAAAAGTCTAAACTTCATGAGTGGGTCATTTTTTCAATTTTGCACTCATAGAGGGAAAAAGGGGCCATTTTATGAGGTTTTATCATAAGCCACATTTGGGGTTCATGCCAGTCAGGTGAAATTAGTTAAAAATGGTTATAGGTCTATTAGTGGTATACCTGATCATCATTGGACGATGTTATCCATGTCACCTCACTCCCTCCACTCAAAATTCACCATCATGCATGAAAGGGACATGTGGAAGACATAAAACTCAAAATTTTCAACAAATATCCTTATTTATCATTCATATCAAGAATAATTCAAGCTCTGAAGCAGTTTGAGGCTCCAAGAAGGTTGCAAACATTTGAATGGAGGTGTTTGAAGCTCAGGTGAAAGAGGGCACTGCGAATCTGTTGCACAAGTATGAATCCAGCATCTAGGATGTCTAAAGAATTAGGGAGCCTACCTCAAGAATTCGATACCATCACACAGAAATTTCAAGCCTACCCATTTGATGCATTTTTCCAGAGGAGGTGTACCACCATACAGAGCATGGAGGGCTACATGGACTTGCTACAAATTTGCTATGAAACTGACTCTTTTTGCTATCATTTTCAAAAGAGATGTTTGACGAAATGGAAATGAATTTCAAAAAACAGAAAGAGGGTTTATCCAAGAATGGGCCAAATAAAAAAATTCTCCTTCAGTTTCTAGAAATTTGTAATCTTGTTGGAGATATGCAACGCTTTTGGAGGCTTATTTTCCAAAATATAAAATTATATATTTTCCTCCTGTTTCAGTCATTTGCTTTTGGCGCAATTTTCTAACAGATGGAAGTGAATCTTTAAAACATAAAAGAGTCTTTCGTCAAGAATGGGCCAAGTAATAAAAATGTTTCTCATTTTGTGCACAGGTGTCATGGTTTGGGAATTACGGATGTCACTTGGAGACCCATTTTCCATAATTTCTCGCTGACAAAATTATGTTTTCTTTTTAAATTTGATCGGTAAATTCAAATTTTTAGAAGGTTTGAAGTATGTTGCATAATTCAAGGTGAATGTATATGGTTTTTTGTCACCCATAATATTTTTTGAGAAGGAGAATTCAATGCAAATTCAAAATTCTACTTATATTGCGAAAATGCTATGCAAGTTGAGAAAAACCATTTTGGGAGGCCCGCAAGCATGGAAGGAAGCACTTGGTGGGTTCTACACCAACACACCATCATCTCAAGCATGCCCATCTACTTAGTTTTTTCAAGAACTATCAACAACCATGCCACTTTGAATACTTATACCCATTGTTGCGCAACTGCTACACAAACATATCAATTAATTATATTTGGAAAAATTTTGAAGTTTGGAGATTCTAAAAGTCATTTTAGTTATTGGATAAGCGTAGCTAAGTTTAAATTCATGTAGTTTTGAGTTCAAATTCATGTTTCAATAAGTTTCATCTTGGATGATGTTTCCAAATTATATTATTCTTGATATAGCAGTTTCTATTTTTTCTACATAGCAAGTAAATATGCATTGGATCTAGACCATTCGACTTTTACGAAGTGAATTTGACCACCTAGAGTGGTAATTCTAATTCCTATTTGTATATAATGATGTAAATACATGGAAAATAGTTCTAGTTGGTAGTGTTAGAGGCTAGACTACATTTTTCTACAAGTATTGTATCCTTTCCTAAATAAATAGAAGAAAGCAGGTGCAGTTTTGACAGAGATTCTTGTGTCAGTGCTTATTTGTATGTGTATTTTCTAATGGTTTTCTTTATGCATTTCCTTCTAATCTACTTATAATATATATTTTCATGGCATAAGCATTATTCGTACTCAGTATGAAATGAAATTTTTCAGAATTCACCTAGTGCTCTCATAAATTCAGCTGATCATTATATATGTGTCATGTTCTTCCATGGAAATTTGAATCCATCCTTATTTGTATACTTAGTTTATCATTCTACTTTTACTTCACTCATCATACAACTACATCAAATTTGATCAATTACCAATAGGTTTTCCCACCTTTCCCCTGTGTGCATTTCACCATATCCCTTATTCATTTAGATCTGTAACACTGCTCTAATCGTAAGTAGTTATTCCCTCTACACCCACCCTTATAAAAGAAAACAAATCTTGAACTACCTTTTGATCAGAATAACCATCCTAAAACCTATATCCTATCAAAAATTTATTTGATTGATATCACAACACAATGACAGAGTCGTATCCAAGGCTCGGGTGGCTAGGCCTTAACCTAAAAGAGGTTTATGGTTACCTCTGGGATTTCTCTCCTTAGCTGGAGGGATTACATAGTGCTAATAGGGGCCATTTATAGTTGTGGAAATGAAGGACCCACAAGCTATTAAAATTTGCAACTTTATGGTATTCTCTAGCTTTGTTATGTAGGATTTATGACTATGGACAGAAATTCCCTTAGGTTTGGTGGCTAACCTAGACCGATAGAATGAAAAAGGACCTAATGTTTTCTTTAAAGTAAGTAGATGAGGGGAAGAAACATACTTAGAATTTTTCCTATGTTGCTCCCCTTTGGCTTGAATGCTCCAATCCTAGCTCCAACTACCAAAATTAGAATCTGCACAACTAGACAACACAAGCCAAGAAACTATGAGATCTATGTAGCATCATCTATCTACTTCATTCAACGGATCATCATGGTATTGAAATATATGAAACAACGACATCAGATTTATGAAAACAAATAACTCTTTGTATTGATATAAATGTAGTGAGTTAGAACCATAAACAGGTGTCAATCTTGTAGGAGTGCTCCTCCAAGTTGTTGACTTGTCCTTCATTTTTCAAACTGTTTACCTCCAATCACCCTAAATGGATGAAACGATAAATCTCACAACAAAAACATAAGGGTAGAATCACATTCCAAAATCCAACCCCTTAGATAGGGAAGATTGTAAATACATAGAGAAGTGAGGTAAGTTGGGAGTTCTTACCCTTTTACCAATCTTGGGATTGAAAGCCACTCCTGATGGGAGGATACGATCTAAGGATAAGGAATTGAAACTCTAAGTTAGGATAGGATAGGATTCAAAATTTTTATCTTAGGTATATGGTTACTATAGATCCTGGAAGCATCTAGAAATGGAGGCTTAGGGATTCTCTCTCTTTTTCCCAGATTTCGAGAACCAACATGGGTGCAAGGAGAGCAACCTATAGGTGATCAATGCAATCCATAATGGAGCAACATGTAGGTGAACACTTTCTAGCACGAGGCTAGGGTACATTGGTCATAAAATTGGGTCAGCTGATGTAGTTTACGGTAAAAACTACGGGGAATGAGAGAGTCATGCATAGGGCTTCATGCAATGATGATGTAAAGGGGAATAGGATATCAATTTATCCCATTAAGAGGCTAATTGATAAGGTGTGACAAAATAGCTTATAACAGAGTGTCCCATAAAGCACAAATTTAGAGATGATGTCTGATCCAAATTGGATCCTAGAACACTCTCTAAGTTCTCATGAACTCTGTAAAATTCATGCCAAAGTTTCAAAGTCTTGTAAATATCGAGCTTATCAGAGATATCCTTGTAACAGTTTCAATTTGTGATCAGCGTAGAGAAACGAGGACCCTCGGTCAAGCACGTAGACCGTCAGCCCATGGTAACACATGTTGTCACGAATTACTAGAATGGGAGGTCATTCCAAGAAATGGGGGTAGTTTCTGATATGCGATTAGCAATAAGTCGCTAATCACATATTACCAGGAAAATCCCTCGAACAAGGAAAAGCCCCAAGTGCCCGGACTCGAAAAGTTATAAAATGTAATGGATATCGCGCCAATTCTATCAGAGGCGGGGTCCCACAAAAATCGACAAAGTATCAGAAGGGCTTCGAGCGGTAAGCAGTTTCAACCGAGTCCCGCCCGATGCCATACAATGGGGGTCGTGTATCTGGCGGAAGAGAGAGAAAACCACTCACATCAGATGGGTAAACATCATGTTACTTACCTGCCTGATATGGACGGAGACCGTAGGATCTGGAGGCTCCAGATCAACGGCATAAATGCATTCTAATGGATGACTGGACCTGACGAGGTAAATAGACAGAGTTGTATAGGATTTGAAGTCTGGCTAGGATGATGCATTGGTAGAGGGATGCATTTCATAGGTATTCTTGGAGTTAACGAAATAAACAGTCATTTTGAAAACATCCAAGAGAATTGACACTCAGTTCATTATGAAATAGGTGGCCACCTCCCTATGAGGCGTTATACAGTGATGATGACAGAGAACAGAGGAATTCAACGGACAGAGGCAGGGAAACCAGAAAGACGGGAAGCAGAAACAAACAGTCATAAAGTAGATTGGCTTTAAAGTCGTAAGCTAATAGAGAAAGAGGCATGTAGTTAGCAAGTAAGTTAGAAGTGAAAAGCTAAGAGAAGAGAACAGTGAGAAGAAATTGCGCTGACCTGTAGAAGAAAGAGGCAACATCGAGACAGAGACAGAGAGAGGAGAGAGTCTGTGTACTATAGAGAAGGCTTGAGAGGTTGAAGTGAACTCCTCTATAGATACCTGTCATGTATTGAGTCTTAGATTGGACTCATACCATTGTGACCCATAGGAGGTCGAGAATCAGTAAAGAGAGTCTGTGTACTCTAGAGACTTGGGAAATCCAAGTACAGTCTTGTTGATTTCTATCTATTGAGTGAGACTCAAATTGAGCTCATTGTTATAAAACCTCTGCTTTGAAAGCATAATAGAGAGGCCACCACTGAAGGGTGGACCAGGAGACCTAACCTAGGAGTATTGGGTGAACTCCTTATTAAACTTTTTGTGTTTATATGTTTTGCCTATTGTGTTTTCTCTAACTACTTCAATGTCTGTGTATTTCACAATCTTATCGATCCGTTGCATAAAATAACATAGGAACATCCATGAACATGAGTCTGAGATACCTTATTGTTTGTCTTCAATCAATTCCAGATCAATGACTGATGACTGAAGTGCTTTACCTTGTGAGAAGTCGGGATCAAAAACAATCGGCGAGCTTCATCTTCTGTTACAATAAAATTACATCATGATATCCTTTTGCTGACGGAGGCGTACCCATAATCAATAGATAAGCTAACATAACATGTATAATGATTAAAAGATATGTCCACTGATGAGTGATGGTTGACCTATGACTAGATGATTGTCAGTATGATCATAGCCATCATACATAGTGATCTTTGTATAATCCTGAAGTCGCAGCCTGGATGGTGGAAATGAGATCCAAATTCTTCTATCTTGTTCACACAACCAACCAATGTATGATTTTAACCATGTGAGTCAGTGATATGAAGTTGAACATTCTAGACACCATCTGATTATCAGCCAATTATGTAAGTTGTTAATAGATACGAGAGAAACCATCGATGATGTTAATGCCTCTCAAGGTACTACATTACAATCTGTATAGTGTGAATAAATGAGCTTATGTCAAGCACAACAAAAAATCGTTCGATCAAAGGCCAATCATGTAAAGATGTTGCTGAGAGCGAGGAAACATTGCATTGATGTATGTAAGCACCAAGGTAGCAAGGGGTGTTTCTAGGTCAACTTCCGGGATAATGTGCCGATGTGGATAGGAAGCAACCCATCGCAGGAGGGCCTTGATGTATCCCCCATGAATGACATGAAACAGATATCATGATTAAGACAACATGATGTTGATATGGAACTGGATCAAGAAAAGGAAAACACAAAATAAATGATTAAATGTATTGTAACAGATATCAACTGAGTGCCTTCTCTTGAACATATGGGTTACACTGAAATGGAGTTGTCAGCATAGACCCAAAACTGAAATGGAGGTTCTATGAAGGTATGATGAACCAAAATACAAAAATATTACCCAACCCAACAACCACAGAGATGAAGTGGAAGATTTTTGTTTTGAAGAGTGAGTCACTACCATTAAGAAAATGGAGTACCCTATTTTCCCAATTTCCCCAACCATACTGATCAGTACCTCTTCATTTTTAACAAGCTTGAGGAGGAAAACATATGCTTCATATGTAAGTCCATCCATTGGATGAATCCCTACACGTATATTTAACAAATCCTGAGAAGGAGTGGTTTGGCCTTGTCATGTTCGAAAATTCCATCATTGTTTGATGTTTTAACAAGTCCAGTGAAGGTAAAACTCGATATCTTTTCATGTTTAGAGAGTTTTAAAAGGAGGTTAAAAAGAAAACTCTAGATGTCCCTTTTTGTAGGTAGTCCCTTAGGTCAAAAAAGGTAGAAAAAATACCCAATAGAACCTCTTAGCCATGCTTGACTAAGGTATTCCTTTTTCGTAGTTAGTCTATCTCAGTCTCGAAAAGGGTTAAACTTATACTGAGTAGACATATTTTCATTTACTTTTACGAGTTTGAAAAGACAAGTGCTTGACAATTTTTTCATCTTTTGGGAGTCTAAAAAGATCTGAAAGAGGACATTAATGGGTTCCTTTTCCGTAGGTTTAAAGAGCCCGAAAAAGATATAATAGTGTACCCTTCCGGCAAAATCACTTGTGTAAATTAAAAAAATTTGTTAACATCTATTTACCTACTTAGAACAACACAAAAAGGATTAAACACACATGTTTCATAGAAAAAATGAATCATCACTAGATCAAAACATTAAATATGAATAAAATAATGAATAATAGGACCATGTATACTCAAAATCACTGTTCATTTTTACCATTTCACATTTACCTCTAACAGGGAAAGTTGTAAGTACATTTTCCTTTGATCCTCTACCGTTGATTGTGGCTAATCCAGTCGACGAATTTGAGTACCTTCGCTTCTAGGTATAGCCTTAAACCTTTATCTTTATTTCAGTGATTCCATTTTGTGATTTCAAGAAAAATTTATGAGATTTTGAGGGCATTGGGGTACAAAAATTTATCCCTAGGACCAACGTAGGCTCGAAGTGTCGAAATGTGTGCTACACCTAGGTAGTCCTTCATGTTGGGTGTGGAGCTTGATTATATTCTGTATTCAAATGTCTCAGTCGGATGTATACCCTAGGAAAACTATACACCCCTCCACATGGGGTGGTGCGGGGGGGACTTGTGCCCCCCGCAGGGGTCCAGGGGGGCTAATCCCCCCAGGTTGGGGGGTCCCGACACTAGCAGTCCCTCAGCGGGGGTTCGAGGGTAGTGCCCCTGAAGCTAAAAATATATGTAAAATTTCCTTGTAAAAGTCTAGTAATTTCTAGTGAATCTGGGTCGTTCATTAGGCGAATGATCTAATAGTAGAAGTTATGTTTAATTTATGGTTTTTTGCCCTAGAAGGAAACCCCTCACTATATATGAGGGAATTGTATTGCGTCTATGCACATCTATATTTTGAGTGAGGAAGAGATAGGAGATTGAGAGCGAAGAGGGTGTTATAGCAGATGTGTTGTAGGTTGTATCTCTTTAGTTTGTTGGATAATATAATAAAGAAGGACTAGCTGTTTCTCCGTGCATGTAGCCCGAACTGGGTGAACTGCGTATATCTGTGTCTCTCTTGTTTTATGTGTTTTTTGTGTTTATATTTCTGCAATATTTTATGTGTTCCATTGCTCTGTAATATATAATTTTCTAACAACTGGTATCAGAGTCGAAGGTCTATTTGGCTGATAAACTCGCAGGAAAGAAGGGTTCTTGGTTCGAGTGGGAGCAATGGCGGAAGATGGTAGGTTTAGGGTCGAAAAATTCAACGGCCAAAACTACCAGCTATGGAAGATGTAGATGGAAGATTATCTGTATCAAAGAGATCTTTACCTACCATTGAGCGTGAAGAGTAAGAAGCCGACAAGTATGACAGACAAAGAATGGGATATTCTAGACAGAAAGGCACTTGGAACAATACAGTTGTGCCTAGCGGTGTCGGTAGCATTTAATATTTAAAAGGAAACGAAAACATAGGGTTTAATGTAAGCATTGGCCAAACTGTATGAAAAACCCTCGGCCTCAAATAAGGTATTTCTTATGAAGTGTTTATGTAATATGAAGATGTCAGAAGGTGGATCTGTTGCTGATCATTAAATGATTTTAATACAGTTACAAGTCAGTTAAGTTCTCTATGAGTAAATTTTGATGATGAAGTTAGGGTTCTGTTATTTCTGTGCTCATTTCCAGAAAGTTGGAATGGTTTAGTTATGGTCGTTAGTAACTCTGTCTCTGGATCTAGTACTTTAAAGTTTGATGATGTTGTTGGTGCAATCCTTAGTGAGGAAATGCGACGGAAAAGCTCCGGTGAGACATCAAGTAATGCTTTGACTACAAGGACTAGGGGAAGAAAAATGGAAAGAGGAAAGAGCCTAGGATATCGCAGTAAGTCAAGAAAAGGCAGATCCAAGTCCAGATCGGGGATAGCGTGCTGGAAATGCGGGAAGAATGGACACCTGAAGAAAGACTGCAAGTCTCAGGAGGGAAAAGAAGGAGATGCGCAGCAAGAAACTAATCATGAAGCGAATGTAACACGTGATGTGTTGCAAGATGCTTTGATTCTTTCATTAGAAAATATTATTGATTCCTGGGTGATAGATTCAGGGGCCTCATTCCATGCCACACCTGATAGGAAACATTTTCATGATTATGTTCAAGGAGATTTTGGACAGGTTTGATTGGGTGATGATAAACCCTGTAAAATCGTTGGAATGGGTACAATTTTCATAAAACAACAAAATGGAAATCAATGGCTATTGAAGGAAGTAAGGCATGTTCCAGATCTGAAGAAAAATCTAATTTCAACAGGGCAGTTGGGAGGTGAAGGTTGCATAAGTACTTTCACAGATAAAACCTGGAACGCCACTAAACGATCCCTGGTAATAGCGAAAGGAGAAAAGGTTCGTATATTGTATTTATGGAATGATATTTCTAATTCTGTTAATGCTTTAACCTCTACAGGAGAAGATACAACATTGTGGCATCATATATTCAGGCACATGAGTGAGAAGGGGATGCAAATTCTTCACTCAAGAAATTTGTTGCCAGGTTTGAAGCATGTTGATTTAAAATTCTATGAGAATTGTGTTTATGGAAAATAGAAGAGAGTCAGATTCCTTAGAGTTGGGAAAGAAAAGAAGAGTGCAAAATTAGAGCTTGTGCATACTGATGTATGGGGACCTACTCAGGTATCATCTCTTGGTGGCTCTCGTTATTATGTTACTTTTATTGATGATGCAACCAAAAAAACTTGGATTTGTTGTATTCGAAATAAATCTGATGTATTTGATACTTTCAAGAAATGGAAAGCTTTGGTTGAAAATGAGACAGGGAAAAGGTTGAAGTGTCTCAAATCAGATAATGGAGGTGAATATTGCAGCAAAGAGTTTGATAGGTATTTTTTAGAGAATGGAATTTGCAGAGAGAAGACAGTTCCAGGAACACCACAAGAAAATGGTGTGTCAGAAAGGATGAACAGGAAAATCATGGAGCGTGCAAGGTGCATGAGATTGCATACAGGATTTCCTTTGCAATTTTTGGCAGATGTTGTAGATACTATTGTTTATCTAATAAACAGAGGGCCTTCAAGTTCGTTGGATGGTGGTATTCCAAAGGAGGCATGGACAGGTAAAAAGGTAAACTACTCATTTTTAAAGAATTTTGGTTGGGAAGCATTTGTCCACATTAACAAAGAAAATAGAACAAAGCTTGAGGCAAAAGCAAAGAAATGTACCTTTATTGGATATGGTGTTAATGATTTTGGATATCGCTTATATGATTATGAAAATGACAAAATCATTAGGAGAAGAGATGTAATATTCAATGAAAAGGTCTTGTATAAGAATCAGTTGCAGGAAAAGACACAAGAAAGAAAACAGAGAATACGTAGTGCTTGATGATATCACAGGAAAAGTGATGGTGCCTGAAAACCATGATGATCAACAGCTAGAACAACAACCAAAATAGCAACAAGCACCTCAACCAAAGGAAAGTGGTGTTTTAACATCTACCAGGATAAGTAGACCCCCTGAATGATAATCTCCTTCATTATATTATGTATTGTTGACTAATTCTGGTGAACCAAAATGTTATGAATAAGTAGTGCAGGTAGAAACTAGGAAGAAGTGGGAGCAAGCCATGAAAGAAGAGATGGACTCCTTAGCACATAACCAGACTCGGGACTTAGTCAAGTTGCCTACAGGTAAAACAACATTGCAGAATAAATGGGTTTATAGGCTAAAGGAAGAAGATGGAGGAAAATAGAGGTACAAAGTTAGACTTGTGGTGAAGGGGTTTGCACAGAAGAAATGTATTGATTTTGATGAAATATTTTCTCTTGTTTTTAAAATGACCTAAATCAGAACTATTTTAAGTCTAGTAGCAGTTGAAGATTTTCATCTTGAGCAGTTAGATGTAAAGACAACCTTTCTCCATCGGGACTTGCAGCAAGAGATATACATGTAGAAGCCACAAGGATATGAGGTAAAAGGGAACGAGAAACTAGTGTGCAGGTTGAAGAAGAGCTTGTATGGCTTAAAACAGGCTCCAAGGCAGTGGTATCTAAAATTTGACAGGTTTATGTCTAAACAAGGTTATACTAGATGTCACTTTGATCATGTGTTTATCTCAAAAGGAAAAATGATGGCAGCTATATTATATTGTTATTGTATGTAGATGACATGCTTGTTGCAGGTTCTAACATGCAGGAAATAAATGTGCTCAAAAGGAAATTGGCAAACACATTTGTAATGAAGGATTTGGGTGCTGCAAAACAAATCCTTGGTATGAGAATAACTAGAGACAAGAAGAATCACAAATTAACATTGTCTCAATGTGAGTACATAGAAAAGGTGTTGAAAAGGTTTAATATGTATAATGCAAAACCAATTAGTATACCTTTGGCTAGTCATTTCAAATTAAGTAGGGAGGCATGTCCCAAGGCTCAGGAAGAAATGGCTCATATGTCTAAAGTTCCATATGCATCAGCAGTTGGAAGCTTAATGTATGCAATGGTCTGCACAAGGCCTGATATTGCACATGTAGTGGGAGTTGTAAGCAGGTACATGAACAATCTAGGAAAAGAACATTGGATGGTAGTGAAGTGGACTCTCAGGTATTTGAGAGATACCACAAATCAAGCATTATGCTTTTGTGGTTCAAACATTGCTCTACAGGGATATGTTGCTGCAGATATGGCCAGTGATAGAGATAATAGGAGGAGCACTATAGGATACATGTATTTATTGTAGGTGGAACAGTTGTCAGTTGGGTTTCAAAAATCCAAACTGTTGTTGCACTTTCAACAACAGAAGCATAGTATGTTGCTGCTACAGAGGCTAGTAAAGAAATGATTTGGTTACAAATGTTTCTGGATGAATTAGGTAAGAATCAGAAGTTGGGCAGGTTATACAGTGACAACCAGATTGCCATACATCTTGCAAAGAAATCTGCATTTCATTACAGGACTAAACATATACAACTCGAGTACCATTTCATACGGTCAGCATTGGAAGATGGACAGTTGAAGTTGGAAAAGATACACACTAGCCAAAATCCTGCAGATATGCTAACAAAAGTTGTAACCAGGGAGAAAATGAGAATCTACTCAGTTTCAATTGGTCTTCAAGTATGATGAAGAAGGTGAGAAACAGGCAGGTCCAAAGTGGAGTCATTGTCTAGCAAATGAAGCAGCGGTGGAGTTGCTATAATCAGTCTCTAAGTGGGAGATTGTTGGGTGTGGAGCCTGATTATCTTCTATATTGAAATGTGTCAGCTAGATGTATACCCCAGGAAAACTATACACCCCTCCATGCAAGGGGGATTTGTCCCCCCCGGGGGTTTCCGGAGGGGTTAATCCCCCCTTGTTGGGGGGTCCAGGGGCTAGCGGTTCCCTGGCGGGGGTTCGGGGGAACACCCCCGAAGCTAAAAATAGATGTAAAATTTCCTTGTAAAAGTCTAGTAATTTCTACTCAATCTGGGTTGTTCATTAGGTGGTTGATTTGACAGTAGAAGTTATGTTTAATTTAGGTTTTTTTTGCCCTAGAAGTCAACCCCTCACTATATATGAGGGAATTGTATTGCGTCTATCCACATCTGTATTCTGAGTGAGGAAGAGAGAGGAGATTGAGAATGAAGAGGGTGTTACAGTGGATCTGCTATAGGTTGTATCTCTTCAGTTTTCAGGATAATATAATAAATAAGGACTGGTTTTTTCTCCGTCGATGTAGCCCAAACTTGGTGAACCACATATATATGTGTCTCTCTTTTTTTATGTGTTTTTTGTGTTTAAATTTCTGCAATATATTATGTGTTCCATTGCTCTATAATATATAATTTTCTAACACTGCACTAGAGGCAGAGGTGAAATTCTCTGGTTTTCTTCCCTAGGGTGCGTTGGGAAAAAATATAAAGGTTGTTTATGATTTTTCCCTCAAAGTTTGACAAGTTCTTTTGCATTAAAGGGATCCAAATGAATCTCTTATTTATATTTCAGGGGTTTATTAGCACAAAATGGCTTTCATATGGAGAGAAAGAGAACATGAGGAACATGATTTAAATTTAGCAAATGATGCTGCTACCATCCAGGTACTAAAGAACTGTGGATTGCTAAAATTCTTCTAGCTTCCTTGTATGAGGCAACAAATGGAGTTGTTTAAATACCTTGTTTGTTCATGAGATGTTTAGGAACAAGCGTTCAGGTTTGAGGAACATCTACTCAAGATAATGGTAGAAGATATCTACTTTCTGACAGGACTATCCATGAGGGGCACCCCCATATCTCTCATAGGTAAGAGAAATGGTGGGGAGACAATGAAATATTATATCACCGCCTATTGTAGACGTCTATCTCATCCAATAAAGGATGGAAATATCAATATAAAATATGTGACTCGGTTACATTTAAGAATGATCATATGAATTATTGCAAGACTAACGAGTAGCTCCACATTTCATGTGGCAAGCAGATCATATATGTAATATGGATTAGATTGTCTAGAGCCAACATTCTTCAACTGGAGCAAGGGATTTTTGGTCAACATGAAAGAACAATTGGCTAAGGGAAAATAGGCAAAACTAAATAACCTTGTAAATGACACGATCTTAGTTTCATTTGCATTAGAATGGTTTCCATTACTTCGAACTCAATATGTCATACTCGAGCCTATCGATCCGAGTGTGCCACAGATGAGGAGGTGGATAGATCACATGTCTCGACATGTAGGGTCGTCAACGATCAGCTTCTCACCAACCTTCTTCAGATGGCTACGCAGATAATGTATGGACCTAACCACATGGGTTGAAAATTCCCTGAACCTAACTTATTAGACTCGTGGTGATATAACAAGACAAGGTCTCCTTCTCAAAAGACACAAGGCTTGACACTCTCATCATACTGTGCCTTGATGCGTATTTTATGAGCTCTGTTAGCTATAGAAGCATCATGCTAGGCTTCATCTAAACGAGTCAGATGTAAAATACGCTCTTTCTCTACATAAGTGGCAGGAAGAAGTTTTAGAGTTGATTACAATGATGAATTTTCGCATTAAATTGGGAGGATAGCTTCCAAACCATACACCAATTGAAAGGGTGTTAATATGGTAGCCGTCTTGACTGAGTTTCAATATGCCCATAAGGTAGTGTAAATGAGCAAATTCTAGTCTGATTTGTGTAACCCTAACATGCATTGAAGCATCAACTTAAGAATTTTCTTGATGGTCTCAACTTGTCCATTAGGCTGGGGATAGTAGGGAGAGGAAATTCCATGGGAAAGTCCCATCTTACCAGTTAGTTCAGTCATCATATCATTCTAGAAATGATTTTCATGATTTGTAGCTATTGCTTGTGGAACACCAAATCTTGCAATGATGTGGTTGAAAAAGAAGTATGCAGTCGTTTCATGGGTGTTGTTAAATGTAGGCATCGCCTTGTCCCACTTAGTAAATTAGTCAATGTACACAATAATATAATAATTACCCCCAATTGAGTGATGGTTACATGTCACGAAGTCGATATCCCATTTCTCAAAGGGACCAACAATGATAACATGATGCAATGGAGCGGGCAAAGCATGAGTATGACGATCATATATCTGGCATGCATGACACTTCTAGACAACGAGATTGTGGTCTTGAACTATGGTAGGCCAGAAGTTACTAGAACGTAAAATTTTCTGGGTTGGAGAATAACTAGATAAATGTCCGCCACATGCCATCGAGTGGCATTCATTTAATACTTTCTCAACCTCCTCAAGTGTGAGGTACCTTCATAACATAGTATCGATACCATGACGGTAAAGAGTTCCACCAATAATGACATAATTTTGAGCTTGGTAATGAATACATCGCTGCTTCAAGTGAGAGGTATTAGACCAGAAATTTTGGCTGTAGAGATAAATCAGGAAATCTCCATACCACGAGTTAGATGACAAGATCATAAACAATGATACATTGGGAATAAAATCTTCAAATGTAGATTTTGAATCAGGGGAAGGGAGATTACACATGAGCTCGACAAAACTAGGGATTTATTTAACTTGGATTTAATGAACTCCAGGTCTAATTCTCGTAAGAAGACAATCCATTTTGGGTACTTTCCCCCCAGCAATTGATGTGAAAAAATGTATATCTTAGGGTTGCAATCCGACACAAGCATAGTTTTCTGAAGCAAGATGTAATGGCAAAATATTTGGATGTCTTTAATGGTTGCTAAAGCCAACATTTATACGTGGGATTATCTAATTTCAATATCATTAATATTCTGACTGAGATAGTAAATGGGACGTTCAGTCCCTAAATCATCTTCTTGGACCAATACCATTTCTATAGTAGAAATGCTAGCAACAAGATACATGAAGTAATCACGCTGATAGTCAGAGGGATATTGAAGAGATGCGTGAACCGATCCATCTTTAAAGTCATCCAATTCTTTCTGAGTTGTGTTATCCCAATGGAAGAGAACCCCTTTCTTTAGTAAGCAAGTAAATCCTTTGGTTAATTCAATGTAATTACAGATGAATCTTCATAGGAAGTTAGCTCTCCCTTGAAGTCATTGAAGCTAAATTAATGAAGAAGGTGGAGCCAAATCAAAAAAAAATTGTATTTTCGATGGATCAAGACAAATTCCTTATTTCCATATAAAGAAACCTAAGATTCAACCATAACTGACACAAAACACACATTTTTGTGGGTTTAGGTGAATATTATAATGTCTACAATGAAGGAAAATAGCCTGAAGATGCATCGAGTGATCAGTCTATTGTTTTGAGTGTGCGCAGAGGTCATCCAAATATGGTTGAATGATGTGTTTGATATCATGAAGAGCCTAATCCATGGCACATTGAAATGAGCCCCAACATTCTTTAAACTGAATGGGAGTTTCCTATGGGAAAAAGTTCCCTAGGGACAAATAAAAGACATTTTAGGTTGGTTTGCCAAGAGAATGTTGATTTGATTATAGCTCGCAAATCCATCCATGAATGAAAAAATTTCATAGCCAATGTATTCATTAACAATATTTTTGATAAGAAGGGTGGGATAATTCTCCTTCAGATAGGAATGATTCACATCCCAATAATTGATGCACACTTGAATGGTGCCCTATTTCTTCATGATAGGAACTACATTCGACACTAAACCAGTTAAAGGAACGAGGTATAGAAAACCATCTAGAAGAATATTTTCAACTTCAACTTTAATACTAACATCCATCTTGGGATAGACTGGATGGAGGCATTTTCAGACTGGTTTGGCATCGGGATACATCTTAATTTCATGTACAACTATATTTGGGTTGATACCTAGCATCTCCTCGTAGGTCCAGTAAAACATGTCTCGGAACTCATGAAAATGGGCTCAATAAGTCTCGATATTAGATGGAGAAAAAGGTGGTCCAATGTGTAGATTTTTTAGAACACCTAGCTTGATGGAAATTTCAAGAGGTATCGTGTACTCTTTGATATTTGAAAGACTCTTTTTCAAATCAACATCACTAATAGACACGAAATTCGTAAAAAGATCGATAAAATTGGGCGATTATGCATCATTGAGACTATCCTCAATGGATTCAGGTAAGGACGAATGATGGTGATGTTTGTCCCATGGCGCATCGTCTGACATCATGATTTCCATTAAGCTTTGGTTGGTAGGGAATACATGTGAGAAAATATCAGAAGATGTACCATAGTCTAGCAATTTGTCCACCCAATTAAGAGAATGAAAAGAGGAAACTACATAAATCGAGTAAATGGCTTCTTAAGCTAGCTCAATGGGGCTTAGTGGCATTTGGTCGCCAAAACTTTGGATGTTAGTTTTGTCTAGTACAATCCATGGAACAGAAAGGATAGTAGAAGTCAATATCATGTTGATATATGCCACCGAAGATGAGTTGTCAGGAAGGAGAGGAGGAGGAAGTGAAAAGGTCCCGATAAGAGAAGAATCCTTCAGCAATCCAACTCTGACATGCTGATATGACTATAGGGTTTTCCCCACAAGAGGGACACTTCTAGTTAAATGTGAATCAAAGGCGAAAAAGGTGATTTTTTCTATGGCTACAACCTCTCCTTTATGAGGAAAGACGATCATAGGTAAGTAAGTCGAAACAACAGCAGGCATGGCATAAACCCACGTATGTCCTAATATAAGATTGTAATCAAGAAGTCCATCAATAAATTCAACTTCTATGGACATAGATTTTCCCCCTAATTCAAAGTGTAGGGAGTTCAAAATCCCATAGGGTTTATATGTTCTCTTGTCAAAGGATTTCAATGTAGTAGGTTATTGACTCAGTTGAGGAGAATTAATTTCCTTCCAAAAAGACATGGACATAATGAAATTTGATGATCCCTCATCCATGATAAAACAATGAATATTCTTACCATGGACAACAACCTTGATTATAAAAGATAACTGAGTTGGAAGCCAAGGGGTATAGTTTTCATGAGAGAAAAAACACGGTTGGAATCCAATGGATGCACACATCTTATCGCTAAAATTAAATCCCTCTTTTTGGAAGTGTAGTTTTGCAACACCTGAAGAGTCAACATAGCCAATGCATACTGAGCCAAGTCTCCAACTACACTATAATTATGAGCGGATGTTGTATGAGGGTTGAAAGTTGACTTATGAATAACACCCTTTGGAGGTTTAATAGTTAATTCAGTAGGAATCGATGGAAAGGTGGGATCTAATGATGATGGTGTTGAACTAGTAGGTTGATAAGTAGCCTGACCATTCGGTAGATTCACATTAGCATAATCCTTGTTCTGGGTAGCTACCAGAACATCAGATTTCATATTTGAAGAGGAAAACATCAAAATCGTGTTAGAGGAAGTTGGGTACTGAGAAACCATATCAACCTCTTAATTAGGAAACAGGTCGATCGACATTGTAGGAGAGGTGGAGGACTTAAGAAATTGATTCACTTTAATGCGTGGAGGACAATCATGTGTAAAGTGCTCCTTGTTGTAAATCAAGCAAGGATATCGATGCTTCTAATTCTCATAAAAATATTGATTTGTTTGTTTATCCTACATAGAGGGGTATCTATTTTTCTTACCTTTTCCTTTCTTCTTGCTTCCAGGTTGCTGTTGAGACTTGCCTTTGTCAGATGTAATGACATTTATCTTAGAAGAAGAGGACACACACAGGTGGGATTAAGGGTTTTGAGCAGATGCGGGTGTAGAAATACCATATGGTTTTCTCATTGTCTTCATGCTTGCAGAACCAATAATGCCATCAGAATCATGAGATTCTTTACCAAGCATAAGAGGAGGAACAATATTTGAAGGTCTCGAAGAGTTTGGTATCTTGTCGTAGAGCGTGCTGAATTGGGTATAAACCAAATCCAAATATTGCACATGATCAATTACTTGCTCTTCAAGCACGACTCTACCTTTGAACACATCCTTTGTTATAGGTGACAATAGAGATTTGGTAAACCATACCACGAGAAATTAATCGGGAACATAAGTTTTGACCAACAATTGATGACGCCTCCACTCATGAATGTGATCTAAAACGTGAGTGGAATCTAATTGTTTGAAGTTGGTTAACAATTTCATTCTGGTTCTGTATCTAATGGGAAACTAGAAATGTGTAAGGAAGGTTGTGGTTAAGGTACTGAAATCATGGAATGAAGCTCTGGGCAACTCAATATACCATTTAGTAGTCATACCCGTAAGCATTATTTAGAAAAGATGAAGTGGAATAGAATAACAATTAAGGGAGTTTGATGGAGAGCAGATATGATACGTTATAATTTATGTCAACAGGTCTTCTCTTGGACTCCCATTGAATTTAGGGATGTCAGAAGGAAATTTAGTAGGAATGATAGGCCACTAAGGTGAATGAGTGATGGGGTCATTAGTGAGCCAAGTCAAATATGGAAACTCGAGAGTGGCCACAAAAGGAAACTACCGATTAAATTTCGGTAGAGGATGACCTGGATATGAATGAATAGCCTGAGAAAAATGCACTTGCATTCTTGAATAAGGAGAGTTCTAGTAATAAGAAACCTCGCTACCAAAATAAGAAGGATTATGATAGCCAGAATACAGGTGACCTTGTTTACCAACCCCAGGATAACCATGAATTTGTTGGCCTTGAAAACGTACCTAAGGGATACCTTGATAAGGTGTATATTGCTTCCCAAGGGGGATTTGCATTGTCCCATGACAAAAGAGAGTTCGAATGATGTTGTGCCATGTGATACACAATATTCCCTACTCGAATTTGAGGAATAACTTTTGCAAGAGATTGAGATTGTAAAGAAACTTGTAAAGGTTGAGTAAGTGGAACCTTAGAGATACCAGATACTGAAGGAATTCTTTGAGATGAGATCGCAGCTTGTACATGTTGAATTATATGAATTTGATATTGTTGAGGTACATATAGAGGAATAGGAACTTGAGATGATGGAACTGGTTGGGAAACAAACAATGAACCCAACAACGAACTTGGTTGAATGGGAAAAGTAGGCGGCCAGACATTAGCATCCATCTTAGGATAAGGACGACTATGATAAATTTGGTTACCAATTGGAGGTATACCAAAAACAGGTTGCCCCCCTACCAAAGGATGAGGGAATGATGGAGGAAACTCCCCCCCTTACGGCAGGTACCCAACATAAGGATAGGTAGGTTGTTGAAGAAGACCTTACCCACTAACATAAGGGCCATCCTGCTATACAACTGCCAGTGTATGTTAGGTCTCTATAATACTAGTGATTTCCCCATTACTATTTCCATTTTAGTCGTTATTATTATTGTTGTGCCCCTATTGTCCCCATATTGTTATTATTGTGCCCCATAGAAGCCAACTATTGTTATTGATGTGCGCTTATATTATTATTGTTATGTTGGCTTTGATTATATTGTGACCACTTAGACTCCTATATATAAAAAGGAGATTTTGTCATTTCTATCATCCAAGAATTATTCATTTGTGTAATGTAAAGGAGGTTTCCAACTCAAAGAGGTTGATTTTTAAGGCATTCATCTTTCTTTTCTATCTTTTTCTGAGCTGGTTTCATAACATTTGGTATCAGAGCTTTGGATTCTAGGGTTTCACTACTCCAAATAGGTCATTGTGGAATTTTCATTATAACTTTTTTCTGCGAAGTTTTAGAAGCTAAAAAAAACCCATTTGAGCCGCAGATATGATCTAAGGATGATATGATCTAAGGAAGTTAGGGTTTTTGCAGACTCCTGAATTACATTCCAAACAAGTGACCTTAGGAAAATTGCCATAACTTTCTCTATGAGAATCATGTTGAAATTTCATAAGAAGTTATAGAATTAGGACACACTATATTCTTTTGTGTATCTTTTTCAGAGCCAAAGGTCAAAATAGTGACACGTGGCACGTCGTACCAATTCGCTCTATCGAAAAATTATATAATCAGGTCATCTTGGGAGATTGAGCATAACTATTTCTTAGAGAATCCAATTTTGATCTGACTAGTGGCATTGGAAAGAGGACTTAGAGGGCTACCATAGAAAGAAATTTTAGACCTTGGATATCCACAATTAGAGAGATACAACATATTCAATATGAAACTTCTACAAAGTGAACAAAATTGTGCAGTCTTTTTAAAATTTTGCATAAGTTTGGGTTGGAAAATTAGTTTGTAG
The DNA here is from genome assembly GCA_031772625.1 of Pinus tabuliformis. Lineage (NCBI taxonomy): Eukaryota > Viridiplantae > Streptophyta > Pinopsida > Pinales > Pinaceae > Pinus > Pinus tabuliformis. The sequence goes on from CM062820.1 coordinate 1,446,656,965, forward strand.
CTCAAAGGGCATAGTGAAGCATAATTATCATTAATTTATGCCCCGAAGAAATGAAATGGAAACACCTAGTAAGAAACCTAAAGGCTCTAGCATGACTAATGAAGAAGAGGAAGAAATGCAACATGATATATCAAAATTACGAGACCAAGCGCAACAAATTTCACTCTCACAAAAGGCAATAGAAGCTAAGATTGATGGTTTAAATAGAGGCATGGAAGCTAAGATGAATGGCATGGAAGCTAATATGAATGGTGTGCAAGTTAATATGGATGATTTGGAAGCTAAGATGGATGTCATGGAAGCTAAGATGAACGGCATGAATGCTAAGATGGAAAATTTGAAGATAGATTTGACTAATTTGCTACAAGAAATGCTTACTAATTGTGAAAGGGTAGTAAAGGAAAGTCATGATGAGAAAAAAAGAAATGTTAATCATGATTTCATAGACTCTAACATTGGATTCAAGACCCACCATGTTCCAAAGATTGATATGAGGAAGTTTGATGGAAAGGATCCCATAACATGGATACTACCATTGGAGCAATATTTTGATCTCCATAATGTGTGAAATAGACAAAAGGTACACATTGCAACTTTATATTTGGAACTAAATAAGTTTGTATGGTATCGATGGCTTTTCTCTCATAAACAGATTGTCACTTGGGAAATTTTTATGGAATATATGATAGCACATTATGAAGATACAAAAAGAAACACTTTTTTTAGCCAATTGATAAACCTCAAAGAAAAGGGTTCAATGATGGAGCACATTGCGGACTTCCAAAAATTGAATATAAGGGTAAAATATATTCTAGATGTGTTCAAAGGGAATTTAAAGGATAACATGTATCATGAGGTTCGCCTTTGGGAACCTGACTCATTGGAGAAGGCATTCAGGTTGGAAAGAAAAATGGAAAGCAAAATTATGGAAACAAGGAGACCTACCACTCACAACTAGAAGGTTGTAAGTGTTATTTTCCCTAGCCTTCCACAACCTACAAGGTTGAGACACCAAAAATTGGGAAAAGAAAGAGAAAAAGGGTTTTGTTGTAGTTTTGATAGAAAATACACTAACGGTGATAAGTGTGCTGAGAAGAAATTTTTTTACTTAGATTGTGAAGAGGAGGGAGAAAAGGAACAATAAATGTCAAAAGAAGAGGATATACATCGGGAACAACCCCTAGAAAAGGAAGAAATGAATCCGACCATATCTTGTAATGCATTGGTCAAAATTACCACTCCTCAAACTATCAAGATAGAAGGACGTACCAAGAAGAAAAAAGTAATAGTGTTGATTGATTCAGGCAGTGCCCATAATTTTATTCATTGTAAGATATCCAAGGAATTGAATTTCCTCTTATATCCAACACCAGATGACAAGTGATGGTTGCAAGTGGAGGAACCATACATTTCTCTGCAAAGTGACATAATATCAAGCTAGCCATGGGAGAATATGTATTGAATAGCTCAATTCTTTCCATTCCAATGGGTTCTGTTGATGTTGTACTAGGAGTCCAATGGCTACAATCCTTGGGTACAATAGCTTTTAATTTTTAGGAACTTTTTTTGAAAGGAAAGGAAGTTCAATTAAGAGGTATCATAGGGAAACTAGGAAAGATAATTAGCTCTAATGGAATGAAAAATCTTCTAAAGAAAGAAAAATGAGGCGTAATTTCACAATTATGTTTGCTAGAGGTTCCCACATCGAAATCATCTATTTCTCTAGATCTCCAAAAAATCTTGTGCAATCATTCCAAGGTATTTAAGACTCCCAAAGGTATCCCACCTATTCGGGATCATGATCATTCTATTCATTTAATTCTAGGAAGTGATCTTCCAAACATCAGGCCTTACAGATATGCCTATGCCCAAAAGAGTGGAATTGAACGTATGGTTGCAGAAATGCTAGAGGCTAGTATAATTCAACCTTGTCAAAGTTCTTTCTCTGCTCCAATAGTATTGGTGCACAAGAAGGATGGATCATGGCGCATGTGTCCAAATTATAGGGAGCTCAACAAGCTCACTAGTAAAGATAAATTTTCCATTCATGTCATTGATGAACTATTGGATGAATTGCATGGATCAATTTACTTCACCAAGTTGGATCTTCATTCAGAATGTCATCAAATAAGAATGAAGACTAAAGTCATTATGAAAACCACATTTAGAACTCATGAAGGTCATTATGAACCTTTTGTCATGCCTTTTGGCCTTACCAATGCACCTTCAACATTTCAAGGTTTGATGAATTCCATTTTCAAACCCTTCATTAGAAAATTTGTGTTAATATTTTTTGATGATATACTAATCTATAGAAAGTATTGGAAAGATCATGTTCAACATGTTGACAGGGTGCTCAAACTATTGGAGGAGAAACAATTATATGAAAAAGGCTCCAAATGTTTCTTTGGAGTACAAGAGGTGGAATATCTCGGTCATATTGTATCTCATGAAGTTGTTAAGGTAGACCCTAGAAAGATTAAATCCATTAAGGAATGGAAAATCCCGACGTCCATAGAGCATCTGCAAGGATTTCTCGGGTTGATAAGTATTATCACATGTTTGTTAAGAATTATGGGGGAATAGCATCACCTCTAACAGCATTATTTAAGAAAGATACACTTTTATGGACTCTAGAAGCAACAAAGGCCTTTGAACATCTTAAAGAGGAAATGTGCCAAGCACTGGTCTTAGCTATGCCGGACTTCACAAAAACCTTTATTGTTGAATGTGATGCCTCAGGAAATGGAATTGGTGTTGTTTTATTGGAAGAAGAAAGACCCATTACTTTTGAAAGTTGCCCAATCAAAGGAAATTATTTACACAAAACTATTTATGAGAAGGAAATGTTGGCAATACTACATGCACTTAAGAAATGGCAACCCTACCTAACGGGAAGACACTTGAAGGTAAAAGAGGATCATGATAGTCTTAAATAATTTTTAGAACTAAGATTATCTTCAGAAGAGAAGCAAAAATGGGTTACAAAGATGTTGGGTTATGACTTTGAAATCATATACAAAAAAGGGAAGCGGAATGTTGTGGCAGATGCGCTATGAGGAAAGGATGAGGATGTGGAAGCATTGGTTTGTGCCATTTCTATTATCCAATAAAATTGGATAAATGAGGCAAGGGATGAATGGAAGAATGATGAAGAAGTGTGGGCACTCATTCAAATATTACAACAAGATCCAAACACATATGAGACATTTAGCTGGAAAAATGATTCGTTATGGTACAAAGATAGTTTATACCTATGTCAGAATTCCCAACTCAAACAAAATATTATTATGGAATTCCATGCCTCTCCCTTAGGAGGGCACTCGAGATTTTTCAAAGCTTATCAAAGGGTTAAGAAGGAATTTTTTGGGATGGCTTTAAATCTGATATTCAAAAGTTAGTGGCAGAATGTTTGGTTTACCAAAAAAATAGAGGTTAAATAGTTAAGACACCGAGTCTATTACAACCTTTATCCATTCCAAGTCAACGTTGGGAGGAGGCTCCAATGGATTTTATTATAGCTTTACCCAATTCCAAAGGAAAGAGTGTCATCATGGTGGTAGTTGACATACTTACCAAGTATGCACACTTTTGTGCATTATCTCATTCATTTAAAGCCAATACAATTTCTACTGCATTTATGGCAACAATTCAAAAGCTACATGGAAACCAAAAGATTATTGTAAGCAACAGAGATCCCATTTTCACTGGAAATTTTTGGACAGAATAATTTTCTTTTCCTTGTACTCATTTAGATTATAGACCATCTTATCATCCTCAATCTGATGGGAAAACTAAGATAGTAAACAAATGTTTGGAAGGATATCTTCGTTGCTTTGTATCTGATAAATAAACACAATTGCTCAAATGGTTTCCTTTCGCTGAATGGTGGTATAACACTTCCTTCCATACTACAACAAAAATGACCATATTTATGGCACTTTATGGATATCACCCACCGTCCATCACACCACACTTAAGAGAAAATTCTAAGGTTCAAGCAGTGGAAGATCACATCGAGCATCAACAACAAGTTCTCCAACTCTTAAAGGATAACCTAAATTTGGCACAAAATAGAATGAAACAATAGGCATATCAACATGCAGCGAAAGAAGTTTTGATATAGGTGACTGGGTATCTCTACGGCTAGAATCATATAAACAAATTTCCTTCAAGCAAGCTAAGAAGGATAATAAATTATCACCAAAGTATTATGGTCTGTAAAAGGTGTTGCAAAAGATTAGTATTATGGCATACAAATTGGAGCTTCCTGCAGCTTCCCGAGTGCACCTAGTTGTCCATGTTTCATGCTTAAATAAGGTTATTGGTGACAAGCTCCTAGTTCAAACAATATTGCCACAAATTGATAAGGAAGGAAAAATCATATTGGAACCTGAAGCAGTCACAGAAACAAGAACGCGACAGCTACTAAATTGACCAATTTTGGAGTATCTTGTCAAGTGGAAGAACTTACCGGCTGAATATTCCATATGGGAGGATGAGAATTTTATACAGAAGCATCTAGAACTACTCAAGCATTGAGGACAACAATTTTTTGAACAAGTGGGGCATGTTAGGTCCCTATAATATTAGTCATTCCCTCATTACTGTTGGCATTGTAGCCCTTTTATTATTGTTGTGGCCCTATTGTCCCCATATTGTTACTATTGTGCCCCATAAAAGCCCACTATTGTTATTTTTGTGCCCTTATATTATTTTTGTTATGTCGGCTTTGATTATATTGTGACCCCTTCGACTCCTATATATACAAAGGAGGTTTTGTCATTTATATCATCCAAGAATTATTGCTTTGTGTAATGTAAAGGAGGTTTCCCCCTTGAAGAGGTTGATTTTTAAGGCATTGATATTTCTTTTCTATCTTTTTGTGAGTTGGTTTCATAAACGTGTAGGATGAGGGGAGGGATTATGTTGTACAACACTCATAACAACAACACTATATGGAATTATAGAAGTGGATGACATGGGAGATGTCCATAAAATGGAAGATACACCAAAGAAGGTACCAAATAAGGATTGATAACTAGGTGGGATGGATGGGCCACCATATAGACATGCCTCTGTTGATGTTGAAAACATATATGTGGAAGTGGCATTTGAAATCTCAACCAAAGTGCTAGGTGCAAGCTAGGAAGACATATCAGTTTGAGTCATGGTCAATAATCCCAATGTGGATTGTCGCATGAAATTCACAAGGTGAGTGAAATGAACCAGGTAAAGGAATTTGTTCAGTAAGTGGGGGAGGAAGAAGAGGATGGGTTAGATAAATGAAAAGTCCCTCCAAACTAGTAGAAGGGAAAGGCTCTTCTTCTGGGATCTCCTCAATACTCACAAGTCTAGGTGGAAGTGGTTCACCATCGGGGTAAAGATATATAGTTGGTAGATTTGTCTGAGAAAATGGAAGAGAGGATGAAATACCTAAAGTAACATGAAAAATAAGCCTCCAGTAGAATAGGAGGCTTATTTTTCATTCTATGCAAACGATGGAGTGGAGGATCTTTCTATTCCACGTTGGATAGAAAATTTTATTAAGACAAAAATAAATAAATAAATGAGTAAGAGGCTTTCAGTCTCCAAGTGGAAGCAAGAACTGACAGAGAGAAGACACTAATCAAATCATAAGCTGACTCATCCTCCTTACATACATCTATATATGGATCCCTCATCCCAGAGATCCAGAGGCTGGAATTTTGCACATTGTAAGGAATTGCTGTTGGTTTTGAGATAGAGATCAGAGTATTGGGTGATTTATGCTTTGTTGGAGGTGAAGAGGGGCTTCTTTGTTGGGAGGTTGATGCTGGGTCAGGAATCATCGGTTGTAACTCCTCCTGGATTTTCTTGTATATCAATAAAAACTATTTGAGTTTTTCCTCCATGCTTTTGTATCATTGATGCTTGTTACATTTGTATGGTTAGCTTAAATCGGATCCTAAGCTGTTTATGAATATAGATCCATGTCTTTGTATAGTTTTCTTCTTCTGTGATCTTACAGGTACTTGGTGAAGTTGGGCAAGTAAGGGAGCAGGTAGCTGGAAGCTATCAAAGAAGAGAGGGATTGGATCAAAGGATTAGTGCAAGACACAGGTCGGTTCTTTCTATCCCCCTCTGTCTTTAATTCATAAAGGGAATACAAAAGTAGTTTTCTCTGTTTGTTTCTAAGGCAGCTGTCACACCTTAGTCAGATAGAGAAGTTCTAAATAGACAATTTTCCCGGTAACAAAATGGCGACTCCGCTGGGGACGATTGTCTAATTAGTTTGTTTGTGTATCTTTTTGTTGTTTGTTTCATAAACTTATAAGTAGCATTTGAACTGCATTTTCCATAACAAATGCAAAGTAGACATCTGCTGCTTCAATCCATTCACTGGATTTGTTTATGATTTGAACAGCTGATTCAAAAATGATCTGATTGCCCTTTGTGATAGCTCTTAGACCAGATTTGCCCCCTGATTGTACATTACTGATTGCTTTTACTCGGCTAAAAACCAAAGACTAAACTGCAAACCGTGACCCAGAACCTGGACAGATTCTTGTTTCTGGCCCAACGCAGGTACTGTTAAGAGTTCCTACATTTCAGCGCACTTCCCGAAAGGGAAACCTGTGCTGCAATCCAGTTTCTCTGTGTTACAGGTGCGCTGATCAGACTAGCCCTGTGTAGCTGAGGTTCTTGTGTTTCATTCTTTTCAGTTTTGTCTCTGAATTTTGCAGCCTATGATCAGTATATGTCTGTTTAAAAACCCCTTTTCCTTGCTGATATTCCACCTCCTTTGTACAAAAGAACTGTAGATGTTTTTGTGTGTTTGTTGAGTCCTTTACAGTTTTCCATTGCAATAGTAGAATAGTCGTACTGTCGTCCTTTGATTTAGATCTGTTGCAAGTGTCGATTTCGATCATAGGAGAAAGTTTGATTGCTGTTGATGGTTGACTATACTCTTACTTTTGCCTTTGGTCTGAATTTGTGATTTTCTAGTGTCAAAAACAAGTGTTCATTTCAAACTCGTAAAGTGTCGTAATCATCTCTATCTTTTGATTTCAAAAAGAAGATTGTTTGTGTTTGTCGCTTGAAAGCAAATTGAGATTTGTACATCAACTTTCTTTTTAGCATCAATACTAAGAAAATCGAAAAAAAATACATGCATGTGCATTTGCATATTGACAGTCTGTTTGGCTTGATTTAGGAAAGTGCATTTACAGTGTGCTCTTTGCTCTTTGTGAAAAGACTGTGTCTTTCTTTTCCCCTGGTAGCTAGGATTTTCATTGCAGAAAAGAGATAAAAGTTTGTTTATCATCTTTAGATTGCATTTTAGGAATTACATCTACATCTCGTGGTGAACCCAAAAGGCAAACTTCATAAGAAAGATCAACTTAAAATAAATTCAATGAATCTAACAACGCTTTGGAACTTAACGCACAACATTTAGAGGTCTGGGCTAGAGACGTATTCCGGCGTCGTAAAGCCTGGTAACTGTTGTCCTCACTGATTGTTGGGTGATTCCTCCACTTTGAGACGATAAGTGCCAGTACGGACTTGTGCTCCCACGTACCATCGAGAATATTTTGGGAGACCACTATAGGCTTAAATCCTTTATCCATAGGAAGCCGTGTCTGCTGCCCTATCGATCGCAATGCACTCAACACAGCATTCGGGAAGATTGACTGTCGTACTGTAAAAAGTATTCTGCAGTTTTGCGATTGGTTTGGTACTCCCTCTACCTAGATCTCCAGAGCAGTCCCTTTCGTTCCTTTTCAGAATCTTTAACAGAAAAGGTCCATCTGAGCACTTGTCACTTCAGGCTCATTAAAAATCGAAGGAGACTAGAGTCATCTTTTGTTTTTTCTCGACTCTTAAAAACTGAAAAAACAAGTTGTGTCAAAGCGTCTAAAATTCATTTAATTCGGAAACATACTTCCCCTTTTTATTTTAGTTGACCGAGTAATCCGCAATCATGGAAGAAAATCAATTGAAACCCCGTCATTTGCAGATGCTTACGAGTCAACCGTCTTTGTCTCCGGAATCGAAGCCAGTACGGACAAAGCGAACTCGTTTAACCAGTTCCAAATCTCCTATTAAAGTTAGAACAAGTGTTCCAACGACATCAGAGACTCCGGTTACTCCAAACATTTCTGGAATCCCTGCCTCTACAGAAGAAGTTCAACAGCCACAGAGGGACAGTGATACTGATCCTAGTCTGAGAGTAAACACTTGTGTTACCGAACCAGTTTCATCTATAACCAATTTGGAGAGTCTTGCTCTTCAAACATATATTGTTGTCGATTCCATACCTTCTTCGGCACCATAAATATTTTACGGACCTGACGGTCTTCCCCTTCCACCTGGTCTGATTGCCATAGAAGAAATTGTAGAAGATCCTCCAACAAGTACTCTAACACACTTTGGAGTTGGGATCACTCTATATCCTTCTTCATCAGAAGTTAGTCTACCACCAGCGGAAGCTCCAGTAGAATCGCTAGGTAATCTTTTGGATAGACTATAAATGTCTGAACAACTGTCAACATCTAGGACTGTGTCATCTGACACAGCGATGGAAGAACTCCCTGCTATCACTCCGACAATGTTCGCCAACATACCATCTGTCCCGACTAGCTCTCAGCCGCTAGAAGGAGCCCACTCAGGGGCTATTACGACAGTATGGTCCATTCCTGTTTGTTCATCTGGAATAATATCCGGAAACTCTAATGTTGAGTCTCAACAAACTGATCCATTTGGAGGTAATTTGGGTAGTCCAGTCCCCAAGGGCAAACAATTCCCTTGAGTTTCGGATTACCACCGTATGGGGGAGAGTATGCCCTTTCATTATCCCCTCCGGGAGGATATCCATACGTGAGTTCACAACAACATTCAGGTTACACTGGAATTACCTCAAGTGGTTGGGTACCTATACTACCTCAACAACCAAGAGTTGTGTATTCGATGCAAAAATGCGTACCTATGTCAAATATCCTGACTACGCCAGCTATTGCGACGGTGTCGCAAGTTCAAACGCTGCCTGTTGTATGTCAACCTCAGGTTTCTCAGGTTGTAATGCAACAACCCCTTGACCCTGCGACTCAACCACAATCGCCGACTAGTGGGGCGATACAGGTCCAGACGGGTACAATTACCCCTCACCTTGGTCCAACAGTTAGTATCGCGCAACAGCACATGGCTTCACAACCATGGCTGTTGCAATACCAACAACCGCAATTCCAACAAGTATACCAAGGTTCTGAGCAGCAAATCTTTGCGAATAGTGGACAGCCGTACATTCAAAACGGTCAAAATAAACCATTTTACAATGGTCATGTCCACCAACCTTACCAAATGTACCAGCATCAAATGCATTATGCTGGTATGCAAAGACCAACTGCTCAGGCTATCCCATCTTATCCTGGGTATGCTTCACCTAACTTGAATCATCAGTTACCCTTTGTGGCAACCTTAGAGTTACCTGATTTAAATCGGTTAACAAACGATCCAATTGCTTACGCCCCTTGGTGGCCAGCGATTCCGCATAAACTTCCATCAGTTATCCTTAAATTTAATGGAAATCCGGGTGAAAATCCATCGAATCACATGATGACATTTCATCTATGGTGTTCATCAATCACCCTAAATGATGATTCGATAAGACTTCGCCTCTTTCAGAGGACGTTAACGGGTCCAGTGGCAAAATGGTACATTGAATTGCCTAGAGCGTCGTTCGACAACTTCAGTACCTTAGCCACAACCTTTTTAACCCATTTTCAATTACCAATAAGGTACGAAATGAGAACAGAACTTCTTACCAACTTCAAACAGACAACGGCCACTCACATATCTAATCATATACATGAGTAGCGACGTCGTCGTAGGATGGTAAAAACGTATGTCCCCGATCAGCTATTAGCTGAATGGTTTATCAAGTCGTTACTACCTTCCATCACGGAAGATGTGGCAAAGGGGGGAGTGGTAACAGAAGAGCAAGTTATCGCTCGTGCACAATATCTGGACTTGATTTACACTCAGTCCGGCACGCTCTACGACAAAATACCTGACGCCCCTAGACCGGAATTCTCAATTCCTCCTCCTCCTAAATCAAACAATGACTCTCATGCCGACGATGGCGTAATTGGCACGTCAGACACGAAATCGACAAAGGCTACATCCAAAAAGGCCCGTAAGATTTCAGGTCAAAATTCAAAAGACGAACTTCTTGCTTCGGAAGTAAATGCCATATCAACAGATAAAGGCAAAGAAACCAAACAACCAGGAAGCAAGAAGAATGGCAAAGGGAAGAAGAAGAAACAGGAGGAATCATCACCTGAAAAATTTTCTTCAAACCCTCCTGGAGATAGGAAACCAAAAAATCCATGCTTCATATGTGATGAGGATCATTGGACCGCAAATTGTCCACACAAAGTTGAGCTTAAGAAATTCTTGAAGAATTCAAAAACCTCTGCAGTGTTAACTAATCCGTTTCCAAATCCAGGAACAAATCTGGTTGAAAGTGGAAATGCTTCCCCATCTCAAGTGCTAATGTTGTCGGTTTCAAAACAGCAAAATGATGCTTTGATATCGACAAGGAACAAAGATTATGGGAATCCACAGCTATCGGACAACAAGGATAAAGATCAACCAGGTAGTTCGACAACAACTTCGACAGAAGTTGTGCCACCCACCATTCTTGAATTAACGATAAAACCGCCAAAGGGAGTAGTACACAAGTTGACATTTAATCCCCGCGCTAGAGTGGCACAGCATTATAACATAGTGGAAGATTTGGCCTAATCACCATCCGCTATGTTGACTCTTGAAGTACTACAAAATTTCCCATCCCAAAGGCAGGCTTTATTATCAGCCATTGGTGGGATTGACCCAAACGATTCCAATCTTGTATCCTTCGATCATAAAGGATACGATCCTCAGTTACCAGCTCAACTAGCTTTCCTTATTCAAGTGAAAGCCCTCAACAAAATTGTTCATCGGACAATTATTGATGAGGGGGAATCTACATGCATTATGTCGATGAGTTGCTGAAAAACTTTAGGATCTCCAACCTTGTTGCGATCTTCGACGACATTAAAAGCATTCGACGAAAGGACATATACCCCATATGGTATCCTAAATAACTTTAAAGTTGAACTAGGAGGGAAAACGGTAGAAATAGATGTTGAAGTCATCGATGGGAATCTTGATTACAACATCCTACTAGGAAGACCATGGATTTATGCCATGGCAGCTGTTGTGTCGACATATTTTAGAAAGATTGCATTTCCCTTTCAAGGAGGGATTACAATCGTCGATCATCAAAACTTCCTCCCCAATGGTTCTCAAGTTACTAGAAGCATTCCCATGATCCATGGAAGCCCCCATTCGCTTCAGAATATCGGAGTAGGCCTACTAAAAAATCCTATACTAATGGGAACTTTCGCTCTTCCACCTCCAATCAATCTGGCGGAAGTAGCGTCGATAGGAACCTGCAACATGATATCTTCTACAAAGATCTCAAAAAACGATATCGACATGGATCATGCAGTGTTTTTGCCCCCAAGCCCAACAGAAATATTATAGCAATCAATGTTTCTAGCATGGGAGGCAAACCCAAATCAATGCTCATCAAGCGTTTGGATAGATAGGTCTAGAGAATATGGTACTCCTTCAGATCCTTGGTCGCGAGTGCATGTCACCGACGAAGGAATTGTCCAATCAATGGTAATTGAAGGAGCGCCATGGAATGATTCCCACCATCGTTCTCTTCTTCCGGATTGTGGAGAAGATACTCAAAATTACCTTTATCATCCTTCAGTCTTTGATTTTCTATCAAATACTATAAATACGGTGGATTCCGAGCGAAACTTGTCCAACATTGAAGAGACTATAGCCATAAATATCTCGACCAAAACAGATGTTGTAGAGAATATTTATGTTGGCAAATGTTGTTCTCCTTCAGAACTGGAAATATATAACGCTCTTTTTCGCGAATTCAGAGATATCTTTGCTTGGTCATACAGTGAAATGCCAGGCATTGACTCGAGTATCGTTGAACACGAAATTAAGATGTATCCAGATGTCAAACCAGTACGACAACGGCTAAGGCAGGTGCACCCCAAGAAAGCCGCTGCCATTAAGGCAGAAGATGAAAAACTTCTCCATGCTGGTTTCATCTACCCGGTTCCTCTAACCGATTGGGTATCGAACATCGTCCCTGTTATGAAAAAACAAGGGACAATTAGAGTGTGCGTCGATTACAGGGATGTAAATCAAGCTTGTCCAAAAGACAACTACCCTACACCCTTCATCGACCAGATAATTGATGAATGCGCCGGATGCGAAATCTTTTCATTCATGGATGGATTCTATGGGTATAATCAAATAAATATCTGCCCACAGGACCAGTCAAAGACTGCATTTATTTGTCCGCGGGGCACATTCACATATCAAAAATTACCCTTTGGTTTAAAGAACGCAGGGGCGACGTTTCAGAGGGCAATGAATTATGCCTTCCATGACATCAAAAACATCGTTCAACCATACCTCGACGACCTTCCGGCTCATTCGCGGAAGTAGACTGATCATCCGCAGCATTTAAGAGCGATATTTCTACGTTGCCGACACTACAAGATACGACTCAATCCGCACAAATGTGTATTTTGCGTCAGTTCTGGTCGTTTACTTGGCTTTGTAGTCTCCAAGGATGGGATTCGTCTCGACCCATGTAAGGTCCAGGCAATCATAAATTTGCCTCCACCTTCGAATTTGCTTCAGATTCAGAAACTCCAAGGGAAAGCAAACTTTCTGAGGAGGTTCATTCCAAATTACGCAGAACTTGCTAAGGGTTATACACGTCTTTTGAAAAAGGAGGTACCCTTTGTCTGGGATCAGGTTGCGCAAGCTTCCTTTGATGCTTTGAAAGATTCCTTGATGAAAGCATCATTAATGTACGCCCCTGATTATCAAAGAGACTTTAACCTGTATCTGGCTACAGCAGATACAACCATCGCAATGGTTTTAGTTCAAGAAGTCGATGGAATTGAGCATCCTATATATTATTTAAGTAAAAACTTAAATGATACAGAAAGAAAATATTCTTACGTTGAAAAACTAGCATTTGCAGCTGTTCAAGCGATACAAAGATTTCGACACTATGTCCTCTTTCGGAAAACTACCATTCTGTCAGATTGCAACCCCATGACTTATATATTGTCGCAACAGTTACTGGGGGGAAAATACTCAAAATGGATAGCAATCCTACAAGAGTTTGATCTGGAATTTGTAAAATCCAAGTCAAGGAAAGCTCCAGTTTTCGCAGAATTATTATGTGATCTCCCATCGTCGTCCAACGATGAAACATCCGAAGAATAAATCATGGATGAGAGTTTGTTTCTGATATCTACAGGCAATGAGTGTTATGGGGATATAATCATTTATCTCCAAACCCAAAAATTTAGGCCAAACTACTCCCACTCTGAACAAAAACGTATTCGATACCAAGCAAAAGACTACATGATCGTTGGTGATACACTTTACCGTCGTGGTATCGATACAGTTCTGAGAAGGTGTGTCACCGATGAGGAGGCCGAAAAATTCCTGAATGAGTGTCATTCAGGCGCGTGTGGGGGGCATCAATCTGGATATGCTACAGCACAAAAAAATTTACGAGCAGGATACTTCTGGCCAAAAATGTTCAAAGATTGCATAACCGCAGTCAGAAGTTGCCACGCTTGTCAAATTTTTGATAGCAAAACCAGAAGACCACCCGCACCCCTACAGCCAATAGTTGTTGTTGGGCCATTCGCCAAATGGGGCATCGATTTCATGACATGTAACCCCACCTCGACCGGGGGGCATGGGTATATCATAGTCGTAGTTGACTATTTTACCAAATGGGCCGAGGTGATGCCTACATTAGATAATACTGGTGAAACAGCTGCCCTCTTCTTTTTCAATCATGTAGTCGCTAGATTTGGCGTACCGTAGGCTATAGTCATAGATCATGGATTTCATTTTCGCAATCACATGATGGTCAAATTAGCTGCCAAACTAGGGTTGTCTCACAACAGCTCTACTCCGTATTATCCGAAAGCCAACAGACAAGTTGAACCGATCAACAAGGTCCTGAAACGCATGCTGCAAAGGATGATTGGAGTTCACAAAAGAAGATGGCACCTAATCCTGTACTCAGCTTTGTGGGCTTACCGAACATCGGTAAGGAATTCAACCGGGTTCACACCCTTCCAACTGGTATATGGCCTGGAAGCAGTCTTGCCAATCCAGTGTGAAATCTCGTCTCTCAAACTCGCAATTGATCTCCTCCCCGGAACTTCAAAAGAAGAGGCTCGTTTCTTGGAATTAATCCAACTAGATGAAACCCGTCGTGACGCCGCTTTGGCTAACGAAGCCCATAAGAAATGAGTCAAGGCGCAGTTCGACAAAAATGTCAAACCCCGTGACTTCTCGGAAGGTGACTTGGTCTTGCTTTACGACCACGAATCCGATAAATTGGGAGCAGGTAAATTTAAGTATTTATGGATGGGCCCCTATATTGTTAAATGAGTGTTAGCAAAGGGAGCCTATGAGTTAATGGATTATGATGGAATTCCACTGGCACAACCCCGCAACGGGTTGTACCTCAAGCGTTACTATGCGTAATAGTAACCAGCATGCTTTTGTTATGTTTTTGTTTTCGCTAAAGTGTTTGTTTTGGTCAAGTAATCCACTTTTTACATTTATTGCAGATGTCAAACCTATTGGAGCCATGTGTTGGATATGCCGACGAAGCGAGTCGTAGTTCGAGGAACCTGTCCTCTGCAGCCTGAGCCATTTTTTATCCAAGTGGCGAGTTAGTAAGTTTCAGAGGTGTATGTATTGGTCGATCAACGAATAACATTGCTGAGTATAGCGCGTTGATAGAGCTTCTATCTGATGCCATCACTCAGGGTATACGCCAACTAATTGTCAGGCTAGACTCACAACTCGTAATACTACAACTCAATGGTATATATTTCGTCTGAAACCCAGCTATTTATCGCATGTTCCTAAGGGTTAAGATTTTGGAAAGACAATTTGATCTTATTCAGTATCAACATATATCCAGAAACTTAAACACATTAACTGACTCATTAGCAAACTATGTTTCAGATAGACATTTGCAACATTTATAAAAAGAAACACGTCATCAATGTTTCACATGTGGATCATGTAGCTCAACCAAAATAAAACTCCGAAAATGAAAAATACATATAACTGTTTATGGTTTACACATAATGTTCTGTAACCAAGACAAAATCGGTCAAATGACCCAAAAACTCAAAATGCTAGGGGGCACCCTAGTCTAATGATTCTCGTGATAGCAAGTCACAGCCTGTGCGATCATGCGTAAGAGACGAGTCGATCGTTTGGGCACACCAGTAGTATGCCGCTGTAACCGCAAAGGAAGCTCATCGGTCCTCACATCCGGAATATCGAGAGTGAGGCCCTCAACCTGCTCCTGCAAAGCTGTGAGAGTCTCGGCCACATCGAGGTCATGAAGAATAGCTCTTCCGACGGCCTCTCCTGCTGGGGAAGCAGCTGGTACTCTCAGGCGAACTACTGGACGAACAAGACCAACATCTGCATGTACACATGAGTTTGATTAAACTCTTGATAGAATAAAGCACAAGGACATTATAAGCAAAAAACGATAAACAACAATATGGTCAAAGATTTTACCAATGGCGCCCCACTGCTCGCCATCCGGCAGTACTAAATCTGGCTCACCCCGGAAGTCCATGCCAGCATATGGATAATCAGAACAAACCATCTCCTGACGATCAAACCACCTGAAGAAGGTATCAGAAAATGAAATCTGAGACTGGCCAGCATGCCTAGACATAGTCAACCCATCTCTGCATACATGGTTCAGTAGGAGAAGGTAAATCGAATGCAATGTACTGTGGCTCCATCAGTGGTATCTTCTCCAAGGCAAAGGCGGTCAAAATAGAACCATACCCAAAGTTCTTCAACCTCCCGTTCTTTATCTTGGTCAACTGTTCTTTCATCACAAGAAGTACTGCGTCGCACCAGTTGAACAGCTTCGGTTGGAGGCATTCCAAGGCATGCTGCATATAAGATCGATTGGCTATGTGAAGAGACACACTACCGGCCATCCTACCAAAAGTAAACAGAATAGTCCTAAGGGACCTGTCAGTGACATCAGGGATGATGATCTTGCCATCTTTACTCAGATGAGATCCTTCTCTACAGTACCGGCAGACATAATCTCTCACAAAATCCCCTTCTCGGGCCGAACCTGACAAAGAGATGGGGCCACCCCGCCTCGACAAGCCAGTCAAGAAATAGATGTCTACTGCAGTCAAGGGGATAGATTTTCCACTGATCTGGAAAACCTGATTGGTAGGATCCCAAGCATCGTGCAAATACTGCAGTAAGTTAATCTGCTCTCTCATGCTAGAAATGCGGAAGAACTTCAGCAAGCCACAGTTCCGCAGCGCGTTCATTGTAACTAGATCATGTAGGGCAAGCAGGTCTTCTTCTCCATGCTCACGTTCTCGCCATGTAATGGTCATCTTACTCCAAAGACCTCTAAAAAAACAAACAAGAGAGGAGTTAGGTCCTCATTTTGGTGAGAAACAGGCAAAAATTCCATCAAAAATTGTGCATCAAATTCCCTTTTTGCGCCCAACGCACCTGTAGCAGTGTTCTAGGTGCGTTGATGGCAGAACGAGTTCCTCAAACCCCAGGGGCTCAGAAAAGCTAGGAATCAAGCTCAAAATGCAAGATGGAAACCATGAAATGAAAGAGCTCAGGTTAAGCTCCTACCTGGTCCAGACAACGCCGAGAATCGTCCACAGAATCTCCCAAAATCAACTGATGAAAATCAAGGGGGAAAAGCACCTCCAAAGCTCCAACAGACCAAGTTCAAATGAAATGGTAAAATGAGAGGTAAAAAACTCTTTTTAATTACTTTTACGTAGTTCAAAGTAAAATATTAGCGTTTTAAGTCGTTTTCAAGTAAATATTGTTCGTTTCTGACTAGTTTGATGAAGCAGTTGAAAATACAGTACGATCTCTGAAAGGACAAAGCTATTTATGGTAAAATCAAAACAAGACCATCAAATCGAGCAGTTTTAGCACATAGTTCAAGCTCATTAAAAAACAAACATAAGACATGAGCAAATGTTTCCACCCGCGTTTAAGCTCATTAAAAAATGAACTATTCCCCGGTAAATAACCACTGTGAATGTAGTACTTCAGACATTAAAGCCTTGGTCGTGTTTGCACCGTCACCTCCACTTTTACATTGGCCGATCATTCACCTCCATTTGATTGTTTACCCATTTTGAGGAACAACTGCGAAGAGTGATTTCAATAGCCATCCTTGTGACACTGCCATGATTGGAAAATTCCAAACCTTACCTGCAATCAGCTGCTACCCATTTTATCACTCGTTCCTCAAAAGATGAGTCTCCTTTAAGCTCTTTTCAACTGATTCGTAAAATATGAAAATATTGTCGAGCCACTGGCCTCTCCAGCTCGTTAAAGGGACAAGAAGTGCTATCCATCCTCTAGATTTTAGTCTTTTTGGACCTGAGGGATTATTACACAAAAAGATCGAGCGCTTGTTTTGTTCGGCTTGTTAAAACTGTCGAAAATTCATCCCTTCTGTATTGTTTTATACTTTTTCGGACTTAAGGGATTAGATGATGAAAAAGGAATTTTGGAGTTACCTTTACGTACCTTTTCAGACTCTCTAAAAATGAAAAGGACCGAGTTATCTTTGTCGTTAAACTCGTTAAAAAGATTAATAGTGACAAACTTGTCTTTAGACGAGAATGAGTTTCACTATCGCTAGGCTCGTTAAAACATAGCGATGGGTTTGCCCGAAGGGCAAATTATAGAACAAGCATATGTTATCCTACTCAAGCTTGAAAAAAATAAAGAGGTACTAGTCAGCAATGACTGGGGAAAAAATTGGGAAGAAAGCTCAAAGAATCTTTATTGGTAGCAAGTCGCTCTTGAACATGACACTTCCACTCCGTGTCCGAGTCGGGTTGGGTTGTTTCATTCACCGGTCACATCGCCATGGTCACACCATACCATCGACATTTGGGGTTAATGCTACCAATCCATCACATAAGTGTCGCCGACATGTTCAAGAGAAGTCATCCAAAGAAGTCACCTGTGTCCCACCCACTACCATACATTATACTTCATTCTTTCATGACCGCCACCTTGAACCATATATCATCAGATCGTTTTCACCTCCATCAAAATCATTTGCTCCATTCCGTGTCATTGATGTGGGATTCATTAAGGGCCTCCTTTGACGGATCACTTCTTGTCGACATCAACTCATTATCCAAGAAGTTGATCTAGAAACACCCCATTCAGTACTTTGAAGCTTGCATGCGTTAATGGCAACTTTCTCACTTCCGGCGACAAGTTTACATCAATGGCCTTCGACCGAAAGATTTTGCGTGGTGTTCGACGCCAAGTCCTTTATTCACACCACGTGAATTGTACTGCAGTACCTTGAGGATCATTATCATTATCGGTGATTCCTCTCGCGCTTGTTGACAGTTTACATCATTGACTGGTAATCAAGCGATGTCTTTCCATGTTCGACTTCAGAACATTTCTCACATGGATCGACTTGTACTTCGAGTGAAGATCGGACGAGATTGAAGACCCCAGATCTAGTTTCATCCATCCGGGCTGCGATATATATTCAGGAAAATAAAGACATTAAATGTATAGCATTTCATCACAGATAATCATCCTACCAAAAGGATGGTGGCTCTATCAGAATCATCAGTCTACAATCAAACGATTGTCTATCCTATGTACATAAAAATGAATTTATAAAGATGAGCATGGGAATTCCCGCCTCAGCTAGATCATGAAAAACAGTATGAAGATAATGTATTGTATTGTATCTTATTACAGGTCTCCTCCCATCATTGAAAGAACTTCAGATCCTCATAATAAATCATTTCACCCGATTAACGGCCTCATACTTTAGGGGGCAACTGTTATAGACATTTTTGTGCCTTGCAGCTCCAAGCATGAAATGTCCATAAACCAAGGGCTCCTAAGTCCCTAAAAGTGTTTTTCTAACCCCTAAAGGAACAAGGTCAACAAATTACGGCTTCTCCCAGAAGTTCTCCACCAGAAACTGCTCAGAATAAGTCAAAACAGGATCATTTCAGCTGCTCCACTGGCTAGCTGCGTTGCATAGCACCTAAACACACTAGCTGGGTGCGTTGCAACACACCTAAATGCACTATGAGGGTGTGTTGAGAGGGAAATGACAAATGGCAGTGCCATTCCGCGAGGTGGAAAGACAATGGAAGCTTCCAGAATCTTATCCTATGACACTTGCCTCACTGAATTCGACCAAGGATGAGTAAGAGGCTTTCAGTCTCCAAGTGGAAGCAAGAATTGACAGAGAGAAGACACTAATCAAATCATAAGCTGACTCATCCTCCTTACATACGTCTATATATGGATCCCTCATCCCAGAGATCCAGAGGCTGGAATTTTGCACATTGTAAGGAATTGTTGTTGGTTTTGAGATAGAGATCAGAGTATTGGGTGATTTATGCTTTGTTGGAGGTGAAGAGGGGCTTCTTTGTTGGGAGGTTGATGCTGGGTCAGGAATCATCGGTTGTAACTCCTCCTGGATTTTCTTGTATATCAATAAAAACTATTTGAGTTTTTCCTCCATGCTTTTGTATCATTGATGCTTGTTACATTTGTATGGTTAGCTTAAATCTGATGCTAAGCTGTTTATGAATATAGATCCATGTCTTTGTATAGTTTTCTTCTTCTGTGATCTTACAGGTACTTGGTGAAGCTGGGCAAGTAAGGTAGCAGGTAGCTGGAAGCTGTCAAAGAAGAGAGGGATTGGATCAAAGGATTAGCACAAGACACAGGTCGGTTCTTTCTATCCCCCTCTGGCTTTAATTCATAAAGGAAATACAAATGTATTTTTCTCTGTTTGTTTCTAAGGCAGCTGTCACACCTTAGTGGGATAGAGCAGTTCTAAATAGACACTTTTCCCAATAACAATACGCCCTTCCTATGCTTAGGAAATTATCAGTGTTTGGAACTAATAGAGTGATTGGTCGATGTACCAAGTTTCTAATAAGCATAATTCACCATGGTTTGTTGTGTCCACATAACGAATATCCTATCCATGTCGAAGATATTCATAATTTAAGAGGGTTATCCATGGAGGAAGAATATGTTTCCATTGCATTCCAAGGAACATCCATGCACAAAAAGAAAATGGGCTCTGCCAGTCTCTATTCCAAATATGGTACCAAGCGTTGTAGATGTGGAAAAACTATGAAAACCATCAATAATGAACATATCATGTTTTCCTACAATCTTGTCATAGGAAAAGTCATCCACGCTTATAAAAAACGTTATTGCATGCTCGACACCATTTATGTCGCTGAATTCTTTACACAAGGTATACCATTAAAATGGTGCAAATACCTCCTGAATGAATTTTTTTTAGCCTATGCGTATATTTATAAAAATGGGGTTATTTTATATATGCATGCATTCTAATTGCCTTAACCATGATAAAATGGCATACCCCATATGTTCATGCTCTACATGGGCGCTTAGATAAACATGCCCTAACTCCTAACTTCAAACACTGGAAGAGTTGTTCTAATGTCAATAACATTGCTTTCAATGGAAATGCCTTTGGTAATTGGTATAACCAACTTGTTTTTTCCACCCAGATCATTTGAGCTCTCTAATCTCTCTTTGACAAGAATTCTTGTCATGTTTGGTTTAGCGTTGATCATCACCATTGTTATGTTCACCCTAAAGTTTCTAAGAAGGACAAGTTCTACAACCACCCTTTTCATTTCTACCTTAGGTTGAAGGAATTTCATAAGGAATTCATGATTTGGTTTAACATCAAACAAATCTGTAAATTGATGGCACTCACTATGCTCTTGGTAGTATAACCCAACGTGAGTCATCTACACCTACTACCTCATCCGGTTGTAGACATCCATATATGCCTCTACCTTACTCATATAACATAAAGGACTGAAAACCTACAATTAAATGAATTTGGACTTGTTCTACTTCTATCTAGAGCGCTATCTCTACATTTAACCCTAGTGAAGATGCACACGTTAAAAGTTCATCCATACTTATTTTTATTCCTCTTCATCCTGCAAGCTTTTGACACCCCAAGTTACTTGCCTTCCGTAGCTACAACACCTATGATTCCAACTATTTAAAATTCTTTTAGGCCAGATACTCAACCAATATGATCTCCTATAAATCCATCCAAGGTAGTTAAAATTTATGATGATGATCCTGATGAGATTATTCAATAACCCAACATAGTCCAAGAGTTAATACTCACTACTTTTCCTTATGCAAGTCAATCACAAAAATTTCCTTCTCTACAGGAGAATGATCCCACTTATACATAATTACATGTCACCCACCCACTCTACTAGTGATAAAGTTGTTGAGCCTATGCAAGATACCATAATCCCTCCTACAATAAGTAATGTCTCCTTCCATGATGCCTTGTGTGTACTTATTGAAAAACCATACAATTACATGAAAGTGTTGTAGATGTGTGCTCAATCACTTGATATGATTATGTTTCTACCATCCAAAGTGCAAGATCATGTTTGACATAAAATTGAGCAAGAGCAAGGAGATGTTCTAGAAACTTGAACATAGTGTCAATCTGATAAGTCTATTGCAAGTAGTGAGCCATTACAATCGTGATTTCCCTACAGTGATACTATTTCCATTGTAGAACTTTAGTTGTGGTCATCTCGCCATTTATTAAAATTCATAAAGGCTTCTTTAGCTATCTAGAATAGTGAATGGTTTCTGCAGATAGAACACATCATGATCTCACACAAGTTCATTAGTAGTTGTACTAGGAACTTATTTAGCTCATAGAAGAACACAAATTTCTCTCGCAAAAAAGGGCAAGGTTGAGTAAGCCTTAATAGATGTGAATATGAAGCTTATATAAATGTGGCTTTCTTTGGTGGAAATGAGTCCTAAATCGCCTGAGGGTATCTCATCCAATGAGCCACTCAAATGCTTGGTCTTTCTTGAAGATGTTGGGATGTAATTAGCTTCTGAAAATAAGTCACTTCTAGCTACTGTTTCTAAGATGTAGCGGAGACTTCCTAATTAGACAAAATAGTTACTTCAACATATGATCCTTATATTTAGGCATGGTTACACTCTCTAGCATAAAACACAAGACTCTCAATATCTTCTATGGAAAGTCCAGGATTGCTATGGAATGTTGGAAAGGCACAACCAACGATTGTTTACATTGTGAGAGAAGATAGAGAATTCAATGAAGGATGCCCTCTCTCTTGTTGATACCTCAGAGAAATAGAAAGTGTTTGCTCAGATTTGAGATAAGGGCACTCAAATTTCATGCTAGAGGATGAGTCTCACAAGTCTAAACAAATCATAGAAAGTGTTTGCTCAGATTTGAGATAAGGGCACTCAAATTTCACGCTAGAGGATGAGTCTCACAAGTCTAAACAGATCATCTTGGATATCAAAGCCAATGTGTAGGCATAATAATTTCAGTTGCACCAACTCAATTCAGTTGCGAATACAGAATGAAATACTTTGCTCATAACTCACAACTAAAATCCTAGGTTTCGCCACTACTAAGATTTTTGTTGATCAAGAAAAAACTTTACTACAAATGTGTCAAGACCATTTTGTCAGATATAATTCCTTCCACCAGTCACTCATCTAAATTGTTCCTAAGTTAGGTCCTTCATTAGAGGAAGAATCATCTGCTTAAGTAAAATATTGACTCAGGTGCGAGTCAATATGCTATCGTCGGGGCCTATTGGGTCCTTCATTTTTTTATTGGTCAATTTTGATCAAAAACCAATGGTGGAAATAAGAAATTGAGAAGTGAAAAAAATAAAGTTGGACGAAGTCATTATTTTAGGAACTGTTAAGCAAGAGTGAAAACTAAATTCACAACATCAAGCGAGTGTGAGTTGATTTGATCATATCGAGGTGTAGAGTTAAGATTGACGATGTCATGGAGTTAAATTGATCCCATCAAGGCACATGAGTTAAATTTGAAAGTATCATCGGAGCAAGTTGATTGAAGCTATCAACAAGCCAAATCTATAAAAATATTTTCAAGGAGACTTGTGACAGATATATATGCATAGCTAGGTTGCCATGTTGTTGGAATTCATATTCATGCTATGATCACACGTTCTTGTATTTGTATTTGAAGTTTTGGAGGGACTAATGTATCAAATACATATGTAACTAAGTTGATCTATGGTTGTAAGCTTTGTTTGGACCAATATTAATAAAAGGAGACAGTTTAAAAGGAGATCTATCATGTAATGCGTGTGATTATGTATCTTCTTTAAAACTTTTAAATTCCTATTTAAGTGTATGCATAATGAATCTCTGGCTTGCTCTATAAAAATTTATCTTATTTAAATGGTAGACATATTCACTCACCTTATCAATACAGTTAAGTACTACATGTGGTTCAAGTGAAACCTTCTTCCCTTCCATAACATTATACGTACTAGTGCATGCTAGATTATAGGAGAACCCTTTTGTTGGCCCGTGAACAGAACCCTAGTCTCTGTAATATTTTTCACCAAAACTAATAATAATCATTTATAACTCATATATATTTCATATGATTGAATTTTGAAAAGGCATAGTTGAATTTGGAAAATATACATACTAGCCATAATCCTGCAAACATGTTAATGAATTACATAAGTAAGGAGAAATTAAGTTTCTAATCCATTTCAATTGGTCTTCAACCATGATGAGAAATATGAGAAACTCACAAGGTCCAAAATTTAAACATCGTCTGGTGAGTGCAGTAGCACTAGTGTTGTTGTAATTATTCTCCAAATGGGAGATTATTTGTTGTCAAGTCTAATTATCTTCATTATTTAGAGGTTTTTTTTAGCCATGTTTGCAATATAGCTCCTAATGGGGGTGTAAAGGTGCTACAGCCCCACTACTACACCAAGGTATACATGGGGGATGATGTCAATTCTTTGGATCCCCCTTAGCAAGGGTTCAACAATAGTTCTACCATAGATAATTTATTAAAAAAATTTCCTTGTAAAATATTGTAATTTCATACTCAATCTAGACCATTCAACATTAGGTCACATATTTGATAGTATATTTTATGTTAGGTATCCCACCCGCCCCCCCCCCCACCGAATTTAGACCTTATTTTATAAGGGAATTGTATGGCATCAATTTCTTGTAGAGATAGATAGATTATAATTGAGAGATAAGAGTACATTGCCATAAATGTGTTGCAAGTTGTAATCCCTTAATTTTCCTAGATGGAATAAAAAGGAGGACTAACTATTTCTCCACGGACATAATCTAAATTAGGTGAACCATATATATTGGTCTCTCCATTGCATTTTTTATTATATGTTTTATTTTTTTCATTCATTTTGATTTTGTTGCTCTCTCATTTTATTCCTAACGCCTAATCGATTTTTTTATATCTTCCTTGACATTATACATTTTTTCCTTATTTCCATTCATTTTTTTTCTCATTTCATCCATAATTCCTCTTTGAGTTTTTTCTTGAGAACTTGATAAATTCACCATTTTCAACATGGTACCATCAATTTCATTAAATTTATTATCTATTTGGGAGAAATTAAATACTATTGATTTACTTTCTTCATGATCCCTAGATAAGGCTTTGAGAGGTTTAATTGGTGTATTAGCTTTCCTTGGATACATAATAATAGTAATCATCTTTATCACAATTGTAAATCACTAGAAAAATTGGATCTTATCATTAACATTTATGTCACTTGTAAGTTACATACCTTTAAAACCATAATGTATGACCTTTTTTGTGATATATTTCTATGATTTAGCCCTTCTGAATGCGACATTTTTTACCTACAATATTATGATATGCATTCTCTACAATTCCATAGGTTTGACTAGAATTTGATTGTTCCTTGAGTGAAAGTTATATTAACTTTTCCAAAACTTTCTAATTTTCGGCCCCTTTGAAGAGAAAACTTTTATGGCATGCCACTTTTCCATGCATTCAAATGTAATTCTAAATTTCTTACCAAACACACTTTGTTATGCCCCTAATATCTATGAAAATTTCATAATCTAAAATGTCCTAGAAAAAACATATAGTGATAATTCTATGATCACCCATTTAAAACTAAATTCAAAGCCATTCACAAGGCCTAAATTCCATAGGCTATATCTAAGAAATTATAAGGAAGAAAACCCTATTTTTTTTTATCAAATGTACCTTGCAATACCTTATAAACTTTCTCAAAATTCCATATTCTGAAAGATCCAAGAAAGACAATGACAAAAAAAAAATTTGAGATGACGCTTTTGATATAGATTTCAAGACTAAACACAAACCATAACTTCCATGACATATATATTACATAGTATAGAGAACTTAATATTAAAAATGTGAATCTGACCTATTTGAAGCAGCAAAATGCTAGGTCCATATGCTCTTATACCAAATGTTATGAACCTTATGCATTAGATGAAATGAAACCAATAATTATACTCCACTACAAAGGAGAAATCTCCATTTACGATGAATACAATGTATAAGATGATATTTTAAGATTTTAGGACTAGGTCTACCTAGTTCATCTATAGGAGATAAAGGGCACAATTATCATAAAATGTCACAATGAAAGGTTCTAGATTACATAATAAAATAAAAAAGAGATGTAATCACTCAATATCTATGGATTAGTAAGGGGATATTGGGGCTAACATGGAGCTTATATATCGCTTAACACCAACGTGATAATGGAGAAATTACTCTTTGATGTAACATGTTGCAAGAAATGAATTTATGGTTGCAAGAAGAAACTTTTTGAGGAAAAGATAGAAGAAAAAAGGATAAAGAGTTGAGGTATGGAAGAGTTATTGCATGGAATAAATGGTCCATATATTGCCATGGATGATCCACAAGATAGTTCATCACAACATATCAATAAAAATAAATTTAAATCCATATTACAAAGGTTAATTTCTTTTAGATTCTAGATTTGTTAATTGTTGATTTTTTGCTTATGCATTTAATAGATAAAATGTGCAAATTAGAGAACAAAAGATACAATAACACACCAATAATGAACTCCACGATTTTCTTTGGGAAACCCTGAAGGGAGAAAAATCAACTAGAAGTTGAGGCTCCTTAGTGCTCCTTTTCCGTGGAATGGAAATAATGTGCACAAGGATAAGGCACTCTCCATGAAGTTACTTGAGACTTGGGGTACTTTAAGCTACTATAGAAGGCTAACCCCCTATATTATTTTCTCTACTCCACTCCTAGCTTCTCTACACTACTATCAAAGTAAATAAAGTTAAATATAATGGAACCCATTTCCCTCATAGTGGCCTAGTTATAACATAGAAAAATAGCTAATTAGCGGATAGAATTGACTACTTCAAATCTCAACTAGAGTTAACATATTGACCCTCCTAGAGTCCTCTTCATATCCCAAATGTGGCTAGAAACTTTTGTATTAGTAATAGGGGTTGGCATGGAATCCACTCATGTCGTGGTGGTCAAACATGGGAAGTCAACTTTTAAGAGGAATGAATTTTTCATATGAATTTTGATTGTGGTGATTCTTTCACCATTGGAAATGTCCATGCGTGTAGAATAGCATAAGAAGGTAAAAAATTTAACTAGAAAGCTTTTTCCCTATAAGACATCATTAAATGCCTCAAAATGGACCTAAAATGTTTTAAACCCCAATTGTCCAAATTGAATTCCAATGATAAAAATGCTTCAGGAAGTTGATTCGTCCAATTTATCCACTCAAAAACTATTCATATAGATGGAAAATAATATATTGATCCAATAATACATACTTTTTTTTTTATTACCCAAAATCTTTGCATGATGAGATAAGGAAATTTTTCCTCCCTCTTCTCTCTAGAGTACCATTTTAGCATTGGTGGGAAGTTATTGCTTCAAACTAATCATCCAAAGGTCATGATGCCCCTATATCATATTTTTTGACCTTTTATGCAAAATTATATGTTATTTCAACTCTACTTAGGCATCTAAAACTAGATCATCTCTCAAATGTAGGAATTTCTCCTCTCCCTAATCCAACATAGAAGTTTCATGGAGATTAAGATTTGCCACATTTGTGGAGCGATAAAAAGGTGTCTTTTGAACTCCTAATTACCTTCACATTAATTATCAACCCAGGGATGGCTTTTTATTTCAAGAGTGTACTCAGTCTGAGGCGGCTATTTACTCAAGAGTAATGCTTAGTAGTACAGCGTTCAGAAAATACAATAGTAAACGGATGCTAAACTATGACTAAATTGCTCTAAAAGAATAAAATCACACAAGGCAGCTTATCAGTCAAGGGTGCGGAAGCAATAACCCATCCCTCTAGAAACTGATGGAAAGGAAATTAGAGCATGGACCAGAGGTCTGGGAGCTAGGCAGCGACTGCTGAGGCTCACTACAGCCTTAGACCTTCTCTCACACCAAAACAACAAATGCAAGTAATTGGAACGACAGAAAGTAAAATGGAACAACAAATAGGAGATGGAACAGCAAGTCTAAAATGGAACAACAGTAAATGGAACAACAATCAAATAAACTAAGTCTCGCGAGTCAGAACTAAACTTGCTCTATTGAACCAAACTCACATTCTGCAATAAAATAGCAATCTTCTTTCTTAAGGCAAATTTGATGGAATGTACTTTATGGAACAACACTCACTGATGAATTAGCAAGAATCAACCATACATACACACGACACGCTAATATGGTAATATGACGATTATGGTGAATACGACTATGTTTCCAAATAGAATAATATCACTTTTCGGATTCCAATAATCAGGATTTTAAATGAATCCAATAACAGTAATATTCAGTACAAATGCTCTGTAACAGAAATAGCTGGTTTAGACTAATAACATGCAATCAACTCTGAAAAGATTCACTCATACAATACAGAGTCACTACATAAATTTCCTGAAGAAACCATTAATGAATTAATCGTAGCAAAGCATGGAATAGCATATGAAAAAGCATGTCAGGTTACCGAGCAATAAAGATAAGCAAACCACGCAGAAATCAAAAGAATATAATATACAGTAGCAGCAGCAGCGTACTCCACCAGAGGTTGGGCCCTTAGCTGCCAGCGGACGCTGCTGGGTTACTTCAGATGAACATAATGAACAACAACTCCCAAACCATGTATTAATCAGCAAATTGTGGAATCATTACAACAGCAAATGCTTGAGAATTACATCATGCAACAATCCCTATCCTATCATGGATAATCCACCATCATTCTTCATCATTTTTCTATCATTCTTCCATCATTCGAATTCCTCTGAAATCACCCCCCTCTCTGATCTCTGTTGTGATTTAAATAAAGAGAGATCAAAGAGCAGTTACAATCAAGATAAGTACAACATGATTTCTATTACAAAACTAGATTGTTTCCAACCAATTGATAAACAAGAAGATATATTTCCATCCAGCTTTCAACAAGAGCAAGGTGAATTTGGCTTTGCAGCTAAGATTTGGAGGACGGCCGCAATAATAAATCTCAGAAAATCGTGCTCAAAGAACCCTGCGTTTCTCCCAGTAAAAGCCGAACTTGGGCAAACTATTCTTTGCCAAAGTTAATTGGGCCCATTCTGGACAAAACCCATGTTCCGGATTTTCCAGATTCTACTCCATTTGCTCAGAATCTCAACCGCAAAACCGTCACTTCTTATTCCAGCGAATTTCTGAGTTGGCACTTTTAATTATCAAATCTTCAATCTGGAAATTATCTTGGAGGCTAAAAATGGTGAATAATGTTACAACTGATTTATTAAAACTATCATTGATAAAATCATGCATAATCATCAATTTATTAGAAATAAAGGAGAATAAATAATATTCATCCATAAAAGCATAAATCATTTATAAAATGGATTTAAATGATAAATTATAATAAGTGACATTATGAAGAATAATAGAAATGGGTGGAATAAGTGTTCAAGAGTGATAATAATAATGGCATATTAACGGCCCAACATACCCCCACACTCAATATGTTGCATGTCCTCATGCAACGAAAACTGAATATATTGCATGTCCTCATGCAACCCAAAGACAAAAACCCATGTGTTAACCAAGCAATAAAATATGTTCATCTCAGCTCATGAAATGGATAGAACAAATGAATTCTTCCTTAATTAATGAATATTCACTTTTAGTAAACTTGATGAAGGCATAACAATTTTTACATTGACATTCAACTATATGTATATATGAAGTTGCAACAAAATATGATATAAGTAACGGCAAACTTCATTAACCATTCTCTCAAAAACTACAAACCAGCTTTTGTTGAAATTTGGCAAGTAAATTTATAATATATGAATGCCTTTATGATCCAAAAATCGGACTGTTTTGATGCACGGATCATGAGATATAATCAAAATGGCTGTAGGTGAGAGTTCATGATTTCCGAAATTTTATGAACCAATGTATCTTGAAATTATCTAGGTATGTGTATTTTAATAGTATGTCTGTGTTTCCTAGAGATCACAAGAATTGAGTTCATAGTTTTAAAAATATTATGGAAATCAATTTCTACACTGAAATTGTATGCCTTAAATGAGAAAGAAAATAGAAAACATCCATCATGCGTAGCAATTCCTCCCCCTCTTTGAAAAATTAGCATGCCCTCATGCGATGATAGAAAACAAATAGAGGTGATTGCTACTATCTGTTGAATTCTATGCTTGGTGTAAAACAACATGGAATAAGGGAGGTGTTGAGAATGAATAAGAATCGAAATGGATGATAAAGAATATGAATGACGTGGTCAGAAGAAATAAATGAAGGAACACTCCCCCACACTCGGAAATGATATGCTGCTGAAAAAGGGGAAGTGGTAAAGATGTGAAATGAAGGATGATAAATAATGCTCAAAATGGATTTTCATTAAATTCTCCTAAATTCGTAATAAATTAGAAAATTATGCTATTTTACCTCGAGTTTTACCTCCAAAAAGAAAAATGTGAAATGACATATATGGATTGGCAGTTGTTGAAGCTGAGTTGGTGCGGAAAGTGATGCAAAAGGTGGAATCCAGGTAAGCACACCATGTCTGAAGAATTGTTCATGTTCGTGAGCTTCTTCTGTTAAGTGCAATAGTGTGGTCATGCTACGAATAGAATTCTGCCCATACTTGTTGTTCTCCTGTAAACAAAGCACTATTTTGCATACAATGTTCTTGAATCCATAGTGTTAGCTTTGAATAGATGCATGCAAAAATGTCAATCAGAAAAACTTTGTATACATGCAATATTAATATTTGGTCAAATCAACAAGTTATGGCAGAGTGCAGTAATCATATCGCATGAAATCCCATAATGCATACATTACCCCCCTCCAATTGGAAAAGGAAGTCCATGACCATAAAGCGTATGAGAGGGGTTATGTTGATGGCAAGGCACATGAATGAACAATATATCAGTAAATGAAGCAGAGTACACTTATCAATGATAGGACGGTGAAAGTTATGGTTATATTGAGAGCAGAGTATGTAAAGATAGTTATGAATAAGAAATAGGACGCTTAGGATTGATGATAAGTTATGAAAAAGAGAAAAAGAACAACAATATGCCAAAAAGATGCTTTACTGATAGTATGCTAGCTGAAAATGATGCGATTGATCATAAAACAATTTCTCATGCATAAAGGTTCAAAACAGGGAAAAAGTTAAGGAAATAACTTCTCTGATAAAAAGAAAAATAAGAAAAGGGTATTATAATAATAATTGACGATAAGATATAACTTCAATACCATAAGCAAAACCGCTGTGGCCAGCAGGCGTCCATAGCCTCGGCAGGGTTGCTTCTTAACCCATATGAGTCAGTATCCTCAATTTATAAATGGAGAGTTACAGTGCGGTTCTACAGAAGAGATCAGTGTGCTGGCGTGGTAACTAGATAATCACACTGCCATTCACTGGGATGTAGCAAAAGTGATCAGGCCGGCTCGTGATGAGACCTCCTGTTCCAAGGATAATTTGGCTATCCAATGGATCATAACCCTGGTGTGGTGGCCATAATGGGAATGCCAGTTTCGTACAACCTTATGAACATGGTAGGCTGGCTCATAATGAGACCCCCTATCCTCCATCTGCGAACAAAATTTTGTTGTTATTACATATTTTTATGATAAAAAGAGGGAGGCTCAGTACTCCTTAAGAGCAGGGGTGGTGGAAGAAGTTGAACATGTCAATAGAAAAATATACCCGTAATCTCATTTATTACAGATAGAGAAGATTATAACCAGGAAGGGTGGAACCAGCATGGTATTAAGATGATCAATCAATATCATGTTCAACAGAAAACAATGCAGTAAAGTAGTATATAAATAATTGTGTCCCTTTTGAAAATAAGCTATCATCAAGGAATTGTCCTGTTAAAGATCATAACGTGAATGATATTAACTCGCTTCAATAGAATCCATAATTCTTGTCCTTATAAAAGTAGTGTACTTCATGCCATGATAGGGAATCAGTAAAATGTGGTTGAGATGAACTAGGAGTAATCCTACAAGAGGAAGGAAAGGGTTGCTCTCTCAAAAATATTCCCAAAGTGTTGCATTTTTTAAGGAACAGCAAAAACACTCAAAAAGTGGTGTTCCGTGTAGGGAACAACAAAGAAAATGCACACCAAAAAAGCAAAAATACACACAAAAAAAGTGTGAAAATGCAAATGCCGTTCCTTTGGAAAAAGGAACAGCAAAAACTAAAAGTGTCGTTCCTTTAGAAAAGGAACAACAAAAATCAAAAGTGTCGTTCCTTTGGAAAGGAACAGCAAAAACGCGAGTGTTGTTCCTTTGGAAAAGGAACAGCAAAAATGAAAAGTGTCGTTCCTTTGGAAAAGGAACAGCAAAAACGCAAGTGTCGTTCCTTTGGAAAAGGAATAGCAAAATGAACCGTGGAAAAGGAACGGCAAAATGAACCGTGGAAAGGAACAACAAAATGAATCATGAAGAAGGAACAGCAAAATGAACGGCTGACCCAAAAGGTGCTATTCCTTTGGAAAAGGAACAACAAAACGAAAATGGTGTCCCTTTGGAAAAGGAACAGCAGAAACAACAAAAGTGCACACAAATGCTGTCCCTTCAGAAAAGGAACAGCAAAATGCACAAGCATAAAATGCAAGCATGCAAAGAAGGAATTCGCTGTTCACTGTATTGATGCTGAGGATGAGTTATACTTTGAGTGAAGCAACACCTGAAACACAAAATATAAGAGAAATTAGAAAAGAAACAGCAAAAAAACAGTATGTAAATAAATAAATTAAGTTACAACAACTATGATGTCATGTCAAAAAAAATGATTTATTCGAAAAATGTTTTGGCAGCATGACATGAATCTTCAAATGGAAATCAATTCTTCATTTCTTCTATTATGAATCCGTTGGGTAATGAGTTGGATGAAATTCCTTTGTTTCATTTAAAATTTCTTTGAAGAATCATGCGTCCATAAATTGACATTCTTTTTCTCCTAGGACCTGCAAAAAAACGAGTGTCTACCTGCAATAAAACATTAAATCATGGACAAAGAGAGGTGCACGTCTCCCATAATACAAGAATTATGCAAGAAAACTAACAAGTAATTACTCTGTAGAACAAATCCATGGAGAAAATAACAAAGTAAAACTTATTTGTTACCTGCGGGAGAGGAGTGGCCAATCATGCTAACCTGCAGTGTTTTAATCACAACTTCTTTGTTTTTCGTCGAAATTGAGTGATTCCAAAGCCAAATGAGAGCTAATTCAAAGGTTTATCTCCAGTAGAAACAGGTTTTAAAGATTCAATGATATGATATTTCAGTTTCAGTTAGAACAACCTGTCTAACAGAGTCATTTTCGATTACCCATCTTAGACCAACAGTTCATATTTCAAGCATAAAGTTTTCGTTGGATGTCGGATTCAAATGATTTAAATTGAAAATGAAATTATATTCATTTATTATTTCCAATAGAAACAAGTTTTGAAGACAAGAAGAATTGATAAGTCAAAGACTGTAAGGAACAGCCGGAAAGACATAGTTTTAAGGGTGCTGATTTACGATAGACAGTCAGTATTTTGATCATAACTTCCCCATACGATATCAAAAATGAGTGATTCAAATTGCATTGCAAACTAGATTCATAGGGGAATTTTCCATAGAAACATGTTTTAAAAATATGGTCATTTAGGCCTCCAAAAACTGACTGTCCCAACTCTGTTCCTGAGCTGCCCGCTAAACACCCTGTCAATGTTTTGGTTCTAACTTTTTCATTTCAAATCCAAATTGAGTAATTCAAATTGGGTTAGAAAGTAGACATCAAGGGCTACTTGGGGTAGAAACATGTTTTAAAAATATTCACTTTTGGTATCTCAAAACATGGCTGTCCCGACTGTTTTTCCAGAAAGTTCATCAAGCCCGCAAGCCAAAAAAATGAAATTCAAGCATTTTTTTAAATTGGTGAGAAAAATGAAAATGAGTGTTTGTAGAACTTATTATTTCCATTATGATTCATCTACATACACAAATTATTAAAAAAAATTATCACCGATGTTGATTTGCATAACATGTTGCAACAAAAAAAACAACTAGTTTTACATGGAAAAACAAAATGCATTTATTTATTCCATTATTTATTTTATTTTATTTTACTAACCTAATGTGATTGAAAGATGAATATGATTATGTATATGAGTACTTCCAGTGGAGCCATTTTCGAAATAAGGCTTCATGTATACACATACCCAAATTTGAAAAATGCATATTAATGAAAATTAGGGTATGAGAAGCCAACTTCCCTTGAAAAAATGATATAAAAAATTGTTGAAGCATAGAGTGATGTTGCAAACAAATGATGGAGTGAAACCAATCTTCAATGTATCCGTTACTTTCTTGATTTCTCATATCCATCAGATCATGAAGTTCTTGAGCTTTTAAAATAGCTTGTAGATACATACTATAAGAAACCTCATTTTCTTCCATAGCTTCTACAATTTTTGAATTTGAAACATTATGAATCTCATTGTAAGTTTTCTGTAATGGTGCATGTGAGATAGAATGGGTGGGAAGGGTGGGTAAATTTGGCAGTTCAACATTGTAAGCATGTTGTACTGGCTTATTATGGTAAGGGTGTCGAATTAGTTGAGCAGGAAAATGTGTAAGAAATGGAGCATTGTGATGATGTGATTGGTTGGGTTGAGTGGATAAATTTGATATGCAAGCAGGATGTTGTGGAAGAGCTGGTGGAGAATAGGGAGAATGTGTTTGTGCTACAAGATGAGGGAGAGTAGTCATGCCATCATAAGATGAACCATGCCCAACTTGTAAACAAGACTGGTGGTTATATTGAAATTGACATGGCTGCCCTAACACATTAACATTCCATAATGGATTATGCAAGTATGACAATGAAGAAAAAGTGTTTTGAACCATACCTATAGGCCTTGTTGCAGCTTTCCCATCTCTTTGATATGCCACTTCCATCCTAGATAAGGAAGAGTGAGTATCTATGAGATGCTCCTTTCGGTCATGAGGGAAAAAAACTTCATCAAATTCTTCATTTTTGTGAACGTGCAAAACGTCCAATTTTTCATTTAGAGAGCTAATAAAATCAACTTTAAGATTTTCAAATAATGTATTGATTTCAGCTCTTATGTCTCCTATTCTTGTAGCAGATTTAGAAAAGAAAGAACAAACATCTCTAGAATTCTTACCAGCCTTGGAGATTCCTCTTGAATACCTTATGCACAATTCACAAACATCATCATATGATAACTGAAAAACATCACCTTTTCCTATCAGATTTAAGAGTTCTAAAAATTCATCTTTGATTCCTTTAAGAAGGAGTGTTTTTAAGATCTCTTTTTCCAAATGCTTATGCTTTGATTTTTGAAGGTTATAATGAAATCGATCTACATAATCCTCCAAACTTTCATCTTCCCCTTGTATCATACTGAAAATATCTTCATTGGATTTGCAATAGTCCTGGTACTTCTTCAAGAATATGTTCTTCATGTCCTCCCATGTTTGAATGCAATTCCCACCTAGGCTCATGAACCATCGGAGAGCTACTCCTTTTAGAGTAAGAGGAAAAACTTTCAATCTTTGATCATTAGTACAATAATCATATCCTCTACAAAGTATTTCGAACTCAAATAATAATGTATCTGGATCTTCATTTGTCAATCCATGAAAATTTGGTAGAGACAATGGGGGAATTATGTGCATCTGTGTCACTCCTAGATCTTTGATAGGAAATTCAAAAGTAAAAATGTGATCCATTTCTTACCATAATAGAATATGTTTTTCATGTGTTTCTTCGAGGCCCCTTCTTCAAATGTTCCTGTCAATCGGTTAGTGAAATGGGTGGTGCTTACATCACCACTTGAGAGAAATCATGAGATTTGTTTTTCAAAATTTCTATTTTTTTTCTTTTAATTCATTCACACAAAAATTCAAACATCTATTTCTACCCAACAAAGCAACAGCAAATCTGTTAGGAAAGTGGACAGTGGAGCAGGGCTTTTACATGCTCCGCACGCAGGTTCTTACCTTCCATTTTTAAGATCCAACTCTTCCCTAACAGGCACTCATCAGATTCACACTACTCTTTAAAAATGGTTACACACTCCCCGACAACGGCGCCAAAATGTGGAGTGATAAAAAGGTGTCTTTTGAACTCCTAATTACCTTCACATTAATTATCAACCCAGGGACGACTTTTTATTTCAAGAGTGTACTCAGTCTGAGGCGGCTATTTACTCAAGAGTAATGCTTAGTAGTACAGCGTTTAGAAAATACAAGAGTAAACGGATGCTAAACTATGACTAAATTGCTCTAAAAGAATAAAATCACACAAGGCAGCTTATCAGTCAAGGGTGCGGAAGCGATAACCCATCCCTCTAGAAACTGATGGAAAGGAAATTAGAGCATGGACCATAGGTCTGGGAGCTAGGCAGCGACTGCTGAGGCTCACTACAGCCTTAGACCTTCTCTCACACCAAAACAGCAAATGCAAGTAAATGGAACGGCAGAAAGTAAAATGGAACAGCAAATAGGAAATGGAACAGCAAGTCTAAAATGGAACAGCAGTAAATGGAACAACAATCAAATAAACTAAGTCTCGCGAGTCAGAACTAAACTTGCTCTATTGAACCAAACTCACATTCTGCAATAAAATAGCAATCTTCTTTCTTAAGGCAAATTGGATGGAATGTACTTTATGGAACAACACTCACTGATGAATTAGCAAGAATCAACCATACATACACACGACACGCTAATATGGTAATCTGACAATTAAGGTGAATACGACTATGTTTCCAAATAGAATAATATCACTTTTTGGATTCCAATAATCAGGATTTCAAATGAATCCAATAACAGTAATATTCAGTACAAATGCTCTGTAACAGAAATAGCTAGTTTAGACTAATAACATGCAATCAACTCTGAAAAGATTCACTCATACAATACAGAGTCACTATATAAATTTCCTGAAGAAACCATTAATGAATTAATCGTAGCAGAGCATGGAATAGCATATGAAAAAGCATGTCAGGTTACCGAGCAATAAAGATAAGAAAATCACGCAGAAATCAAAAGAATATAATATACAGTAGCAGCAGCAGCGTACTCCACCAGAGGCTGGGCCCTTAGCCGCCAGCGGACGCTGCTGGGTTACTTCAGATGAACAGAATGAACAGCAACTCCCAAAACATGTATTAATCAGCAAATTGTGTAATCATTACAACAGCAAATGCTTGAGAATTACAGCATGCAACAATCCCTATCCTATCATGGATAATCCACCATCATTCTTCATCATTTTTCTATCATTCTTCCATCATTCGAATTCCTCTGAAATCACCCCCCTCTCTGATCTCTGTTGTGATTTAAATAAAGAGAGATCAGAGAGAAGTTACAATCAAGATAAGTACAACATGATTTCTATTGCAAAATTAGATTGTTTCCAACCAATTGATAAACAAGAAGATATATTTCCATCCAGCTTTCAACAAGAGCAAGGCGAATTTGGCTTTGCAGCTAAGATTTGGAGGACGGCCGCAACAATAAATCTCAGAAAATCGTGCTCAAAGAACCCTGCATTTCTCTCAGTACAAGCCGAATTTGGGCAAATCGTTCTAAATGAAAGTTAATTGGACCCGTTTTGGACAAAACCCATGTTCTGGATTTTCCATATTCTGCTCCATTTGCTCAGAATCTCAACCGCAAAACTGTCACTTCTTATTCCAGCGAATTTCTGAGTTGGCACTTTTAATTATCAAATCTTCAATCTGGAAATTATCTTGGAGGCTAAAAATGGTGAATAATGTTACAACTGATTTATTAAAACTATCATTGATAAAATCATGCATAATTATCAATTTATTAGAAATAAAGGAGAATAAATAATATTCATCCATAAGAGCATAAATCATTTATAAAATGGATTTAAATGATAAATTATAATAAATGACATGATGAAGAATAATAGAAATGGGTGGAATAACTGTTCAAGAGTGATAATAATAATGGCATATTAACGACCCAACAACATTCACCACTAAGTAAATGCACATGTATAGGCTATATTAATTCCATAGCCATTACCTATCAATTATTTTGGTATCTTGAAAGGATCGTATTGTAGAGCCTTGATCCTCTTTCTAGGACCCTATAGCCTTTTTTTATTCAAGTGTAACCATACTCTGTCTCCTTATCTGATTGACCTCACTATTCTATTATGAGCATTCTTGGCATTATACATTTTCTATAATGTATTGGACATCTATTATACTTGAAAATGTATTTCATAATTTTCTCAACAATATTTCCTTCAATTAAGGCATCCCTTGTAATATCCTCCCTCACACTTTTCCATATACAACATCCAAAGCTGAAGGTGAAAAATACCCAAAGGAAGTGTCAAATTGTTAAGTTTAGGTATGTTCTATGCTAGAGCAATTTATTTAAATTTTCACAGTTAGCAATCACATCAGCATTACGATAAACTGCAGATAGAACATAAATATAATATGCAGAAGACAAGCCAAGAGAAGAGGACACAAGATATGGCGCAAGCCAGGGACAAACCCCACGATGTGTGGGGAAACCCTTTGATCAAAGCTTCTTTTATCTTCAAAGTTCAGCAGAGAGAGAGAGAGAGAGTACATTTGCAACAGAAGTCAACCCTTTGACTTTCTCTAGATCTAAGCATAGATCATCTCCTATAATGAAGAGATTAGTTGAAGACATTCTATTTCAAATGATTCTCAAGGTGACTCCTTCACCTATCATCGTGCTGCATCTCGTCCATTTGCTGCACCTTACTGTGTAGCACCATCATGCTGCGCATGATCATCATGCTGCTCATGATCATTATGCTGCTCATGATCATTATGCTGCCCACACATCATGTTGACCATGACCTCATACATTATGCTGCCCATGTGTCTTGATGCTACCAATTCATTATGCAGTGTTGCATCCAAGTATCACTAAGTTGTTCTCAACATCAAGCTGTCCATGATCATGCTACCCATGCTCATGATCCTATCCATCATGCTGCTCATGATCTCATACATCATGCCCACAATGCTGCATCTTTCATCGAATCATCATCATTCATCACTGCTTCATTGAGATCTTGATCTTGCTATGAATGCAATTATGCCCAGAACATGTTTATGTCTAGGTTATATGTCATACTGAAATCCTCATTAGACTACCATCAAGACCATGAGTGCAATTGAGATCATGACAGTTTAGAACTGTAACTAAGATTTCATTGCATCGATGTCTGATGTAGCTATGCCGAGACTGTGTCACTATGAGGATGTTCCATACATATATGATGAGGCTGCTAGGAGTCAGGTCCAGATATTTTCACTGAGATATCCACTGCTAGGAGACAGGTCTGAATCATTTTTTTCACTGGGATATTTACCGAGACTTTGCTTGTCATGATTATACCGAGACTGTGTCTCTTCATTCCCAGATATGCCGAGATTGCATCCTCCTGTCATGTGTATGTCAAACCTTTATAATCTGGAGTCAGACTAGCCCACGTTGTAATATATTTTGCTGTGTTAATTTGCCAGCGTATATGATGATATATATATGCCATGACCTGTGCATAAGTGTACTGCGTATTAGTGTCGTGACTAGCATATTAGCTCCTCATTATATATATCAATGACAGCGTATTTGTGACTCTATTATCAGCGTAATATCCATTTTTGTTTGCCAGCGTATATGTTCATTACTGTGCGTATAGATGACAATGTATATTGCTATGCGTATAGAGTTCATTGTTGTGCGTATAGAGTTTCTAGGACAGCGTATAAGTTTAGGGCTGTTTGGACAGCGTATGCGTTCCTGCAGTTATCATTGCGGCCTTCTCTTTATCACTGCGGCCACCATCTATGTGGCTACCATCTACGCTTGACTGTGGCTCTTTCTATAGGTCCTCACCATGACAACGTTAGGCTACAACCAGAACCCTTGTCGTGACAATGTCTTAGATTAGGGCTCTTCTGTACAGTGATTAGAACCTATTTGTGACAGTGTTTCTCCTCTACAGCATTTAGGGCTTCACGTGGCTGTTGTTTAGGGCTACGTAAACCTTCACACCTAGGCAATGATGTCTCCATTTACAATGGATAGGGTTAGGGCATCATCTGCAGCTAGGCCAGCGTTTTCTTTAGTGTCCCTCCTTCTCCAAAAACCCAAGACATGGAGAGGAAGATATCACTCAAGAATATCTCACCAAAAGACTTCAAGTCCTCACCTATTTATACTAAAACCAAAGATGATGAATAGACACGTCTATTGGGCTTCTGAGCCTACTCAAGTTGCTGGTTGGCTTGATAATAAT
Organism: Pinus tabuliformis; assembly: GCA_031772625.1. NCBI lineage: Eukaryota > Viridiplantae > Streptophyta > Pinopsida > Pinales > Pinaceae > Pinus > Pinus tabuliformis. The sequence goes on from CM062820.1 coordinate 1,446,696,964, forward strand.
TACATAAACAAAATAAATTCATATCTCCATAAATACTTATAAGAATTGGATGATCTTTGGATCAATCCTACACCTCTCAATGAGAGGGATCCAATAAAAATATCACCTACTAGAAATAAGCTACCCCACATGGAGTTTGTCCCTAGTTGCCAATTTAACACTCCCTCTCAACTAGGGGGAACTCCATCCGCTAATCCATATGTACGACTGTACTATCTCTGCCATTATTTCCTTGCACTACTCTGCCTAGCTCTGTTGGCTCTGCTCAGCTCTGCTGGCTCTGCTCTGCTCTGCTCAGCTCTGCTGGCTCGGCTGTGCTCTGCTCAGTGCTGCTGGCTCTGCTAGCTCTGCTCTGCCCAGCGTTGTTGGCTCTGCTAGCTTTGCTCTGCTTAGCACTGTTGGATCTGTTGGCTCTGCTCTGCTCAGCTCTACTGGCTCTGCTCAGCTCAGCTCAGCTCTGCTGGCTCTGCTAGCTCTGCTCTGCTCAGCGTTGCTGGCTCTGCTAGCTCTGCTCATCTCCACTGAACTATGAAGAAGAAGAATTCATCAAGAATGAGTCATATCATTCTCCACTGACCTGAAGTCAGTCTCAGAGTGCATACCACTAGTCCCAGACCAGTCTCAACTGACCCAAAGTCAGCTTCATAGTAAGTACCACTCCTACCACTGGTCCCAGACCAGTATTTCAGTCTCAGAGAGTGTACCACTAGTCCCAGACCAGTCTCAACCGACCCGAATTCAGCGTCATAGTATGTACGACTCTCACTGGTCCCAGACTAGTACTGCACTGACACGAAGTCAGTCTCGGAGTATGTACCACTGGTCCCAGACCAGTCTCAGCTGACCCGAAGTCAGCGTCATAGCATGTACAACTCCTACCACTGGTCCCAAACCAGTATCATTGATCCCAGATCAATGGAGGTCATCTTAGCGTAGGGAGTACGGTAGATACAACGATGCGTCCATCGGTACTACTATGGTCCCTAACTTCATTTCCCTGCTCATTGATCAGATGAGAGGTACCTCCCATGAGTCCCAGACTGCATGGGTAGGATGCCTAGACAGGAGAACTTAATCAGTCCTGTCCTCACAGGAGAACACATCAATCCTGCTACAATCGCCATGGAGAACACATCAATCTAGGCTGCCATGGAGAACACATCAATCCAGGCCTCACAGGAGAACACATCAATCCTACTACAATCGCCATGGAGAACACATCAATCTAGGCTTCACAGGAGAACACATCAATCCTACTACAATCGCCATGGAGAACACATCAATCCAGGTTGCCATGGAGAACACATCAATCCAAGCTTCCATGGAGAACACATCAATCCAGGCCTCACAAGAGAACACATCAATCCTGCTACAATCGCCATGGAGAACACATCAATCCAGGCCTCATAGGAGAACACATCAATCCTACTACAATCGCCATGGAGAACACATCAATCTAGGCCTCACAGGAGAACTAATCATCCTGCTACACAAGAGAGCGAATCATCTTGTCCCACAAGAGAGCGAATCATCTTGTTTCAGTGCGCACCACCAAGGGAGGGTGAGTCATCCTGTGGTCGTATGTTGCTCCAATAGAACTGCAAGGCCCCCAAAGCTCCTAGAGCTCAATGTATGCAGCATGCAGGACCCTTTTACAAAGGTCCCTCGACGACTCCAAGTCGTTCGGGAAAATCACAAATTTGATCTTTCCTGAGGGCTATATCCTGTACATCATCTCAGTGTGATGGAGCCTCCTTGATCATCGACTTACCATATCCCAGATAAGGCAGTATCTGATGTCTGTCTGCTGGAGCAATTGTCGAATACAGGATTCCTCAATAATCAAAAACAGCTAAGAAATTCTGCAACCATGCAGCTTCATGCAAGATCATACTCGTAGCCATGTATTCGGTCTTGGCGGTGCTTATACTGACCGACTTCTTCTTCCTGCATCGAAGTAGAATCCAAAGAGAATCAACACTGAAAAGTGCTCTAGTGATCCTCCACACTGCCTGCCCTCATTCGAATAATCATGTGGTTTCATATTTTCGGCAGTGTATCTCAATCCATGAGAGATTGTGCCCCTGAAAATATCTCAGAAGATTCTTGGTACCAATCCAATGAGGCTCAACAAACTATGAGCTCACCATGCTATCTTCAACACATATGTTCGAACGGAGGTTCTCCAAGAACATCAATGCGAATGAGTTTATGAAACTCAAAGGCATTTCCCAAATCTGGTCTGACATCATTACCATATAACTTCTGAAAGTTAAGATCCTCGAGGTAGTCACAAGCTTGCATCTTATCTTCCCACATTCAGAATCCAACTCCCTCTGTCTCCTATAAATGAGAGGGTCTGCACCTGTCAGACATAGGTGTCGGTACAAGAGGTTTATCATCCACAACCTTCGAGTAATGGTTTGGATTGGTTTCACTCCAAGTGAATCTCAGCTGCATTAGACAGCTATCAGTCCTCTCATACTATGGCCGGGGTGTTTTTCTTCAAGCCATAGAGGGCTTTCTTCCACCTGTATACATGAGATTCCTTGATCATGATTCTCAAACTCCTCGGGTTGTTCCAAACCTGTGAACCTACTGCATGAGGGGAATGGTACCCTTATAATATTTTCCTTTGGTACATTTCAGACATGTACCTTCATGCTTCCTTTTGAATTCAGGCATCCTAGTCACCATTTGACTCACAGACCTCTGGAGCTGAGTCAATGGACATGGTCCCCAGTGGACTTCCTGCAACTTGATACAACCCTGAACTCAAAAACATCTTTAAAAGATCTATTTTCAAACACGTACCTTTCCATCGATAAGTGCCACCCTGTAACCTTTGACTTCCATTTCTGAGATGGACATCAGGTTCGATCAGGTACATAAAAGAGATTTTGGGGTTCCTTGCTTTCGTGGAAGAGTCGACCATTTCCTTGATGACCTGCATTACCAGTCATTCTTTTGATCATGAAAATGTCCCAGGAATGATTGTTATCTTCATCAAGAGATGTGTCTCTGCCATTCAGACACTCCTTCGCATAACGGCCGAACTTATTTCAACAAGGCATTCGCCTTTCCTTCCACCCTTAGATCCGAACTTCCCAATGAAGTGATCTTAAGATGGACCATCAGAATCTTCTGCTGTGCCATTCTGATAACATTCTCTGCTTTGACTTCACCCTAGGTGAATTATGAGGAACCCATTGATCCTTCTATCTTGTCCCAACTGTCTTTGGTGATTGCTCTTTCACTATTGCTTGGGCATTGTCTTCACCTCAGCTCTGATACCATGTTAAGTTTAGGTATGTTCTATGCTAGAGCAATTTATTTAAATTTTTACAGTTAGCAATCACATCAACATTACGATAAACTGCAGATAGAACATAAATATAATATGCAGAAGACAAGCCAAGACAAGAGGACACAAGATATGGTGCAAGCTAGGGACAAACCCAACAATGTGTGGGGAAACCCTTTGATCAAATCTTCTTTTATCTTCAAATTTCAGCAGAGAGAGAGAGAGAGTACATTTGCAACAGAAGTCAACCCTTTGACTTTGTCTAGATCTAAGCATAGATCATCTCCTATAATGAAGAGATCAGTTGAAGACATTCTGCTTCAAATGATTCTCAAGGTGACTCCTTCACCTATCATCGTGTTGCATCTCGTCCATTTGCTGCACCTTACTGTGTAGCACCATAATGCTGCCCATGATCATCATGCTGCTCATGATCATTGTGCTGCCCACACATCATGTTGTCCATGACCTCATACATTATGCTGCCCATGTGTCTTGATGCTGCCAATTCATTATGTAGTGCTGCATCCAAGTATCACTGAGTTGTTCTCAACATCAAGCTGTCCATGATCATGCTGCCCATGCTCATGATCCTATCCATCATGCTACTCATGATCTCATACATCATGCCCACGATGCTGCATCTTTCATCGAATCATCATCATTCATCACTGCTTCATTGAGATCTTGATCTTGCTATGAATGCAATTATGCCCAGAACATGTTTATGTCTAGGTTATATGTCATACTGAAATCCTCATTAGACTACCATCAAGACCATGAGTGCAATTGAGATCACGACAGTTTAGAACTGTAACTAAGATTTTATTGCATCGATGTCTGATGTAGCTATGCCGAGACTGTGTCACTATGACGATGTTCCATACATATATGATGAGGCTGCTAGGAGCCACGTCCAGATATTTTCGCTGAGATATCCACTGCTAGGAGACAGGTTCGAATCCTTTTTTTCACTGGTATATTTACCGAGACTTTGCTTGTCATGATTATACCGAGACTGTGTCTCTTCATTCCCAGATATGCCGAGATTGCGTCCTCCTGTCATATGTATGTCAAACCTTTATAATCTGGAGTCAGACTAGCCCACGTTGTAATATATTTTGTTGTGTTAATTTGCGAGCGTATATGATTATATATATATATGCCATGACCTGTGCATAAGTGTACTGTGTATTAGTGTCGTGACTAGCGTATTAGCTCCTCATTATATATATCAATGACAACGTATATGTGACTCTATTAACAACGTAATATCCATTGTTGTTTGCCAGCGTATATGTTCATTGTTGTGCATATAGACAACAACATATATTGCTATGCGTATAGAGTTCATTGTTGTGCGTATAGAGTTTCTAGGACAGCATATAAGTTTAGGACTGTTTGGACAGCGTATGCGTTCCTACAGTTATCATTGCGGCGTTCTCTTTATCACTGCGGCCACCATCTATGTGGCTACCATCTACGCTTGACTGTGGCTCTTTCTATAGGTCCTCACCATGACAACGTTAGGCTACAAACAGAACCCTTGTCGTGACAACGTCTTAGATTAGGGCTCTTCTGTACAGTGATTAGAACCTATTTGTGACAGCGTTTCTCCTCTACATCGTTTAGGGCTTCACGTGGCTATTGTTTAGTGCTACGTAAACCTTCACACCTAGGCAGCGATGTCTCCATTTACAATGGATAGGGTTAGGGCATCATCTGCAGCTATGCCAGCGTATTCTTTAGTGTCCCTCCTTCTCCAAAAACCCAAGACGTGGATAGGAAGAGATCACTCAAGAATATCTCCCCAAAAGACTTCAAGTCCTCACCTATTTATACTAAAAACAAAGATGATGAATAGACACGTCTATTGGGCTTCTGAGCCTACTCAAGTTGCTGGTCGTCTTGATAATAATTACATAAACAAAATAAATTCATATCTCCGTAAATACTTATCAAAATCGGATGATGTTTGGATCAATCCTACACCTCTCGACGATAGGGATCCAATAAAAATATCAGCTGCCAGAAATAAGCTAACCCACATGGAGTTTGGCCCTAGTTGCCAATTTAACACAAATGGGTACTTACATTCCTTTTAGTTACCTTTCTAATTGTTGAGAATGCCAATTGAAAGATGATGCATTTAATTTTGAACGCAATTATGTTTCCATGATAAACATTCAATTTTTGGCATTCCATGCATTAAAATAATTATATCCAATCACATTCTTCTCTAATCTTAGCACAAAATATTGGACTTTTATGGTTGGAAAAGTCTTTTAATAACCTAGATATACAACATAAGGAACATCATGTATTTTGCTTTAAATTATATTTTTCAACCCTTATGTATTGGGAAAATATATTTACCGATATACATAATGATTTCATATTCAATAAAATTATTTTTTATGATTTGCTTATTGCTTACCTTATGGTAGCAATTTTTTCATTTGCAAATATTGGTGATTTATTTTCCATCCCCTAGAATTCTAGTTTTTAGATATATATGGTTGGAACATGCATTCCATGTAACATTTTGTTGAGTGCATCAACCACATTGTTCTCTTTTCCTTTCGTATGCTTAATTTCAAAGTCATACTCATTAAAAGATTCTAGCCATCTCATTTTCCTTCCATTCAAGGCCAATTGTTCAAGTAAATACTTCAAACCATTGTGGTTTATTCCCAATTCAAACCTCTTTCTCATGAGGTATTGTCTCCACATCCTTAATGAATTCAATATGACTACCATCTCCAAGCCATTAGTGGCATAGTTCTCTTCATCCACCAATTTTCTAGATTCATGACATACTACATGTCCATTTTGCATGAGCACTCCTCCCATCCCTTCCTTGTGTGCATCAATGCAATCATTAAAATCTTCATTTGGTTTAGCTATATTAAGAATTGGTGAAGTTCTTAGAGTCATTTTTCAAATGTTGAAATCCCTCTTCAAATTCCTAAGTCCGTTCAAATTTTATACCATTCTTTTGAAAGGAATTGATTGGGTGTATTTTAGCAGTACCATTAAGATGTACATTGTTTCCAACACATTCATATCTATAGTGCTTATGTATACACTTATATTACAAAATGTAAGGTATTATAAAAAAAAATAAACATAATATTAACATGCAAGTATATTTTACAAATCAATGGTAGGCTATATATTTTTATACATGTAGGGAGTGAGAAATTAAAATCATTGAAACTATAGACCTTATAATAACATGATGGATGAAGAAAACAAAAGAAGCATTTCTGTGGTGGAGTGGATAGAAGGATTCTTGAAGGCTGATAATTATTATCACTCTCTGGAAAATCTAGAAATGGAGAAACAATGTTATTTTCAATGAGAGAAAAGTGCCTTTCTTGGAAATTTTATCTAATATTGTATCAATCTATGACTCTTTACAGGAAAAACCTCACAAGCAAAAAAATGGAGGATCATAAGGAACATGTATAACCTCACTCAGTGTTGCCAAGAATGTATTTTGATGGAGCCGAGCAGAAAGGTTCTTGCGGTTGCAAAGTGCACATTATAATGAATGAAGATGTTCAATATCTCATCCATTAGAATGGGGGAATGGGTTCCAACAGGAAATCTAAGGCGATGGCCCTTGCTGGCCTTCTAAATTTTTGCTTTTTTCTAAATATTCAGGTAGTCTCAATTTATGGAGACTCCAAAGTAATGGTGGATTATGTATTAGGGAAAAACAACATCTACAAGCCTCACCTGGTAGGATGGATGGACAGGATCAGGTTTTTCTCGAGAAGGATGGAAGGATATTCTATTCACCATATCAACACCACACAGAACCAGCAAGCAGACTTTTTATCAAAGGAGGGTTTACAATCAGAACCAGGCCTTTGGTCGATGAAGGTAACATCTGAAGGGGATATTTTCTCTATCCAGGATTTTTCCCTTCCATATTTCTAAATTCCATAGTTGCAACACACGTATGTACTGTTTTTTGCTCCTCTTTTTGTCCTATGGTACCTCCGAATTTTGTTTATGAATGGGTGAAGCATAATGTGAATTTACAATCGAGTACTTTCCATCTTCTCAAAAGTTACTCCTGTGTTATCTCTATGAGAAATGTTAATTTTTTGTTTCTGGATGACAGCCCTGTGGTCTGTCGTTTTTTTTCTGGAGCTTTTGCTCTTCTGCTAGGATTATGCTTCCCTTTTCTTCTAGGCCTTCAAAGATTTCAAGCCATAAATTGGCCATGAACAGAATTACATGCAAATGTACTAATCTGCCTTTTATATATCTTATATAATACAATCTCGCTTTTTTCGCCCTGTAAAAAAAAAAGAAAAAAAAACGAGTAAAAGTTTACATTCATATTTTATTATATTTGATATCTACTAGATGTCATATATACATAGATATGGCACTCAACACTATAGGAATTGATTGATTGATTGAATTATCTAATGTATTACATTTATGGATGACTATAATGGATGATTTATTATATCTAAATTATTTACGATTTTATTATATATATTTGATTTGAAAAATATATATATATATATATATATATATAGAGAGAGAGAGAGAGAGAGAGAGAGAGAGAGAAGTTTTGTGAGTCTTAACATGACTACATGGCTAATATTTGGCTTAAGAAACCTGCACATAGGGGTATCTAAGTCTTCAAATCACTAGGGATTGCATTTGATGGCTTTAGGCCACACCACCCTTTAACATGGTTGAAATTTTCTCACTAAGTTTCAAACCAATAACTTTTACATCACAAAATGTTTTAATATCTATATCTATATATATTGTTATAAAAATAGTTGTGAGTATTTTCAATCATGATATTTTGATGTAAAAAGCTTGCATGGTGGTACAAAGAGATTAAGATTAAGTGGGTTTGATATTTTGATATTATAATATTAAAATTTAATTAATATTAAATTTGATTTTTTTAATTGTAATATTCAAATTTCATATTTTATAAAAAAATTAAATATATATTACATTGAAATGCATTGTATCAATTATTAAATAGAATATATATATTTTTTAAATTTCTTTTATATTATAAAAATTATATAAATTAAGCCAATGAAATAAAAATTATATAAATTAAGCCAATGAAAAAATATATTTGAATTTTAGAAAATTCTATTTTTTTTTAATAATTATTCTTTCTGATGATTACTCCCTGAGAGTTCTCGGTAATAGTAATTATTTATAAAAAGAGACAATTTGACATCGACATTAAAATAATGGATATGCTATAAAGGATTTGAAGGTCGACTTAAAAACATTGTTTATTTTGAACATCACAGTCTTAACTTGCAAAGTAGGACATCATATTTTAACATTGTTTATCACCATTTCATCATCAAAACTTGCGAGATCGTACATGAAATTTCAACATTATTTGCTACCATTTCATCGCTAAGGTGAAATGAAATGTATTAATTAAAATTACCGTTAAAATCTGTATAACTCTCATTGAATTATTAACCACGAAATTTCTTGTGCGCGCTGTTAAATTCCATATCACTTATATATATATATATATATAATTGTGACACTATATAACAATGGGAGGGCAAGTCAAGTGGGGCTGAGCAACATACTGCTTCTAGCAGCGCCGCTGACACTGTCAGATGTGAGATGTGAAATAGTCTGAGTCGGGTATTCAATTAATAGAAAATGTTCTTGTGTGGAGCATGTCTGTCTACAAATTCTTTTCTGATGAGAACACTTGAGTCAATACCTCTTGTCATTTGCGGATGAGGATAATGAAATTGATTCAAACCAACAAGGACTTTCATCATTTGATACATTGGTTCAATAAATCTATGGCCCCAGTCACGTCAGGCGAAATTGATGTGAGCATTTCTCGTACTCGAATCTCCGCGCCTCACATAACTTTTGGCGTGAGGCTGCACTCTCAAAGCTAGGACACGATCCCTGTTGCCCTTTAAGTTGTAACGACAGTAGAAAGCATAATTATTTGAGTTTCCAGCGCAGAGTCGTGCAAAACAGGCGACGGTGGGGAGCGACGTTGTGTAAAGAGGACAGGAAAGGGAAAAACTATAGGGCAATCAGAAGCAAGGGCCCAGCCATCACATGTAACTCATTATCTGAAATTTCAAAGGGCTTATTATTATTATTAAATGGCAGTGGTGAAACGAAATGATTTGTGCACATAGCCACTCGATATTTACATTCGTTCTCATTTTGTAGGAAAGAGATTCAAATATCATTATTAACACTTTGTCTTGGTTTGTAGTGGGGAGAACTAAAGAACCATAGGTTAAATAAATAAGCCTGTTTGTTTTGACAAAACTCATTCTCAAACTTTAAACGTTGCATAGAGTATGTCGACCCAAATGGCCTTAACAATGATGGGAAAACGCCAATATCTATTGACCATTGTAATATGCTTTTATTTGAATTTAGTAAAAGAGAGAAAATAAATGCATGCTATAATTTGAATTGATGGGGACAATGGTGAAGTTTAAACCGACAATTGTACATAGAATTTAAATGGATGAGGACAATGGTGAAGTGTAAACCATTGAAATTATGCTTTAGAGACTCATTACAATAAATCTTAAGGGAAAGACGATAATGTCCTTGTCATTTCAATTCACAAGGAGGAGAAAAATGGTGATATGTAAACCGTTGGAATTATGTTTTCAGAGAGTTTATCGAAATAAATCTTAATGGAAAGATGATGATGTGCTTGTCATTTTGAGCAATATTTATGCTAAAATTAAGGTGTATTGGCTCAAGCATTTTCATTGGAAAAGAATATACTCCACGGAGGAATATTTTCTTTTAAATATTTCACCTCTCACACCTGACAAAGGGTTCAGGGGCACTGGTATTATTCTATGGTGTCACAGTTAGTTATATATAATATATATAAATTAGTATACGGAATTAGAATAGCGTCACAGTCAAACTATATTGGTATAGGTAGTGATATTTCATATTAATTAATTATTAGGGTTTTTTCTTATTCAATATATATATTGATTATACAGAATTTAACAGGTTGCACAAGAAATTTCATGGTTAATAATTCATTTAGAGCTATACAGATTTTTATTGTAATTCTACTTATTATTTTTATTTTTTAATATATATATATAGATGATACACACAAGAAATTTAGTGGTTAATAATTCATTCATAGCTATACAGATTTCAACGCTAATTACGCTAATTCTACATATTATTTTTTATCATGGATGAAATCGCAGCTAATAATGTTGAAATTGGATTTACAATCTAGCATTTTTTATCATTAAATGGTGATAAGTAATGTTAACATTTTCTTACAGTAATGTTTAAAATAAATATTGTTGAAATCTTTGATAGCATGTTTAATTGTTTTAGCATGGATGTCAAAATGGTCATTTTATAAATAATTACTATTACAAAAATTTTAGATGCAAATCATTTACAGTACATTTTATTTGTTTTTTTCCTAAGTGGGAAAACTTATCATAACTTAGTCAGTCATCTCCTGAGTCATCAATGTTATTCAGGGAAAACTACAGTCACCTAGAATAACCCACTAGTGGTCACTAATGGGGCAGACTTTCACTCGTGCTAAACATGTTTCCTTAAGTCCTAGTAAGACTAGCTCTTAACCAAGAAAAAACAGTTTTAGGGTATACTCCATGCATGGCACATTCTTTTGTTATTCACAAGGAACAATTATTTTAAGAATATTAAGGTAATATTATTTTTTTTATTCACAGCCACCAATTATTTTAAGCCTAGTTAGGATTTTAAGAGAAACTGATATAGATTAAAATATTTTTTTAATTCATAATGAATAGATTTCATTTTAATAAAATATTTTCTATGAAATATGAGGTTTGAATATTAGAACAAATATCTTACCTCAGGGCCTACCAATGGCCAAGAGGGATCAAAACTTTGAAGATGCAAATTTTTTTTTGACTGCAAAAATTGGGGAAATGTTTGCACCTACATAGATTTGATTCCTCTAGGCTCTTGGTAGAATTGTAGTTAAGATGAATTTACTAATTTTGAACAAAATAGTACTAAAATGTTTTAACCATGAGACTTTTTAATTTCACTAATAAAAAGGGTTAAATATTAAAGTTCTTTTATTTTGAGTGACAAAATGTTTTAACTATAATATATTTTTTATTTTAAGTAATTTTTTATAGTATATACATATTTCACATTGAAATATTTTATTTATAATTCACATTCTAGACATTGAAATGTTAATACATGATCCCTTATATAACTATTTCTCCTTCCCTCTTTGTATATTTGATTTTAAAAAAAAATAGTCAACATTCATATTGAAATATTTAATTTATAACCCATTTTTTTTATTATTATTAATATTTTTTTAATATTACATATCAACTACATTTAGGAATGTAATAAATTATACATCTCCTTTATAATGGAAATTGAAAATATATGATAATTTTTAATTTAATCTGTTTTATTATTTTATATATAAAGTTTGACAAGAAATTATGTTTCTTTTTTCTTGAGGTAAACTTTTATAAATAGGAGATCACATCATGGATTATAATCATTGTGAAGAGAATACTGTAGTCAAAAGTAGATTCTCCTTAGAGAGTAGATAGACAACTGCAAGCTCATAAAAACAAAAATGTCCATGATAAGATTGATAAATTGGCCTAAATGGCTTTCAACAAAAGTAAAAAAATAAAGGAAAATACTAAACATGTCCATATCACCATCATGATGAAGGGTCCAATTTTGTGCTAGCAATGTGAATTAGTTCATGAGGAGTATCTTGAGGTCTTCTTTCAACTTAGGGGATGTGTAGGTGATGCTCCTGCTCCATCCTCTCCATCCTCTTCTAGTAAGTGTCTATGCAAATGCTCTCAAGGTGGGAGAATATGGAGGCAAGATTCATGACAATCCAAGATAATCCTTCCCCATAGAAACTCCATTTTCTAGTACAGATCGACCATTGAATGTACTAGTTGAACCTAGCCCTTATATGACTGGTATTGGGTATTCAATCCTTCCATTGAGTCAAGACCTCACTATTCGAGAGGGTGGTCATGTGAGAGGAGGCATCTCCTTCTGTCCAATTATGTTATCCTATATATCGCCTAGAGTTAGTTGCTACTATCCAGAAGAATAAACCTCAATACATTGGTGCATTTGTGTATGTCCTTGGTGGGCCTTTTTCATGGTGATAAGCTTCCCCCGTTGATATTAAGCCTGCTATTTTGGCATAGTTGACCAACCACCTAAAATGCCCAAGATGGACCCCAACTCCACCAGTCTAGGTAGATTGTAAAAAAATGGAAACCCGGTGAAACATACAGAATCAGGACCCTGCTAAGAAAGGGGTATGGGCAATCCTAGAGGAACAATGCCATACAACATAGCTAGTCACACGGAAGTAAAAAGCCGAATTGCTTCATGCCCCTCGTCTAACCCACTATAACTCATAGATTTGTAGAGTAGGCTTCAGCCCTAATAGGGCATCAACCAATAGTGAGACTATTGAGGATTGAGCTCATGAAACCCCTCTTGAGATAAAACAACAATTGTCAAGGCATTTTCACAACTCCCCAATTCTAGAACAAAAATCGCCACCTAACCATAGACAAAGAAACAAACCAACATGAAAAATAATCTAAAGACAACCTAATGCCCAAAAGACAAGAAGGAGATTATGACATAGGCTAGAGAGATAATGCACCACCAAAAGTATTCCATATCCACTACCTCAACCAAGGATTTTCCCAATCCCAAGCCAAAAATTGACAAAGAAGCCCCCATAAACTCCATGCATGAAAATAAAAATTCTAGAAAAGAGAATATTTTTTGCCATGATAATAAGAAATAACAATGAAATCTTGTAATGAGAAAGGAAATCCAAGATAAACAACTTAAATTCTCTGTCAAGAGAAATTCCCAAATCCACCTTGGGTGGCAAAAAGGGGGGTTGGCTAAAAAAGACCTAGTAAGATAGCATAAAATCTAGTTTTCTGAATTTCCTAAATTCCCCATCAACTCTCCTACAAGTTAATCAATTATACTCACGAAAACTAATATTGAGGCAAAATATTTTTACCTATGGGAAACAAAATCAACAAATTTTGGATGTGAATTGTAATCGATTCCTCGTGAATCCTCTACTAGGTTGATTACGATAATATTCTTCATTCACCCCTGTAGCAACTTATAACCCAATATCATTTTAAGCCAATTGCTTCCTCAACACACTACATCCATGACACACATTGAAAAATATTTTACCGCTACAGTTTCTACATACTACTAGGCACCAATCCTTAGACAATTCTTCTTGATGTGCATGTGCTCCACATACTTCATCTCCTCGAGCAGACCACTAACGCCTTGCCAACATCCGTTCAGTTGTGCCTTAGAATTTTTCATAATGGCCACAAAAGTCTTCATTTATTCTTGTTGGGGGCATCTTGCAACATACCTTGATTTACTTGTCAAGTGGGGCAATGCCAAACCCCTCCCTACCTCCCCAATAATTCTCGTATGGCTTTAATCATTTGATACATTGGTTGAACAAATCTATGGCCCCACCCACGTCAGATGAAATCGACTTAGCATTTCACTTACTCTGATCTCCACGTCTCAGATAACTTTTGACGTCATCCTGTACTATCAGACATATAAAACGATCGCTGTTGCAAAGACAGGGGAATGCATAAAGATTTGAGTTTCCAGAGTCTTGCAAAACAGGCGACCCCCCCTTTCCTCTCGTACTCCTTTTGCCATTTTGGCGACGGTGGGAAGTGACGACGTGTAAAATGGACAGGAACTGGAAAAATGATAGGATATTTAGAAGGAAGTGCCAGGCATCACATGTAACACATTATTTGAAAATTTAAGGGGCCTCTTATTATTGGCACTGCTGGAAGAAATGATTTGTGCGCATCGCCACTCGAGACCTTTCTTACGTTCTCATTTTGTATGAGTGAGATACTTTGCGCTGTTCTGTAGTGGGAAGAACCGAAGAGCCTGTTTTGTCGTGTCAAAACCACACCGAATTCTCAAACTTTAAACATTGCATAGAGCATGTCAACCTAAATAGCCTTAACAATGATGAGAAAACATCGATATCTAGTCACAGTTGTAACATGCTTTTATTTTAGTAAAATATCGAAAATAAATGCATAGAACCCCACACCTCGAGGACAATTGTGAAGTATAAACCATTTGAATTATGCTCTAGAGACTTCATTACAATAAATCTTAACGGAAAGATGATAATGTCCTTGTCATTTCAATTTATAAGGAGAATAATTGTGATGTGTAAACCGTTGAAATTTTGTTTCGAGACAGTTTAACAAAATAATTTTTAATAGAAAGATGATGATGTTCATGTTTTTACTCTCTATATATTTGTAATTTAGTAATATATTTACAAATTATTGATGTATATGGGAAACTATTTAACTTAATAATAAATAGATATTTGTAATACTTTTTTTTCTTTTTGGATTAGTGGAATTGGAAATTGGGTCTGTCTTGTATTCATACTACACCATTATGTTTATTGCAAGTGTAACCACTAGGTGCACTATCTATTACGCTAAAGTGGAGATGAGTTAATCAAGGGATCAAATCAATGATCTCATACTATATATATATATATATATTAAATAGTTGATGGGGAACTAGCAACATCCTAATATATGCACCTCAAAATATTTTACATAACATGTTTACATGATTCTCCAAGTGAGCTATCCCAATGGTGTTCTTTTAAAAGGAGGACATGGCAGTGGGCTTTTATCCCCTTATGTGTGCATGATTCATGAGGCCATTTAATATAGTCTCTATGGGTAGAACAACAAATTCAACCACTACATCAAGGATGGAACCCATGACTCTAGGGTATGTCGTCATGGAAATTGAACATTTCTCAATGGTGAAAATCTTATCACATTATATCTCCTTCATAGATTAGTGAACACGAATGATTCAAATTGGATAATTATACTTTTTTCCTTCTATGTCGATGCTTTTAGAGAAGAGAAAGCATATGTGAATCAACACATAGAACCATTTTTACCAACGAGACCGAGTTTACCAAATTGGGGTTTCAAAACCTTCCGAGAGTGTATTGTAACATCAAATGACAATTTATTAGGCTAAAACTTTTTCACTTAAGTGTGTCATCTTTTCTGTTCTACACACAAAGGGCTTTCCAACTGCAAAAATCACCTCAATTAGAGTTTGTATGCAAATGTTATGCCATGCAGAAGTTGACCTTCCTATTTCAACCAACATAATTCAAGAGGATCCTACGTAAACTCCCATTATTCATGGAAAGAGTGCTAGAAATGTGGTCATGATGAAAAATAGTCTAGAAGAGTCCATATTGTTAATATTGTTCAGAGTTAAAGGAGTCAAACCAAACCAATAGTAGGCTATCAGGTTGTGTTATAACTGGACTAGTAAGAGGAAAGGGTGATTCATTCTATTCGATTGCATTTTGCTCCATAGATGTGTAGAGTAGTCAACAAGGATAGGGAGAGGGTAGATGATGAGCGTCATAAATGGGTAATTATATGGGCCCATTTTATCTCCTAACCCAGTCAAATCAACCATTATCTTAACTTATTGTATGATTTTCTGATTATATTTATGCTTATAGAGTGAGTTGAGTTAGTTATTGTGCCATGTGGTCTAACATGTATTTAATGCAGATTATTGATGAGTTTCGAGGTCAAAGTCAAGGATCCAATGGACAAATGGCAGCAATAACTCGAAGTGGACAAAGGAGAGGACTTATAGGAGGGAATCCCCCTCATTTATTACTCCTCACTTCGAATTCCCCTTCATTCAGCTCGGAGTACAAGCAACCGAATCATGCACTAGAAGGCAACTGAGAAAGTGGAGGATGACTGATGATTATCTCGAGTTTTGGGATGCAATCCTCCCTGGTTTTAAGGAAGCTATTGGTATCATCATTTGTATAAGTATAGGGGCGTAGGGCCCCACTAGGGTTGGATTTTTGTTGGATTTTTGCTTATGTAAACTCTGCTCCAACTTCGAGCTTATTATTTTGTGATAGTTTCATGTAATCTTGCTATTGTTTTGATAATAAAGATGGAATCCTTTTTGAGCTAGCACTGAGTTACCTCAGAGGGCAGAAGCTCCTCGGTTAGGGCCCAATCTAAGCAGCCAAGCTCCTCTTTACTTGTATTTGTATGTTTTATTTCAGTTTGTAGATTAGGTTGTTGTTAGATGTATTTCTTTTATGGTTAAGAATAGGTTGTTTTTGATGATTCAGTAGTTTTCTTCCATTTGTGCTTTCTATAGCAGGTTAAACAATGATCAAAAAAAGACTCAAAAGGCTAGCAACAGTGCCTTGGCCTCTCTTCCTCCCTTTGAAACCATGATTTGAGGCAGAGACGCTCTTGCTGCCCCAAAAACACAGATTTTCCTCCTTCATAGGACTTCTAAGTGTTTGCAGCCTTTTAGTAGGTTAATAGTCCATTTTCACTTTGCTTTAGATCTTCTTGATCATGCTCACTTCTTGATTTGCAATAGTCTTCTTTCATTCTTTCCTTTCCTACAACATTTCTCATCATTTCCTTTTATAGATCATAGTTTAGACCATTTTTATGCAAAACTATGTTTTTCCTAAATGCATTCATTTCACTTGTTACTTGATTTCATTCTTGACTGTCTGTTTCTATGCAATAGATCTCTTCCAGCAGTAGGCCAGCTTATCAGCAATCACACCCTCCATCTGATCCATGCCCTATAGGTCTCCCAAATCTCACCTCAATTCTGCCCTAGTTTCTTGCACTTTTCCATACAACTTCTTCCTCTCTCCTTAAGTAAACGCAATCATCTTTCTCTCTCCTAGTGATTCATGGTAGACCCTAGGCACCCTAACACCTCATTCAAACCTTCATCCACCTTTTCCACCCACTCTCACACCCTAAAAACAGTGAGAACAACTCTCGTCCTCCTGTTGTAGGCCTCTTGTAGATTCCCTGTTTTCCTCGTGTAGATTTCCTGTGTCCTCCTGTAGATTTTCCTGTAGGATTTCTTTTGAAGGCTAAGTGTGGGAAAAGCCTCCAGAAGGCCACCTGAGACCTCCTCAGACCCATCCACACCATCCTACATCTTCTCAAGTCCCAAAACCGCCCTTCAACACCACCTATTCACTGTCACACTCACACACAATAAATTACATGCATGTCCAACTCACATAAAAGTACATAAAAATCCAAAAATATGTTCTTTGCTTATTTACTTCCAGAAATAGCATAGTCAGATGTTGTTTACTTCCTTGAGTAGGTAATCGAATTCCTTTCACGGTTTTCATAGTTCTTTCTACAAAAGTAGAATTAGTTGGTTAATTAGGGTTTAGTAGATTTTCTTTCCATTTCAGTCTTTCTCATTTCTGCAGTTAGAATATCATCTGTAGAGTAATCTTTATTTTCTTTCATCACATATAGAGCTTATTCTGGAATCCATAGAAGTTGGCTTCAGCTCCTAGTGATCTTGCGCCAGCTGACCAAGTGACAACCTGTAGTGAGAACTAGTACTTGTGCATACAACATCGACGCTTCCAAGTTTGTTATGAACTACTAGGTTGATAAGAGTAAAGTAGGCAGCCCAGGAGTTGCAACATTATTCTGCAATACTGGTGCTCACCACTTTTCGGTGTCGTTGCTGGGGAAGCGTGAGAGTATTCTGTGTTACTACTTTCTTCTATTTTCTATTGCAACATTCTTCTAATAGTTTATTTCAGCAAAAGTATATTAGTCCTTTCTTTTCCTTCAGTTTTGCATTTCCTTGCTTTCCTTTTCAATTCTAAAAATTTCATTTCAACAAGAGTAGACTAGTCATTCCGTTTCCTTCAGTTCTGCATTTCCTTGCTTTCCTCTTCAATTCTGCAAATTTCATTTCAGCAAATTCATTTCAGTTAGTTGCAATTTGTTTTGTTCAATCACAATTTTAGTTTCTACAGGTACAGTCTGTGTGGGGAAAAAGAAACAAAAACCAACCAAAAAAGATTTCCTTTCATGCCTTGTAGGAATAGAGATAACTCAGGAAAAATTTTGCCTAACACCCCTACTGCTTCACACAGCCAGCTTTCTCTCTTCTTTGGTAGCTGCAATCAAGAAGAACCCTTAGGTGAACAACAAGACATATTTGAAGAACATATAGGGGAAGAAGAAGAAGAAAACATTCCTTTGGAGCCAATGGCTGAAAACAGAAATGCAAGGGGGAATGGAGAGAGAATATAGGATACCTTTCCCATTCGGGAGACCAATGGGGACACCAAAATGAAGAATAGAAGTCGTTCCACCCTACCTCATTTCCGTGGTCTGACTACAGAAGATCCTGACACCTTTTTGTTCGAGTTTGTTGTCATCTATCGAACGTATGACTATGCATAAGATGAACAAAATTTGAAATTGTTCCCTTCTACTCTCAAGGATGCAACACTATGCTGGTTCATGGGATTACCTAGCAATAGCATCAAAACTCGGGCTTAGATGCAACAAGCCTTTAACAACAAGTATCGAGACTATTGTAGGTCAAAAGATACTAAAGAAGAATTTTTCTGAATGACCATAGGAAGTGATTAGTCCCTGGAAGACTATGAAGAGAGGTTCCAACATAGTTACAAAAGAGTTGGGTGTACACTTAACCCTGAGTCTCTAAAGCTGGTCTTGCTCAGGGGAATTCAGGAAGATCTTTTAGGCACCCTGCATCTACTGGCCGGGAGAGACATCTACCAACTATCCTATGAGGACATAAATATTGTTTTTACTAACCATTGTAGAGCAACCTGAAAGAAACGTAGGGGGAGTCAACCCATAGCTAGTACCTCTTCCTCTAACTCATCCATTAAAGGAGAAATTGGAAACATGCTGGAAGACTTAAAGAGTGAGATGCTGTAGACTCTTGCCATGCAAATGGATACGTTACATATCAAAAGGAAACAAGAGGACGCAGAAAGGGCTTTGGCCATTTTTTCCCCTAGATGCACCAGGAGGCATCCTAGGAATGAATGCCCATTGAACTCTACAAAGGTTTGTTCAGTCTATGAAGAGAATCATTCTACAGATAAGTGCCCTTCCTTGCCCAGACTTAAAGCATATCAAGGGGCTAAGGGAGTCACTAAACAAATCTATTACGTAAACCAAGGAAGGCCACATGGACCTAGACCATACCAACAGGTGATGCAAGGGACATCTTAGGCATACAACAACCCTGACCAAGTCACTTCCATACCTTCTTGGGGCCCTCCTGCTCATGCTTCCTTGGTCCATGCCTCCTCCTTGGTCCTTCACATCTCAATATCATGCCCAACCAGCCACCCTTTCCCTTCAATCCTATGCTCAACCACAACGTCAGTGGAATGCATCTCATCAGGGGTGGAGGCCCGAATACAACTCTCTTCCCGCTCTTTTACCTCCACCACCTTCCCAACCATAGCCATTACCTCCTACTCCACCAAAGCAACCCCAAATTATGGCCCAGCCAAGTCCGAACTCGAACAACAGACAGGCTTAGCATGTGTGTAGTGGGGAACCATCATGCCCAACTTATGTTATGGAGATTTAGGAAATTAACTTGTGATCTGGGAAAGTTCTCCCAAATATCCAGACTCCACCCAGGGAGGTTGAGGAAGATAAAGAAGAGAACCTAAAGCAATTCGACCCTTTCCTTAGACACTATCTGTGACAGTCCAGCCTACCCCAAAAGAAACTGAACTCTTGGGAGAATTGAAACATTTATGTGTGAAGATACCACTTCTCCAAGCCATAAAAGATGTACCTATCTACAATAGGTTGATCAAAGATAAGTGCTTTAGCCATCCAGGAAGGTGCAAGAGAGATGCCCCAACCATCAATGTCATAGGACAACTATCCGACCTGATGTTAGGGCAGGTAATCTGTCCAAAATATTTGGACCCTGGAATCCCAGTAGTTGATGTCCACATCAATGGCACCATGATCTCACATACCTTGATTGATTTGGGAGCTGCCATAAATGTGATGACAAAGGAAACAATTCTCAAACTTAACCTCTAGGGCTCCTTGAGGAAGACCACGACCGTGCTACAACTAGCAATCCACTCCACTGTGACCCTTGAGGGGATTGTGGAAGATGTGGTGGTCTCCATTGATTCTTGGGAGTACCCTGCTGATTTCTTAGTTCTCCAACCAAAGGCAAAGCTCACTAAGTATCCTCTCATTCTGGGAAGACACTGGTTGGCTACAGCCAATGTCTACATCAGCTGTCGAGCTGGGAACATGACCATAAAGAACAAGCACATGTCCAAGCAGTTAATCATATATCCTCCTATCCAACCCTTGCTAGAACATGATCTACCTCTCTAGTTGGAGGAGGAATATGAGGATGAAGTTTATTTTTCACCACTTTGTGCATTAGAAATCACCATGGGGGGGAACAACAAGAGGAGGATGATATGATTGAAAATTTGATTGAGAATCCACCTCCTAGTGTATCAACATTAGAGGACATAGTAAGAGAAACCCAAAACAACCCCTAAACTGATCTCTGTGTGGTTGAATCCACTTCTCTCCATGTTAAGAATATAGATTTGGGCCCAGAAAGAACCTTGAAAATCAATCCATCCCTATTGACTTCCCAGGAGAAGGAACTATGCAACCTACTAAAAAAACATCTAGATGCCTTCGCCTGAACTTATAAGGAGATGAAGGGAGTACACCTTTCATTATGTACTCATCACATATACATCAAGGAAGATTGCAAACTAGTCAGGCAACCTCAAAGGAGGATGAATCCAGCACTTAAAGATATTGTGAAGGAAGAACTGCAAAAATTTCTTGATGCAGGATTCATCTATCCCATCTCTAACAGTGAATGGGTCTTTCCATTGGTACTAGTGCCAAAGAAAAATGGTAAGTGGAGAATCTATGTAGACTATCTGGAATTGAACAAAGCAACTAAAAATGACCATTTTCCTTTACCTTTCATAGATCAAGTGTTAGACGGTCTCGCAAGGAAAAAGTTTTTCTCCCTCCTAGATGGGTTTAGCAGGTACAATCAGATTCAAATCAGCCCGAAAGACCAAGAGAAGACCACTTTCACTTGTCCTTAGGGTACTTTTTCATACCAAGTCCTTCCTTTTCATTTGTGTAATGATCTAACCACTTTCCAAAGAGCGGTATTAAGTATATTTTTTGAATTAGTTCATGATGTAGTAGAGATATACATGAATGACTTTACTCTTTATGGTTCTAACTTTCAGGAAGCTTTATCTAACCTAGGAAATGTTCTAGACAAGTGTATTGAGATGAACCTATCCGTTAGTCCAAAAAAATGTGAATTTTTTATGACTAAAGGGACAGTGTTAGGTCATGCAATATCTCAGTGAGGACTGTAGGTGGACCCCAACAAAATTGCCATCATCCAAAGGGTCCCACCTCCTCAAAAGGTGAGAGATGTCAGAAGTTTCCTAGGCTTAGCTAGGTATTACAGGAGATTCATTAAATATTTCAGTAAGCTAGCCTCTCCTTTGTTTGGCCTCTTAGGCAAAGATGTTGAGTTCATATGGTCAGAAAACTACCACGAAGCCCTAGATGCCTTGAAGAGCAAGTTAGTGACTGCCCCAATTCTCAGAGGCCCAAATTGGGCCCTACCTTTCCACATTCACACAGATGCCTCAAACAAAACAATAGGAGTAGCCTTTGGACAAATTGATGAAAATTTACCTTATGCCATATACTTTATAAGCAAAAACTTGTCAAAGGAAAAGTTAAACTATACAGTGACCGAGAAGGAACTCCTAGCTGTCATGAATTCCTTAAACAAATTCATACATTATATCACCGGCTATCAAACCTTTGCGCATAGTGATCATGCTGCAATTAGATATTTAATGAAAAAGCTAGATGTAAATGCTCACATTATTAGATGGTTTTTTTTACTGCAACAATTTGATTTGACCATTATTGATAAGCCTGGTAAAGAAAATGTTGTTGCTGACTTTTTGTCTAGACTAAATTTTCCTGCAGGTGAAGAAGGAATGTGGATGAAAAAATGCCAGATAGACATATGTTTTCTATCTCAGTACTCTCTCCATGGTTTGTTGATATAGAAAACTGATTGGTTTCAGCACAGTTCCCACCACAGATGTCCTTAAAAGAGAAGAGCAAGATAGTAAGGAAAAGCATGCCTTTCACCTGGATTGGGGGCAATCTCTTCAAACTTGGCCTAGATCAAATCTTGAGAAGATGTGTCAGGAAGGAGGAAGTCTTTGACATTCTCCTGACCTGTCATGACGGTTCTCGTGGAGGTCATTTTGCAACAAAAAGAACTACCTTCAAGATATTGCAAGCAAGCTATTACTAGCCCACTCTTCATCAAGATGTGAGGAGATATACCAGCTAGTGTGATCAGTGTCAGAGGATGGGGAAACCTACTCCAAAGGATAAGATGCCCATGCAACCTCAAGTAACCTTTAAGCCATTTGAGAAGTGGGACATGGAATTTGTGGGTCCTCTTAGCCCTCCTTCAAAGAAGAAACAATACATCATTGTGTGCACTGATTACCTGACAAAGTGGGTGGAGACAAAAGCAATCAAAGCAGCGACAGAGGAAAAAGTAGCTGATTTTTTGAGAGAAAACATATTCTACAAGTTCGGGTATCCAAGATAGTTGGTCACAGCTCAAGGCAGTCAGTTCACTTCCAATTTGATTGAAGACCTGCTCACACATCATAAAATCAATCACAGGACTTCCACCCTTACCATCCACAAACCAATAGGCAGGTGGAGGTCACTAATAGAGCATTAGAAGGGATCCTGACCAAGGTAGTGAGCAATAGTAGAAAAGACTGGGTGGACAAATTAGTTGAGGCCACTTGGGCCTACAACACAACATCGAATACCACCACAGGGTTCACACCCTATGAACTGGTCTATGGGAAGAAGGCTCTATTGTCAATAGAATTTGAGTTCAATACACTAAGGATGGCAGCTCGGCTGGACCTAGACCTCATCCATGCACAGAAGGAGAGATTACTTCAGCTCAATTGATTGGATGAATATAGATTGCAAGCTCTTATTCATACAAAGGTAGTTCAGCTTCAGAGAAAGATATGGCATGACAAAAATATCAAGGAGAAGCAATTCCAAGAGGGAGATTGGGCACTACTCTATGATTCAAGATAAAAAGATTTCAAAGGAAAGCTAAGGACAAGATGATTGGGACCCCTACGCTGTGGAGAAATGCAATGGCAATGGTTCAATTTTGATCAGAACCATTGATGATGAAGCCATCCCCATGCTTGTCAATGGACATTGGTTGAAAGTTTACAATAAACCCCTGTCAAAGCGAGAATTTATTGAAGATTTGAATAAAATAGTGATGGTAGTGGAGCATGTCTCAGCTTCCACTTCATCCACTCACTGAAGAAAATAAATCAAAAAATAATAAGGACTCAAGTGAAAACCTCCATGAGGTGCTTGAATCCCATCATTGGGTTGAAAACCTCTTCTGAGGCGACCCAATGATGACAAGAAAAAAAAGAGAAAAATAAGATCCCTGGGTGAAAACCTCCCTTGGAGGCGCCTAGGGCAGGCAATTAGGGTGAAAACCTCTCTGAGGTACCCTAGTTGTTTTCAAAAAAAAAAAAAAAGAGAGAAAAAGGAGAAAGAAAATATTTTTTTGTTGCATTGCAGGTTTGTAGGAGGACTACAGGGAGCCGCAGAAGGTGCCAAGGGGACCCTGACATTCATACCAGCACCCATATCATCTTCTCCACACTTTTCTCCATCATTTTTGGCATTTCTTTCACCCCACTATGTTTCTTTTTCAAAAACTGTGTTTTCTACATGAGGCTTTGTGTTTTCTACAGGAGGCTCCTATAGGAATTACAAAGAGCCAGAAATGGATACAAAAGGTAGTTTGAGGGACAGGGAAGCTTCATGAAGAACACATAAACCCTCTTACAGTCTTCAAACCTCCTTGCCATCACTTCCAAGCCTGCATCACACCCCAATCATCATTTTTCTTCTTATCCAAGAAAAACACAGAAAAAACAGTTTTTCAGTAAAAGAAAAAAAATTAAAAAAATAAGAGAGGATGCAGCACCATCCACCTCACTTGAAGCCTACCTTCTACCTCTTCATCTTTATCTATACCTATGGCATCATCCTCAAGCTCTAGGCATAGGAAGAAGCTAGAGTTTCAAGGGGAGAAGTAGCTACAGGAGTTCCTATAGGAATTCCTGTAGCAGTTGATCCCGTCAAAACCGAGCACCAACAGCAGGAGAATGCACACATGAAGGTTGAGAAGGAACCTAAAGCTCAGACCCAGCCAGAGAAGAACCTGCACAAGACACAACCACAAATCATTAAGCAAATAGCATGAATCAAAAGAAATAAAGGCATGCAACAGAGAGAGAGCCACAACACCTCATAGCAAATACATTTGGATCACAGGTAAGTAACTAAATCACTCCTTTGTTTGCATTTGTGCAATTAGAAGTCATGCAAAAGAAATGAGATGGTTGAGGTTGAATGAAGGAATGGTGGCCAGTTAACTTGACCACCTTCATCTAGTTGACTCCACTCATCAAAGATGTCACCCACACATGCACACAATCAACTCCAGCACAAGATGCCAAGGATAGGTAGTGGAGGAAGTGTGAACCCCGATGCAATGATGGGAGATGATTACGATGAGAAGCCATGATGACCAAGCTGGTGGGGACCAACGACCTGAATATGGCCAATGTATACCTTGCCAACTCACCCCTCATCACCGAAAATATCCATAAAGGGTAATAAGTACTCCTCCCTTAGCATTCTCACCACTTATTCCTTCATTCTCTCATCGTAACTCAGCTACAACAGTCTCCTTGTGCCCCCACAGCCTCATAAGCATCATCCTCCATTGATCTCTCCCGTATTCATGCTCTTGGCATTTTCTACAGGAGCACCTAGAGGTTCTACAGGAGCACCTACATGAATTCTACAAGAGGGACAGCAGGCTTCTACAGGAGGGGCAATGAGTTGTTTTAAAGGGAGAAAACATGAGTTTTAGCACGCTTTCCAGTCTAAGGAGGTAGGGTTCATGCATGCCCCTTATTGAATATCAATATATGTAAGAAGTGGTTTCAATTTGAGGAAGAAATAAAGTCTTTAGGAAAGGAGAAAATACAAAAAAAAAATCTGCTTATTTAAACAAAAAAAAAAAAATCACACAGTCTCCTTTGTTTCTCTGTTTTTCTCAAAATTTGTTGTCTCCATCTCCACATTTGGTTTCCCAAAAGAGTATAAACAAAATGACAAGAGGGTTTATGAGAAAGGAGCCCACTAGCTCCACTAGGCTCTATGCACATCCACAAGTGGTGGACATCTTCACAAAGGAAAATTGGATGAATTTTTTTGAGAAATTCCAAGGGTTTGATGAGGAAATTTCCCAAGAGTTTTCTCTCTCTCTGGTACTCCACACAAGAACTCATGCCATTGTCACCTTTAGAGGTATTTCCATCGAGATAACCCCTAAATTTATCAGTAGGGTCACTACCCTTCCTCTTGGGCTACCTTGGAGTAAGGATGAGAAACCAATTGGCTAGGCTGCCAAGAAATTTTTTTTCCGAAACAATGAAACCCTTGTAGAAGATAAAAATGGCATTAGAAAGGCTAGCATACCATATCCTTGGGATGAGGTTAGCTATCAAATAATCAAATAAATTTCCTATGAGGGGAGGTACAACATTGTCTATGGTTGTCACTTTAGAATCCTCCATGAATTAAGGTATGGCATGGACACTCCAGCACCTCAGAAGCTCAATATCCCCTGCTTCCTCCTGCAGTGTTGTTGAGTACTGGAGAAGGTATGTTATTATCATTTATTTTGTCATATTTTCTTTAAAACTCATAACCTCTTTGCATCATGAACTAGGTAGATAATAAGAAATTATGATAAATTCTATAGGATTTGTATGCAACGTAAAATAACTAATAACTACCCTTTTCTTATGTAGGAAAAGGAGAAAACAGAAGATTGCCATCCCAAAGGAAAAGACATGACAAAGTTAACTATCGTCCCTTTGACAGGGAACTGCACGCAAACGAGGCAATCCAAATTGGGGCGTATCAGCTAGGAAATGGAAAAGGAGATACCAAATCGGCACAAGAGAACAAGAGGATAATTGAGAAATAACAATCTGGTGAATCCCTGAGGATCCTTTGATGCTGAGGGATCGCTATCTTAACAATTTTTTGTATCGTTGATATCTCTGCTCGACTGTTATAAGAAGGGGTAGCACTGCTAGCCTCGGGGATGAACTGTTATTATTTTTATGTAATTCTCCTTTGTATTTGGAACTTTTATCATCGACTCTCGTTGAAGAGCGATCCGCTGTAACATTGTTCTGATGTTTTAAAATAAATCTGGTTGTCGTTCCATCTTTGATTCTGGAGTAATCTCAAGTGGTGTGTCCCTAGAGGCTAAGGTCCCGGCCCTGGTGGAACACTTGCTACTGTACCATTATTTCTAATTCGTGTGTGGTTTTTGTTATTATCTCTGTTCAGTAATTTGATGTGTTTTACTATTTTACATAACGGTTTTGTTATATTTTTTTTATGCTAAACTGAGTAATGTTGTTCTCTGTAACAAGAATGATCTGTTGTTCATTCTGACTTTATAACACATTGTTGTTCCTTTAACCATTGATATAACATTGTTGTTCCTTATATATTGCCATTGCTACTCGATTACAGAGTAATAGTGATGTACATTCATAAATTGGTATTACTATATTTATCTATGGTTTACACTTAACCGCGATTGTTGTTCAACTGGCGTTGTTGTTCCATTACAAATCACAATCGTTATTCTTTATAACTTTGATTTATACTTGATGTATCGAAGTCAGATTACTATTCCTTTTAATATTAAGCATGTTGTGTATGATATTTGGTTTGGTTTATTGTACATTTATATTTGATTCAAGTTGTTGTTCTATATTTGATCTCTATTAGTTGTCGTTCTATTTCCGTTTGTTGTCCGATTTATCTTTAGAGTAAGGATTGTTACCTAATTCCTATAGGATATAATTGCTGCATTCATTTCCGTACATTAAGGTTTTTCTGTTCAATCTTGTTCATTAGAATAGTTGTTGTTCCATTTCCTATCATTTATATTATCATTGCTTTGGTGTGCAAAACGATCTGAGACTATAGTGAGCATTGACATATGTTGTCTAGTTCCCAAATTTATGATCTTTACCTTGATTGTCTCTTAATTAAATCAGTTTATAGAGGGATGGATTACCATTACTGCACCCTTGACTGATAAATTGCTATAGCTTTCTGAGTGCATGGTTTGAGTTTTAAAGTTATTTTCTATAAGTAGATCTTATTTGAAGCACATATTTACTTTTGTATTTAGATCACTATACTACTAGCACTACTTTGACAAATGACCGCCTCAAACTGAGTACACTCTTTGAGATAACAAATCGTTCCTGGATTGATAAGTTAATGTAGGGTAAGTAGAGGTGAAAAAGACCCTTTTTATTACTTGACATTTTGGCGCCATTGTTGGGGAAGAGTGTAGCCATTTGCTTCTTTTCCAAAGTGATGTAAGAACCTGCTAGGAGAGAACTGGGTTTTAAAAAGAGAAGGTACAAACCAGCGTACGGAGCATGTAATAGCCCTAGTCCCCTGCCCGCTTTCCTGCATATTTGTTGTTGTTCGTTGGGTAGAAATTAACATTTGATTTGTGTGTATGACTAAGCAGAAAAAGCTTGAAAAGAATCCTAAATTACTATGCAAGTCTGACAAAGCTAAGCGGTTGGTGACCCTTGGCCTATTGACCTTTATAGACGAAATCCCTAAGAAAGAAGAATCTCAGCCTTCAGTAGGACCTAGAAAAGTTGCTTCTAGACAACCTACTAGTTTCCTCAAGCCACAGGATCACCATCTGTAGCCTTTGCTGAGGTACATAGTCAAACCGAAGAGCAATATTTTCAAGAAATTGAGAATTGTAGCCCAAAATCATTGCAAGAACGGAACCTTAGAAACCTCTATGAAGGGAGAGGAGAAACAGGAGAAAATGAAGAACCAAGATCTCCTCTTAGGATAATTCATCCATTAAGAAGCCCAGATAAGGGAAGTGCTGCAAAAATCATTTATAGCAATGTTGAAGAACCTCAATAGTGAGAATCCCCCCAGACATTAGGCACTTTCATCATCGCAGATAATGGAAGTGTTTTTAAGGTCATTCCTGTTAAAGCCATTCCCCATCGACAGCCGAGGAATACCCTCCTAGATATCCCAGAAGGTTATTGGCATATATTTGACCAAATGGCCCAGAACCAACCAAACACCCAAACCTCTACACTACAATACCCCATTGTGGATACTGCAGCTAATGCACCTATGAAAGAAATTCCTCTCCAGCATATCCCTACATTCCATGGCCTTACATCAGAAGATCCGAATGCATTCTTATTTGAATTTGATGTGCTGTGTAGAGGATATGACTATACCACCAATCCCTAGAAACTGAAATTGTTTCCCTCTACATTAAAAGGGGTTGCTTTAAGATGGTTTATGGGATTGGGTGGTGGTGTTATAAACAATTGGGATCAAATGAAAGATGCTTTTCTAAAGATATATTAGGACTATTGTAGGTCTAGAGAATTAGAGATGAAGTATTTTAGATGGTAGCTAGACCAAATGAAACATTAGAAGAGTATGTTGAACGTTTCCAGTATAATATTCAAAGATCTCCTTATGCATCATTACCCTTACCTGATAATGTATTAAAAAGAACATTGATTAGAGGAATGCAGGAACAATGGATTGAAACACTAAATATTATGGGAAAAGGAGATATTTATCAGGAAAATTTTGCTGACATTATTGATTTATGTATCAGGAGCTCCAGAGGCAGCACAAGACAAAAACCAGTGGAACATGACACGTTTACAAGAGACAACAAGATCTCTATAGAGGGAGTAACTTGCGTAGAAATTGGAAATTTATTAGAAAATTTTAAAACTGACATAGTGGGGACACTGACAACACAACTCGATATTATGCCGGCCAAACAAAAGCAAGCAGAGGCAGAACAAAATTTGGCAATCTTCTGTCCCAGATGCAGAAAGAAACAAAGCCACAAGGAGTGTCCATTAGATGTAATCCAAGTTTGTGCCATTTGTACAAGAGACCACTCTACGGACAGTTGTCCCTCACTTCCTGGATTGAAAGCAGTATATAAAGAAGTGGAAGAAGAGCTAGAAATGGTGTAACTACTCAATCAACACTGTTAATGGCAGCCGTGACAATTGGGTATGTTCCCAAATCCAGCTTCTTCTTTTCAGCCTCCGCAATATCATGCTCAGTAATATAATACAATGTGGAAAAATCAACCTCCCCTCTCAAATTGGTCATAGCAACCATTTCCTTCATCATCACCACGGCCAAACCAAGAAAGTCAACCTAATTGGCCAAATTTTCCCTATACTCCACCATATTGGCAAACAATGTATATCTGGCACAATAGTACCCTCCTACTTCACAGAGTCAATCTTGGCAGACAAACTGGAAAAGACTGATGAATCAGCCAATAGGAACCATTCCGCTCCCTCAACCTACACTGTTAGCATTGCAACAAAACCGTCAGTCTAACTTAAGACCACAACTCCTAGCCTAGCCCAACCCTAATCCAAATAATAGATCGGTCCAATCTATCCAAATAATTGAAACACTAGAACTAGAAACTGATCTAAAGGAGTGTAATGATCTTCAATTAAGATCTGGGCGCATTATAGAAATAGAGGGAAATAAAACCGCTCAAGTTGAAAATCAATTACCTATAGAACGACCACCATAAGAAAAGGATGTGACCAGACAACAAATTCATGATCAAGCAACCACATCTTCTCCCCCATTCCCAGAACAATTAACTATACCTTGACCTATACAACACCTTGATTTTGACATTCTGGGAGAACTAAAAAATTTGTACATAAAAATCTCACTCCTCCAAGCCATCCAAGACATCCCAATATATGCAAAGACCATCAAAGAGATATGTATAAAAAAAACCAAGGAAGAAAATAACAAATAACCCAACAGTCCAAGTAGTTGGTACCTTATCCGATGTATTATTAGGAAAATGAACACCCATTAAATATGAAGACCCAGGAAATCCAATAGTAACAATACAAGTTAATGGAAAAACCTTCTCAAATGCCTTAGTTGATCTAGGAGCTGCAATCAATATCTTAACAACCACCACTTGTCAAAAACTGGGCATTGCATCAGTAGAAATAACTTCCACTTTATTAGAACTGGTTGACCGATCTGTGGTTAGACCAGAAGCCACACTGCATGATGTCATGGTATCTGTTGATTCCTGGGAGTATCCTGCCGATTTTTTGATAATAAACCCCAAAAACCGACTTGATGGACATCTGTTGATTTTAGTCAAACCTTGGCTTGCAACTTCTGACGCTTATATTGGCTACCGACGAGGCAATATGACTATAACTAGGGGGCTAATATCAAGAATCTAGCTTTATATCCTCCAGCCCAGCCAAGTGTCACAATAATAAGAACTAACAAAAATCTTGTATCATACCTCACCGAAAATATTATATCTCCATTAACCATAGAAGATGCCCTCGATTTCAAAGATCAAACAGAGGATGATGTCATTAAAAATTTTATTAACCAAGCTGAATCTAGATCCCACATACACTGTCACATGATAGAAGCAGCATTTCATAATGAATTAGAAGAAGATCCTCTTAAAGATACTCACAATCAAACAATATCTACTACCTCTATCTCAAATAGCAAAATTATAGAAATTGAGCGAGGAAAGACTTTAAACATTAATGCCAACCTGACTTTTGAACAAGAAGAGAAGCTGATCCAACTACTAAGGAAATACAAAGAAGAATTTCGATGGGATTACACTAACATGAAAGGAATCGATCCCCAGTTATGTACACACCACATTTACATAGAGAAGGATGCAAGGCCCATTCGCCAACCACAAAGGAGACTTAACCCTCATCTAAAAGACATTGTAAAAGCTGAACTTCAAAAACTTTTAGATGTGAACTTCATCTACCCTATCTCTGATAGTAAATGGGTCTCTCCACTTATCGTGGTGCCAAAGAATAATGGAAAATGGTGGATTTGTATAGATTACATAGAACTAAATAAAGCAACACAAAAAGACCACTTTCCCCTTCCATTCATTGATCATGTATTAGACACTTTAGCAGGAAAGTAATTCTTTTCTTTCTTAGATGGCTTCTGTGGATACAATGAGATTCAGATTGCCCCTGAAGACCAAGACAATACTACTTTTACTTGTCCTTTGGGAACATTTGCCTACAAAGTTCTACCTTTTGGCCTATGCAATGCCCCTGCCACATTTCAAAGGGCTATCCTCAGCATCTTTTCAGATTTAATAAATGAAGGGCTCGAAGTATACATGGATGATTTTACACCATACGGAGATAATTTCAACCCCACATTAGACACACTGGAAAAAATGTTGCAGCAGTGCATTTCCACCAGGCTCTGTTTGAGCCATGAAAAATGCTATATGATGATGACTGAAGGACTTATTTTAGGCCATTATATCTCAGCAGCTAGAACACAGGTAGACCTGGCCAAAATTCAAATAATTTTTCTAATTCCCACTCCTACCACTAAGATAGATGTACGCAGTTTTCTTGGATTTTCTGGTTATTGTATAAGATTTATAGAACATTTTTCTCATATTGCTGCACCTCTATATGCACTAATAGGTAATGTTGACTTTTTTTGGACAGAAAAATGTGACCGTGCTTTTGAGGATCTAAAAAAGGTTGTGTCAACAGCCCCAATACTTAGAGGTCCAAATTGGGACCTGCCAATTCAAATTTCATCAGATGCTTCAGATTCAACTATTGGAGCAGTCCTTGGGCAGGAAGAAGATAAAAAACCATATGCAATTTATTATATTAGAAAGAATTTATCTCCTATTGAATTGAACTATACTGTTACTGAAAAGGAATTTTTATCTGTAATACATGCTGTCAATAAATTTAGGCATTATATTACTGGATATCCTGTTATCTTATATACAGATCACTCTGCCATAAAATATTTAGCAAACAAACCAATCACAAATGGTAGAGTAACCAGATGGCTGATTTTATTGTAGGAATTCGATATCAGAATAAAGGACTGACCTGGAAAAAAAAATCCTGTAGCTGACTTTCTCTCATGAATGCCAAAACCAGTGGATGCAGCAGCAGTTGAAGATCAATTTCTAGATGAACTTCTGTTTACTGTCACTGTTAAAATACCCTGCTATGCTGATGTTTCAAATTATTTAGCAGTAGGAAAATTACTGAAACATCTAACCCCCAATGAACGAAAACAGATTCTCCAGCGTAGTACTCGATTTTCTTAGATTGGGGGCCACCTGTTCCATACAAGGGCAGATATGCACATCAGGAGATGCGTCCGTGAGGATGAAATTTTTGACATTTTGAAATATTTCCATGACGGACCGTGTGGAGAACATTTCGGAATTGGAGAACTAGTCACAAGGTGCTGCAAATAGGGTATTATTGGCCCACTATCTTCAAAGATGCAAAGAGGTTCATTCAAGCTTGTGACAATTGCCAAAGAGTAGGATGCCCTGGACAGTCTAACAAAATTCCCCTGAACCCATAGCTAGTTATTGAACCATTAGAGAGATGGGCCCTCAATTTTTTTGGTCCAATTAACCCATCATCGAACCAGAAAACATATATTTTGGTAGCAACAGAATATGTCACGAAATGAGTTGAAGAAGAGGCATTGCCGAGAGCTATAGAGGATTTCATTGTACATTTCATGTTCCATATATTTGTGCGATATGGCCTCCCAAGAGATATAATTATATATGCTGGACCATAGTTTGTTGGTAACAAAATTGTTGCAACACTAAAAAGCTATCATATCCAGCATAAAATTACTACTCCATATCACCCACAGGAAAATGGTCAAGTAGAAAGCACGTATAAAATAATAGAAGCAATCCTAACAAAAACCGTTGCGTCACACAGACGCGATTGGGCTATAAGATTGTCAGAAGCCTTGTGGGCTTATAGAAGAACATGGAGAAGCAGTACCGGCTATTCATCATACCACTAGTATTTGGAAAGGAACCCATCTTTCCGATAGAATTCAAAATACAGAGATTGTGAATACAACAAGAAGTCGGTCTAGATCTAAACGAGGCACAGATTAATAGATTATAGCAGATCAATGAGCTAGATGAAATCAGGCTCTCTGCCCTTCAACACATTGCATGGATCCAAAAATAGTGAGCTAAATGGCATGAAGCACTCATTAAAAAGAAAGTCTTCCGTGAAGGAGATTGGGCGCTCCTATATGATTCCAGGTTTTAGGATTTTCTCGGGAAACTTCAGACTTGTTGGCTGGGGCCATACAAAATCCAGAAGGTACATGATAATGGCACCATTACTCTAACCACCATTGATGGATCCAGACATACCTTTAAGGTAAACAGCTGCTGAGTTCGACTATACCGCAAACCACTTACTCAGGAATCCTTCTACCAACAACTCCGTGAAGACTCTGACATGCAGAGTTTGGTGGAGGAAGAGAAATCTTCCTCACCTCTAGTTCATTAAGAGATTCAATTGTTTTTACATTCTATACATAATTCTTTTGTTTTGTTAGCGTAAATCATTCTCTGTACATATTTTTTGTATTTTCACTTTGTTGTTCCCTTTAGGAAGAAACAACATTCTCACCAATTTGTTGTTCCTTTTTCAAGGAACCGCACCTCTGCATTTTGTAGTTCCTTTTCGAAGGAACAATAGTTCCATCATTTTTGTTGTTCCTTTTCAAAGGAACAACACTTTTTCATTCTACTGTTCCTTTAAGAAGGAACAACATTTTCACCGTTTCGCTGTTCCTTTTCCAAAGGAACAACACTTGCATTTTTCTGTTGTTCCTTTTTCCGAAGGAACAACACTTTTGTTTTTTTGTTCCTTTTTCCAAAGTAACAACACTTTTGTTTTTTGTTGTTACTTTTTCCGAAGAAACAACACTTTCGTTTTTGCTGTTCCTTTTCCAAAGGAACAACACTTTTGTTTTTTGTTGTTCCTTTTTCCGAAGGAACAACACTTTCGTTTTTGTTGTTCCTTTTCCGAAGGAACAACACTTTTGTTTTCTGTTGTTCCTTTTTTCGAAGGAACAACACGATTGTTTTTGCTATTCCTTTTTCGAAGGAACAACACTTTTGTTTTCTGCTATTCCTTTTTCCGAAGGAACAACACTTGCATTTTCTGTTGTTCTTTTTTCGAAAGAACAACACCTGCATTTTCTACTGTTCCTTTTTGAAAGGACAACATTTTCACATTTCCTTTACTTATGCTTGTTCTCCTTGCTGTTCCAAATAAAGGATGGTTGTTGTTCCTCTCAATGTACAACAGTTTTGAGTCATTTTCTTGTGACTTGGAGCACAGCTAGACACTTATGCAATGGATACAAAACTAGAGCATACTGAAATTAGGAAATTACATAAATCACTATTTTTTTTTACAAGAAATTGCTTTGAATTGATAGGAGAAAATAGGAAAGGACACAACTATTGATCACTTTGTTGTCATTATTCTACTAATACTGATATGATTGGTTATCTTTATCATGATGGTTCTTTTTAAATTCTCATAATCTTCTTTGATCAGTATTAAGGAAAAAGAACAAAGGGTATATTTTTCTATTGAGATGTTAAGACTTCTTCCACCATTCCTACTCTTAAGGAGTGCTTGTGTATAAATAGGAAAGTACTTTATAAAATAGCAAAATAGAGAAAAATGTTTATATGATTTGCTAATATGGTTTGTCAAATGAAGGATAGGGGGTCTCATCAAGAGCCATCCTACCATGATCATCAGGAAGAAAGTGAAGTGGCATTCCCACTATGGTCACCACATCAGGGATATGATCCAAGAGGCACATCAGAAAAAATAAAGAGTCCTTGGAATAGGAGGTCTCATCACGAGCCAGCCTACCCACCTTTCACTTCTTCCTAGTGAATGGCATTATGGTTTATCTGGTTACCAAGCCAGCATAATGGCCTCCATTTTGACATTGCACAACACTTTCCTAAGCATACACAAAGGATCATGGTTCCATGGGTGAAAGAAACAACTCTGTTAAGGTTATGGACACTTGTGGGCAATAGAGCTCTGTTGATGGTATTGAAGTCACATTTCTTTTACACAAATAGCAATTATCAAGACCCTTCTTTGTCTTATACCTTTGTAATTGGTCAAATGAGATTATGCATATAATTTCCCCGAACCTTTAAACACATGAAAATCTATTACAACCAATTATGATGGGAAAAGTTGATAATGACCGCATCAGACGTTTTGTGCACATCAGCTGTCCTATCCTCCCAACCTTGAATCATATCACAACATTCTCTTATTTACTAGGCGATTCTATTATACACCTCGATTTGGACAATCTTCTCCTTTTGTAAACATGGCATCTTGGTATACGTTGTTCCTTTATGACTCTGTACCATGGCAGTTCAGCACACTGCTCCCTCATTTGACGGTTGAGGATGGCCTATCACATTGCAGGGGGGAGTAGGTGACCTCATAATTCGCTGGCATACGTGTCAGACTATTATTCGAAGAGTTTTCACTTGGGAATAGCAAGGCTTAATGGTATATTGTTTTCCAATTCGCATGGCTTGTTGTTCCTAAGCTATTTCTGTATTATTCTCTACAACAATTAGTAAGTAACTCAGAAATCTGAACAAGCTTGTTGTTTCATTATTTTCTGTGTGTTTCCTAACAGCTTGAAAAACCTGTTGTTCCATTGTCGTCTCTGCATTTTTATAGTGTGCTAAGAATGGGAGGAAGATCAATTCGGAGAGAACCACAGGTATTGACAGTCTCTGATGCTACACGAGAAATCCTAACAAGGGAAAGATGGATAGTTTATCTCAACCATTTACAACAATCCAATGAGACCGTGGCAACTGAATTCTTGTAGAAGTTGCAAGAACATCACTCCACGGTAAGAGGAAGACACATAGCAGTCACAGATGACATAATTGCAGAAGTGTCGGGATTGCCAGCCACTGGACCTGTGTCGACTCTGAAGAAGGAGAGACTGTGGAATGTCATTAAAATCTTCCAAGATGAAGGCCAGAACCTGACTTTAAGAGGAAACAGAGTTCTACCAGCAACATTGGGAGAGTTGTGGGTAGAATTGGCAAGAATAATCCAGAGTTACATCACCTCTGAAGGCACGAAAGACATGGTAAAACCATGCCACCTTAAACTTTTAGCCGTATTAAAATAGAAATTCTCTATGAATTTTCTTGCGTTTTTAAATTCTTTATTACATGATGTTTCCTAAAGCATGAAAAAATCTCACCACGTAGAATCGGTAGTAAGTCACCATGGGTTGATATGACTGATAGTTAGCTACAGTCTTGTTCAACAACAGAGCAGTTGGGAGGAACTAATCATCACGATAGACGGGGGGGACTGGCTCTGCCAGATCCAAAACGAAAACATGCTACCAGTACATCGAATAAACCATTGAAACGGAGGAAATCTGTTAGATTGGCATGGATCAGAGGGAGGCTGGAAATTTCCAAGGGAGTACCAGTCAACTGGTGGAGATAGATGATTCAAGGGATGAGAAACCCCTGCAATTGGAAGGAGAGGAGAATGAGAAAGAGTTAGAGGAAAATGAGGAAGGAGAAACAAAGGAAGAGACCGAGTAGTCTGGGCAAGCAAAGGAAGAGACAGAGAAACGCGAAGAAATCCCATTGCAAAATCCATTGTAAGAGGATGAATTGACACAAATTCTAGCCAATATGGGCAAATATGCTCAACCTCTCAGCCCACTAAACGTCCACATTGAAGAAGAACCAAAGGAGCATTCTGCTCATGACAAAAATGCATCCGAAGAATTGTGCAATGAGGAGGAAGAAGAAGAGAACCACTCCACTCATGATGAAAGTATATCTAAGAGAAAAGTGATGAAGTTAAAGAAGAGGAACAATATGTTCCCAGTTAGACAACACTGAAAGAATTTCATGAAGGAGGAGTGGAAGAAGAAGTCACCCAGGAAATAACAGAACAAGCTAGGGTTTTTACTTATGAATAACCTCATCAGAACAATGAGGATGCACCCCAAGAAGAGAACGAGGAAATTGGCCAAGGTGAAAGTCCAGGCCCGAGTAAACAGATAGCTGCTCCTTCCAAGAAAACATAAGAAACTAAAAGATTACGAAGACAACAACAAAGATTGCTTAACATGATAACACAACTTCGACAAAAAATCAATGTTTTGAAAATGGGAAAAAGAGCAAAAAGGACCTGGGGGGTAAAACTTGTAACCATTCCAGCGAAACCCCTCAAGAAAAAGATTAGGAGGACTCAAGTCCGACCTGTCGTTCAAAACCAAAAGGAACAGCATTCAGCTGTCACCCATGTCAAAGTACAAACAGATAATATATCAGCCTGTGAAAAAGAATTTCAAATAGAGGCATAGTCCTCTAAGGAAATGCGAACCATAATCATGGGACGATGCAATAAGAGGATTCAAGTAAAGCTTCCGGTTACAACTACTATGTGGGATAGTGATCCAAGGATAGTAACTCTGCAAAAGGGCTTGGTGTAATCCCAACAAATAGTAGAGAAACTTACATAACATACTGTCTCTCGAGAAAAGTATGAAAAATTACAACAGCAGCTGAGGAATGTCAACTTATCCGAAAGCAAGGCCTTTGAAGGATGGCGAAAGGAAGAGGAAAGGGTCAAAAAGGTAACTCATAGACTAGATGTAGTCATCAAACAAATGGATACCTTATGCTCTTTGTATACTGACATCCTAGCATGTAGAGCACCTTCTAGGAACTATGCCTTGTTTTTAATGGAATGATATTTGCAATTGAAAATTAAAGCTTTCAAAGCAGGAGCCCCTAGAGAAATAAACACTATTGATGATTTCATAAATTGTTGTAAGAACTATGGAGTGAAGGTTCAGAGATTATTATGTGAATTTTATCTGCATAGCCTTATGTTAGATCAAGAAACAGAGAAAAATCCCAGCCCTTTTGTTGGGGATATCTTACTACAGGCATTCATTTCTTTTGGTGTTAATCAATAAAATGGCTTAAAGCCTACAATGCCTTTCAAAGACAAGAAAATGGATTAGACTTATGGGTGCGAGCTCAGCCTAGAGACCCATTACAGTTGTGGAATAAACATAGGAACCTCATGAGGAATCCAGGCATGATTGAGGCATTAGGACCTATTGATACAACAATCAATCAGCAAGGGATAAAATATTTGTTTACCATCAAAGACCTTGCCATTTCAGCTGCCAAATTTCGATATCAGACCTCTAATCCGAACATCCAACTCAGGGAACCATTTAACTATGAGAACTTTAAGCTAACTGCTGATCGCTTGGGTCTCTATGGTGACCTTATTTTGAGAGAAGGCCCATCTTGGTTAGGCTGTAGGTTCCGCAGTCTGGTTATTTGGCACTCTGCACTAGGATACCAAGCCTTGCATGAAATGCCTGAGGGTCAGAAAATACATATTTTTGAACACTTAGCAAGGCGTCATGGCTGTAGACCGCCTCATGAGATCCCGTCTTCGACCTACTCTCTCATTGCCTTGCATGTAAACTACAATGTTTTCATGAGGGCATGAAAAAGGCTAAGGAGGGGGGTGTGTTGAGTATTGGAGAAGGTATGTTATTATCATTTATTTTGTCATATTTTCTTTAAAACTCATAACCTATTTGCATCATGAACTAGGTAGATAATGATAAATTATGATAAAATCTATAGGAATTGTATGTAACACAAAATAACTAATAATTGTCTTTTTCTTATGGAGGAAAAGGAGAAAATAGAAGGTTGTCGTCCCAAAGGAAAAGGCAGGACAAAGTTAACTGTTGTCCATTTGACAGCGAACAACACACAAACAAGGGGATCCAAATTCGGGCATATCAGCCAGGAAAGGGAAAACGAGATACTAAATCAGTGCAAGAGAACAAGAAGATAACTAAGAATTAGCAGTCTAGCGAATCCCTCAGGATCCTTTGATCCTGAGGGATCACTCTCTTAACGATTTTTTGTATCATTGATATCTCTGCTCAATTGTTATAAGAAGGGGTAACACTGCTAGCCTAGGGGACGAACTGTTGCTGTTTCTATGTAATTCTCCTTTGTATTTGGAACTTTGATCATTAACTCTTGTTGAACAGCGATCCACTGTAACACTATTTTTTTTGTTCTAATATAAATCTGGTTGTCGTTCCATCTTTGATTCTGGAGTAATCTCAAGCGGTGTGTCCCTGGAGGCTAAGGGCCCGGCCCTAGTGGAAGACTTGCTCCTGTACCATTATTTCTAATTCGTGTGTGGTTTTCGTTATTAGCTCTATTCAGTAATCTGATGTGTTTTGTTATTTTACATAACAGTTCTATTATATTTCATTTATGCTCAACTCAGTAATGTCGTTCTCTGTAACAAGAATGTTGTGTTGTTCATTCTGACTTTATAACGCATTGTTGTTCCTTTAACCGTTGATATAACATTGTTGTTCCTTATAGATTTCCATTGCTGCTCTATTACAGAGTAATCGTGTTCTACATTCATAAATCGTTGTTACTGTATTTATCTATGGTTTACACTTAAATCCAATTGTTGTTCAATTGGCGTTGTTGTTCCATTACGAATCACAATCATTATTCTTTATAGCTGTGATTTATACTTGTTGTATCGAAGTCAGATTAATGTTCCTTCCAATATTAAGCGTGCTGTATGTGATACTCGGTTTGGTTTATTGTACATTTATATTTGATTCAATTTGTTGTTCTGTATTTCATCTTTTTTAATTTCCGTTCTATTTTCGTTTGTTGTCTGATTTATCTTTAGAGTAAGGATTGTTACCTAATTCTTGTAGGATATAATTGTTGCATTCATTTCCATAGATTAAGGTTTTGCTGTTCAATCTTGTTCATAAGAATAGTTGTTGTTCCATTTTCTGTCATTTCTATTATCATTTCTTTGGTGTGCAGAACGATCTGAGACTGTAGTGAGCATTGACATATGTTGTCTAGTTCCCAGACTGACGATCTTTTCCTTGATTGTCTTTTAATTACATCAATTTACAAAAGGATGGGTTACCATTACTGTACCCTTCACTGATAAATTTCTATAGCTTTCTGAGTGCATGGTTTGAGTTTTAAGGTTCTTTTCCGTAAGTAGATCTTATTTCAAGCATATGTTTACTCTTGTATTTAGAGCACTATACTACTAGCATTACTCTAACAAATGACCGCCTCAAATTGATTACACTCTTTGAGACAACAAATCGCTCCTGGATTGATAATTTAATGTAGGGTAAATAGAGGTGAAAAAGACGCTTTTTACTGCTCGACAAGTGCCACATTGACTCCTGCACTAAGGTTCAAGTAGGAAATTCAAAGAAGATATCTCACCATGGGCTAATCAAAATCCTACATTTACACTCCCTATAGCATGGTAATTTTTCCGAAACATGATAGCTAAGGATGACATAAAGGCCTGAACCTATGATTTCAGTCCTACTGGCAGTGAGGAGGAAGAGCAGCAAGGGGGAGAAGGTGAAGCCACTGGTAACTTAGTAGAATAAGAAAGGAAGGAGGAAGAAACTGAAATAGAGGAGGAGAAAGCTGAATAAACAGAGTAGGAAGAGACATAAAAAGAGACATAAGGAGGAGAAAAGGAGGCAGAAAAGGGAGAACAAGGAGAAGAGTCCCCTGAGACTCTGGAAAGGGAGGTAGCAGCTTCCCTCACTGCCCTCAGTACACCAATCAAGGCAAAGCAAAAGAGGAAAAGACATGCCTCCATGTATTTCAAGGCTAGGAAGAGAACAAGAATCAAAATAGGCAAACCTTAGCCCTCTTCAAAAGTTTCAATTACAATTGAAGATTCACCCTCTACCAAGGGGAAATAATCCCATTCCAAGACACCTATCACATATGAAAGGGGGAGTCCTAAATATTCCACATGGAAGGAAAAGGTAGTACTACAGGACCCAAAAACAGTCATATAGGAGGCTCAGACAGTTCTACAGGAGACACCATAAAAAAATACAGGAGACCCAAAAGCTTGAGAAAAGGATGGAAGGACAACCACAGGTAAAGGAGGAACCAACAAAGCTACAATAACTTGATCCCCAACCTAGTCTTGCCTCCTTTTACAATCTACTTGAGGGAGGAAGGATAATCCCATGAAAATTTGCAATTCCACTATTCTTTGAATTAGAGAAAGAAAGAATAATAACACATAGGTGGATGCAAATAGCCAAATCCAAAGGAGTTGAGGATGTTGGCCATATGGAAAACAAACTCAGAGAAATGGGTAGAGAGTTGAGTGCTCTCAGAGACAGGGAA
The DNA here is from genome assembly GCA_031772625.1 of Pinus tabuliformis. Classification (NCBI taxonomy): domain Eukaryota; kingdom Viridiplantae; phylum Streptophyta; class Pinopsida; order Pinales; family Pinaceae; genus Pinus; species Pinus tabuliformis. Next base: position 1,446,738,776 of record CM062820.1, read on the forward strand.
GCAATTACAAGAAGCCACCTTGAAACTGAAAATGAATTGTTAAGGAGGTAGCTACAGGAGAAAGAGACTCAGCTAGCATGCATGGCCAGATTATCCATGGAGGCATTGAAATGTAGAACACCAGTAAAATCCTATGGCCTATATCTCCAGGACCAATGTTACAATTCTAAATAAAGACTCTGGCACAAAGAGGCACAATGCCTTTCCAACATTACAGGTAGTTTATGGATCTGTGTGACCAAAGCACATCAGAGGATAAGGAAAAGATGGTAGAATTCTACCTAAGTAACATGGCCCTTATAGACATGAATTTGTGGGACCCGGACCTACAATTAATGGCCATGGCCTCATGGATGAACCATGAAGAATTAAGGGCAGCAGAAATAAAAAGATTGATGGTAAAGGAGCAGAATGAGCCACTAATGATAAGAGCTGAGCCATAAGATCCTATGGCACTCATCAGCACACACAACCTACTTGCTAATGACCTTTAGATTGCCCCTATATATCTCACCAATTAGGCACAAGCCATTGCACACTTTGAGGATACGCAAAGGCTACTTGGGGATGACTATATACATGCATGCATGAGGAGATGGAACACCTTACCACACAGTTTACAGATCAAGGAATATCATTCCCCCATGAGGCTGAAGGAGGCATTGAAAAGAGTGCCAATGTACAAGCACTCCATGCAGAGGCTGAAGGTCAACTGGATTGGCCTCAAACGGAGTCCGCCACTGTTGTTAGACATTCTTGAAGGCGGAAGAGAAGAAGAAGAGGAGGAGAAGTGGAAGGAGATGTATAGGAAGACAAGATTCTATGTCAAAGAATAACAGACCACATCAGAAGCCTAGGATGCTAGGGAGGCCACCAAGGCCATAAACGATGAGGAGATTGACTAAGTTGCTCAGAGGATGAGCAACATTTTCAGATGGGGGGTGATGATGAGTCTCATAAATGGGTAATTATATGGGCTCATTTTACCTCCTAACCTAGTCAAATCAACCATTCTCTTAGATTATTGTATGATTTTCTGATTATATTTATTCTTATAGAGTGCGTTGTGCTAGTTATTGTGCCATGTCGTCTAACATGTATTTAATGCAGATTATTGATGAGTTTCGAGGTCAAAGTCAAGGATCCAATGGAAAAATAGTAGCAATAACTCGAAGTGGACAAAGGAGAGTAATTATAGGAAGGAATCCCCCTCATTTATTACTCCTCACTTCAAATTCCCTTTCATTCAGCTTGGAGTACAAGCAGTCGAATCATGCACTAGAAGGCATCCGAGAAAGTGGAGGATGACTGATGATTATCTCGAGTTTCGAGAGCCAAGCCTCCCTGATTTTAAGGAAGTTGTTGGTAGCTTCATTTGTATAATTAGAGGGGCCTAGGGCCTCACTAGGGTTCGATTTTTGTTGGATTTTTGCTTATGTAAGCTCTGCTCCAACTTTGAGCTTATTATTTTGTGACAATTTCATGTAATCTTGCTATTGTTTTGATAATAAAGAAGGAATCTTTTTTGAGAGAGCACTGAGTTACCTTAGAGGGATGAAGCACTTGGGTTAGGGCTCAATCCAAGTATCCATTCTCCTCTTTACTTGTATTTTTATGTTTTATTTCATTTTGTATATTAGGTTTTTGTTAGATGTATTTCTTTTATGATTAAGAATAGGTTTCTTTTGATGATTCAGTAGTTTGCTTCCATTTGTGTTTCCTATAGCAGGTTAAACAGTGATCATCAAAGACTCAAAAGGCTAGCAATAGTGCCTTGGCCTCTCTTCCTCCCTTTGGGGCCATGATTTGAGGCAAAGACCCTCTTGCTGCCCCAAAAACACAAATTTTCCTCCTTCATAGGACTTCTAGTGTTTGTAGCTTTTAAGTAGGTTAATAGTCCAGTTTTTCTTTGCTTTAGATCTTCTTCATCATGCTCACTTCTTGATTTTCAATAGTCTTCTTTCATGCTTTCCTTTCCTACAGTATTTATCAGCATTTCCTTTCATAGAACATAGTTTACACCATTTTTATGCAAAACTCTGTTTTTCCTAAATGCATTCATTTCACTTGTTGCTTGATTTCCTTGGTTGAATATCTATTTCTATATAGAAAATCTCTTACAGTAGTAGGCCAGCTTATTAGGAATCACACCCTCCATCGGATTCATGCCCTATAGGTCTCCCAAATCTCACCTCAATTCTGTCCTAGTTTCCTGCACTTTTCCATACAACTTCTTCCTCTCTCCTTAAGCAAACCCAATCATCTTTCTCTCTCTTCGTGATTCATGGTAAACCCTAGGCACCATAATACCTCATTCCAACCTTCATCCACCTTTTCCACCCACTCTCACACCCTCAAAACAATGAAAACTGCTCTCGACCTCCTCCTGTAGGCCCCCTGTAGATTCCTTGTTTTCCTCCTGTAGATTTCCTATGTCCTCCTATAGATTTTCCTGTAGGATTTATTTTGAAGTCCAAGAGCAGGAAAAGCCTGCAAAAGGCCACTTGAGACCTCCTAGGACCCATCCACACCATCCTATGTCTTCTCAAGTCCCAAGACTACCCTTCAGCACCACCTATTCACTGCCACACTCACACACAATAAATTACATGCATGTCCAACTGACATAAAAGTACATAAAAAACCAAAAATATGTTATTTGCCTATTTACTTCCAGAAATAGCATAGTTAGATGTTTTTTACCTCCTTGAGTAGCTAATGGCATTCCTTTCAAGGTTTTCATAGTGATTTCTGTAAAAGTAGAATTAGTTGGTTAATTAGGGTTTACTAGGTTTGCTTTATATTTCATCCTTTCTCCTTTCTGCAGTTAGAATAGCATCTATAGAGTAATATTTCTTTCCTTTCATCACATATAGAGCTTCTTCTGGAATCCATAGAAGTTGGCTTGAGCTCCTAGTGATCTTGCGCCGGCTGACCAAGTGACAACCTGTAGTGAGAACTAGTACTTGTGCATACAGCACCGACGCTTCCAAGTTTTTTATGAACTACCGGGTTGATAAGAGTAAAGTAGACAGCCCAAGAGTTGGAACATTATTGCTGCAATACTAGTGCTCACCAGTAGATAGAGAGGACTTTTAAACTATGGCAATTATAGTCCACACGCCTCACTTCTTTGTAGTTTCATCCATTTTCCATTAAGAGAAAGAGAGAAGAGCAACCTCACCTTCCAATTGGGTTTTCTTCCAAAAGGGTTTCCTAGGATATAACTTATATCAATTGTGCTTTATGAATTTTCATTTTATTGTTCTCTATTTTCTACGTAATTATAATTTGCATGTATACGAAAAAAAATAAAAATAATAAAATAATAAAAAATAAAAAATAAAAAATAAAAAAAATAAAAATAAAAATAAAAATTAATAGATATAGAAATCTAATGAGAAATAAAACCTAATTGTGTAGATTTCATATTTTATAATATATTTTACTAGACATGTTCTGACAAATTATCTAGTGTAATAGCCACAACATTTTATGAATCAACAAAAAACAATACATGTAAGCTTGATAGTATCTTTTTCATTCAATTTTAATGAGCTCAAAAAAGAGTGAAAGTGTACCTCATGTGCTTTTTGTTTGATAGAATAAAAGGAAGGACTAGCTATTTCTTCATGGACGTAGTCAAAATAAAATGAATCACATATATTCATGTCTCCCTTGCACTATTTCATTCTATGTTTTATTTTTGAATTTATTATAATTTTATTTCATTGTGGATTTATTCTTAACAACTAGTATGAAATCCAAAGGTTTCTTTGACTAACAAAACACAACAAAATAGGGCTATTGGTTTGAGTGGTAGAAAAAGTGGAATAAAGTTTTAGGTTCGAGAAGTTAAATATCCAAAACTTCCAATTATGGAATATATAAATAGAAGATTATCTATATCATAAAAATATTTTTATACCATTTGGTGCAATAAAAAATAATCCAATCAATATGAAAAATAAACAATATGAGATTCTTCATAAAAGGAACTGGGAAAAAGATGAATATGTCTAGAAGTATTAGTGGCTTCAAACAATTTAATGGAGGATTTGATGACGATATTGCATAAATTATATCAAAAACTTCCACATCCAACATGGTATTTCTTATGAAGCTTTCATTTAATATGAAGAAGATAGAAGGTGTGTCTATTTCTAATCATTTAAATGAATTTAACACAATGACTATTCCATTAAGTTTTGTAGGAGTAAACTTTTATGATGGGGTTAGGGTTCTTTTGATTTTGTGTTCATTGTCGAAATATAGAATTAATTCATCGTGTCTATGAGTAATTCTATCTCTAGTTCAAACACATTAAAGTTTTATGATGCTGTTGGTGTTACCCTAATGAGGAAATGTGGTAGAAAAGCATAAATGATATGGAAGGCAATGATTTGATTGTAGATAACATGGGAATATAAAGGGAGAGATAAAAGAGCTCATGGAATCACATAAACTATAGGAAGGGTAGATCTGAATTAAGAGGGAGGCTAGAATGTTAACATTGTGTTAATAAATGACATAAGAAGATAGGCTAATTATCTCTTAAAGAAAAAGGAGGAGATGGAAAATATGAGAATAATAAGAAAGAAAATGTAGCGAGTGATGTGATACAAGATGCTTTAATCCTCTCAATAGATAACATTTGTGATTCTTGGTTGGTAGAATCAAGGGCTTCATTTAATGAAACCTCTAGTAGGAAATATTTTAAGATTAAATTCAAGATGATTTTTGACAAGTTTGTTTGGGTGATGATAAACCATGTAAAATTGTGGGAAAGTGTTAGGTATAGATAAAATTATCAAATTGAAAACAATTGTTGTTGAAATAGGTAAGGGGTGTTCATGATGATTTAAGAAGAAATATAATTTAGATGGGGTAGTTGGGAAGTGAAGGTTGTGTACTTATATTTATAGGAAATTCATCTAAGGTCACTAGAGGATCTTTAATAATAGAAAAAGGATAGATTTTTTTTTTAAGAAGAATTATGAAAGGTTCCATAAAATCAAAGTTCTTAACAAGAATACAAACAATAGGTACATTATACTCCTACAAGTATTGTTAGAATATCAACCAAGTTAAGTAGACCTTGTGAAAAATAATCTCCATCATTATCTTGTGTATTTTTGAATGATTCTTGTGAACCATAAAGATACGAAGAAGCAATGTAGGTAGAAACCAAAAATAAATGGTAGAAAGGAATGAGAGGAGATGTAATCTTTGGTAGATAACCATACTTGAAAATTGGTCCCATTTCTTCCAAGGAAAAGAGAATTGCAAGATAACTAGGTTTATAGGTTGGAGGAAGAAGATGTTGGAAAAAACAATCATAAGGCCAGACTTGTTGTAAAGGTTATCGCATAGAAGAATGGCATATATTTTGATTAAATAATTTATACTATTATAGAAATGAATCCAATTATAACTATTTTAATTTTAATGGCTGTAGAAGATTTTCATCTTGAGCAGTTAGATGGAAAGACATTTTTTCTCGGTGTGGACATGAAGATATTTATATGCAACAAAAAAGTATGTAAGAAACTTTAATATCAACCATAGGGATATGAGGTCAAAGGGAAACAAAAATTGGTATGGATATTAAATAAGAGATTGTATGTTCTAAGTCAATCTCCAAGGTAATTACATTTTAAATTTGACAGGTTTATTAAAAAACAAGGTTAGTGTAAATATCAACCTAAGCACTATTTTTGTTTTAAGGGACTATATAAATGTAATTATATTATCTTGGTATTGTATGTATATGACATGCTTTTTATAGGGTCTACAATGTATAATATAAATTTTCTCGAAAGAAAAAATATATAATTCATTTTCTATGAAGGATTTGGTTGTTGCAAGGCAAATCCTTGGTGTGAGAATAAGAAAAGACAAAAAAAAAAATTACATTATCTCAGAATGGTTAGAAAAGGTGTTAGCATGATTTAAAATAAAACATGTAAAACTAGTTACTATACCATGGGCTAGCCATTTCATGTTAATTTAGGATATGAGTCCCAAGACATAGGGTGACATAGAGTGCATGTACAGGGTTCCATATTCATCAACAATTAGCAGCTTGGTGTCTGAGATGGTGTGAAAAAGGCTAGATATTGCACATGTAGTGCATTTTTTGAGAAAATATATGGAAAATATAGGTAAAGAACATTAGGAGGGAATAAGGTGAATTCTCAAGTATTTGAGAGGCGCTACTACTTAAGAATCATGTCTTGATGGTTCAAATATTATTCTATATGTTGAGTGAAATATGGAAAGTTATATAAATAGGAAGAGGATCATAATAGGATACAATTTTAATATGGATAGAGAAAAACTAGATTATATTTCATAATTGTAAAGGGTTGTTGCACTTTCAGTAACAAAAACATTGTATGTTGCTAATAGAAAGGCTAGTCAAGGGATAATTTCGTTAAAAAGGTTCATGGAGGTATTGGGAAAGAAGTGGGAGAATAGAAAGTTGTATAGTGATACCAAGAGTTCCATTCATATTGAAATGAAATCAACCTTTCATTCTAAGAATAATAATTTATAGTTCACCTACCATTTCATATGATCAGTTTTTTAAAAGGGACCGTTGAAGCTAGAAAGTATGCATACTAGCCATAATCTTACAAACATGTTAATGAAGGACATAACCAAGGAGAAAATAAGTTTATTATTTGTTTCACTTGGGCTTTAAGCATGATTATGAATATGAGAAATTGGATAGGTCCAAAATTGAATCATCATCTAACTAGTATAGTTGCATTGAAGTTCTTGTAATTAGTCTCCAAATGGTAGATTATTTATTGTGGAGTCCATTAAATTATATTCATGATTTAAAGGTATTTTTTTGTTGTCATGTTTGGAACCTAGTTCCTAATGGGAGTGTAGGGGTGCTTCGCCCCTACTGCTCTCACCAAGGGATCCATGGGGAGCAATGATAATTCTTTGGATCTTCCTTGGCAAGTGCTCAATAATAATTTTACAATAGATAAATTTTTGGAAAATTTACCTAGTGAAATATTGTAATTTCATAGTCAATTTGGATTATTCAACATTAGGTTGCATATTTAACAGTAGATTTTATGTTATTTTTCCTTTACGTAAAAGACAAACCTCCTTTCATGAGGGAATTTTATTGAATTGGTGTATTATATCGAGAGCATTATAATTGAGAGAAATAAAATTGCGTGAGAGAAGAGGACATTGCAATATATGTGTTGCAATTTGTAATCCCTTCATTTTCCTAGATGGAATAAAAAGGAGGATTGGTTATTTCTCCATGGACATAGTCCAAATTGGGTGAACCACGTATATTGGTGTCTCCTTTGTATTATTTTATTCTATGTTTTTATTATTTTATTCATTTTTATTTTATTGCTCTGTGATTTTATTCCTAACACCTAATGGATTTTTATACATCTTCCTCAACATTAACATTTTTTCCTTATTTTCATTTTTTTTTCCATCCATAATTTATATTTGATTGCTTCTTGAGAAGCCAATAAAATCATGTTTTTCAACATACTATCATTGATTTCATTAAGTTTCTTCTCTAATTGGTAAAACTTAAATTCTAAGTCTTGAATTATTCATAATCCCCAGATAAGCCTTTTAGAGGTTTAATTGATGTATTAGCTTTCTTTTGAGATGTAATAATTGTAATCCTCTTTGTCACAACTTTCAATCACAAAAAATTTGGACCTTCTGATAAAAAATTATTTCACTTGTAAGTTACATAACTTTAAAACCATAATTTGGGATATATGAAGGGATGACCTTTTCCTTGATATCTCTCTAATATTTGATCCATTCCCAAAGAATTTAAGTTTTCACGCTTAGAGAAGAAAGGTAATGAAATGGATGGTAGTATGTGGTGATTTTATTAGGTTCTAAAGGATCATTCAAGGAGAAATTATGGATGAAATAGAAAATGAATATGAATGAAAATAAGGAAAAAATGAAAAATGTCAAGGAAGATATAAAAAAATCCATTAGCTGTAAGGAATAAAATCAAAATGAAAGAAAAAATAAAAACATAGAATAAAGTAATACAAAGTAGACACCAATATGTGTCGTTCACCCAATGATCCAGGTGGATATTTGTGGCCACCTACCTATTCTGCCTAGACCTCCAGTCAGTTTCATTAGTTTCCTTGATTATAGCAGTATTTACTATTTTAGCAGTTTTTCGGGTCCTAAACTTCTACAGTTGTTTTGACCCCCTAAATGACATTTTTTTGAGGTCCACAATAGGCTTGCGGAAAATCCAATACTACTAGGAGAGATCATTTTAACAAGGTATTATAAATGCCAAACAGAGATCATATGACCAAGTTACGACCATGGGAAGTTGGCTGCTCAACTAACCCCAACCAGGCCCACAAACTCTTGGAGTTCCATCTCCTAGGGTTAAGTCTATCATTGTTTATCATTTTCCCTTGTTGCTTAACAATAAAAGCATCCTTGAGCCTCATTGTAACATAGTTTAGAGGCATGTAGCCATCACATCTCTTATCAGAGATAAGCTATCATCACCTGAGCTAGTTTATTTCCATTTTGTATGTAAGAATATTTCATTTCTTTGATATTAATGAAATGAAGTTTTATTTCTGCTAAATATATGTTTTTATGTCTATATCTGTAATTTGTTGTGTTCTTGCATAAGTCTAGATTAGTGGTATCAGAGTGGTATACTCTTTCTCTATGTTTCTGTACATGTCCCCAACAAGGTCAGGGTATAAAGAGTTAGGGCTCAAAATGGTTGAACCTTTGCAAGACCAGCCTCAAAGACCCTGATGGCCTTCCATGGAGGAAGAAAATAGAGATGAAGGAGTAGGAGATCCTTCCAAAATATTTCTTAAGCAAGCCAACAAGTGACAGAGGAATGCGATGATCGATAACTTTGCCCACATCCTTCGACGGCTACCCACATGCAACACATGTTCATCTAGCAGGCCCTATGGAGGTGCCACTCCTTTTAAGGTATAAGTTAACTTTGACATTCCCAAATTTGAAGTTTAGAAAGATGTAGATGTTGTACATAGATGGTTAAATATGTTGGAAGGATATCTTTTGGTTGATGAATTTTACAATCAGGAAACTATTACTTTTTCACTCCTCAAAAGATTCCCCCCATGTCAAGTACTAGTGGGAAACCTACTGTGAGAAAAATGACGAGAGGGAAACCTCACTGTATTTAGCTGCACCCACATGGAATTATTTCTAAGATACCAAAAATGAACAATATTACCTTGTCAAGAGCTATGAATATAAATACATAAAGTGGACCACAATGCGATAGGGAAGGGACCAAGATGTGTTGGAGTTCAAAAATATGTTTCAAAACCTTTGCATGAAGTTGGATATCAAGGATTCTAAGCAGAATTTTGTATTCAAGTACCTTGAATATATACACAAGTACATCTAAGATGAGATGGAGTTATTGGACATCTCCTCACTTGACGTCATATATCAATGTGTTGTAAAGATCGAGTAGAAACTTAAAGAGAAGAACTGAGACTTTAGATCTATGAATCTGAAGCAAGGGAAAGGTGCCCCCAAACTGTAGATCCAAGGACAAAGCCAAGGGGGGGCAATCTAGGAAAACCCACCAAAGCTGCAAGAAAAGTACAACACCATGAAGACAAAGAAGGACATAGGGAAATGGTGTGAGTTTTGTAAGAGCCCCACTCACAACAAAAGTGTGCTTTGAGCCAAGAAATCATTGGTGGCTAAGCTAAAGGATTTTGGATCAGATGCATGTTTCGATCTTGAGTTAGAAACCGATAAGAGGAATGAAAAAGGGAAGAAAATTATTGATGCAGACCATAGTGCCACAGGTTCCACCACCAAGATGCAAAATACTGACCCCAAAGATCCAAACGAGGGGAAGCGGATCTTCCACTAACAAATTTTAGTGAAGGGTTCTTTGTTGTAGTTCATTATCGATATCGAAAGCCAAAATAACCTCATTTCAACAGAGATCATGAAGCAGTTAGGCCTACCAACCACACCACACCCACAGTTGTACACAATCGGGTGGCTTCACCAAGGGTGAGATCTTTGTGTTAGGCATCAGTGTTGCCTTCCTTACAACATCAATTCTTCCACATATGAGGTACTATGTGATGTTACACCTCTTAAATTTCTTGATGTATGACTATTCAACCATACTTATGGAAGTGTCATGTTGTGTATGAGTCTAGGCTTTTCACTATTATTATTTATTTTGGCAATAAGTTATACAAGATACCAGAAGCAGCACCTCCTACCGTCATGTCTTCCATCTTTGTGAACCAATGTAGTAATATCATTTCCCAGACTAGGAAATTTGTCTTGCTTATTATTTTTCCTCAGGGAAAGAAGAAGACTGTGGCCACATCCATAGCCTCTAAACAGGGCTCCTCCACACAACAATAGTAGATAGACAAGATCATGGAAGAGTGCATTGAAATCTTCACCTCACCCATAGGGGTACACCTGCACTTTCTGGTCACGCACTCGATCGATCTGACCCTGAGCACACTGCTACCAAACGGACTGATATACGGACACTCTATTCTAGAGAACAATGAAATTAAGAGGCAGGTTCACGAGATGTTGTAGAAAGGGAACATCATGCAAAGTTCATCACCATCTGGGAGCCTTATCATGTTGGTAAAAAAGAAAGATGGCACCTAGAGACTTTGCATTAACTATCAGACACTGAATAATATCATTGTCTAGAATAGGTATCTAATCACATGGATTGAAAACCATTTCGACTAGCTCAAGGGGGCCAAATATTTTAGAAATATTGACTTGAAGTATGATTATCACCAGGTACTAGTTGAACCCTTCGATGTGTGGAAGACTACTTTCAAATCCAAGGAGGGCCTTTTTGGATGGTTGGTCATGCCTTCCAGGTTGATGAATTCCCCCACAACCTTTAGGTGGCTGATGGACGTCATCTTGAATCCCTTCACTAACTCATTCATGGTACTGTATCTAGACGATATCCTGATCATAAGCCGAAGTTGGGAAGAGCACATACACCATATCTGAAAGGTCCTCCAAACCCTATGATAACATAAATAGTGTGCTAATTTGGTGAAATGCACTTTTGGTATGACCTGGGTTCAATATTTGGGGTACATCATTGATAAGAGGGGTGTGCATGTGGACCCAACCAGTATACACGTTATTTGCGATTTTCCAGCTTCAACCACTCTAACAGAACTCTCTGGAAATCTACTTCTTGCCAATTTCTATTGCATGTTCGTGTGGGGATTCTCTCATATAACTTGGCCTTTCAGTGAAGTCACGAAGGGCAGAGCAAAAGAAAATTTCTTTTGGTATGAATCCCAATAGAAGGAATATTTTGAGTTGAATCATCACCTCTACTCTACACCAATCCTCACATTACCATATTTGCATTTGCATCAACCATTTAAAATTGAGGGAAATACCTCTGACTATGCCATTGGTGCAGTCCTTAACCAATAGCGGCATCTGGTGGCATATCATAATGAGACACTTTGAGATATAATTTGAAATAATCCCACTTATGAAAAATAGATATATTCTGTTATGCATGCCTATCGATAATGGAAGCATTACATTATGGGGAAGGAAACAGTCATCCACATAGACCATCGACCCTTACCGTTCATACAGACATAGGGGAAGTAGTAGAACGATTGACATAAAAAATGTTCCACATATCTGCAAAAGTTCCATTTGAAAATCAAGTAAAAGAAGTGAAGCTCTAATAATTTTTCTTATTATCTCAGCCGACCATCGGTTATGGTGTTGACCATTGTGCTCGACTCTTGTGGACACGAGACTTTGAGGTGGCTGCATCCTTACAAGAGTGATCCAGAATTTGGAAACACGTACTAGATGCTCCTGGAAATCAAGCAAGTTCTAGATTTTCACCTCCACGGTGCACCATTATGCCACTTGGGATACCTTTGTATTTGTACAAGAGAGGATTCTAAGATGACTTGGGAGGCGCACTACAGTTGTGTCATTAGAAATTTTAGACTAGAGAAAATATTGGCAATGTCGTAAAAGTATTTTTATTGGCTGAACCTTCGATAGGATTTTGGGAAGTACATAAGATCCTGCATTGTCTATTCCATTGCCAAACCAACTATAAAGAAGTAAGACCTATATACCCTTTTGCCTACTTCTAGACAGCTTTGGAAATCTATCTCCATGGATTACATGTCAAGCCTTCCTTCTACAAAGCATCGAAATGATTACATGTTGGTGGTCATCGACATATTCATTAATATGGCCATTCTAACAGCCTGCAAGAAGAGTATCAAAGTAGAAGCCATTGCTAAGCTCTTCTTTGAATGAGTGTGGGTACATTTTGGGATCCCACATTCTATCATCTTAGATTAGTATAGTAGGTTCCTCAATACATTTTGGTCAAGCCTCTGGTCGAGGTTGGATACCAATCTCACTATGTCTAGGACATTCCACCCCTAAATTCATGGCCAACACAGAGGTCATCAATAGGATGATCGTGCACATTTTTTGCATGTACAACTCGAAGCATCCACACACATGGGATGAAAGTAGCCCCTATGTCTAGCACAACTACAACAGAGCTCTCCATAGCTCAACTAGCCACAACCCCTTTCAAGTGGGGTTGGGATTCTAGCCACTATGTCCCATTGATGTGGACATACCATTTGCATCTACTCAAGCAGATTCAACTCATGTCTAGTCCAAAGCTGACTAGGCTAAAATATTCATTGAGTGCATTCAACACATCCACCAGCAGGTCCATGACTTATTGAACAAATCTAATGCTAACTACAAGCAACATCTTGATCAACATCGATTGCCACATAAGTTCTAGGTGGGTGATAAAGTTTTCTTACATTTGTAGAAGGAGTGCCTCATTGGGACCCACCGCAAGCTTCTCCTACTCTGATATGGGTGTACACCATCACCAAGGCTATAGTGGACAATGTCTTGGAGCTCAACATTCCACAATTCCTTGGTCTGCACCTTGTATTCAATGTGGATCAGCTACGATCATACTTTCCTCAATTGTTTGACACATCCGACATTTTTGAGCAGCTGACACCAATAGAGTTGTTAGGAAACCAACTCAAAGAACATAAGAAAATATAGATCAACGACTTGAAAATTATCCTCTTCGAGGGGGAAGCCTCCATTACATTTCATAAATGAAAAATTCTTGGATGATACAAATGATAAAACCTCCTTGGTATATATAGGAGTTTAAGGGCTCACAATATAATCAGAGCATACATAACAATAATAATGTAAGGGCACAACAATAACAATAGTGGGATTCTATGGGGAAGAACAATAACAAAATGGGGAATACATTAGCAAAAAAATAACAGTAGGTGGCTACACTAACAATAAAAATAAGGGAAATATACTAGTATTATAGAGACCTAACATGGCACTCTCCTTCAAAAAAAGTGTTGTCCTCAATTCTTGAGTAGTTTTAGATGCTTCTATATAAAATTCTCATCCTCCCATGTGCAGCCTTCAGTAGGTAAGTTGTTCCACTTAATAAGATACTTTGAAATTAATCAATTCCATAGCTGTTAGGTTCTTATTTCTATGACTGTTTCAAGATCAAATATGATTTTTCCTTCTTCTTCAAGATATAGAAACATTTTTTTGAATTGGAAGCTTGTCACCAATAACCTTCTTTAAGCACGAAACATGGGAAACTGGGTCTACTCAAGAAGATGCATGCAACTCCAATTTGTATGCCATAGTAACAATCTTTTGCAACACTTTTTAAGGGCTATAGTAATTGGGTGATAATTTACTATCCTTCTTAGCTTTCTTTAGGGACATTTATTTGTACGATTGTAGCCATAAAAATACTCAGTTTCCTACATCAAAACTTCTTTCACTGTGATGTTGATCTGCCTATTGTTTCATTCGATTATGCGTGAGAATGAGGTTATCTTTTAATAGTTAGATAAATTTTTGTTGATTCTCAATGTAATATTCCACTCGTCGAACGTTAGATTTTTTTCTTAAAGTGATGTGATGGAAGGTGGATGACATCCAAAAAGTGCCATAAATGGTGTCATTTTTTTGTAGTATGGAAGGAAGTGTTATACCACCATTTAGGTAGAGGTGACCACTTGATAAATTATGTTTTTTTATTAGATACAAAGCAATGAAGATATCCTTCCAAATAGTTTTTCACTATATCAATTTTCATGTGTTATGTGTACTTATCCCTCTTGAGGACAACAGAAATCTCCCTAGACTTCAATGAACCCTAGTAACAAACAAATAAGAACTTCTACCTTTCTCTAGACTCTGATTAACTGGAAACAAATACAATGATAGAGGTATCTTATTGATTAAACGAAATGATTGATGAAGTACCCTTCAAATATTTCGACAATTCACTCCTCGATGCTTTAGAGATCCTCTCCTCACTCCCCATAACTTCTCCATAATGTCCTGAAAGAGATATGCATAAACAGAGATAAAAAAGAGATCAAAGTAACCATCAAATAAGCAAAGAGATAAATGGACTAATTAACTAATTATATATCATAAACTGAACAATATGCAATCAAAGTCTTTGTAAGATATCAAGTAATCCTAAAAAATTAGATCAACCATGATGTAATTGAGAAAGAGCCGTTTATTTGATATTAATAAACTATAGGAAAGCCATACAACCATATACCCTTGATGTTTCAAGTCCCTTCTACAATCTCCAACCCATTCCATTGCAAGAATAGTCTTCCAACCTTATTCCAACAACATAAACCTACTTCCAACAATCCCACCCAACCCATAGACCTGTGGTAGATTTATAGGCCAAGAATGGGAAGTTTGGGATCCATTCTCCAAGGGATGAGATCCACTAATAGTTGGATAAGGGTTCCACAAAGGAAGGGGAGTTTCTCTATGATGGGATGGATTAGTACTAAAACGGAACCCATTCGAAACTTGTGATTAGCCTCATCAATAGGACAATTATATGGGCCTTAATGCCACTCTCCAACTTATTAAAATGAACTTTTCTCACATTTATTTACATATTTTATTATATTTTTCTTATTGAGAAGTGTAAAGGTGAGATGTTATGTCATGTGGCCTAATGTGCATTAATTGTAGGAATTGGAGAATTTTTTGGCTAATTTATGTGTAGGAACTCTAGGTAGACAAGCAAGAGGTATTTTAGGATATTGGGTCTCCCTCCTTAACTCCTCAATCACATGAAGATTCTTCCACCATATCTCATCAGCTTTGTGTTAAAAGCAGTGAAGCCCACCAAGTTCATTGGAAGTTAAGCTAGTTATAGTTGAAGACAAGTTAATATCATGTTTGGGAGCCAAGACTCCCTAATTTTAAGGAATCCATTGGTAGTTTCAGTTCTATAAATAAGAAGGCCTAGGGCCTCATTAGGATTGAACTTTTTATTGTAGCGAAGAGGCAATTTCGAGCTTAAGATATTGTGATTGTTATTCTCATGTTATTTTTCACATTTTGGTGATAATGAAAAGGGTTTCTTTGATCCAACACTGAGTTGACTCAGAGGGCTAAAGCTCTTGGGTTAGGGCCCAACCCTAGTAACAAAGGTTACTCATATTTTTGTACATGTATCCATAGATTAGAATCATAGATTAGCTGTTGAAATTAATTTTGTTTTGTTTAATTTGAAAGTCTTTGAATGATTGGTTAGTTTTTATTCCATTAGTTGGAGAAGTAGATCCATGTTACAGTAGTGAAAGAAAAGACTTCATAAAATATTGTGACAGTGGCCTCATTGTCATCTCCCTCATGGGATCATGGTTTGAGGGCCCCACTCTCACGACCCCAAAAAACATAGTTA
Organism: Pinus tabuliformis; assembly: GCA_031772625.1. NCBI lineage: Eukaryota > Viridiplantae > Streptophyta > Pinopsida > Pinales > Pinaceae > Pinus > Pinus tabuliformis. The sequence continues at coordinate 1,446,754,635 of CM062820.1, forward strand.
TCTTTTGGTTGTTACATAACTTCTGGTTTATTGTTGAGTAGGTCATCATCCATGATTTATTAGAAGCACTTGCAATTTTCATGTTGGTGTCTTTAGCTTGATGTAGATTAGAAAGCATTTCATTCCATAGATTTGATCGACTAGCCATCAATAAATCAGTTTCTCAAATTCAAATCATATTTTCCACATTTACATAAATTTGTGCATAAATGAAGAAATGAATATGTGTTGTTGTAAGAGTTGCTGATATGCAGGGAGAAATTATTCCACCAACCTCATCTAAGTTTTCTCCACCTCTCACCAAACCCTAACAACCATCAATTCGTATTTCTATTTTATAGATATCGCAGATAGCCATCTTGAAAAAATCCAACCATCCTGAAGAGTTGGGTTGATCCTTGGGTAGTGTACACCTTCCCCATACCTTATTCCACCATCATCCTCCTTCCAAACACTTCATTTGACCTTCTCAACCTTCGTATAGCTTTCAACTATGTTTCCTGTAGTAAATTAGGACATCCTATAGTAACTACATGAAATCCTATAACAACTACAGGAAACCCTTTAGCATCTCGTTTTAGACTATTTTGGGCAGAAATAATGATCAGAGCCTAGGATAGTCCTTCAACTTGACCTCCATACCCCTCAATGCCATTTTTTACCAGTTTTCCCATACCTTCCTCCCCTCCAAAAGATCAGCGTAATTAGTTTAACATTTACATTTCTAAATTGAAAACCAAAAGACTCTTTTCTGCAATATTTCGCTAATGCATAAATACATCAGTCTTAGCAGTTTTAGGATCATTTCCATGCTTACTTAGTCCAGATAACTAAATGATAGAATGAAAGGGTAAATTAGGTCTCTTCTGCAAGTAACGTGTGTTAATTCCTAGCTAGGTTATTTCATGTAATTTTCATAGCACTTTCTATTCAACACTTTCATTTCCTTAACATAGGTAGGCATTTAATTTCTGCATTAAAGATAGCTTTATGTTCATTGTCAATAGTGAGTATCCTTCTAGTCAATAGAAGACGGGTTTTAAAAACTGTAATCGTCTATTTCCCCAGTTGATAAGTGACAAGAGTAGATTGTTGCATTTCTTATGCATATAACATTCTCACCTCCAAGTTTGCACGAACCTCGGGTTGATAAAGTAATTTTTTTTCCCTAGGATTTGCAGCATCATTGCTGCAATACTAGGGCTCATCACTTTTTGGCACCGTTTCCAGGGAGGTGTCTAGGTATATGTGATTTATTCTTTTCTTTCCATTTGACATTAAGTAAATAGATGCAATTCCTACTTTTTTTCCATTATGCAAGTAGTTCCATTCAATAAATAGTTGGAATTTATGCTTTCTTTCCATTCTCCAAGTAGTTTTGAGAAAACCCTAAAAGAAAAACACAAATTTCTTTCATGCCTCATAAGAGTAGAGACAACTTAGAAATGTTTTCGCCAAATACCCCCACACCATCAAACATCCAACCTTCCCTCTTCTTCGGTGTTTGTGAGCTAGAGGACCCATTAGGAGAAAAAATAGAGATCTTCGAAGAGCTTATTGGGGAAGAAGAAAAAACCATTCCACCAACCTACACAATGGCTGAAAATGGAAATGGGATTGAAAACAAAAATAGAGCTGAAAATATGAATGAGGGTGTGTTTCCCATCAGAGAATCTAATGTAGATGTTAGGATGGGCTTATGTTTTTCATCCTAGAAATTCCTCCTTCAGTGACCAGTGCAACCTTGGTCAAGGGTAAGTGTGCTTTCTAGAGCACTTAGGCCCACTTTGACTTGTGTTGGATGAGATTGAGTGAAATCATCATAGGGTTTTGGGAATATTCTTATCTTCTAGAGCCATCTAGAATATTCCCACCCATATCGTGTCCTATGAGCTCGAAATTGGATAGGGAATGAGTTAAGTAACCTCTTATCCTCTCATTCCTTCCTCCATGGAAGCTACCTCTACGTTTGGAAGGCCATTCAATACCCTCATTTATGACCAAACCCCCATCATTTTCCTATAAATTGAGCACTCATCTAAGTGATCAGCGGCTGGACTTTGAGAATTTGTAAGGAGATACTTTTGGTGTGAGGTTTGAGATTGTAAGAAAGTATTGTTATGTTGTTGAAGTGTTGTGCTTTTGATGTGATGTTGGTTGGAACCTGAGCTGGAAGAGTGACAGTGGATCAAAATTTATGGTTGTAATTCTTCCTTCTACTTAATAAAGTTGTTTACACCTTTTCCCATATTCTTGTCTTTATTTATGATGATTATATGTGTAAATTCTTTCGATTCCATTTGCGTATAGTAGATAGATCTCTTTCTTTGACTGGTTTTTGTGCTCTGTTTATGATTGCAGGTACTTGTCATGCAGATTAAGCTCAAGAAGGAGTGACGGGAATCAAACAAAGGAGAAAAAGGGAAGTGAAAGATAACAAGTAGGTCCCTTGTCTTATTTATCTTCTATAGAAAAAGGTTAAGTGCTTTAAATCTATTGTTCTAGGTGTCGCTACCCGCCTAGCAAAATTGTGTTTATCCGTAGATGCAAAATTCCACATAACACATTGGTGACTCCACTGGGGAAAAATCATCATTCCGGGTAGTTTATCCTCATCCTAGTAGAACCTAGTAGACTTTACTTGCCTCCATTGATCTTATTTCAGCCTTTTTTAAGTGTTTTTGGTTAAAAATTGTGCTTGAATGTCCCTTGAATGGCCTCTCTGGCACCATCACAGAGTTGGTCACGACACAGTGCATTGTAGAGCAGCCTTGGCTTGATGATAGTGCTTTGAAGTGCACTGTCTCCCATTTAGGGTTGTGCTGATCCTCCTTAGGTCAAAAATCCCACCTTTGGCTTGGTTTTTTCCAAATTTCCTTCTATTTTTTTCTTGATGAAAGATCAATGATTGTTGTGTCTCTGAAATCAATTTGTATTTCTCTTTCCTAGCCCTACTATGGTCTTGATTGTTTATGTTTCTTAAATGATTTATTTATCATTATCAATTCATTTTCAAATTTAGCTTATAGTTGATTAATATTTGCTGAAAAGAAAGTCTCGTAAAAGTCTTCATTTCTTTCAAAAAGGAACTGTCGTAAAGTCTTCGTTCTTGCAAAAAGATTGATTGATTGTATGTGCATTAGTTTCCTTTTGTTCATCTCAACATTAAGGGAATTGAAAAGAAAAACTTGCATCATGCATTGAAAAGTTTGGGTTTGCTTATAGGAATAGTTTAGGGAAATTGCATTAGACGTGCTGTTTGTTGTTTGATCAAAGATTTGATTTCTCTATCCCTTACTAGCTACAGTTTTCAATGTTAATTGAATGAAAGAATGTTTCTCATGTTAGCTGCATTCTAGGAATTTAAAACATATATTACATGGTGAACCTTGAAAGGAAAATTATTAAGAAGATCAACGTAAAAGTTAGCTCAATTAACCTAATGGATCATTGTAACTTAACACATAACATTTAGAGGTATAGGCTAGAGACGTGTTCGGACATCGTTAAACATAGAAATTGTCATTAACTTGTCTACGATACATTCCAGGTGTGATACCTCATTCCACATACGTAAGTGTATCGTATATCGTCCATGTACCTTCGGGTATATAAGGTGGTGTTACAGTACGTAAACTATGAAGGAATGCTCTCACTGTGCAGTTTCGCATTAGACAATGCTAACATGGATTGGGCCTCCATATACTTTCGGGTATATATGGGAGGACTACATTAGGTTGTTATCCAACCTGAGGTAACTGATTTAGCCACCTTGTACACTGTGATACACCAAACACAACATTTGGGGAGATTTCCAGCCTGTACTTATCGGTTCGCCAAGAGGTATTCTACAGTTCATAGTTGCCTAGTAATCCCTTTACCTAGATTATCCCTCTTTTGTTTTGTTATGTTATTTTATTAAAATAAAATTAATTGACCGTGGATAAAATTCTCCATGCTCACTCCTTAGTTGATCTTACGTTGAGACATATGGCAACAACTCCGAAGTCCACCGATCAAGGAATTCCTTTTGATGGGAATCCTAGTACTTTTCCTCCTTTCAAAAATATCCGTGCTCCTTATATGGCTACATTGTTCCTTCCGAGATTTACCCTTGGCTTGCCAGTATGGTTGTTTTCAACCTCCTTGGTTCAAAATGTCGTGATTTCTTCGCAATCGAGTACTCCTCCAACTGGACAAAATTAACCTCTAGTTGATCCTAAAGTTGACCCTTTGCCTTCTTCCTCGGTTGTTTCTTCCTCCCCTTCTTCTTCTTCCCCTGGTGAAAGTATTGGTACTATTAACCAAGTGGCTAAGAAGAAGAATAAAGGGAAGAAGAAGAAGTAGCAAATTTAGCAGGGGGGCAACCAAGCAACCATTGCTTCAAATGCAACTTCTGATGAGAAACCATCTGTTAAGACTCGCAAACTTTGGTACCCTGCAAACTATGCATGGGAGACCATATTCTTCGAAATTTTCCTGATATTCGTTAGATCTTAGAAGAATGGTCTTCTCGTAAACATCATCCTGTGTCATCAAATTCTAGGGATCATGCTGGTGACACACCATCAACTAGTGGTAGTAAAGTTCATGGAAAGAAGGCTAAAGTTAAGTTTCCCTATAGGTTATGTGAAGGGAATCACCCCATTCACCTTTGTCCCTATCTCAATGAAACCAAAGAGGTGTTGGATAACCGTCCTCCTTCTCTGCAATGACTTCCATCTGGTGACAGGAGACTCTGCCTTAATCCTTCACTAGTTGATGAATTGACTGACCCAAATAAACTGTTGGTCAAACTCACTCTCTCTGAATGTGAATCCCATGAGTCTATACCTAACCTATCACAGATCGAGGAAACAGTTGACCCGATTTCATCTTTAGTTAATCGTACCTTTCTTGTAGAGAGTGAGTATGATACCACTCAAGTTCATTTTGTTTCTTTAGATTCCAATGAGCTTCGAGACAACCCTCCTGTTCCATCAAGACAGGATGAAAATCATTCCGTTGTCGTAACTCAAGGGGGTAATTATCACGTTCTTACAGTAACCCGTCCAAGTAGTTTGGTCACTTCCTTTGATTGGAATAGACTGACACGATGTCATCCTCCTTCTTGTGTGCCTTTCCAGATCATAGTATAGGTTTGTAACGTTATTGTACCTAGAACTATTATAGATGAAGGTGCATCTATGAGTATCCTTTCCTCCACCACTTGGCAAGCACTCGGTTCACGACCATTTGTGTCTACTACCCAGAATCTGTCAGATTTTAATAGAGGAACCAGTCAACCATTAGGGATCCTTCCTTAGTTGCTTATTACTTTGGGAGGGAAAATTGTTTATCTTAATGTGATGGTAGTTCCAGGACCTTTAGATTACAATTTACTTTATGGGTGTGACTATGTTTATGACATGGGAGCTATTGTTTCAACACTCTTTTGATTGATGTGTTTATCGCATGAAGGCAGAATTGTCACCATTGACCAGCTTTCATTTCGCAGTCCAAATATGGCTTCCAGTAAACCATCTTCCCTAAATGGTCCTTTTGTCCCAATGGTATCTTCCCCACCATGGGTCAATTATGTGGCAACCCGTTCCGTGCCTACATAACCTGACGATCAATTCCATGATGGTGTGCAATATGTGCTGGGGGCATTGGAACTAGATCTCTCTAATGGATTCCTTGCTACGAGTCCCTTCCAGAGCATTGTTCTCCCATCTGATGAGAACCTCTTGGAAGTCATGACCTCTTATGGGTCATGAACAGGAAATATGAGCATATTTCCTTGTCTTGTGTCAAGCTCGTTAAAAAAATGAAACGAAGGGTATGAGCATAGTTCCTTGTCTTGTGTCAAGCTCGTTAAAAAAAATGAAACAAAGAATCATGAGCATAGTTCCTTGTCTTGTGTCAAGCTCATTAAAAAATTAAACAAGGAACATGAGGATAGTTATTTTACTATGTCAAGCTCATTAAAAAATAAAATAGGTCCCATGAGCATAGTTCCTTGTCTTGTGTCAAGCTCATTAAAAAATGAAACAAGGAATATGAGGATAGTTATTTTACTGTGTCAACCTCATTAAAAAATGAAACAGGTCCTAGAGCATAGTTCCTTGTCTTGTGTCAGGCTCGTTAAAAAAAAGAAACAGGGAATCAGAGCATAGTTCCTTGTCTTCTGTCGATCTCATTAAAAAATCAAACAAGGAATCTAAGTAGAGTTCCTTGTCCTATGTCAAGCTCATTAGAAATGAAACAAGGACCCCCGAAGAAAATTTCCAAGTCAAATCTTTGATTAGATCTCAAAAAATCCGAGTCGAGTCTTTCACTTGATCTCGTAAATGAACCTTCATTTCATCCAACTAATAGCCATGAGTAGTCTACTTAGGTGAATGCAATGAAGCTTAGGGGGCATTCACCTAGAATCGAGTCATCATGTTGGGGGCATGTAAGTCAATCTCAAGAACTTTTTTCATTTCATGCTTGTGTAAACATGAAACTGAATCCAAGCATAGTTTTTTGTTTCAAGCTTGTGTAAACATGAAACTGAATCCAAGCATAGTTCCCTATGGTTCAAGCTTGTGTAAAATTGAACCCATTTCCATTTTAACCCTCGTGATTTCCAGTCGATCATCCTGTCCCATCAGATGAGCCTTAGTTTTTCTCCTTCCATCTATCTTCTTGGATGATCATACTTTTTCACTTGATTTTTTTACCCTTTTTGAGGAATAGTTGCAATGAGTGGTCTTATTAGCCAACCTCTTCACATAAATCAACATGTTTTGAGAAGTTCCAACATCACTAGAACCAGTCGCTATCCTAGACACCACTCATTCCTCAAAGTGGAGTCCTCTTTAAGCTCTTTTCAGACTCTTGAAATATGAAAATCTTGCCGAGCTCTTGTCCTTTTCAGCTCATTAATGGATTGGAAACGACATCTACTCAGTATAAGTTTAACCCTTTTCCTCGCCAAGACAGATTATTTATGAAAAAGGAATACGTTGATCGAACATGATCAATAGGTTCTCTCTTGTATTGTTTAACACTTTTTTGGACTTGAGGGACAAATATATGAAAAAGAACTTGTGGAGTTTCTTTTTGTCCCTTTTCAAACTCTAGAAAAATGAAAAGGACCGAGTTATCCTTGTCGTTAGACTCGTTAAAACATAAAATAATGACAAACTTGTCCATCATGGTAGGACCGAGTTTCACCTTCGCTAGACTCATTAAAAAATCACATAGCAATGGATTCACCCGAAGGGTGGAATTATACAACAACCATATGTTATCCTCCTCAAGTTTGACAAAAAATAAAGAGGTATTGGTCAGCAATGACTAGGGAAAACGGGAAAAGGGGTAAACCACTTTATGGCAGCAGGTCACTCTTGAACATGACACTTTTACCTCATCACTGTGACTATTTGGGTTGGGTTATCTCCTTGATGGTCATCATACCTTGGTCTATCATACCATCCATTACATTGGTTTCAAGTCAATGCTGCCAATCCATTCAGTGTGGCCGACATGTTCAAGAGAAGTCACTCAGTTGAAATTCATCCTTTCCAATACCCATAATCCTTCATTTTCATGTCCTCCATTACTGAACCTCGTGTCGTCAGTCACATTCTATCTCCAAAATCATTACACTCATTTCGTGTCGTTGATGTGGGACACATCAAGGCCCTCCTACGACAAGTCACTTCTTGTCGACATCAACACATTATCCAAGAAGTTGACTTAGAAACACTCTTCTAGTACCTTGAAGCTTGCATACATTAATGCTATTTTTCTCGCTTCCGGCAATAGCTTGACATCATTGGCCTTTGACCGAAAGACTTTGTATGGTGTTCGACATTAAAACATCTATTCACACCATGTAAAATGTATTGTAGTACCTTCAGGATCATTATCATTATCGGTGATTTCTCTCGCATATGTTAATGGCTTACATCATTCGTTGGTAATCAGATGGTGTCTTCCCATGTTCGATTTCGGATTACATGTTCACATGGTTAGACTCGTACTTGAGAAAACGATTGAATGTGATAGAAGACCCCAGATCTAGTTTCATCCATCTGGGCTGCGATTTCAAGAAATGTATCAAATCATCTATACAATGGCTTTACATTGATGGTCATCCTATCAGGGGTCTATATATATAGACAACTACCTATGTACTTCTAATAAAGTTTATATGCTGAGCATGGGTATACTTTCCCTTAGAAATTCATGAGAAAAAAGTCAAAATATCATGATATTCTGTATTGTAATCAATGCAGGTCACCATCCACTTTGGGAGCTCCTCATCACATCGTAAAGCATATCACCCGATATAAACATTTTTGACTTCATGCTTTAGGGGGTAGTTTTTATACAACCATTTTGGAATATCACTCCCATCATTCATATCAGTACTTTTGGGGTTCATCAAACCTAATTCAGTTTCTACATGCCCTAAAAAAGTCAACACTTTGAATGCCTCCTTCCCTGAGAGTTTCTTGGCCTGAAGCCCTCCAGAAATGCCTCCTTTAGGGACCAGCATACCCTTGGTCAAGGGTAAGTGCGCTCCAGTGAAGGTAGGCCCATGTCAGGGTGCCTTTTAGAGCACTTAGGCCCACTTTGACCTACACTTGGCGAGATTGAGTGAAATCATCATAGGGTTCTGGGAATATTCTTATCCTCTGGAACCATCTAGAAGATTCCCACACTTATCATCACCTATGAGCTTGAAATTGGATAGGGAATGATTTAAGTAACCTCCTATCCTATCATCCCTTCCTCCATTGAAACTAACTCTAAGTTTGGAAGGCCATTCAATATCCTCATTTATGACCAAACCACCATCATTTTCCTATAAATTGAGCATTCATGCAAGTGATCAGAGGCTGTATTTTGAGAATTTGTAAGGAGATATTGTTGGTGAGACATTTGAGATTGTAACAAAGTATTGTTATGCTGCCGAGGTGTTGTGCTTTTGATGTGATGTTGGTTGGAACCCAAGCTGGAAGAGTGAAAATGGATTAGACTTCATGGTTGTAATTCTTCCTTCTACTTAATAAAGTTGTTCAAATCATTTCCCATATTCTTGTCTTTATGTATGATGATAATATGTGTAAATTCCTTCGATTCCATTTTCTTATAGTATATAGATCTCTCGCTTTTATTGGTTTTTTTCCTCTATTTATGATTGCAAGTACTTGTCGAGCGGATTAAGTTCGAGAATGAGTGACAAGAATCAAACAAAGGAGACAAAGGCAGGTGAAAGATAACAAGTAGGTCCCTTGTCTTATTTATCTTCTATAGAAAAAGGTTAAGAGCTTTAAATCTGTTGTTCTAGTTGTAGCTACCCACCTAGGGAAATTGTGTTTATCTGTATGTGAAAAATTCTGCATAACAACTCGATATCCCAAGAAGGATTGCTAGTGGACCTAAATAAAATTTCTATCATAAAGAGGGTCCCTACTTCTCAGAAGTAGAGGGATGTCGGAAGATTCTTGGGCTTAGTTGGATACTATACAAGATTCGTAAAGGACTTCAACAAAGTATCCTCACCTTTGTTTTGACTATTGGCCAAGGAATCTAATTTTTTCTGGTCAGAAAGCTACCGAGAGACCTTACAAACCTTAAAGAACAAGTTGAATACTGCACCTATACTCCTAGGCCCAAATTCAGCTCTTCCTTTGCACATCCATGCTGATGCCTCTGACAAATATATAGGATAAGGTCTAGGAAAGATAGATGACAAGTTGCCTTATGCAATTTATTTCATCAGCAAAAATCCTAGTTGTTGTTCATTCCTTGAATAAATTTAGACATTACATCACTAGTTACCAGACCTTTGTACATACTGACAATGTTGCTATTAAATATTTTATGAACAAGCATGACGTGAATGCCATAACTGTTAGATGGTTTCTTTTATTACAACAGTTTGATCTAAGAGAAAATGTAGTTGCATATTTTTTATCTAGACTTTCTTTGCCTGCAGGTGAGGAAAGAATGGTTGATGATCAGCAACCAAATGAGCATTTATTTTCTATTTCTGATTTCTCTCCATGGTTTATTGAAATATTCAACTACTTAGTGGTTGCACAGTTCCCTCCAAATATTTCCTCCAAGGAAAAGAGAAGAATTATAAGAAAGGGTGTACCATTCACTTAGATTGGGGAAAATCTCTTCAAGCGAGGCCCATATCAAATTCTAAGGAGATGTTTCAGGGAGGAGGAAGTCTTTGACATCCTTCTAGCCTATCATGATGGGCCTTGTGGAGGTCACTTTGTAGCCAAGAGGACAACCTTCAAGGTACTGCAAGCTAGCTACTACTAGCCCACTCTCCACCAAGATGCAATATGATACACCATACGATTTAACCAATACCAAAGAACGGGGAAACCTACTCCCACAATGAAATGTCTTTGCAACCTCATGTGAATCTTGATCCATTTGACAAGAGGGGCATGGGTTTCATTGGGCCCTTCTATCCACCATCAGGGCAGAAAAAGTACATAATTGTGTGCACTGATTATTTGACAAAGTGGTTTGAAACCAAGGCTCAAGGTAGCAAAAAAGAGAAAGTGTCTGAATTCTTAAGGTATAATGTGTTTTACAAGCTTGGGTACCCTAGAGAGCTAGTCACTAATCAGGGCACTCAATTCACCTCACACCTGATTGAAAATCTGTTGAGTAAGCATAAGATCAAGCATAGGAAGTCAATTTCTTATCATCCTCAGGCCAATGGACAATTAGAGGTTAGCAATAGAGAATTGGAAAGAATTCTCACAAAGGTTGTGAGCAACAACAGAAAATATTGGGCTGACATACTAGTGGATCCCACTTAGGCCAATAATACAACCTGGAATACAATCACTATCTACACCGCTTATGATTTGGTCTATGGGAAGAAGGTTCTTCTCTCCATTTAATTTGAGTACAAGAGTTTGAGAATGGAAACACAATTGGATTTGGATGTTAAAAAGGCATAGAAAGAGAGGCTTCTTGAGCTTAATGGTTTATATGAATTGAGGATGCATGCCCTCCTACACACAAAAGTGACTCGAGTACAGAGAAAGGTTTGGCATGACAAGAACACAAGAGACATAGTTTTTTCAAGAAGGTGATTGTGCTCTGCTATATGACTCCAGGTTCAAGGACTTCAAAGGAAAATTGAGGACCAGGTGGCTAGGCCCATATCTGATAGAGAAGTGCCATGACAATGGGACTGTACAAATAAGGAGCATTCATGAAGAAGGTATCCCCTTGCTAATCAATGGATACATATTGAAATCCTATAAAAGACCTTTTTCAAGGGAAGAATTCTTTAGTACCATCAGTAGGGAATTGAATGTGCTTGGAATTGTCTCAAATTCCAGCTCACCAAATTCTTGAAGACTATTTTATTTTTGAAAAAATAAAAGAAAAGTAAAAAATAGAAAAGAATAAGGGACCTAGGTGAAAACCTCTATGAGGCACCTAAGGCCAACTTTTGGGTTGAAAATCTCCTTGAGGTGCCTAGGGCAAGAAGACATGTTAAAAACCTCCTTTGAGGAGACCTATGTGTCTTTCAAAAAAAAAGAGAAAAAAAGAAAAAAAAAAACAAACAAAATGACACGACATTAACATCAAACCTACCTGCTAATAAAATTCTGTGATTTTTGCAGGCTTTTAAAGAAAATAGAGGACTCAGAGTTCAAAGGAAAGCAAGCAAAGCATTACCCCATTCTTCCTCCATTCACTTCATATCTCCCATGTCTACCATGTCTCCGTTATCCATCCTCACTTCCAGGCATCAAAAACCTATTTTTCTGCAGTTTTTTGACTTCTACAGGGTTTCCTGTAGTTACTACAGGAGTTTCTTGTAGTACTACAGGATGTCCTAAAACTCTACAGGAATGAGATTCTGATTGAGAAGTGATTATCCAGGCTTGTTATAGGTTGAAATAGGGGACCATACACCTCACCACCTATCACAAAACACCAGCTCATGACCATACTACCCTCTGTGTCCATCAAAAACCACTCAGAAAAAAATTAAAAAAATTACAAAAAAAAGAAGAAAAAAGAGTTGAAGGGCCATGGCATCATTGGCCTCACTCACCTACCATTATCTCCTCCATTGTCATCCTTCCACTCCTACATCACCACCCATTCCTCCTCCAAGTGGAAAAATAAAATATAAAAAATTATGAAAAAGGTAGCTACAGGATTTCCTATAGTAACTACTGGAAACCCTATAGCAGCCTTTGCTCTCACAACAACAATTATCCATGCATTCTCCTTCATGACCAAGGCAAGAAAAGAGCTCCAGCACCCCTAATGACACTATGACTCCCATACATAGCTCAGTAGCAGTTTCAGCAAGACCAAGCACCTGCACAAAACAACAAAGAGGACAACCACATCAATAGGAAGAAATGTATAGAAAAATGACCAAGGAAAAGTGCTTATGTGAGAAAAAAGAATCACATCAAAGTCACCCTCCAGCATGCAAAAACGAAGTGAAGGAAGGCATAGGTATGGGACCTCATATAAATTCTTCCCTATGTAAGATATAGTAAAAGTGTAAGAATATGAAAAAGTTGATTTTATAATCTGGAGGTGGCCAGTTAACTTGGCCACCCTCAGCTCAAAACCAAAAAGTTAACTCCTAGTCAGGCTCACACGTGGAAACATCAGATCAAGAAGAATGAGTTGAAAAGGTGGTCAAGTTAAGTTGTGTGAGAGTGGGTGATGATTACCAAGAGATGCTGCATGATAACTAATGGTGGGCCAACGGTACAAAGAGGAAATCCTGTCCACTGCCATCTAATACAATGCTCCAAGGAATAAACCATAATAAGAAAGTATTCCAAAATCTCATGCACCATTTGTTCATTTCATGATTAGAGAGGACTAGGACCACCTTGGAGAGCCATCAATGAGGAAAACACATTTCAGCCACCCTATAGGAAACAACACTACAGGAGCAACTACAGGAAATGCAAGTGTTGTTGGGAAAAGTATCCAATACGGAATGACCCTATCCCACTCTAAGGGTGATAGTACCTCAGCAACAACCGAATGCAAAGCTATTCAAGATTACTTCTTTATGAGATGTAAGAGAGAAGAGGAAGAGATCCACTAACCATTATCTTCCACTAATGATTGATCCAATCTTCCCTCTTTGCTGCTTGCTCCCAGCTCCTTGCTCTTTCACTGGCCCAGCTACACCAAGATCCTGCAAAATGACAAGAGAGGGAAACTACAAGAAGCATACATTCATAATTGATTCAAGGATTAGAATAAATCAAATATATAAGCATCAATACGCCACAGAGACACATGCATATAGAAGAACCTAAAATGCTTTATTAATGGAAGAAGTAAAGTTCTGAGAGTGTTACAACCATAAGAGGCCCAATCCAGCAACACCTCCCAGCAGAAAGAAATCTCCTCTTCACCTCCTTCAAGCAAATCACCCAATAGTTCTGTACTCAAACCAACAGCACTTCCTTACATTCACAAGATTCCAGCCTCCATAGACCTCATGAGAGAGCTCTATATATAGGAGATTTGGAGAAAGGATGAGTCAGCTTGAGCTTGGCATGGAGCTGACTAGTGTCCTCTCCCACTTTAGTTATTCTTCAGTTCTTGAGTCCACTTGGAGGTTCTTGCTTCCACTTGGAGATCTAGATCCTCTTACTCATCACAAGGCGAATTCCCTAATCCAAGTGTCATTTTGGAAGCTTCCTGGGCATTTGACACCTTGCAGAATGACTGTGCCACTTGGCCAATCTCGCCTAGCGCAGGTAGCCTTCATTAGAGTTGACATTCAGCACAGGTACAGAGTGGAGCAGTTGACATTCAGTGCAGATGCTCAGTGGAGCAGTTGACATGATCCATAATTAGCTTGTTTTTGAGTGTTTTCAGGTGGAGAACTGATATTTAGTGTTGTGGTTTGCTGACCTTGTTCCTCTAGGGGTAGGAACAACATGTTTAGGGACTTTGGATCCCTCAGATTATCGACATTTCATGCTTCATGCTGTAAGGCACAAAAATGTCTATAACAGTTGCCCCCTAAAGTATGAGGTCGTTTATCGGGTGAAATGCTTTATCAGGAGGATCCGAAGTTCATTCAATCGCTGAGAGGTGACCTGTAATAAATACAATACAATACATTATTTTTCATTCTGCTTTCATGATCTAGCTAAGGCGGGCATTCCCATGCTCAGCTTTATAAATTCATTTTGGTACATAGAACAGACGATCGTCTGGTGGTAGACTGATAATTCTCTGCTGAAATTATAATCCTTTGAGTAGGATGATCATCTGCTGCAATGATGTACATATCAAATGTCTTTATATTTCCTAAATATATATCGCAGCCCGGATGGATGAAACTAGATCCGGGGTCTTCAAACTCGTTCGATCTTCACTCTAAGTACAAGTCGATCCATGTGAGAATTGCGCTGAAGTCGAACATGGAAAGACATCGCTTGATTACCGGTCAATAATGTAAACCGTTAATAAGCGCAAGAGGAATCACGATAATGATAATGACCCTCAAGGTACTGCAGTACAATTCACGTGGTGTGAATAAAGGACTTGGCGTCGAACACCACGCAAAATCTTCTGGTCAAAGGTCATTGAGGTATACCTGTCGCCGGAAGTGAGAAACTTGCCATTGAGGCATGCAAGCTTCAAAGTACTGAGGGGGTTGTTCCTAGATCAACTTCTTGGATAATGAGATGAAGTCGACAAGAAGCGATCCGTCAAAGGAGGGCCTTAATGAATCCCACATCATTGACACGGAATGGAGCTAATGATTTTAGTGGAGGTGAAAACAATCTGTGAAATATGATTCAGGGTGGCGATCATGGGTGGATGAAGGATAATGTATGGCAGTGGATGGGACACGGTTGACTCTTTCTGAACAACATCTCTTGAACATATAATGACACTGATGTGATGGATCGGTAGCATTACCCCAAATGTGGATGGTTTGGCGAGGACCATGGTGATGAGACCGGTGAATGAAACAACCCAACCCGATGTGATACGGAGGACAAAGTGTCATGTTCAAGAGCGACTTGCTACCATTAAAGCTTTGAGGTTCTCCCAATTTTTCCCCAGTCATTTCTGACCAGTACCTCTTTATTTTTGTCAAGCTTGAGGAGGATAACATATGCTTGTTCTATAACCTGCCCTTCGGGCAAGCCCATCGCTATGTTTTAACGAGCCTAGCGATAGGGAAACTCGTTCTCGTCTAAAGACAAGTTTGTCGCTATTTAATCATTTTAACAAGTCTAACAACAAGGAAAACTTGGTCCTTTTCATTTTTAGAGAGTCTGAAAAGGTACAGAAAGTTAACTCCAAAATTCCTTTTTTGTCATCTAATCCCTTAAGTCCGAAAAAGTATAAAACAATACAAAAGGGATGAGTTTTCGATAATTTTAACGAGCCGAATAAAACAAGCGCTCGACCTTTTTGTGCAATAATCCCTCAGGTCCAAAAAGATTAAAATCTAGAGGAGGGATAGCTCTTCCGGTCATTTTAACGAGCTGGAAGGCCAAAACTCGGCAAACTTTTCATATTTTACGAGTCAGGAGAAAAGAGCTCAAAGAAGACTCGTCTTTTGAGGAACGAGTGATAAACAGGGATAGCAGCAGATTCCAGGTACAGGTTGGAATTTTCCAATCACGGCAGTGTCACAAGGATGGCTAGGTGAAATCACTCTTCACAGCTGTTCCTCAAAATAGGTAAACAATCATATGGGGGTGAACGATCGGCCAAATGGAATGGAGGTGGCAGGTGTAAACACGACCAAGGCTCTTTATGGCTAATAAATTTACGATCACAATGGTTATCTACCGGGGTATTTTCATTTTTTAATGAGCTTGAATTGCTCAATCTTATGTTTATTTTTTAACGAGCATGAACTATGTGCTAAAACTGCTCGGATCTCGCTTTTCTATTTTTTAACGAGCATAAATTCCGCCGTAAAACTGCTCGATTGTATGGTCAAATTTTGATTTTTACCACTACTAGCTTTTCTCTTTTCAAGTATAGTACTGCATTTTCAATTGCTGCAACAAACTTTGTTAGAAATGAATAATATTTGCATGAAAATGAGATTATAACCCTAATATTTCACTTTGAACTACGTAAAAAGCCATTAAAAGGTGTTTTTACCTCTCATTTACCATTTCATTTGCATTTGGTTTGTTGGAGCTCTGGAGGTGCCTCTTCCCCCTTGATTTTCACCAGCTGATTCCGGGAGATTCTGCGGACGATTTTCGGCGCCGTCTGGACCAGGTAGGAGCTAAACCCTAGCTCTTTCTTTTCATGGTTTCATTTCTCTGTTTTAGGCCTGTTTCCCAGTATTTCTGAGCCCCAGGGGTTTTGCAAAATCGCCCTAGTTTCAGCGCAGGTTCCCCTTTCGAAACCTGCGCTGAAGGTCAAGCTGCCTTAAGGCAGCCTGACCCTCAGCGCAAGTGGGAGACTCTCTGCCTGCGCTGGGCTCAAAAAACTGAGTTTTTAAGGTCATTTTTTGATGATTTTTCCGCCAGTTTTTCATCAAAATCAGGAACTTACTCCTTCTCTTGTTTGCTTTGCAGGGAACTTTGAACAAAATGTCCCTTACATGGCGAGAACGAGAACATGAAGAGGAGGACATGATTGCCCTTCATGACCCGGTCACGGTGAACGCGCTGCGGAACTGTGGCCTGCTGAAGTTCTTCCGTATCTCTAGCATGAGAGCACAGATTTCTTTGCTGCAGTACATGCTTGATGCTTGGGATCCTGTTAACCAAGTGTTCCAGATTAGGGGAAAGGCCATCCCCTTGACCATAGAGGACATGTACTTCTTGACTGGACTGTCAAGATGAGGTGCCCCCATTTCCTTGTCAGGTACGGCCCGGGGGACTGATTCCACCAGAGATTATGTCCGCCAGTATTGCAGGGAAGGTTCTCAGCCGAGCAGAGACGGCAAGATTGTTATCCGTGAGATTACTGATCGGGCTCTCAGGTCCATTCTGTTCACTATTGGTAGGATGGCCGGCAGTGCAGCTCTACATGTTGCCAACAGGTCTTATATGCAGCACGCCTTGGAGTGTCTCCAACTGAAAGTATTCAACTGGTGTGATGCAGTACTTGTTCAGATGAAAAGTCAATTGACCAAGGTAAAGGATGGGAAGCTGAAGAACTTTGGATTTGGTTCTATTCTGACTGCCTTCACCTTGGAGAAAATCCCACTGATGCAGCCTCAGTACATCATACTCGACCTTCCTTCTCCGACCGAGCCACGCATGCAGAGGTGGGTCGACCACATGTCTAGGCATGCTGGTCAACCTCAGATTACTTTTACTGAGGCCTTCTTCAGGTGGTTCGAATGCCAGGAGATGGCGTTTTCCGAGTATCCATATGTGGGTATGGATTTCCGAGGTGATCCGGATTTGGTGCTACCGGATGGCGAGTAGTGGGGCACCATTGGTAAACTCCTTGACCATATTACTGTTTACTGTTCTTATTCATAATGTTGTTGTGCTTTATTCTATCAAGACTTTTAATTGTACTCTTGGGTGCATGCAGATATTGGTCCTGTTCGTCCAACAGTTCGTCCGAGATCGCCAGCTGCTGCCCCGGCAGTGGAGCCTGCTAGGAGAGTTGTTATTCGTGATCTTGACGATACTGAGACCCTTACAGCTGTGCAGGAGTAGGTTGAGAGCCTCACTCGCGGTCTTCCGGATGTACAGATTGACGAGTTACCTTTATAGCTGCAGTGGCATACTATTGGCGTGCCTAGATGATGGACTCGTCTCTTGCGCATGATTGCACAGGCCGTGACGTACTATCATGAGCACCACTAGGCTAGGGTGCCCCCTAGCATCTTTTTGAGTTTTTAGGTCATATGACCAATTTTGTCTTGGTTACAGAACATTATGTATGAACTTATATAAACAGCTTATATGTATTTTGATTTTCGGACTTTATTCTGGTTGATTTATGTGATCCATATGTATAATCTTTGATGATATGTCCCTTTTATAAATGTTGCAAATGTCTATCTAACACATAGTTTGCTAATGAGTCGGTTAATGTGTTTAAGTTTCTTGAAATATGTTGATATTGAATTGAATCAAATCGTCTTTCCAAGATCTTAACCCTTAGGAACATGCGATAAATAGCTGGATTGCAAACAGAATATATACCATTGAGTTGTAGTATTACGAGCTGTGAGTCTAGCCTGACAATTAGTCGGCATATGCCACGTGTGATGCCATCAGAGAGTAGTTCTATCAATGCCCTATACTCAGCGATGTTATTCGTTGATTGCCCAATACATACTCCTCTGAAACTTACTAACTCGCCGCTTGGATCAAAAATGGCCCAGGCTGTGGAGGATAGGTTCCGCGAACTACGACTTGCTCCGTCGGCATATCCAACACATGTCTCCAGAAGGTTCGACATCTGCAACAGATGGAAAAGGCGGGTCACTCGACCAGAACAAATACTTTAGCGAAAACAAAATACAACAAAAGCATGCAGGTTACTATTTAAGCATAGTAACGCTTGAGGTACAACCCGTTGCGGGGCTGCGCTAGTGGAATTCCATCGTAATCCATTAACTCGTAGGCTCCTTTTGCTAACACCCTTTTAACAATATAGGGGCCCATCCATAAGGACTTGAATTTACCTACTCCCAATTTATCGGATTCTTGGTCATAAAGCAAGACCAAATCACCTTCTGAGAAGACACGGGGTTTGACATTTTTGTCAAACTGAGCCTTGACTCGTTTCTTATGAGCTTCGTTAGCCAAAGCGGCATCACGACGGGTTTCATCCAACTGGATTAATTCCAAGAAATGAGCCTCTTCTTCTGAAGTTCCGGGGAGAAGATCGATTGCGAGTTTAAGCGACGAAATTTCGCACTGGACTGGTAAGACTGCTTCCAGGCCATACACTAGTTGAAAAGGTGTGAACCCGGTTGCGTTCTTTACCGAGGTTCGGTAAGCCCACAAGGTTGAGTACAGGATTAGGTGCCACCTTCTTTTATGAACTCCGATCATCCTTTGCAACATACGCTTTAGGACCTTGTTGATTGCTTCAACTTGTCCGTTGGCTTACGGATAATACGGGGTAGAGCTGTCGTGAGATAGCCCTAGCTTGGCAGCTAATTCGACCATCATGTGATTGCGAACATGCGACCCATGATCTGTAACTATAGCCTGTGGTACGCCAAACCTAGCGACTACATGATTGAAAAAGAAAAGGGCAGCTGTTTCACCAGTGTTATCCAATGTAGGCATCGCCTCGGCCCATTTGGTAAAATAGTCAACAGCGACTATAATATACCCATGCCCCCCGGTCGAGGTGGGGTTACATTGCATGAAATCGATGCCCCACTTGGCAAAGGGCCCAACAGCAACTATCGGCTGTAAAGGTGCGGGTGGTCGTCTGGTTTTGCTATCAAAAATTTGACAAGCATGGCAACTTCTGACTGCGGTTATGCAATCTTTGAACATGGTTGGCCAGAATCATCCTGCTCGTAAGATTCTTTGTGTTGTTTCATATCCAGACTGATGCCCCCCACACGCGCCTGAATGACAATCATTCAGGGCTTTTTCGGCCTCCTCATGGGTAAGGCACCTCCTCAGAACTGTATCGACACCACGACGGTAAAGTGTATCACCGACGATCATGTAGTCTTTTGCTTGGTATCGTATACGTTTTTGTTCGGAGCGAGAGGTGTTAGGCCTGAACTTTTGGGTTTGGAGATAAACTATGATATCTCCATACCACTCATCGCTTACAAATATCAGAAACAAACTTTCGTCCACGATTGACTCTTCCGATGTTTCATCGTTGGACGACGATGGGAGATCGCATAATAATTCTGCGAAAACTAGAGCTTTCTTTGATTTGGATTTCACAAATTCCAGATCAAACTCTTGAAGGATCGCTATCCATTTTGAATATTTGCCCCCCAGCAACTGTCGCGACAGTATATAAGTCATGGGGTTGCAATCTGACAAGATGGTAGTTTTCCGAAAGAGGACATAATGTCGAAACCTTTGAATCGCTTGAACAGCTGCAAGCGCTAGTTTTTCAACATAAGAATATTTACTTTCTGTATCGTTTAA
This sequence comes from Pinus tabuliformis, assembly GCA_031772625.1. NCBI lineage: Eukaryota > Viridiplantae > Streptophyta > Pinopsida > Pinales > Pinaceae > Pinus > Pinus tabuliformis. Next base: position 1,446,774,743 of record CM062820.1, read on the forward strand.
GTTTTTACTTAAATAATAGATAGGATGTTCAATTCCATCGACTTCTTGAACTAAAACCATCGCAATGGTCGTATCCGCTGCAGCTAGATACAGGTTAAAATCTCTTTGATAGTCCGGGGCGTACATTAATGATGCTTTTACTAGACAATCTTTCAGAGCATCAAAGGAAGCTTGCGCCACCTGGTCCCAGACAAAAGGTACATCCTTTTTCAAAAGACGAGGATAACCCTTAGCAAGTTCTGCGTAATTTGGAATGAACCTCCTCAGAAAGTTTGCTTTCCCTTGGAGTTTCTGAATCTGAAGCAAATTTGAAGGTGGAGGCAAATTAATGATTGCCTGAACCTTACAGGGGTCGAGACGAATCCCATCCTTAGAGACTAAAAATCCAAGTAAACGACCAGAACCGATGCAAAACACACATTTGTGTGGATTGAGTCTTATCTTGTAGTGTCAGCAATGTAGAAATATCGCTCTTAAATGCTGCGGATGATCAGTCCGCTTTCGCGAATGAGCCGGAAGATCGTCGAGATAAGGTTGAACAATGTTCTTGATGTCATGGAAGGCATAATTCATCGCCCTCTGAAACGTCGCCCCTGCGTTCTTTAAACCAAAGGGTAATTTTCGATAAGCGAATGTGCCCCACGGACAAATAAATGCAGTCTTTGACTGGTCCTGTGGGCGGATATTTATTTGATTATACCCGGAAAAACCATCCATAAATGAAAAGATTTCACATCCAGCGCATTCATCAATTATCTGGTCGATGAAGGGTGTAGGGTAGTTGTCCTTCGGACAAGCTTGGTTTACATCCCTATAATCAACACACACTCTAATCGTCCCTTGTTTTTTCATAACAGGGACAATATTCGATACCCAATCGGTTAGAGGAACCGGGTAGATGAATCCAGCATGGAGGAGTTTTTCAACTTCCGCCTTAATGGCAGCGGCTTTCTTCGGGTGCACTTGCCGAAGCCGTTGTCTTACTGGTTTGACATTAGGATACATTTTAATTTCATGTTCAACGATACTCGAGTCAATGCCTGGCATTTCATCATATGACCAAGCAAAGACATCTCTAAATTCGCGAAAAAGAGAGTTATATATTTCCAGTTCTGAAGGGGAACAACCTTTGCCGACATAAATATTCTCTACAACATCTGTTTTAGTCGAGATATTTATGGCTATAGTCTCTTCAATATTGGATAGGTTTCGCTCGGAATCCACCGTGTTTACAGTATTTGTTAGGAATTCAAAAACTGAAGGGTGATAAAGGTCACTTTGAGTATCTTCTTCATATTCCGGAAGAAGGGAACGATGGTGGTGATCATTCCATGGTGCCCCCTCAATCATCATTGATTGTAAGATTCCTTCGTCAGTCCCATGTATTCTCGACCAAGGATCTAATGGGGTTCCATATTCTCTAGACCTATCTACCCAAACGCTTAATGAGCGTTGATTTGGGTTTGCCTCCCATGCTTGAAACATTGATTGCTACAATATTTCTAAAGGGCTTGGGGGCAAAACCATTGCACGATCCATGTTGACCTTCGTGGAAGATATCATGTTGCAGGTTGCTACAAACGGTATATTTCCCATATTAATAGGAGGTGGTAGCGCGAAAGTTCCCATCAATGTGGGGTCTTTCAATAATCCTACTCCGATATCTTGAATTGAATGGTTGCTCTCATGGATCATGGGAATGCTTCCTGTAACTTGTGAACCATTAGGGAGGAAGTTCTGTTGGTCGATGATCGTAATCCCTCCTTCAAACGGGAATGCGATCTTCCTAAAATAAGTCGACACGACAGCTGCCATGGCATAAATCCATGGTCTACCCAGTAGGATGTTATAGTCAAGATTTCCATCAATGACCTCAACATCAATTTCTACCGTATGGGGTATAATTCCTTCCGTCGAAAGCTTTTAATGTCGTCGAAGATCGCGACAAGGTTGGAGATCCTAAAGTTTTCCAGCAACTCATCGACATAATACATGTTGAGGCTCCCTCATCAATTATTGTTCTGTGAACAGTTTTGTTGAGTGCTTTCACTTGAATAAGGAAAGCTAGCTGAGCTGGTAACTGAGGATCATATCCCTTGTGATTAAAGGATACAACATTGGAATCCTTGGGATCAACCCCACCAATTGCCGATAACAACGCCTGCCTTTGGGTTGGACAATTTTGTAGCACTTCAAGAGTCGACATAGCAGATGGCGATTGAGCCAAATCCTCCACTATGTTATAATGCTGCGCCGCTCTGGCGCGAGGATTAAATGTCGACTTGTGTACTACACCCTTTGGCGGTTTTATTGTTAATTCAGGGATGGTGGGTGTTACAACTTCTGTCGAAGTTGTTGTCGAACTACTTGGTTGATCTTTACCATTTTCGTTCGACAGCTGAGGATTCCCATAATCTTTGTTCCTTGTCGAAATCAAAGCATCATTCTACTGTTTTGAAACCGACAACATAAGGACTTGCGACGGGGAAGCATTTCCACTATCAACCCGATTTTGACCCAGGTTGGGAAATGGATCAGTTAACACAGCTGATGTTTGGGAACTTTTAAAGAACCTCTTTAACTCAGCTTTGAATGGGCAATTCTTTGTGCCATGATCCTTATCATCACATATTAGACACGGATAATTTTGTTTCCCTTTACCAGGAGGGTTTGAAGAATTCTTTCCAGGGGATGACTCACCCTGTTTCTTCTTCTTCCCTTTGTTTTGCTTCTTCTTGCTTCTTGGTTGATTAGTTTCTTTGCCTTTATCTTCTGATATGGCATTTACTTCCAAAGCAAGAATTTCTTCTTTTGCATTTTGGTCCGAATTCTTACGGGATTTCTTTGACGAACCCCTTGTCGATTTCGTGTTTGCCGTGCCAATCACGCCGTCACCGGCATGAGAGTCACTATTTGATTAGGAGGGGGAGGAATCGAAAATTCCGGTCTAGGGGCGTCAGGTATTTTGTCATAGAGCATGCCGGACTGAGTATAAACTAAGTCCAAATACTGCGCACGAGCAATAACTTTCTCCTCTGTTACGACTCCCCCCTTGGCCACATCTTCCGTAATAGCCAGAAGTAACGACTTTATAAACCATTCAGCTAATAACTGATCGGGAACATATGTTTTCACCATCCTACGACGACGACGCCACTCATGTATATGATCAGATATATGGGTAGCAGTTGTCTGTTTGAAGTTGGTTAATATTTTTGTTCCCGTTTCATACCTTATCGGTAATTGAAAGTGGGTTAAGAAAGTCGTGGCTAGGGAACTAAAATTTTCGAAGGAGGCTCTTGGCAATTCAATATACCATTTAGCCGCTGGACCTGTCAATGTCCTCTGAAAAAGGCGAAGCCTTATCGAATCGTCGTTAAGGGTGTTCGACGAACACCACAGATGAAAAGTCATCACGTGATTCGACGAGTCTTCACCTGGATTTCCATTGAATTTAGGAATGTCAGATGGAAGTTTATGAGGAATCGCTGGCCACCAAGGGGCATAAGCAATCGGATCGTTGGTCAACCAGTGTAGATCGGGTAACTCTAAAGTTGCCACGAATGGTAACTGTTGATTCAGGTTAGGCGAAGCATAACCACGGTATTATGGAATCGATTGAGCAGTGGGTCTTTGCATACCAGCATAATGTAATTGATGTTGGTATGACTGATACGGTTGGTGGACTTGACCACTGTAAAGTGGTTGGTTTTGCCCGTTTTGGATATACGATTGTCCACTGTTCGCAAAGATCTGCTGCTCAGAACCTTGGTACACTTGTTGGAATTGCGGTTGTTGGTATTGTACAAGCCATGGTTGTGACGCCATGTTCTGTTGCGCTATGCTAACTGTTGGACCGAGGTGTGGGGTAATTGTCCCCGTTTGGACCTGTGTCGCCCCACCAGTTGGCGATTGTGGTTGTGACCCATGATCAAGTGGCTGTTGTATTACAACCTGAGAAATCTGAGGTTGACATGCAATAGGTATCGCTTGAACTTGTGACACGGTTACAATAGCCGGTGTGGTTGGGATGTTTGTCATAGGTACACACTGTTGCATAGAATATACAACCCTTGGTTGTTGAGGTAGCATTGGTACCCAACTACTTGATGCAATTCCAGTATAACCTGAACATTGTTGTGAACTCACGTATGGGTACCCTCCCGAAGGGGGTAATGAAAGAGCATACTGCCCCCCATACGGTATCAATCCTGAACTAAAGGGGATTGATTGCCCAGATTGACCTCCAAATGGATCAATTTGGCGAGTTTCAACATAAGAATTACCGGGTATTACTCCGGATGAACAAACTGGAACAGACCATACTGTCGAAATAGTCCCTTGGTGGACTCCTTCTAGCTGTTGTGAGCTAGTTGGGACAGCTGGTATGCCGGCAAACATCGTCGGAGTGACGGCAGGGACTTCTGTTGTCGCTGTGTCATTTGACACAGTCCTAGATGATGACGGTTGTTCAGACATTTTAAGTCTATCCAATAGATTGCCTAGTGATTCTACAGGGACTTCCACTTGTGGTGGATTAACTTCTGATGAAGGAAATAGAGTGACCCCGACTCCAAAATGAGTTGGAGTACTTGCTTGCGGATCCTCTACGATTTCCTCTATCGCAATCAAACCCGGTGGAAGAGGAAGACCGTCAGGTCCGTAAAATATTTCTGGTGCCGAAGAAGTGGTTGTTTCGACAGCGACAATTGTTTGAGGAACAAAACTCTCTGGACCGGTTACAGATGGAACTGGTTCAGTTATACAAGTATTTTCCCCTAGACTAGGATCAGTATTACTGTCCTTCTGTGGCTGTTGAACTTCTTCTATAGAGGCAGGGTTTCCAGAAATGTTAGGAGTAACCAGAACCTTAGATGCAGTCGGAACACTTGTTCTGACTTTCAAAGGAGATTTTGAACCGGTTAAGCGAGTTCACTTTGTCCGTACTGTTTTCAATTCCGGAGACAAAGACGGTTGACTCGTAAGCCTCTGCGAACGACGGGGTTTCAATTGACTTTCTTCCACGATTGCGGATTACTCGATCAACTAAAATATTAAAAGGGGAAATTTGTGTTTCCGAATTGAATGAATTTTATTAGACGCTTTTAGACACAACTTTCTTTTTCACTTTTTAAGAGTCGAGAAAAAGCTAAAGATGACTCTAGTCTCCTTCGATGTATTAACGAGCCCGAAGTGACAAATGCTCGGTTGGACTTTTTCAGTTATAGAGTTTGAAAAAGGCCAAAAGAAACTGCTCTGGAGATCTAGGCAGAGGGTGTGCCAAACCTTTCGCAAAACCACAGAATACGTTTTACGGTACGGGTGGTCGATCTTCGTGAATGCTGTGTTCACTGCATTACGATCAGTAGGGCAGCCAACACAGCTTCCTATGGATAAAAGATATATGCCTATAGGGGTCTCCCAATATATATGCGACGGTACGTGGGAGCACAAGTCCGTATTAGTGCCACCGACTCTCAGGAGGAATCACCCACCTTCGTCGAGATCGACAGTCACTACGTTTAACGACACCGGAACACGTCTCTAGCTTTGACCTCTAGATGTTTGCGTTATGTTTCAAAGCGTTGTTAGGTTCATTCAATATATTTTAAGTTGATCTTTTTAAAGTTTGCCTTTCAAGGTTCACCACGAGATGTTTTGATACAAATTCCTAAATGCAGTCTAAGATGAGAAGCAAGTTTTTTCAATCTTTTTGACTTATGAAAATCTTAACTACTGAGGGAAAAGAGAGACAAAATCTTTTCACACAGATCAAAGAGCACTCACTAATGCACTTTTTCCTAAATCAGCAAGCAAACTTACATGCAAAATGCAAAATGCAAGTATTTCTTTTCTCTTTCTTAATGTTTGTGCGACACAAAAAGAAAGCTGTTGTATAACTTTGAATTCAATTTCAAGTGAAAGCAAACAAGCTTGTCCAAAATCAAAAGACACCTTAAGATTTACTTGTTTCGACACTAGAAATATATAAATTCAAACCATATGACGAAAGCAAAAGCTCAATCAGCTATGAACAGCAAATAAACTAACTCTTAAGATCAAAACGACACTTAATCACAGGTCTAGATCTAAGAGGCCACAGCAAGACTAGTTCACTTTCGTTATGGGAAACTGCAAATGATGTAAGAAATACACAAAGAACAAACACAGTTTCTTTATACAACCGAGGCGGAATAGTGGCAAGGAAAGTTGGTTTCAGATAGGTACATTGACTGGTAACAGGCAGCAAAAACAAGAGTGAAAACAGGGCAAGAAACAGCAGGAAACCCCAGTAGCACTAGGCAAAATTGGTCCAGCGCAGGTGGTACACAGGCAGTTTGACCTTCAGCGCAGGTAGCCCTTTCGGGAACTGCGCTGAAATGCAGACAACCTTCACACAGCCTGCACTGAAGAACGAAACTTTTGTTTCTCTTGGTTTCCGGGTCACAGATTGCTCAAAAATTCACAGTTTTTGGCCAAATCAAAAGCTATCAGTCAAGTACATGCTAAGGGATGAAAAGGAGGATGAAAAGCTATCACTAAGAGCTTATTAGAGTCCTTGTGGATCAGCTCTTCAAATCATAAACTTGCCCAGAAACTGAGCTAGAGTAGTTGCCCTCTACTTTGCATTTGAAAGATCCAAATGCAGTTCGATTCGGTACTCCCTATGTTTATGAAATGAATAGCAAAAACACAAACAACCAACAAGATACGTTCCCCAGTGGAGTCGCCAATTTGTTGTTGGGAAAAGTATCCAATACGGAATGACCCTATCCCACTCTAAGGGTGATAGTACCTCAGCAACAACCGAATGCAAAGCTATTCAAGATTACTTCTTTATGAGATGTAAGAGAGAAGAGGAAGAGATCCACTAACCGTTATCTTCCACTAATGATTGATCCAATCTTCCCTCTTTGCTGCTTGCTCCCAGCTCCTTGCTCTTTCACTGGCCCAGCTACACCAAGATCCTGCAAAATGACAAGAGAGGGAAACTACAAGAAGCATACATTCATAATTGATTCAAGGATTAGAATAAATCAAATATACAAGCATCAATACGCCACAGAGACACATGCATATAGAAGAACCTCAAATGCTTTATTAATGGAAGAAGCAAAGTTCTGAGAGTGTTACAACCATAAGAGGCCCAATCCAGCAACACCTCCTAGCAGAAAGAAATCTCCTCTTCACCTCCTTCAAGAAAATCACCCAATAGTTCTGTACTCAAACCAACAGCACTTCCTTACATTCACAAGATTCCAGCCTCCATAGACCTCATGAGAGAGCTCTATATATAGGAGATTTGGAGAAAGGATGAGTCAGCTTGAGCTTGGCATGGAGCTGACTAGTGTCCTCTCCCACTTTAGTTATTCTTCAGTTCTTGAGTCCACTTGGAGGTTCTTGCTTCCACTTGGAGATCTAGATCCTCTTACTCATCACAAGGCGAATTCCCTGATCCAAGTGTCATTTTGGAAGCTTCCTGGGCATTTGACACCTTGCAGAATGACTGTGCCACTTGGCCAATCTCGCCCAGCGCAGGTAGCCTTCATTAGAGTTGACATTCAGCGCAGGTACAGAGTGGAGCAGTTGACATGATCCAGAATTAGCTTGTTTTTGAGTGTTTTCAGGTGGAGAACTGATATTTAGTGTTGTGGTTTGCTGACCTTGTTCCTCTAGGGGTAGGAACAACATGTTTAGGGACTTTGGATCCCTCATATTATCGACATTTCATGCTTCATGCTGTAAGGCACAAAAATGTCTATAACAGCAAGGAGCTACAGGAAACAATGTAAATTCATAGAGAACACTAAAAGGAGGTGCATAGGGTCCAAATGCTCAGAAACTCTCCTCATCCAAAGCATCACAGTGAAAGTTAGGTGGCTCATATCTCCTATGCTTTGAATTGATAGCTAGGAATAGAAAAAAATGAGTTTTTAAGTGATTAGAGTGGGCCTGGGAGTTTTAAAAGAATTGTGAACAATTTGAAAGTTGTTTGGATATAGGGATAAATTACAGCCATCCACCAGCCTCAGTCACCCTAAAAACTAAGGTTAGCCTACCAAACTCCCTACAATCAGCCAACCAGTAAAGGAACATGGCAGGAGGGTTTAACAAAAGGGAACCCATAGAGACATCTAGGATACACCTTCATCCCCCTGTTGTAGAAATATTTAAAAGACATAACTAGTTGGGATTCTTTGATATGGTCAGATGGTATGATGATGATGTAGCTCTAAAAAATTCCATGGCACTTAACCCTCAAGCTAGGATCAATGCTACCACTATGGTAAGATGATTGTTAATTACAATTACTCGTCAAGTAATTAGCAAAATCACTACACTTCCTCAAGGGATGCCATGGAGAAAGGAGGATAAGCCTGCAATCACTTTTGGAGAGAAAAAATTCTTAAGGAATGAAGAACCAATTTAGGACAAAAATGGGATAAGAAGAGGAAGCCTTTCGTTCCGTTGGAATGAGGCGAGATATCATATTCTCAAATATATCTCTTGTGAAGGGAGGCTCAGTATATTCTATGGATATCTATTTATACTCCTCCATGAGTTGAGATTTGGGGAAGGGATACCCATTGGTGGAAGACACAATATATCCTACTTCTTGTTGTAATCAATAATAGATATGAGCCTAAAAGTCCAAGAGGAAAATCATTAACAATTGGCACACCATGGACTTATTAAGATAATACTAAAGGATGCCTTGATCCAACTAATAATCCCCATTCAATGGTCCACACTCAGAGACATGGAGGGAGAGGTTGTCATTGAAATGCAAGCCCTTGAATATGATAGGGACAATACCTCTAGTGTTGAACAGGAGGCCAAATAAGAACTTGAAGGGGAAGAAGAGGAGAAAGGTGAAGATAAATAACTGAAGGAAGAAGAAAGCCCTGAGGAACACATCGAGGAAAGTGACGAATCTCCAAGGTTCTCTCCTGAACCAACAGAGAGGGAGGCATCTTCTATCTTGATTTCCCTAAGCACAAATATCAAATATAAATCGAAGAGACAGAGGCATACTCCCTTCTATTTGAAAACAAGGAGGAGCACTAGGATCAAACAAGGGAAACCACACACACCCATGAGAACTCCAATCATTATTGAGGATGCACCGAAAGAGCAAGAAAAGCTAGCCTCCCTGGAATTAAAAGGTGAATATGGTACATCAAAACAAGCTTCCCCAAAGTCTCCCATCACCTATGTTAGAAGGCATGTCACCAGGTCAGAATCAACAAAGAAGGGAAAGGCACTTTTGACCCCATTGTAGAAAGGAAAAAGCCTTCTACATGAAACTCAGACAGTCCTACAAGAAACTTTGCCAACACTATAGGAAACAAAGAAAAAGAAGTAGGAAGGACAACAAGGACAGAGGGAAGTCCAGGAAGTAGCAACAGAAGTACATGAGCGGGCAAAGTCTCTAAAGACATCTAAGGAATAGTCCCAAAAGCTACAAGAACCCAGCCCAAAGCCCAATATGATCTCTTATTACAGATTCATTGAGGGAGGCAAAGTAATACCAATAAAATTTTCCATCACTCTCTTCTCTTATCTTGAGAAGGAGAGAGGAAGGACACACTGCTAGATGCAAATTTCCAAATCAAAAAAGGTAGAGGTTGTGGACCATATCGAATAAAATCTACTAGAGATGGGTAGAGAGTTGAGTAGGATAAGAGATAGCAAACGAATTATGAGATCTCAACTAGAGGCAGAAAACATGTGGCTGAGGCAGTTACAAGAAAAACAGAGTCAATTGGCCACCTTGGAAAGCCTCTCCATGGAGGCACTGCAGTGCAGGATGCCACCAAAATTATATGTCTTGTACCTCAATGATGAATGGATACAATTTAAAATAAATACACTAGCACAACGGGGGACTATTCCTTCCCAATACTACATTGATTTCATTGAGCTATGTGACAAACGAACCCTAGAGGATAAGGCCAAGATATATGAATTCTACTTGCACAACTTGTATTTACCCCAATGAAATTTTGGGGATTTACAACTAATGGCCCTTGCATGATGGATGAGCCATCAAGAGACTAGGGTTGAGGATGTGAAGAGGGTGTTGGAAAGAGAAGAAAAGGATCCCCTTTACATTAGAGTAGAATAGATCAATTCTATGGTTGTCAATACCACCCACAACATCACCGTCAATGATCCCCAACTTGCACCAAGATGCCTAGCTATACAAGAGAAATAAATCACACATTTTGATAACACCTTGAGATGCTAGGGCATGAAAGCTAGCGAGCATGCCAAAGGAGATGGGGCACTCTACCATACAGCCTAAGGATCAGGGAGTATCATTCCCTTGAAAGGATGAGTGATGCACTAGAATGCACACCACTGTATGAGAATGCATAACAGAGACTCAAAATCAATTGGATTGGTTTGACAATTAGTCCACCTTTGCTACTGGGTATGCTAGAAGGTAAAAAGGAGGAAGAGGAAAGAAAGAAGTGGGAGGAAATAGAGAATCATGAAGGGTTTTATCCATAAGAGGAAACTCCATCAACAAAGTCCTGGGATGTCAGAGAGGCCATAAGAGCTATGAAAGACATCGACATAGACTAAGTTGCTCAGAGGATGAGGAACACTTTCAGTATGGGGGTGATGATGAGGCTCATCAATAGGTAAATTATATGGGCCTTAATTCCACTCTCCATGTCATTAAAATAAACTTTTCTCACATTTCTTTACATATTTTTATTATATTTTTCCTAGTGAGAAGGGTAAAGGTGAGTTGTTATGTCATGTGGCCTAATGTGGATTAATTGCAAAATTTGGAGAAATTTTTGGCTAATTTAAGTGCAGGAATGTGAAGTAGACAAGCAAGATGGATTTTAGGATATTGGTTCTCCCTCCTTAACTCCTAAATCACTCGAAGATTCTTCCACCATATCTCATCAACTTGGAGTTAGAAGAAGCCAAGCACACCCAGTTCATTGGCAACCAAGCCAGTAATAGTTGAAGACAAGTTAATCTCGATTTTGGGAGAAAAGCCTCCCTAATTTTAAGGAATACATTGGTAGCTACAGTTGTATAAATAAGAAGGCATAGGTCTTCATTAGGATTTGATTTTTTCATTGTACCCAAGAGGTAATTTCAAGCTTAAGATATTGTGGCTGCTATTCTCATGTTATTTTTGACATTTTTGTGATAATGAAAAGGGTTTCTTTTATCCAACAATGAGTTGACTCAGAAGGCTGAATCTCTTGGGTTAGGGCTCAACCCTAGTAGTAGAGATTCCTCTTCTTATTGTACATGTATCATTAAATTAGAATCATAAATTAGCTGCTGAAATTATTTCCATGTTGTTTAATTTGAAAGTATTTGAATGATTGGTTAGTTTCTCTTCCATTAGTTGGAGAAGTAGATCAATGTTACATTAGTGAAAGAAAATACTTCAAAAAATCTTGTGACAATTTCCCCATCCTCATCTCCCCCATGGGACCATGGTTTGAGGTCCCCGCTCTCATAGCCCCAAAAATAGAGTTATCTTTTGGTTCTTACATAACTTAGGGTTTCTTATTGAGTAGGTCACTGTTCATGATTTCTTAGAAGCACTTGCAATTCTCATGTTGGTTTCTTAAGCTTGTGGTAGAGTAGAAAACATTCCATTGCATAGATTTGATCCACTACCCATCAATAGATTAGTTTCTCAAATTCAACTCGCCTTTTCCACATTTACATAAAGTTGTGCATAAATGAACAAATGAATATGTATTGTTGTAGGATTTGCTAATATATAGGGAGAAATAATTCCACCAACCTCGTCTAAGTTTTTTCCACCTCTCGCCAAACCCTAACAACCATCAATTCAAATTTCTGTTTTATAGCCACCATGGACAAACACCTTGAGAAAATCCAACCATGCTCAAAACTTGGGATGATTCTTGGGTAGTGTGCACCTTCCCAGCACTTCCTCTTACCTTCCCTACCTTCCTATAGATTTCAACTAAGTATCCTGTAGTAAAACGAAACATCCTATAGTCACTATAGGAAATTCTGTAACAACTATAGGAAACCCTGTAGTAGCTTGTTTTAGACTGTTTTGGGCAGAAATAATGATCAGAGCTGGGGATAGGCCTTCAAATTTACCTCCAGACCCCTCAATACCATTTTAGACCAATTTTCCCATACATTTCTCCCCTGCAAAGGATCAGTGTGATTAGTTTAACATTTACATCTCTAAATTTAAAACCAAAATACTCTTTTCTGCAATATTTAGTTAATGTGTGCATACATCATCCTTAGAAATGTTAGGATCATTTACATGATTACTTAGTCTAGATAACTAGATGATAAAATGCCAGGGTAAATTAGCTCTCTTGTGCAAGTAATTTGTGTTAATTCCTAGCTAGGTTATTTCATGTCATTTTCATAGAAATTTTTATTCAGCACTTTCATTTCCTTAACATAGGTAAGCATTTATTTTATTCATTAAGGATAGCTTTGCATTCACTGTCACTAGTCAAACTCCTTCTAGTCAATAGAAGACTTGTTTGAAAAACCCTATTGGTATACCTCCCTAGTTAAGAAGTGACAAGAGTAGACTGTTGCATCTATTGTGGATATAGCACTATCACCTCCAAGTTTGTACGAACTCTGGATTGATAAAGCAAAGTTGGTATCCCTAGGAGTTGCAACATCCTTGCTAAAATACTGGGGCTCATCAACTACTTGGTTGGGATAGATGCTAACAACAATGTTTATAAACTTTACTTTTTATTTTTACATGTGTTAAGTCATGTTCGCAGCTCACAGTGCAAGATACTGTGTACTTATGCACATCTTTTAATGTTCATTTTTTTGTATGCAAAGAAATCAACTAGGAAACTTCACAGGTAGCCAAAAATAGGGTTTTATACCATGGGATCCAGGAATTCTAATTTCTTTGGGATGATTTAGATTCTACCTTTGCAGGGGAATGTTCTTTTGAAACATTTGTGGACGGTGAAAGATCCAGACCGACAGTAGTTTTCCTAATTGACCAAAATGACATATAACATCTCATAAGATAGATGATGATAAGATGAGCTATGAGCTAATTGAGTAGCAAGACAAGAAAACAATTTCGTCCAAAAAAATCTAGTGAAAATGGGATCTCTGTCACTTACAATAATCTTTGGATTTCCATGTAGCTTTTGAATTGTTTCCATAAATGCGGTAGCAATTGTACTCACTTTAAAAGGATGAGATAATGCACAAAAGTGTGCACACTTGGTAATTCTATCAACTACCACCATCATGACACTCTTTCCTTCAGACTTGGGTAATCAATTCCATAGGTTTGACTAGAATTTGATTGTGCCTTGAGTGAAAGTTGTATTAACTTTCCCAAAACTTGCTAATTTTTAGCCTCTTTGAAGAGAAAAATTTTATGGTATGCCTCTTGTCAATGTTTTAAAAAACAATTCAAAGATTTTTACCTAACACACTTCATTATGCCCCCTAATATCTATGAAAATTTCATAATCTGAGATGTCCTAGAAAAAACATATAGTAGTAATTCTATGATCACTCATTTAAAACTAAATTCAAGGCCATTCACAGTCCCTAAATTCTATAGGCTCTATCAAAGAAATTATAAAGAACCAACACCTAATTTTTTTACAAAATGTATGTTGCAATGCCTTATAAACTTTCTCATAATTTCATATTCTGAAACATCCAAGAAATACAATGATAACAAAAATTTTGAGATGACTCTTTTGATATAGATTTCGAGACTAATCACAAACCATAACTTCCATGACATATATCTTTCATAGTATAGAGAACTTAATACTAGAAATGTCAATATAACCTATTTGAAGCAATAAAATCCCAGGTCCATATGCTCTTATATAAAATGTTATCAACCTTATGCATTAGATGAAAAAAAACCAATAATTATAGTCCACTAGAAAGGAGAAAGCTCCATTTACAATGAATACAATGTATAAGATGATATTTTATGATCTTAAGACTAGGTCTCCTTAGTTTACCTATAGGAGAAAAAGGGTAAAATTATCATAAAATGTTATAATGAAAGGTTCTATATTACATAATAATATAAAAATAGAGATGTGGTTGTTGAAAATGCAACAAGAAAATACTAATTTAATTTTGTCCTTGAATTAAATTAGGAATAAAAGTGTAATTTCACATCACAAGACAACTTGTACGAGTTAACTAAGTTAATTTGAATTAGTTGGCTTAGTTAATTCGAGTTGAGGGTTTAACTAGAGTCATGTAAAGTGTTACCTACTTTATAAGAGTCGTGGCTGAGTTTGTTTTTGAGTTGTAATTAATCAATTCAGTTTAACTCAGTTAAAACTAGTTAAACTAGCTCCAACTGATGGAGGAACTAATAGGTGGTTAGACAGTGGGGTGCTTCTTCATGTGTTCAAAGAGTTAACTTATTATTCACTCACAAATAAGTCATGCATATCAGATCTGAGAGTGAATGAGTTGAGATTGGAGTCCAAGGGTAGTGTAATATCAGTTGTATAATTATATGAATTGTATAGGTGGTTCATGCAGTCAGAGGAATTTTTATGAGGATTGCACAAGTCATATTGATGAATTTCCCTAATTAATAGGGGGCTGATTCCCAGGGAACGAACACAAGGAAATAATGACTTGGGAAATCATAAAATTGGTTAAGTATTGGCCTAGTCTTGTCTAGGAAGTTGTGAGACAAATAGAGATAGTGTAGAGGTTTCTTGGCCTTAAGCAAAGCATTGTATTCTTCTCATATTTTCTGACTATTGCAATATACAGATAGAAGGTGTTTTTTATCTATGGCATTCCATGGAAAATCATTGTGTAATGTGTTGGTTGTATTATTTCTCTTGAATGATTCATGATTTCTCGATCATTTAATTGTTTCTGATGATGAGTAGGGTAGATTCAAGTTTTTTGTTTTAGAAAAATACATAAGTAGTTTGAATCTACAAGGAATTTCTACATGGTATCAGAGCATAAATCATTATAGAAGAGGAGAATATGAGTTTTTCTTTTGCATGTGAAATTGAATTTGCAGTATCATTCTTCAGATCTAGCAGGATGTCGTTCACTTGATTGAGACTTGAATGTGCTCTTGAGGGTAGCTAAAAATATATTTCTTGGAACAACAGGATGGAGGTAGTGTTGGAAAACAATGGGCTGAAAGAATTCATATACAATGATATTCGTAAGCCTCCAAAAAAAGATTCTCAAGATCTAACAGAGGGGAAAAAAGGTGTTCCAAAGGTGAGAAGGATCATTCTAGAAGGAGTTCGAAATCATATTGTCTCAAACCTCGATGGTAAGGATACACCATATATATGTGGCAAGCCTTGATCGACTTGTTTCAGAACAACAGTGAGCACAAAATGATGGCACTGAAGGAGAAGCTTCAGAAGATCAATATGGAGAAGAGTGACACAATACCACAATAATTGAGTATATTCACCCAATGTCGTGATGAGCTTGGGAGTGTCAGTATTGCACTTGGTGAAGATCATCTAGTTAGTCTAACACTTCTAGGCCTTCCCAAGAGCTAGCACAACTACCAGGATTCGATAAATGGGAGGGAGCATCTACCAAAGTGGGAGCGTTTGTTGTCCGACTTGGTGTAAGAAGAGATAAGGTGAAGCACCAGAGATGGAACCTCATCCAAGCATGATGATGAGGAGAACTGTGCCTTAGATGGAAAGGTGAAGAAAGGGAAAAGAAATAAATTCCAATCTAAAGGAGGTTCTAGTCAAGGTGGAAAGAAGAAGGACTCATCGAAGATTAAATGTTTTCACTATCATGAGAAGGGACACTATGCCACGAAGTGTCCACACAAGAAGGCCGACAATAAGCCCTCGGAAGGAGTGGCAAGTGAAGCTCTTGCTTCACAAATCGAGTTGGATATCACCGTCATTACTTTCATGGTGAAATTCATGATGGGTAGTGTGTGGTATCTAGATAGTGCAACCTCATTCCATACGACCAGAAACAATTTTTTTTTTAGTGACGTGGAGGAGAAGGACCTCCAGATGCACATTGAAATGGGAGATGACAGAAGGTATAGCATGACCGGCATAAGTATTGTTACTTTTCAGAGGGATATTAGTTCTCCTCTCACATTAAAAGATGTTATTTATGTTTCGGGTCTTAAGAAGAATTTAGTTTTAGTTGCTATGTTAGAGGACCATGCATACTATGTGATATTTAGCAAAGGAAAGGATTTCCTTCATTACATATCCATAGGACAAGTGAAGCGGATCAGGGTTCAGGTGAAGAATCTCTATGAATTGGATGTAGAATATTTTGCATCATTGAGCATGAAGGTAAAGAAGGTACATAACCGATACATAAGTTAATTGTGGCATATAATATTCGGTCACCTGTACCACAGAACTTTGAAGATCACGCAACAGATTTCTACAGGACTTATCAAGGGTGCACTAGAGCAAAGAGATACATGCAAAGGGTGTACATTGTAGAAGTACACCAAAGCCACCTTTCATGATAAGGATGGTAGAGTTCAAGAGATGCTTGAAATACTTCACTCAGATGTCTGTGGACCATGCTTGACAACCTCCATGGTGAAGCATAGGTATTATGTAATATATGTAGATGATTTCTCACATAAGTGTTGGATTTTCTTCAAGTAGACGAAATATCAGACGTTCTCTAAATTTTGTGAATTTAAAGCACTTGTTGAGAAAGACATTGGCATGAAAGTGAATTCTCTGAGGAGAAATAATGGTGGAGAATATGTGCAGAATGAGTTCAAGAAATTTTGTGCATCAGAAGGCATTCGATGGGAGTTAATAACACCCAATAACCCATAGTAAAATAGGGTGACTGAAAGGAAGAACATAAGTATTGTGCGAGTTGCATGGACAATGTTACATGATCAGGTTCTACCACTGCACTTGTGGGCTAAAGCATGAAACACAACTATATATGTGCAGAACAAGAGTCCTCTTCGAATTCTCACGATGTGTAACAACCCTGGTTAAAAATTCATGTAAAAATATATAAGACCGTGGTCATGGGACACATATTCCAGGCTAATTGGTGGGCAAAATATCTTAGTGGGTGTTAATTTGGTTTATTAAGGCTAAGGAAATTGGAAAGGAAATATCAAGGGTATTAGGAAAGGTGAAATGGCATTCTTGGCACATTTATTTATGAAAATAATGGAAATTAAGAGAAATGGGAGGTTAAAGTTCACAAGTTTCATGTCAGGAGAAGAATGAAGAAAAATAATGGAAAATGAAGAAAATAGAAACCTCATTCGTAAATGGGCTTTTGACGATTAGTGGGGGGGGGCTTGGTTTGTGTAAGCTTGGTTAGTTTAATTTTGGAGCTCTCTCTCTCTCATACTCTTGGACACAAAGCATTCTTGGAGCACTCTTGGAGAGTGTGAAATGCTTGGAATTTTGGAGCAAGAAGGAAAAGGAAGTGTAGGAAAGTGCAAGAGGATATCGGGATCACAACTATAGCGGGTGTTGATTGTAGATACTAAGTCGCATGTATGGTTTTCTTGCTATTTTTGGCATGCATGGGACATGCATGTAGTTTCTTGGTTATGATATGTCATTCGCATGGAGGATTGCCACGATTGATAGCGGTTTTGCCTAGCCTTTCCATTTCCTAGATAGCCATGGTATTGTGGGTTTACTTTTGTGTTTTGGGTTGGTTCTCATATTCCTTTGGCTGTGGGTTGAGTTATTAGTTCCTGGAGCTTTAGTTAGACAAACACTGTAGAAGCCGTGTAATGACTTGGGTTGAGTTACTCTTCCTCGAGCCTTAGTTGAACAAATGCTTTGGAAGCCCTGTAACAACTTAGGTTGACTTATTAGTCCTGGAACCTTGGTTGGAAAAACTCTATGGAGCCCCTGGTGGGTTGAGTTAATAGTCCTCGAGCCTTGGTTGGATAAATACTTTGGAGCCCGATAGCAGTTGTGGGTTGAGTTACTAGTCGTGGAACCATGGTTGGACAAACTATTTGGAGCATGGCAGTGACCACCGGTTGAGTTTCTAGTCCTAGAAGCTGGGTTGGAAAAAATTCTCTAAAGCCCTGAACAACTTGGGTATAGACCAATCTGATGATGGTTAGTGATTTCCGACCGTGAGGCGGAATCATTTTTGAATGGGCTGAGGTGGATGGTCTCTTGAATCCATAGATGGTTTTTATTGATGTGTTTTATGAGAACCCACATTGATGCTTGGAATATGGCCCGGGGTTGAATGGATGAAGAGAGACTTGGCTCAACCATTCTACAGTCAGGTGGAATGTGGTAGTCCCATACTGGGTTGGATTTTTCATCATTAATATGAGGTTATTTCTCATTGTTACCTTATGAGTATTATATTGGTTTATATGTGGATTATATTGATGTTTTTTCCTTGGTATTTCTCTTGTTATTATATTCGTTATGAATATGTATTATGATAGTGGCTATGTATGGCTCTCATCATATTTTTACTTGTCAATGAATGAACAATATATCTATGACCTAATGGATGAAACTACAACTAAAGTGATATGGAAACAATGGCTTATAGTGAATCTGAGATAAGCATGAGACCCTTATGCTTAGATCTATCATTTACACCTGTAGGTTGCATTGATGCCAAGTGTTTGACATAATTTCAGTCCTGGTTGGGGATGGTCAGGCCTAGTCCTGAAGTTAGTTTTTGGTTTGTTAGTCTTGTCAGTATGTGTTTAATGGATTCGAGAAGATATAACAGGTTTTGGGTAGTGGCTGGAATTATAGGCTTGAATAGTGTCTTAAATTCCCAGAACTTTGGCACAAGTCTTCTAGAAATAGTCTTTGGACACAGGCATGTAGGCTTGTGGGAGCGTCCATAGGTTTAATAGTCTAAAAGGTCAGTGAGACTCAGGGGATGGTTAGCATAAGGGTTGGAATGGTTCTTGGGAGTCCTATTGCTGATGTTGAAGGTTTGTATGGTGTGTTTCTATTGGTTCCACTTCCTTAATGTAACTTAGGAGGTTGAATCATATCATAGTAGTTTCTCATCACATGTTTACCCCAGTTGGACAATTACATGGGTAGATGTGGGAGGGGGGTGTTACACGATGAGTACACTAGAAGAATATTTTGATGTGGCATACTTTAGGATCTTTAGTTCATTAGTTTACTATCATGGTGCCAAGGATAAAAGGAAAAATCTAAAACCAATAGCTGAATTTCACATATTTTTGGGGTGCACGGATATGCCTCATAACTATCGATTGTACCTTCCACCTCGCAGGATGAAAATGGTTCGTTGGCATGTGAAGTTCAATGAAGAGAAGGCCATGATATGTTCCATTGACATGGGGCTTCAGTTACATGTGGATGAAGAGATTTTAGCTCCAAAGGAACAACCTCACGATGATGTGGAGCACCCACATGCAGAGAAGCAGAGAGTGCAAGCACCCACTCATGAAGAGGCTTCCAGAGATGGAATGAAGTGCACCAGGGAATCTGACATATTCATGCACGATGCTAGAGAGAATGTGGGAGAACCCACATCACAACACAAGCACATGAGGTCACTAGATCAGTACACTAGCTACATGGCTCTAATGAGCAAGAGTGTAGAGACTGAGCACCATCATCATTTGAGGAAGTAGTGGAACAACCAATATGGATTGATGCCATGGTAGAGGAGTATGACTCCACCATTAGAGCAATGTTTGGGAAGTGGTCCCAAGACCAACAAACAAGTCAGTTGTGAGTTCCATATGCCTTTACAAGGTAAAGTAGACAACAAATAGGAGTTCCAAGAAACACAAGGCCATATTTTTGGCCAGAGGGTTCTCTTATTTTGAGGGAATTGATTATCAGGAGACCTTTTCTCTAGTAGAAAAGTATTAATAGTAGGAAAATAATTTATGGTTGCAAGAAGGAACTTATTGGGGACAATACAAAAAAAGGGATAAAGAGTTAAGGGATGCAAGATTTATTACATGGAGGAAATGGTCCATAAATTGCCATAGATGATATACAACATAGTTCATCACACGATATCAATAAAAATAATTTGAAATCTATATTATGAAGGTTAGATTATTTTAGTTTCTAGATTTGTTAATTGTTGATTTTATGATTATGAATTTAAGAGATAAAATGTTGGAAATAGAGAACAAAAGAAGCAATAAGACACCTATAATTAACTCCAACATTTTCTTTGGGAACCCCTCAAGGGAGACAATTCAGCTAGAAGGTGAGGCTCCTTAGTGCTCTTTTTCTTTGGAATGGAAATAATGTGTGGAAGGAGAAGGCACTCTCCATGGAGTTACTTGGAACTTGTGGTACTTTAAGCTACTATATAACACTAACCCCCTATATTATTTTCTCTCCTCCACTCCTAGTTTCTCTACTCTACTATTGAAATAATAAAAATTAAATATAATGGAACCCATTTTCCTCATAGTGGCCTAGTTATAACATAGCCCAGTAGCTAATTAGGGGTTAGGCCTAACTACTTTAACTCTCAACTAGAGTTAAAATATTGACCCTCCTAGAGACCTCTTCATATCCCACATGTGGATAACAAATTTTGTATGAGTAATAGTGGATGGCATGTCATCCACTTATCTCATGGTGGTCAAACATGGGAAATCAACTTTTAAGAGGAATGGATTTTGCATATGAATTTTGATTGTGGTGATTATTTCACCATTGGAAATGTCCATGAGTGTATAATAGAATAACAAGGTATAAAACTTAAGGAGGAAAGTTTTTGCCCCATAAAATATAATTAAATGCCTCAAAATGGACCTAAAATGTTTTAATCCACAATTCTTCAAATTGGTTTCCAATGATAAAACTATTTTAGGAAGTTGATTCGTCCATTTTTTCCACTAAAAATGTTTTGATGTAGATGGAAAATGATATAATGATCCAATAGTGATAATACATATTTTTTTTGGAGGCTTTTATTACCCAAAATCTTTACAAGATGAGGTGAAGCCATTTTTCCTCTCCCTTCTCTCTAGAGTACCATTTTAGTGTTGGTGGGAAGTTGTTTCTTCAAACTAATTAGCGAAAGGTCATGATGCCCCTATAACATATTATTTATCCTCTTATACAAAAATCTATGTTATTTCAACTCTTCTTAGGCATGTACAACTAAATCATCTCTCAAAGATAAGACTTGCTCCTATTCATAATCCAACATGTAAAGCTCATATAGATTAAGATTTTCCACTTTCACCACTAAGTAAATTCACATGTATACGGGTGTATTGATTCCATATCCATTACCTCCCACTTTTTCTAATATCTTGAAAGGATCGTATTGGAGAGCTTTGATCCTCTTTGCAGGACCCTATAGCCTTTTCTTATTCAATTGTAACTATAATCTATCTTCCAATCTAAATTGCTTCACTATTCTATGTTGAACATTCTTGTCCTTGTACATTTTCTACGACTTCTTAGACATCTATTATACTTGAAAAAATGTATTTCCTAATTTTCTCAACAGTATTTCCTTCTATTAAGTGTTAGGCCCCTATAATACTAGTGTAACCCCTTATTGTTATTAGTACAACCCCCTTATTATATTGATGTACCCATGTAGTGGCCATATTGTTATTATTGTGCCCCATAGAAACCCACTATTGTTATTATTGTTCCCTTACATTATTATTGTTATGTCGGCACTGATTATATTATGACCCCTTAGACTCCTATATATAGAAAGGAGGTCTTTTCATTTGTATCATCCAATAATTGTTCATTCGTGTAATGTAAAGGAGGTTGCCCCCTCGAAGAGGCTAAATTCTAAGGTGTTGACCTATTTTTTCTATCTTTTTGTGAGCTAGTTTCATAACATTTGGTATCAGAGCTTTGGATTCTAGGGTTTTGCTGCTCGAAATAGGTCATCGTGGCATTTTCGCTATAACCCTTTTTCTGCGACGTTTCAGAAGCTAAAAAAAAACCCATTTGAGCAGAAATCGTACTAAACCTTAGGTTCGAATTTCAGATACTTTCACACTATATTGGCAAAGATATGATCTGAGGAATTTGGTCTTTTTGCAGACTCCTAAATTGCATTCCCAATAGGTGACCTTGGAAAAATTGTCATAACTTTTTCTTTGAGCATCAGATTGCAATTTCGTAAGAAGTTATAGAAAGAGAACAAACTTTAGTTTTTTGTGTATATTTTTCAGACTTGAAGGTCAAAACAGTGACACATGGCACTTCCTACAAGTTCGCTCTTCTGAAAAGGTATATAATCAGGTTATCTTGGGAGATTATGCATACATCTTTCTTGGAGAATCTAAATTTGATCAGACTGGTGGCATTGGAAAGAGGAGACATAGGGCTACTGTAGGTTGTAATTTCAAAACTAGAAGAACCACAATTACAAAGTTACAGTCATTTCATGATCGAGCTCCTAAAATCAAGAAAGGGCGATATGAGGAAGTTTGATGGCAAGGATCCGGTAAATTGGATACTTCAGATGGAGCAATATTTTGATCTACATGGTGTACCACTATTACAAAAGGTATGTATTGCATCTTCATATTTAGAACCGGACCAATTTTTATGGTATAAAGGGCTTTGTTCTCGTAAACAACTTGTTACGTGGTCAATTCTCACAAAGGAAATGATAGCACATTATTACGATACAAAGAGAAATACCTTCTTTAGAGCAACACCACAACAATTGGAAAGAGTAAAAAGGCTTTGTTACATAGTGGAAAGTAAAATTATGGCAACAAGGAATTCTACCCCTCACAACTATAAAAATGGAAGTGTTATATCTCCTAGCCTTCCACAACCTACAAGGTTACACCACAACAATTGGAAGAAAAAAGAGAAAAGGGGCTTTGTTACAACTGCGATAACAAATGTAGTAAAGGTCATAAGTGTGCTAAAAAGAAATGATTTTACATAGTGTATGAATAGGAGGAAGAAGAGGATAAAGAAACATCAAAAGAGTATGATATACACCTGGACCCAACCCAAGAGAAAGAAGAAATGAATCAGACCATATCTTGTAAATCATTGGCAAGAATTACCACTCCTCAAACTCTCAAGATAGAAGGACATATCAAGAAGAAAGAGGTGCAAGAAGTGAAAGATCACATCGAGAAAGAAGAAATGAATCCAGCCATATCTTGTAATTCATTGGTTGGAATTACCACTCCTCAAATCATCAAGATAGAAGGACATATCAAGAAGAAAAATGTTCAAGAAGTGAAAGATCACATCGAGCATCAAGAAATGAATCGGACCATATCTTGTAAAGGATTGGAAGAACTTACAACTCCTCAAAATCTAAATATAGAAGGACATATCAAGAAGAAAAAGGTTCAAGCAATGAAAGATCACATCGAGCATCAACAACAAGTTCTCCAACTTTTAAAGGATAACGCCACTTTGGTGCAAAATTGAATGAAACAATACTACATGCACTTAAGAAATTGTTGGCAATTCTACATGCACTTAAGAAATGGCGACATTACCTAATGGGAAGACACTTCAAGGTAAAAATGGATCATGATAGTCTTAAATACTTTTTAGAACAACTATTATCTTTAGAATAACAGAAAAATTGTGTCATAAATATGTTGGGTTATGACTTTGACATCATCCATAGAAAATGGAAGAAAAATTTTGTTGCAGATGCACTCTCAAGAAAGGATGAGGACGTGGAAGCATTGTTCTGTGCTATTTCTATTATCCAACCAGATTGGATAAATGAAGCAAGGGATGAATGGAAGAAGGGTGAAGAAGTATGGGCACTTATTCAAAAGTTGCAAAAGATCCCAATTCAAACAATATTGTTAGAAATTGAAGAGGAAGGAAAAATCATAGTGGAACTTGGAGCAGTCACAGAAACAAGAACCCAACAGCTATGAAATCGATCAATCTCAGAGTATCTCATCAAGTGGAAGAACTTACCCACTAAAGATTCCACATGGGAGGACAAGAATTTTATACAGAAGCATCAAGAACTACTCAAGCGTTGAGGATAACACTTTTTAAAGGAGAGGGGCATGTTAGGCCCCTATACTACTAGTGTAACCCCTTATTATATTGATTTACCCATGTAGTGCCCATATTGTTACTATTGTGCCCCATAGAATTCCACTATTGTTATTATTGTGCCCTTACATTATTATTGTTATGTCGACTGTGATTATATTATGACCTCTTAGACTCCTATATATAGAAAGGAGGTCTTTTCATTTGTATCATCCAATAATTGTTCATTTTGTGAAATGTAAAGGAGGTTTCCCCCTCGAAGAGGTTTAATTCTAAGGCGTTGATCTATCTTTTCTATCTTTTTGTGAGGTGGTTTCATAACATTAAGGCATCCCTTGTAATATCCTCCCTCACACTTTTCCACATACAACATCCCAATCTAAAGGTGAGAAATGCACCAAACAAGTATCAATTGAGTACTAACATTCCTTTCAATTACCTTTCTAAGTACTCAAAAATTCAACTAAAATACTATGCATTTAATTTTCAACCCAATTATGTTCCGATGATAAACATTGAATTTTTGGCATTCCATACATTTACAAAATTATTCCCAATCACATTCTTCTCTACTCCTAGCACAAAATATTGGATTTTTATGGTTGCAAGAGTCTTTTAATAACCCAAATATACAACATAAGGAACATCATGCATTTCCTTTTAAATTATATTTTTCAACCGTTATTAATTGGGAAAAGATATTTTACCTTTGTACATAATAATTTCATCTTCAATAAATTCATTTTTTTATGATTTGGTTATTTCTTACCTTATGGTAGCACTTCTTTCATTTGCAAATATTGGTGATCTAATTTTCCATCCTCTACAATTCTAATTTTTAGATATATATGGTTGGAACATGCATTCCATGTAATATTGTGTTGAGTGCATTAGCCACGTTGTTCTCCTTTCCTTTCATATGCTTAATTTGAAAGTCATACTCAATAAAAGATTCTAGCCATCTCAGTCTCCTTCCATTCAGGGCCAATTGTTCAAGTAAACAATTCAAACCATTGTGGTTTATTCCCAATTCAAACCTCCTTCTCATGAGGTATTGTCTCCACTTCCTTAATGCATTCAATACAACTATCATCTCTAAGTCATTAGTGGCATAGTTCTCTTCATCCACCTTAAATTTTCTAGATTCATAACATACTACATGTCCATTTTGCATGAGCACTCCTCCTATCTATTCATTATGTGCATCAATGCAATTGATAAAATATTCATTTGGGTTAGCTATATTAATAATTGGTGAAGTTATTAGTGTCCTTTTCAAATGATGAAATCACTCTTCACATTACTAAATCCATTCAAATTTTATACCCTTGTTTTTCAAGGAATTGATTGGTTGTATTTTATAAGTATTGTTTCCAACACATGGTTTGGCCTTGGTCATATGTATAGTAGTTATGTATATACTTATATTACAAAATGTAAGGTATTATAATTTTTCTTTTAAACATAATATTGACATGCAAGTATATTTTTACACCTCACTTGTAGGCTATATATTTTTATACATGTACAAAGTGAGAAATTAAAAAGTTTACATTCATAGTTAATTATATTTGATATCTACTCGATGATATATTTACATAGATATGACACTCAACTCGATAGAAATTGATTGATTGATTGAATTCTCTAATGTATTACATCTATGGATCAATATAATGGATGATTTATTATATATTATTGATTTATGATTTTATTATGTATATTTGATTTCAAATATATATATATATATATATATATATATATATATATATATAGTTTATTAAGTTCTGTGAGTCGTAGTATGACTATATGGTTAATCTTTGACTTAAGAAAAACAGACATAGGGGTATCTAAGTCCTCAAATCACTAGGAGATTGTAACCGACCTAGGCCCTCGGTCACATTAACCTTTAACATGGCTGGAATTTTCCAACTAAATTTCAAACCAATAACTTTCACATCATAAAATGCTTATCTATATATATATATATATATATATATTATTGTGAATATTTTCATCATAATATTTTTAGGAAGCTTGGTTAATGGTATAACAAGGTTAAGTGGATTTGATATTTTGATATTAGAATATCAAAATTTAATAAAGACGAAAATCAATATTATTTTTTTGGGTAATATTCAAATTTCATTAAAAAAAATGTTGCATTGAGATTCATCGTATCCATCACGAATAAAATATATATATTTTTAAATTTATAAATTAAAACAATCAAAAAAAATATACATATATATATTTTTAAATAAATATTCATTCTGATTATCAGTCCCGGAGAGTTTTTGGTCGCAGTAATTATTTATAAAACGAGACAATGTGACATCGACCCCAAAAAAGTGGATACGCTATAAAGGATTTGAACTTCGACTTAAAATAAGACGATATTGTTTATTTTGAACATCACACTACCCTTAACATGCAAAGTAGGACATCAAATTTTAGCGTTGCTTATCACCATTTAATCATCAAAATTTGCGAGATCGTACATGAAATTTCAACATTATTAGCTACCATTTCATCACTAAGGTGAAATGAAAAGTATTACTTAAAATTACCGTTAAAATCTGTATAACTCTCATTGAGTTATTAACCATGAAATTTCCGGTGCACGCTGTTAAACTCCATATCACTTTGATGTATATATCACTGTGACACGGTAGAACAATGGTAGAGAAAGTCAAGTGGGGCTGAGCAAATATTGCTTCTAGCAGGGCCGCTGACACTGTCAGATGTGAGCTGTGAAATAGTCTTTGTGGGCATTCAAGTAAAAGAAAATATTCTTGTGTGGGGCATGCGTGTCTACAAATTCTTTTCTGATGAAAACATCACTTAAGTCAATACATCTTGTCATTTGCGCATTCAAATCAACCATGACTTTGATCATTTGATACATTGGTTCAATAAATCTATGGCCCCAGCCACGTCAGGCAAAATTGACCCGAGCTTATCACGTACTCGAATCTCCGCGTCTCAGATAACTTTTGGCGTGAGGCTGCACTCTCCAAGCTGTGAAACGATCCCTGTTGCCCTTAAGTTGTACGGACAGTGAAACGCATCATTATTTGAGTTTCCAGCGCAGAGTGTTGCAAAATAGGCTACGCTACCTTTTCTCTGATACTCCTTTTGCCATTTTGGGGACGATGGGGATTTTGCCATTTTGGGGACGGTGGGGAGTGACGTTGTGTAAAGTGGACAGGAAAGGGAAAAATTATAGGGCAATCAATCATCACATGTAATATATTATTTGAAAATTTAAAGGGATTATTATTTTTATTTTTTAATTATTTGGATAATTGGTAATTGTTAGTCTTAATTTATGGGAGACCTAGGATCAATCTTTATAGCTGCCACCATAACATCAAGAGTACATCCAACTACCTGCAAGTAGATATACTAAGATGTTATGCCGGTCCTAATCTATGGAAGACCTAGGATTAATCCTCGTAGCTGCCACTATAATACCAAGAGTACATCCAACTACTTGCACATCAATATACTAAAATCTTATTGATAAATAGAACTGCTGAAAAGAAGTACAGCAGCATCACAGGTAACAAATTAGTTGAAATTTTAAAGGGCCTCTTAATATTAGATGGCACCGCTGAAAGAAATGATTTGTGCCCATAGCCACTCGACATCTTACGTTCGTTCTCATTTTGTATGAACCCTAGGTCGTGTCAAACCACACCTCATTCCCAAAATGTTGCATAGACCATGTCAACCCAAATGGCCTTAACAATGATCAGAAAACGCCCATATCGGATGACAATTGTAATATGCTTTTATTTGAATTGAGAAAATAAATGCATAATGTAAATTGATGAGGACATTGGTGAAGTGTAAACCATCGAAATTATGCTTTAGAGACTTGACTACAGTAAATCTTTTAAGGGAAAGATGATAATGTCCTTGTTATTTCAATTCAAGTGATTTCATTGGAAAAGAATATGCTCCACCGAGGAATATTTTCTTTTAAGTGAAGACCCACTCCTTAGACTATTTTACTTCTATTTTCATTTAATTGAAGACCCACTCTTTAGACTATTTCACTTCCCACACTTGACCAAGTGTTTAGGGGAACTGTTATAAGCAGTATTTTGCTCGGCTCTACATTATTAACATTTTCTTGTGATGTTTTTATAGTATGGATGTCAATTGTTCATTTTATAAATAATTATTATTATACCTTGATCTGGGATAGCACAAGATTTGATCCCAAGAATTCACGTTTGGTGAGACATCATTTCCGCAACCATTGCTAATTGAGCTACCTCAAGCGAACTAGTTAGTTTTTTTTGTTATTAAAAAAGAACAATTATTCTAAGAATACTAAAGTAATATTATTTTTCTATTCAGAGTGACTAATTATTTTAAGCCTTGTTAAGGTTTTTTAGAAAACATAGTGTAACATGTAAATTGTGCATAACTATTACAATAACAATTAACATAGCATTTTAAATATATATATATATATATATATATATATATATATATATATGTTTCAATAATGCATCGTTGGTAGATACATTAAATCTATCATGAAAAGTGCAATTAGTCTAGTGAATAAAAATATCTACTCTTTTCTAATTTGTACTATATTGTTTCAATATGCAGTGTGTTGTAGAAAAAACATTCTCTTCATGTGCTAGCACCTAGTTCATGTCATGAGTCAAAGTCAAACATTAAGAACTTACAGTCTATTGTAGTATTTGTTTGGCATGAAATTTTATTAGTTTCGTAAACAAGTTTATTTCAATTTTTTGCATATATAGTAACATATTTATACACTATGAATAAAATGCATTATTCATAAGTGAGAAAAAGTGTGAAGGTAGATTTGATCACTTCTTTCAATTGTGTTTGAATGGAACTCAATGTACATTGGTTAATAAATGATCAAAAGTTGGACTCTACAGTTTAGGACATCATGCTAGATTATTCTACTTGAGCTTAGAAATGATTTTTTTCAACATTTTTTTCTTGTATTAAGATTTTTTTAGAAACTAAAATAGATTATTTATATTAGTTTTTTTGGTTGTATATTTTATTTAGATAAAATCTTATAATAGGGAAAAAAATAATGTTATATTTCATGAGTAGATTGCATTTTAATGAAATATTTTTTATTAACATTTATGAGTTTTCAATATTAGAACAAGAATATATTCATTTTAACTTGAGGTTTACTATGGGCGAAGATGGATCAAATCTTTCAAGATGTAAATCTCTTTTTGAGTGCAAAACTTGAAGAAAGGTTTTCACCTACAAAGATTTGATTCCTCTAGAGTCTTGGTAGAATTGTAATTAAGACGACTTTACTAGTTTTGAAAAAACAATAACAAAATGTTTTAACTATAATGTTTTTTTTTTCCCACTAATTTTATATAATATATACATATTTTACATTAAAATATTTTATTTATAATTTACATTCTCCACATTAAAATGTTAATACATGGCCCTGATATAGTTCTCTCTCTTTCTCTCTTTATATATTTAATTTAAAAAGAATAGTCACACTCATATTGAAATATTTGGTCTATAATCCGTATTATTTTTTTATTATTAATAATATTTTTGAATATTACATATCAACTACATATTAAGAATGATCTTCCTTACAATAGAAATTGGAAATGTAGGATAATTTTTAATTTAAATTAATTTATTATTTTACATATAAAGATGACATGAGATTATGTTTTGTTTGTGAGGTAAATTTTTATTTAACTGAAAAATAAGAGATCACATCAAGGATTACAATCTTCTCAAAGATCACAAAAAGTAGATTCTCCTCAGAGAGAAGATACACAACTACAAGCTCATAAAACAAAAATTTCCATGATAAGATCGATAAATTGGGCTAACTAGCCTTGAACAAAAGTAAAGAAACTTAGGAAAATACTAAACATATCCATATCACCATCATGATGAGGGGTACAATTTTGAGCTAGCATCCTGAATTGGTTGATGAGGAGTATCTAGAGGACTTCTTTCCGCTTGAGGGATCCCTAGGTCATGCTCTATGTGCTCCATCCTCTAATCTACATCTCAGAAGTGCCTATGAAAATGATCGAGAGGTTGGAGAATATCTAGGAAAGATTCACGACAATCTAAGATAATCCTCCCCAATAGAAACTCCATTTTCTAGTACAAATCCACCATCTACATGTACCAGTGGAACCTACCCCTTGTATGACTAGTATTGGGTATCTAATCCCACCATTCAGTGAAGACCTCAATATTCGAGACGGTGGTCCTGTGAGAGGGGGCCTCTCCTTTTGCCCAATTATGTTCATCCTATATATGGCCTGGAGTTAGCTCCTAATATCGAGAAGAAAACCCCTCAATACATTGGTGAATTTGTGTATGTCATCTTTTGGCCTTCTCCTGATAATGGACTTCCCCCCGTCAAACTTGAGCCCGTTATCTTGGCATAGTTAACTAACCAACTAGAATTGCCAAGGTTGACCCCAACTCTACCAGTATAGGTAGACTGGAAAAGAAAAGGAAAACACCCTGAAATATACAATCTCAAGACCATGCTAAGAAAGGTGTAGGGACATTCCCAAAGGAACTTCGCCATAGCTAGTCACACAGGAGTGAAAATCCCAATTTCTTTACCCCCCTTGTGTGCCCCACTCTGACTCATAGATATGTAGAGGAGGCTCTGACCCTAATAGGATGTTAACCAATACCCAAACGTTTGAGGACCGAGGTCACAAAACCACTCTTGAGATAAAACAATAATGTTGAACGAATTTTCACAACCCCCAAAATTGAATAACACAAATCACCACCTAGCCACAGGCAGAGAAAGGAACCAACAAGAAGAATAATCAGAAGACAACCTAGCACCTAGAAGACAAGAAGAAGATGGTGACACAGGCTTGAGAGATAATACACCACTAAAACTGTCCCATAGTCACTCCCTCAACCAATGATTTTCCCAATCCCAGGCCAAAAATTGACAAAGACACCCCCATAAACTCCATGCACGAAAAAATAAATCTTGGAAAAAGAGAGTATTCTCTGCAATGATAATAAGAAAAAACAATCAAATCTTGTATTGAAAAAGAAAATCCAAGATCAATAACTCAAATTTCTATTTAAAGAAGTGCCCAACGCCCCTCCAAGTGCCAAAAAGCGTGGTTGGCTAACAAACACCAAGAGAGATGACATAAAATGTACATTTATCACTTTCCTAAATTCCCCGCAGACTCTCCTAGAGGTTAACCAATTATACTGAGGAAAACCAATGTTGAGGCACCAAATATTTTTACCTTCGGGCAACTAAATCCACCAGGTATGGACGCAAATTGTAATCACTTCCTCATGAATTCTCCACTAGGCTGATTGCGTTGGCATTCTTCATTCACCATTGTAGCAACTTATAAATTAAGATCGTTCTAAGCTAAATGCTTCCTCGACAAACTACAACCATGAAAAACATTGGAAATACTTTACCACTATTGTCTCCATTGTATAATACAAAGCATCAATCCTTAGACAAATCTATGTGATGCCCATGTGCACCACAAACTTCATCTCCTCAAGAAGACCACTAATGCCTTGTCACCATCCCTTCATCTGTGCTTTAGGATTTTTCGTAATGGTCACACAATTCTCCATTTATTCTTGCTGGGGGCATGTTGCCACATCCCCTTATTCACTTGTTGAGTGAGGCGGTACCAAGACCCCTCATCCCCCAAATTATTCTCACATGTCACCCCATGTAGGGAACATGAAATAATGTTATACTTTTTTTTTCTCTCTGGTTCACGAAATATTCTTTTAGGTTGATCTACTTGAAGGGATCACTTCCCGCCAACTCAAATACAGAGCCTAACCCCAAAGGTGTCGAGAGAGTTATATGTTTATTAATTGAACAATAGGGACTCAACAAATTAAGCTAACCATTAAAGCTTAAATTGTTATGTGTTTATTAATTAAATTTAATAGTTATGAATATAAATCATTCTAATTCTATATATATAAAGATAGATATATATATACATATATGATTCTTAATTAAATTTATTAAGTTTTTTAATATGTTTATTACTTTGATATCTATATCTATATATATCTATATCTATATATATCTACATATATATATATATAGTTTTTTATATGTTTATTATTTAAATGTTTTGAGATATGAATTATTATAAGTTATATTGTTATACAAATTGATGTTGATGTCATATGTATATTATTATTTTCTTTAATTTCTTGTAATTTTATAAATAAAAATAAAATTACTATTTAACAAATTGATTTGAATTGATTTATTTTTTCTTATTTTTTATATTTTTTTAATTGAGTTTACATTATACTACATCATCATTATTATTATTATTATTATTATTATTATTTATTTAATGTTTCATTATGTTGATAAGGCTTTAGAGAATTTTAATTTCATTATCATTGATTATCCATGTCATGACATGTTGTATTAAGAAGTCATGGTATTGTAACCAAAGCTATTTACAAGTTAATAATTTATATGGTAAAGTGGATTCATGGATGCTATAAATCTAACCTCCATGGAATATATTAAAACATTCATATTACTTTTGACAAAACAAGGATTGATATTTAATTCAATTAATTATGTTATTTTAATTAATTTATCTCAAATTAATTAATTAAATAAAATGTCATATCAAAACATGTACAAGTGATATTGATAAGTCATAGTACTAGTCCATGGTATTGTAGCAAAAATATCTTTACATATTAATAATTTGCATGGTCAAAGGGACTAATTCTTCATGGTTAAAAATGTAGATACATTCATAATAAACTAACTAAACATTCATATTCACAATATTGATACATGTTTCCAAAATGTCTAAATGTTTGATTCAAATATTAATTCTTTCGGTAATTATTAATATTTATAATTTAAAATAAAACTATAGTTTAGTTAAGTTTTATTATTTATTTTAATTTGGGCATTGAGAGATATCCGATAGAGTGAGTGTTCTTATTTTTTATCATGAATTGATGCCCATATCAATAGGCTAGTTATATAAAGATGTATCTCATATTAAAGAGACATTTAATATTTACACTGATTTACAACCACTATTATATCTCTTTTATATTAAACCAACATTTAAATGTTTATACTCATTTATGGATACTAGAAATATATATATATATATATATATATAAAATAAATAAAAGTAACATTAATGTTATTATTATTTTTTATTTTATTATTAAAGATAACATCTACGTCACACTGTACTCTCGGTCTCCATTAAAAAGGTGGCCTTCAATTAAAAAAAATTGTGTGAAGCATAAGTTTCTACACATTCTTTTCCGGTGAAAACAGTCGATACAAATTGTTTGTGGATTAGGATAATGAAAGTAATCCAAATCACAGCCACAATGGCTTTAATCATTTGATACAATGGTTCAACAAATCCATGGCCCCACCCACGTCACGCGAAATCGACTCGAGCATTTCACTTACTCGGATCTCCACGTCTCAGATAACTTTTGACGTCAGCCTGCACGGTCAACCCTTAAGGGGCCTCTTATTATGATTGTAATTGGCACTGCTGAAAGAAATGATTTGTGCACATAGCCACTCGTGACCTTACGTACGTTCTCACTTTGTATGAACGAGATTCCGAGTTTGTGCTGTTTTGTTGTGGGAAGAACCAAAGAGCCATACGTTAAATAAGCCTGTTTGGTCGCGTCAAAACCACAACCGCATTCTCAAACATTAACCATTGCATAGAGCGTGTCAACCCAAATGGCATTAACAATGATGAGAAAACGTCGGTATCTAATCACAATTGTAACATGCTTTTATTTGAACTTAGTAAATGCATAGAACCTGACCACTCAAAATTAGTGGTCGTGGTATATAAATTCATGATGACAATGGTGAAGTGTAAACCATTGGAATTATGCTTTAGAGACTTCACTACAATAAATCTCAAGAGAAAGATGAAAGTGTCGTTGTCATTTCAATTCATAACGGGAATATCAATTGTGATGTGTAAGCCGTTGAAATTTTGTTTTAAGAGACACTATAAAAAAAATCTTAATGGAATGGAAAGACGATGATGTCCATGTTATATTTGTAATTTAATAATATATTTATAAATTGGTGATGGATATGGAACATTTTTCAAAGTTAATAACAAATAGATATTTGTAATATCTTTTTTTCTTGTGTGACTAGTGGAATCAAAAATTGGTATTGTTTTGTATTCATATTATACAATTTTGTCTACTATAAGAACTAGGTGCACCATCCATTTCTCTAAAGTGGAGATGAGTTATTAAAGGATCGAATCAATGGCCTCGTAATATTTTATATAATATGTTTACATACTTTTCCAAGTGAGTTGTCCCAATGACGTTCTTTTAAAAAGGAGGACATGAGTGTGTGATTTTATCTACTTATGTGTACATGAGTCATGAGACCATTTAATATAGCCTTTATCGACACAACCAAAAGCTCAACGACTGTCTGAAGGTTTCCCTATGAATCGAGGATAAGACGTCATGGAAATTGAACCTTTTCCAATGGTGAAAAACTTATCACTTTATATCTCTTTCGTAGATTAATATGCATGACTCATTCATATTGTATAAATATATTATTTTTCATCCATCTCGATCCTTTTGAGAGTGGAGAAAAAAATGGAGGAATCAATACACAAGACCATTTTCACCAACGGGGCCAGTTTGGAAAATTTGGGTTTGAAACCTTCGAAGAGTAGATTGAGGCATGGAACAAAATTTTCCAAGGGTAAAAATTTGCCACTTAAATGCATCATCTTTTCTATTCTATACATAGAGACCCTTCCAACATTGCAAAATTTGCCTCAATCACAGTGTATATGCAAAATTTGTTTTGATGTTGACCTTCCTATTTTAACTACCATAATTCAAGAGGACGTTATGTTAACTCCCATTACTCATGGAAAAGGGTGTAGACATATGATCAAGATGATGAAGACTTTGGAAGAGTTCACATTGTAACTTTACTTAAGATTTGAAAGAGTCTAACCAAACCAATAGTAGTGTATCAGTTTGTGTTATAATTAGACCACTAGGCCAAAAACAGGTTTCATTCTATTTGAGTGCATTTTGTTCCATATATGAGTAGAGCAGTCAAGAGAGATAGGGAGAGCGCATATATAAAGGATTTGTGCACTATAGAACCTTGTAGGCCACAAGCCTCACTTTTTTGTACTTGCATAAAATTTCCAGGAAGGGAAATAGAATAGAACAACCTCACCTTCCAGTTGGGCTTTCTTCCAAAAGGGTATCCTAGGATATATCTTGTGTCAATTGTGGTTTGTGATTTTTCATTTTGTTGTTCTCTATTTTCTACATAATTATAATTTTCATGCATACGAAATAAATAGTAATTAATAAATCCAAAAATCTAAGGATAAATAAGCTTTCATGGTGTAGATTTCAGATTTTCTAGTATATTTTAGTATATATGTTGTGACAAATTATCGAGTAGAATATCCATAACATTTTAAGGATAAAAAAAAAGTATATAAATAAGCTTGATAGTATATTTTTCATTCAATTTTAATGAGCTCAAAAAGAGAAAAAGTGTACTTGATATTATGTTTTTTTGTGAGATTTTAATGAGTTGAAAAAAATAGTTAAAGATATGATTGATTTCCTTATTATAGTGTTACCAATACAAGAAATGGAGAATATTGAAATTTCCATCTTTCGTTTTCTAACGTGTATGAATAGGAAAGAAGGAAAAGTCATCATAGAGAAATGAGTGATATAAATAGATAAGAATTTTGTTCCAAGATGGTGGACCTATCCTAATTATAGTGAAGAAAAAAGGATGAGAAAATAAATCCACTCACTAGAATGATCCCTCTAAGAAAGGTAAGGTCACCGTACAGAGGTAAGGAAGATGCAAATGGCAAGAGCTTAGATTTGAATGCAATGGTGGTAAGCAAAGAAAGGGAAAACAAAAATACAATGGTATGCATGAGACATTAATAGCGACAAGTACATGCCGCCATCAAGCATCATAAGAGTTTTAGAATCCTCCCCGGGATATGGTTAGGAGTTAAATGAGGAGAGGAGAATGAGGTTAAAATTGATGTCATAGTTGTCTATAGGAAGATTCTTGGTCCTACATAATGTCACAAGAAGGAAACCAAAATGGAAATTGCGTGTTATTATAGGGCATCCATGAAAGATAGGAACTATTGTTCAAGTTATGATGTGCATCAAGGAAGGGATAATGTTATAAATTGATGGGGTTGAACCTAGGGCACGTCAAAGATAAGATAGACATCAATAAGTCAAGTGAAAATATAGGGAAAATTATATCGTTATGTGCCAATCTCCAAATCATGTAACTAAAATCTAGTGTATGTCGCCACAGAAACAACACAATCCTATAGAATTCATCCAAAATACTAGACCCACAATTAAATCATATAGTGAAAGAAATAATGCACAGAGAAAGCAAGAATAAGACTATTATGAAACCAGCTCAAGAAAAGATAAAAAGGATAGATCAACGCCCTAGAATTTAGCCTCTTCAAGGGGGCAACCTCCTTTACATTACATAAATGAACAATTCTTTGATGATACAGATGAAAAGACCTCCTTTTATATATAGGAGTCTAAGGGGTCATAACATAATCCGAGCCGACATAACAATAATAATGTAAGGGCACAATAATAACCATAGTGGGCTTCTATGGGGCACAATAGTAACAATATGGGCACTACATGGGTACATCAATATAATAAGTGGGTTATAGTAATAGCAATAAGGGGTTGCACTAGTAGTATAGGGGCCTACATGACTCCTACTGAATGTTATGAAACCAGCTCAAGAAAAGATAGAAACGATAGATCAACGACTTAGAATTCAGCCTCTTCGAGGGGGCAACCTCCTTTACATTACATAAATGAATAATTCTTGGATGATACAAATGAAAAGACCTCCTTTCTATATATAGGATTCTAAGGGGTCATAACATAATCAGAGCCGACATAACAATAATAATGTAAGGGCACAATAATAACAATAGTGTGCTTCTATGGGGTACAATAGTAACAATATGGGCACTACATGGGTACATCAATATAATAAGTGGGTTGTACTAATAACAATAAGGGGTTACACTAGTAGTATAGGGGCCTAACATGCCCCTCTCCTTCAAAAAGTGTTGTCCTCAATGCTTGAGTAGTTCTTGATTCTTCTGTATAAAATTCTTTTCCTCCCATGTGGAATCTTTAGCGGGTAAGTTCTTCCACTTGATGAGATACTCTGAAATTGATTGATTTCGTAGCTGTCGGGTTCTTGTTTCTGTGACTGCTCCAGGTTCCAATATGATTTTTCCTTCCTCTTCAATTTCTGGCAATATTGTTTGAATTGGGATCTTTTGCAACTTTTGAATAAGTGGCCATACTTCTTTGTCCTTCTTCCATTCATCCCTTGCTTCGTTTATCCAATCTAGTTGGATAATAGAAATAGTACAAAACAATGCTTCCACATCCTCATCCTTGAAGAGTCTTCCCATTCGGTAAGGTCGCCAATTTTTAAGTGCATGTAGTATTGCCAACATTTCCTTCTCATAAATAGCTTTCTTGAGATGTAGGAGTAAAAATACCTAATCACCTACATCAAAACATTTTATGATGTTGATCTACCTGTTGTTTCATTCCATTTTTCACTGAAGTGGCGTTATCCTTTAAAATTTGGAGAACTTGTTGTTGATGCTAGATATGATCTTTCACTGCTTGAACCTTTTTCTTCTCGATATGTCCTTGTATATCTAGAGTTTGAGGAGTGGTAATTTCTTCCAATCCTTTACAAGATATGGCTGGATTCATTTCTTGATGCTCGATGTGATCTTTCACTTCTTGAACATTTTTCTTCTTGATATGTCCTTCTATCTTGATAGTTTGAGGAGTGGTAATTTTGACCAATGAATTACAAGATATGGTTGGATTCATTTCTTCTTTATTGATGTAATCTTTCACTTCTTGCACCTTTTCCTTCTTCAAATGTCCTTCTATCTTGAGAGTTTGAGGAGTGGTAATTCTTGCCAATGCTTTACAAGATATGGTTTGATTCATTTCTTCTTTCTTTGGGGTGGGGTCCTGGCATATATCTTCCTCCTTTGATGTTTCTTGATCCTTTTCTTCCTCCTCTTCATATTCTATTTAAAATAATTTCTTCTCATCACACTTATGACCTTTAGTACATTTGCTATCACAATTGTAAAAAAGCCCTTTTTCTCTTTTTTCTTCCAATTGTTGTGGTGTAACCCTTGTAGGTTGTGGAAAGCTAGGAGAAACAACACTTCCATCTTTATAGTTGTGAGGGGTATTCTTCCTGGTTTCCACAACTTTGCTTTCCACTATGTCACAAAGCCCTTTTACTCTTTCCAATTTTTGTGGTGTTGCTCTAAAGAAGGTGTTGCTCTTTGTATCCTCATAATGTGCTATCATTTCCTCCCTGAAAATTGGCAAAGTAACAAGTTGTTTACGTGAACAAAGCCCTTCATACCATAAAAATTGATCTGGTTCTAAATATGAAGATGCAATACATACCTTTTGTAACAGTGGTACACCAAGTAGATCAAAATATTGCTCCATCTAAAGTATCCAATTTACCGGATCCTTGCCATCAAACTTTCTCATCTTGCTTTTTCTTAATTTTAGGAGCTCGATCTTGAAACGACTGTAACTCTGTACTTTCGCATATTTAAGTTTTGAAATTGTGACTTGTAGTAGCCCTCTGTGTCCTCTTTCCAATGGCACTAGTCTGATCCAAATTGGATTCTCCAAGAAAGAGTTATGCACAATCTCCCAAGATGACCTGATTATAGACCTTTCGAGAAGAGTGAACTGGTATGAAGTGCCACATGTCACTGTTTCATCCTTTGGATCTGAACAATGGATACAAGAAACCAAATTTCGTCCTCTTTCTGTACCTTCTTACGAAATTTCAATCCGATCCCCAGAGAGAAAGTTATGATGATTTTACCTAGGTCACCTGTTTGGAATGTAATTCAGGAGCCTGCAAAAAGACCAAATTCCTCAGATCATATCTCCGCAAATATAGGGTGAAAAGATCTGAAATTCAGACCCGAGATTTAGTGCGATGTCTTCTCAAATGGGTTTTTTTTCAACTTTTGAAATGTCGCAGAAAAAACGTTATAGCGAAAATTCCACGATGACCTGTTTGGAGCAGCGAAACCCTAGAATCCAAAGCTTTGATACCAAATGTTATGAAACCAACTCAAGAAGAGATATAAAAGATAGATCAACGCCTTATAATTTACCCTCTTCGAGGGGGAAACCTCCTTTACATTACATAAATGAACAATTCTTTGATAATACAAATGAAAAGACATCCTTTCTATATATAGGAGTCTAAGGGGTCATAACATAATCAGAGCCGACATAACAACAATAATGTAAGGGCATAATAATAACCATAGTGGGCTTCTATGGGGCACAATAGTAACAATATCGGCACTACATGGGTACATCAATATAATAAGTGGGTTGTACTAATAACAATAAGGGGTTACACTAGTAGTATAGGGGCCTAACAAGGACCATGTATTTTCAAAAGTTTATTTTTTATTGTTCCACATAGTGTCATCATTCATGACAACAAGATGTCATTGATGTCAAAGGAGATGTACAAGACAACTAAAATATCATTCATGATGCCTAAGGAAATAGAAACACTCTCTATTAAGTGATATAACAATTATATCTATTACATCTTCTCATCAAGTGAGTTGAAGGTACTTCAATTAATTTAATTTCCTAATGTAGTGATCATGCCCATATGATCCTATAAACTACATGATTATGTAGACATCATTGATGCATTTCCAATGGTATATCCTGCTCTGAAAGACTCCTCCTATATGAAACGTTATGGCTATTTGAAAGTTGCCATTAGTTGAAGGGTCAAACTATAGGACAAAACCAAAATTATTAATGTTATAAGCTAGGCACAACTTTTGGGTGCTTTTATGGTTCATTGAACATATCAATGACGATTCTCAATGAAACATGCAAGATCATTATCTATGTTAAAAGGTGTGCACCGTTTCACTAGTCAGATAACTTGGGATCAATATGAGCAAAGTGTATGATAGATGTTTGGAAGGATTTTCATGATACCTAACATCTATTATCAAACCAATAGGATCACGACATGTGGGAAGCATCAGATGGCACAAATAGAACATTAATATCTCTCACTAGGCATACTCTCATTAGCCAAATATGGTGACGTAGGTAACATGTTATCCTTCTACCTAAACATATGACAATTAATAATAGGGTCATATGTGGCAGCAAGTATAGTGTAGCATGACATGTGGCAGGACTAGAAGCTTCCATGTGGTAAGCTTATTTGACAAATTATGACTAGTGAAAAGGCTAGAAAAGGTGAGACATGACACCCCTCACGGGCTACCACATGGCTTCATGATGTCATGATGACATCATCAAGAAAACGGGAAGTACCCCTTAGATAAGGTCACATTGGGTGGTCACGAGGTCAGATTGGGCCATGTTTATGAACCTGAACAAGGCATGGTTATATGAAATTGTTAACTATTGTCATATCGATTAGGTTGGCCATTTATAAAACCATTTATTAAATGTTGTAAGGATGCATTGGATGTCGACCCAATTGAACCACAAGGACATGAACACAAGTATAAATATATCCTTCAATCAAAGGAGACACACAACGAAAATATCCAATGAAATACATTTTGATTTGGTCGAACACAAGCTTGTATGTAATCTTGAAAGTTGTATACTAATATCATTAGCTCTAGTTTGCATTGTTTCATGGTTATGGTTCATTGCTCTGACTTTGTTTGTTTGTAGTTGCATGTTGATTATTTTAAGATTGTGGATGAGGCGAAAATTTGACCTATGTTGATTGACATGGATCAGACATGTAAGACATGGAGACATAACTCTTTTGCATAACTGAATAATAACCAAAGGGTGGTGAGTTATCCCATGGCTGGGGTGTAATGAGGTGGATGGTTGATGATCCATGTGGGCTTGTCGTAGACATCAAACCTGATCACATGGGAATATACTATGAACTTTCCCACATTACATTCACATTATGTGAAAATTAGTTGGATTCCACTACAAGCGTCATTGGATAACATGATTGGTAGTGGGTTAATTTTATATTGACGAGAAATTTTATTTTACCTCCACCAGTTAACAGGCTAGGTTTGTAATTTTATGTTTTCATATCTATGCCATTATGTCACGTCATTAGATACTATCCTGTTGGAATTTTGTAGCATCGGTGCTAGGTTATGCCCATTCTATAGAAGTACACATGGAAAAAGAGAAATTAGAAAAAATAATTATATCTATATCTATATCTATATCTATCTATCTATATATATCTATATATATATATATATATATATATATATATATATATATCTTATGGATTTTATGGATTTTTTAGGTTGATATTAGTCAAAATTGAGTTCTAGAAGACGCATGGGATCAAGGAATAATGGTGGATGATTCCAAAGGCTTGAAAAACTTGGATAACATATATTTTATGATCATAATATCTTTTATTATATATTTTGAGGGTTTATGAGCTAATTCTTGTGGTTGTGGAAATAAACCTAAAACTAGTTCCATGAAGGTGTCTGAGTAACCATATTGATGAATGAGTTGGAACATACTATGGAAAATAACATGATAGTTAGTGACAATGATTGATATGGTTGTATTTGTAGTGGTAACAATATTTGTAGGACACAACAGTGGTTGTTGTAGTGATAGTACTTGCAGGTTACAATGGCAGTGATTGCAACGAAAATGTGTATAGGTTGAAATGATGGTGACATCATAAATATGTATTGTAGGTTGTGATTATTTCCCTTTATCAATAAATAACTTTTTATGTTTATAGTGGATCCATTTTGAAAATGATATGAAATAGAGGTCCAGAAGGAGTTGAGGAATAAGGTGGGTGCCTCCATTGAGGTTGAAGCCTCAATCAAGTTAGAGCCTAAAGTAGGTTAAAGCCTACTCATCATCTAGGTTGGAGCCCCAATCAAGTTGGATCTCAGCCATCATAGAGGTTGGAACCTCAATAAGGTTGTAGCCTGCAATGATTAGTTGCTTGCATTATTTCAAGGTTGGTTCCTAAATTGGGTTATAGCCTATTAATTTTGCCGCTCTATGAAAAATTCCAATCATTGGACTATATTCCTCTTTCCGAGAGAACCGATTTTTACCTTTGAAACACTTGATTTGGACTTGGGAAACTGTATTTTTTGAAATGAAGCCGACTAAGTTAGAATTGTCAATGTCGTCCTGAGGACAAATTAGCCCTTTCCTAACACATATAAATACAAGTGACCTCAAGATCATTTTCATATCATGTCATAACCTTCTCTCTCTTTGTCCCTTCTTGCGTTTTATAGATCTGACATCTCAAGTTTCTAGTGAAACTACTGAAGTAGATGAACGTATAGAATTGGGTGCATAATTGTGGTACCGAACTACGTATAAAATTGTGGTACAAATCTAGGTGTGGAACTAGCCAAAAGTTCAGAACTAGGTGCAGAACATACCAAGTATAGAACAAGCTAAAGTTGCAGCACTGTTGATTCTTTGACTTTGACCATATTTTACTATTGGTTGATAGCTTTTATTTTGATTGATTGTTCTATTAACATGAATTATTATTTATGGATTCGTGCTCATTGTACTCTCTAATAAACATTTTATGACAATCTAAAAGAAGAATAATTTCAAAGGGTTTTCCCCGTGATGGGGTTTTCCCCTTTTCTCTAACTAAATCAATGTCTCTTGTTGATGTCTTGATTGTCTCCTATTGTTAGTGTAATTTTTTTGGAAAGGTATACCAAAAATGCTTCACTTTAGTTGTTGCTGACAAGCAACCCTAAAAATGAAAATATTTGTATATGTGCTTCATATTTGCAACAAAATATTAAAAAATTCCTCCAGAAAAGATATGCAATCATAATGGAGAATGAAAATGATAAACTTTATTATTGGAAACAATAGATCTAATGAGAAGATATTTTAAACATGGGTCTATAAATCCCCCTTCATGGGATGGGTCTTTTTTGATCTTATGCTTCACTAGGATTCAACTCTCTCTCAATGTGTGCAATGGGAAAAATGTGGTTATGGAAGCTTGAACTCAATATGGGAGCTCAAATGTTACACGATGATCATGGGGATGATAAAAATTGTCATAGCGAAGAATGAGGAGAAAACCCTCATATTTATAACAAAGTATTGAGATAGATGGAGATTTAGAAAATAATAAAATATTGTAGACTAAATCAAAATATAGCTATTCGAAATAGTCAAATATATTTATTTACAAAATGGTTAAAGTAATTAACAAATAAAAAATGATTTATTAATTACTTTATGGTGATTAAGTCAAATTTGAATTGGAAACGATTATGAAATAATGATTTAATAATTATTTCAAGAGAATAATAAGTAATGATTTATTTAATTATTCTCATGGATATTTTATGGTTTTAATGAGAAATAATTTAATAAAATGGTTCACTAAATTATTTCTTAAGGTGAAAGTTATTTTTAATATGGAAAA
This sequence comes from Pinus tabuliformis, assembly GCA_031772625.1. Taxonomy (NCBI): domain Eukaryota; kingdom Viridiplantae; phylum Streptophyta; class Pinopsida; order Pinales; family Pinaceae; genus Pinus; species Pinus tabuliformis. The sequence continues at coordinate 1,446,818,420 of CM062820.1, forward strand.
ACCCATCTTACATGGTGTATTTTGATCAACCTCGTAAGACATGACTAGGTGCTCATTTTATGGGTGATAACACCTATTGTCATTAATTTCATTGTTCTATCTTCAATTATTTTTTATGAATGGAAGTATTAATTATTGTTGAAACTATTTATAATTGAAGAATTGAATTTGGGCTAATGTAATTGATACAACATATATGAGTGTAAAAATTAAGATGGTATCAGGCCTAAGGTAAAGGGAAAAACCCAAAGGAGAAAAATACTTGAATTTGTCATCTATGGATTAAGCTCAAGGAGCTCATCTAATCAGGTGAAGGTGTCAACCTATTACCTCAAGGAAATAGCAAATATGGGTGACTCATCTAACTTTAATACGTGGAAGGTCAAGTTGGAAATCATATTGGAGGACAATGATGTTTTGTAATATATTCAAGGAAAAGTCCCTGAGCTCCCAAAAAATGTTCCCGTTTTTCTAAGAACAAGTACAAGAAATGTGAGTTAAAAGCAAAGAAAACTATAGCTAATGGTTTACAAGACAATTTACTTTCATATGTTGGAAATTTGAAGAAGCCTAAAGAGATGTATGATAAGATAGTTTGAATGTACGAAATCATCAATTTGAATGAAATAATCACCTTGAATGATCAATTGAAGGACATGAAGATAAATAAAGGAGAGTCTTTGCAATATTACATTATGAGGATATCTCATCTTAGAGAAAAATTGCAGAGAGTTGGGGAAACTGTGCTTGATAGGGACCTGGTGGTGGTAACCCTTAGAGGTATCCCTCCATCTTGTGAACCTTCATTACCACCATAAGAAATAACAATTTCTTTCCATCATTTGATGAAACTATTGGAAATCTCACTCAAGAAAAATGAAGGATGATCTCTAGAGGGAGGATTCATAAGCATGGAGAAGAAGAACCAAATACATTTTTTACTTTTGATAAGAGGAAAAATGGAAAATGAAGGACATATGGCTGGAATAGGACCTCTCCCGAGTCAAAAGACTCTAACAAAATATCAAGGGATATCGAATGTGTTGGAAACTAGACCACTATTGAGAGGGGGGGTGAATTAGTAGTGAAGGAAATTGTAATTTTTTCTCCAAAATATTATTCTTTTAAACGATGCATAAATACAAGAACATAAATAGATATCAAAGAATCAAACACAAACCATAAGCCATGAAAACATTTAACACATTGAACACAAGTATTTCTGGTGGAAAATCCTTCTTTCGGTAAAAAACCACCCATGTTGTTGTTGCACTGCTCAAAATATTTTATTATGTCAAAAAATTATTTACATAGAGATTCAGTGAGCTACTATCAAATGGATATCTCTTTCTCATGTAGATCTATGAAAAACAACCCACTGGAGGCTACCACGAACAATGATCCTCGCCCAGTTACTTTTAAACTATCAAATGAATCTATATACTACTATTTGTTGGAAGCCACCATGGTCAATGAGCCTCTTCTAGTTTCTTTTGAACTATCCAGTTACCCTTGGATTGAGAAAACGACTCACTTATATCAGTTTCACTGAAGTCCTTGAACTGCACTACTCTATGTGGTTCTTATTTCATACATTTTCAGATTGGAACTGAGATACGATCAACATGGACATCATGAAAACAATCTCTTCAAGGTACGAAAAAAAAATTATAAAATAAAATGAATCAACAAAAACACTGCATAAACTATTCTGATAAATGCATCATCAAAAACCTCTCTGCAATAATAAAAAAACTACTCACAAACAACTACTACACACAACCAACAAAATCAATAATAAACAAGTTACTAACAAACATGAAGATGATATATAATCAATATATATTTCATCTCCTTGCTATTTTCTCAAAATGTTGGATGAAATATGCTTCTTCTAGTTGCTCAAACTCTTGCAAAGCTGCATCACAAACCTCATAGCTTGCACACAATCCTCCAAGTTATGTGTGGTCATAATATTGAACCAAATACGATGAGTAGTTGGGTCCTAGACCAAGCCTTGGCTGAACTTTGGAAATCTTGATTCCATAATGGTTTTCAAATCCTCCTAGCCATTATCCTACTACAATAATTATTTCCAAGATGAATGGCAATGTTGTGACTATTCCACCAAGAAGTTAATGAGCTACTCCTACAGCACGTCCCTATATAATGCTCAAAGCTCTGGGCTCGATAGCAGGAGCAACCTTCAATGTTTAGTTATTAGTTATATATAAATTATTCTATACTTACACATCACAAATATTGTATATACAATCTAATATACAAGACAAATAACTCTTATATTTCCATCCAATGGCTTAATAAGAATTTCACAAGCGAATATTGACCCTTGGGGTATTTTATCCATGGGGCCAAATTACCTATACTATTACATTTATAGAGGAAATGAAAGGCCTTCTGTAATAAGCTCTTAAGGAACATACCAAATTTCTTTTACTTCAAGAACACAAATGAATACTTGATCATTTGGTTGGATTATTCAGTACAGGAAAAAGAACTGAATAATTTGTTCCAATAGTTTCACCATTCATAAACCTAACTCCCTTTAAGAGATAATGTACAATGGAAGTAGATACCAACCAAAGTTATTTATATAATCTATTTCAATCAATATTCCATCTCCATGCTAGTCACCCATCGTACATTAAAGGTGTCCAAGAGAGGCATGAACCAAATGGCTCTGCCATAAAGGTATCCCCTTGAAGCCAAAATTACTTTGATACAAAATGTAGTTTTAACATTATACAATTAATTTAAGAAAATATATTCTTAATCAAAACAAAAAATATGCAATCTATGACACACACATTAACATAGCTATTTTATCCTCAAAACCCAAAGCTCGGAAAACCATCAAGACTTTTCAATATATATATTTTTATGTACGTAATGAATTATAGTATATACCACATGGAAACTATTTATAGCCAATACATTTACCATGAATTATAATACAAACATAGTTCCTTAAAAAAACTAAAAAAACATGTGAAAGCCATCATTCACCAAAAAGCTAGTTTTATAAAAAACAATGTGCAAAAGTCTTCCAACAAATGAATGAAAAATACCATCCAAACTTTTTATTTTGGGGACACTACCTTTGTGCCTTGGCATAATGTGCAACACACCATGATAGTAATGAAAAATTTTAATAGATACCCAACAACTAACTACCACTTCTTGCATCTTAGGAAAGCACACATACCTCTGCAAGTGCTCTACACCAAAATTCCCTACAACCTTGGAGGTGTGAGCCTCTGTGATTAGTTGTAGTCACTCAATTTTAGGAACACATAACTTATCTAACATGTATAGTAATTCATTCTACAGATAGTAGTCAACCATGTTGTCATCATCATGCACATGACTCTAGCTTTGTAACTACTGGAATACCTCCTTAAAGTCCTCATTCTCTGTGTATACATCTCTATATCAATGATGTGTGAAAGGATCCATGTGAATAAGAGTTCCAAAAGATATTATATTTAATGTAAATGGCCTTCAAATAATGCTATCCAACTTCTTTGTTCTTCCCTTTGTTTAATTATTATTAAATGAAATTGTTGTAGAAATCCCATCCACTTGTGATGCCTAGTTTTTTGTATCTTACTCTAGGACTGTAGGTACTATAGTGGTTGGTGATTAGTGTGGATTACTATCTCCTTTCCTATGAGATAGTGTTTCCACCTATACACATTTTACACTAGGGAATAAATATGACTGCCTTAGGTAGGGTAGTTAAGAACAACCTGATGAAATACTTTAGACTGGTATCATGCAAGCTTTTCTCCATACATCAATACCACTTCCATAACATGTCCACTCACATATGTCTCCAATTCAAAGGGTTGCTTAACATTTTTCATTCCTAGAGATGATTATTGGATGATATTCTTATTTAACTCCTCGAAGGCCTATAATGACCTTTTCCTGACTAGAAACTCTTTCCACTCGTTGTTATGATGTTGAATGGTGTTTCTACTGCTAAAAGTGAGGCTATGAATTTCCTTAGGTACTATGCTATCTCAATGGAACTCCTAATTTTATAAAAATTAATAGTACTTAACCAATTCATGATGCCCTCCATCTTTTTATGTTCTATATTCAACTCTACCCCACCAATCACATAACCTAGATACAACAATTTTTTTTGAACAAACTCGCACTTCTTGGGGCTTTCTAGTAATTGGTGACTATTTAATGTCTCTATAACTTGCATCAAATTTGAGATGGAATCCTCCCAAGGAGAATTGTATACAAGCATATTATCCAAAAACAGAATAAAAAATGAGTCTATAAATGTGTTCAGTATACCATAAATATATAATTCATAAATGTATTTGGTGCATTGCATAGGCTAAATGGAATGAATGACTACTCATAAGAACCTTACATGTTTTTTAGGGATATTTTTAAGGTATTTTTCTTCTCTAACTCAAACCTCGCGATATATGGAATTTAGGTCTAGCTTAGTGAATTATTTTGATTCCTACAATTGATCCAATAGATCATCTATACTCCATAGGGGGTACTTGTTCCTTGTCGTATTTTTTTTAATGACATATAATCAATAAACATCCTCCAAGTCCCATCATTCTTTGGCATATTGCCTGTATATCGTAATGTTTAAAAATAAATTGTCTAGTAATAGGTGGATCTTGTTCTCCACTAGCTCCAACTACCTTTAGGATCTTGGAACACACCCATGTATACCTATACCCACTCTTCCACTTGTTGTTTATGTTCCTCACTACACCCCTCCAGGGATGAATTTTCTCTCACTAGCTCTTCTGCAAATAGATTTTCTCTTAAAAGTAATATAACATACTCTAACAAGAATTGACTAGTTTCTTGACATGATTGCCACTTACTAGTGAAATTTTTTACTTTCCCTTTTGCACATTAATGGTGAAGGATTTTTCATCCTTGATGAGATGGTATTGGTTGACCCTCTACATTAGGATACCATCCTACATATACACATAGAGACTTCCAATTACCACTTCACATACGTAAAGAGGAACTACATCTAGTTTTATTTCATCAATAAAATCAACATTAATAAAAAATATGGTTTTTCATTATTTGGTTACCCTTATTTACACAAACCAATGGATATCAGACTGTATGTTCACAAACTTTCAACACCAATTTTTTGACTAGCTCTGCTACAATGATATTCACATATGCTCCTAAGTAAAATAGAGCATCAATTTTCGTCTTCTTCACCTATATCTTTATTTGCATGAGTTTGATCATTTATTTCTATTCATGTTGCGAAAGGATACTTAGATTCACCCCCTTTAGCACTAATGTGCATAAAATATTCCCATCTACATCTAGGTTACTTTCCACCTAATTACTTAAATATGTGGCCATGATATTTTTCTTCTTATCATCTTTCTTTAGGTTCTTCGTGTTAAGCTATGGATAGAACTTCCAACACTTATCTGTTGTATGTGATCCAGGTGGATATTGGTAGCCACCCTTCTATTCCACTAGGACCCCTAACATTGTCTCTTTCAGTTATTTATATTCCTTATTTGTAGCACAATTTACCCTTTTTGGTAGTTTTTCGGGTCCTCAACTTACAGAGCCATTTTGAGGCCCTAAACGACGTTTTTTGGGAAAATCAGGAAAACATTATGCTCTCAGTAATGATAGAATTTGAAATTTTTATTCATTAGATAGATATTTCCAACGATGCATTTTTCACATCAAACAAAGATTGTATGCCAAATTTATGACCCTGGGAAGTTGATGTACCAATTTAGCCAAACAGGGCCCATAGTTTTGGCACTTCATCTCCTAGGGTTAGGTTTTCAGATGTTTAGGGTTTTCCATTGTTTCTCAATCATAAATAAGCCTTCGAGCCTCATTGTAACACAATTCAAAGCCTTGTAGCTGCCACATCTCTTCTCATAGATAAGCTACCATTACTGGAGCTAGTTTATTTCCATTATGCTTGTAAGCATATTTCAGTATTTGCAATTATCAAATGATGTGTTATCTCTACTGCATCTCTGTATCTATGGTTATATCTATGATTTTATTTTCTTGTTTAAGTTTATATCAGTAGTATCAGAGTGGTATGCTCTTTCTCTTTTCTTCTTTTCATGTCCTCAACGAGGTCAGGATATAAGGAGTTAGGGCTTGAGCTCGTCGAACCTTTGCAAGAGCAGCATCGCAAATCTTGATGACCTCCCACTGAAGAAGATAAGAAATATGAGGGGGCAGGAGATCCTTTCAAAATATTACTCAAACAAGCCCTGGAGTGAAAAAGGAACGCGATGATGGATAAATTTTCCTAGATCCTTCAGCGGCTACCCAAAGGTGACACATCTTCTTCCAACAACCTATCTAGAAGCACCATGCCCTTTAAGGTACCAATGTAGAAGCACTAAACCCTTGAAGGTCAGATATATGCAAACACCGTAGATAAATGGTTAAATAGGCTAGAAGAATATTTTTTATGTTCATGATTTTTCCAGTTGGGAAAAGATTACTTTTTCACTTATCAAAGTTGCCCCCCATGTCAGGGAGTAGTCGAAAACCTACTATGAGAAGAAGGATGAAAGTACACCTTCACTATTTTCAGCCTCACCCACTTGGAATTCATTCCAGGATGCCATCAAGTAGTTGTACTACCCTATCGGGAGCTATGAGGGTAAATACATAAAGTGGACCATGCTGTGGTAGGGAAGGCGCAAAAACATTCCATAGTTTACCAATAATTTTCATACCCATCACACAAATTTGGGTATCAAATATTTTGAGCGACATTTGGTACTCAAGTACTGTGACTATTTACACAGATACATCTAGGATGAGATGGAGTTCTTGGGCATCACCCCACTCGACATGGCATACCGATGTGCTATCGAGATTGAGAAGAAGTTTAAATAGAAGAAGCGAGACTTTGGACATGTGAATCTGAAGCAATGGAGATGTGCCTGCAAACCCTAGAGAAAAGGACAAAGCCAAGGGGGGCATCCCAAGAAAACTAGATAAAGCTACAAGCAAAGAACAATAGCCCGAAGAAAAAGAAGGACATAGGAAAATGGTCTGAGTTCCATAAGCGCTCCACTCGGAAAAAAAAATTGAGTGTCGGTCCAAGCAGTCACTAGTAGTCTAGTTAAAGGCTTTCGAGTCAGACACATGTTCTGACTCCGAGTCAAAACCTGAAAAGGGGAATAACCAAGGGAAGTATATCATTGATGAAGAGGCAAGTTCCATCCTGGCAACCACCAAGATCTAGAAGAATGAGCCTAAAAATCAAAAGGAGGGGGAACACCCCTTCCACTCAAAGATGTGGATGAAGGGTTCTATGTTGTAGTTCGTTTTCAATAGTGAGAGACAAAAGAACCTCAATTCAATGGAATTCATGAAGCAGATAGGTCTGCTAACTACAACACATCCGTAGTTGTACACCAACGAGTGGGTTCACCAAGGATGAGATCTCTGCGTTAGGCAACAGTTTTTCCTTGCCTATAACATCAAACCCTTCAAGGATGAGGTATTGTGTAATGTTGCTCCTCTTGAAGTTTGTGATATATTATTAGGAAAGCAATACTTGTGGAAGTGCCATGCTGTATATGAGTCTAGACCTTACTTTGTCATTATTACTTCAGGAAATAAGTTGTATAGGATATCGAAGGTTGCCCTGTCTACTACCATCTCTTTGATCTCTACAAAGCAATGTAGTAAGATCATTTCACATACCAGGAAATTTGTTTTCCTTATAATTTTCCCTGATGAAAAGAAGAAGATTATGGCCACGAATCCCAAATAAGGCTCCTCTGAAAAACAACAATAGATGGATATGATTGTGGAGGAGTACAGGGACATTTTTTGCCTCACCTACAGGGGTACCTATGCACTATTAGGTCAAGCGCTCCATCGATCTGACCTTGGGTGCACCGCTACCCATTGGACTGAATTATCAACGCTCTGTTCTAGAGAACGATGAAATCAAGAAGTAAATTCAGGATTTGTTCCAGAAATGGCATATTAGGCCAAGCTCATCACCTTGTGGGAGCCCAATTGTGTTGGTACAGAAGAAGGACGAGACCTGGAGACTCTGTATTGACTATCAGGTGTTGAACAAGGTCACTGTTCAGAATAGGTACCCAATCTTATGAGTTAACGACCTTCTAGATCAGCTCAATGGGGCCAAATATTTTAGTAAGATTGACTTGAATTCTGATTATCACAACGTGCCTATCAAACCCTACGATGTGTGGAAGGTTGCCTTCAAGGAAAATGAGGGCCTTTTTGAATGGATGGTCATGCCTTTCAAGTTGGCGAATTCCCCTACAACCTTCATGAGATTAATGGAAGACAACTTTTGACCCTTCTCTAATGGATTCATGGTGGTGTATTTAGATGACATCTTGATCTTTAGCTAGATTTGGGAAGAGTACCTCAACCATATTTGATAGGTCCTCCAAACACTGCGACAACGCAAGTTGTGTGCCAATATGGAGAAATGCACTTTTTGCATGGCCCAGGTTAAATATATGGGGTACATCATTGATGAGAAAGGTTTGCGTGTCGACTCATCCAAGAAACAAGTCATTTGGGATTGGCTAGCCCCAACCACTCTAACAGATCTCCTTATCTTTCTGGTCCTTGTCAATTTCTACAGCAAGTTCGTGTTGGAGTTCTCTCATATCACTTTTCCTTTAAGTCAAGTCACCAAGGCCAGAGAAAAAAAAAAAATCTATTTTGGTTTGAAAACCAATAAAAGCCATTTTTTGACTTGGAGCAGTACCTCTTATCTACACCAGTGCTCACATTACCAGACCTACAACAACCATTTGAGATTGCGACAGATGCCTCTAACTATGCTATTGGTGTAGTTCTTACTCAATAGGGGCATCCAATAGCTTACCATAGTGACACGCTTTCAAACACGGTCTGAAAGTATCCCACCTATGATAAAGAAATGTATTTTATTATGGAGGTCTACATTCAACGGAAGAATTACATTATGGGGAAGGGAACAATCATCCACACAAACCACCGACCCCTACAATTCATACAAACACAAGGGAAGTTGCAGAATGATCACAATCAGAAATGGTCCACATACCTATAGAAAAAATAATGTTTTAGGTTGCCTCAGCCAACCACCAGTCATGGCGCTGATCAGTGTGCTCGACTCCTATGGGCAAGAGACTTCGCAATGGCCTCATCTTTACAAGAGCGATCCAGAATTTGGAAAAACATACCAGACACTCCTAGAAGGTAAGAAAGTTCCAAAATTTCACCCCTAAGAGGCATTTTTATGCTATCTAGGACACACCTATGTTCCTTCAAGCGAGTGCGCAAATATTATTTGGGAGGCGTACAACAGTCAGGTCAGTTGACATTTTAGAGTAGAGAAAATAGTGGAAGTATTCTAGAAGTATTTTTATTGGCTAAACCTTCATCACAATGTTGGGAGGTAAATTAAATCGTGCACTCCCTGCGTCATTTCCAAATCAACCATTAATATGAAATTCCTATATACTCCTCTACCTACTCCTAGTTGACCTTGGGAATCCATCTCCATGGATTACCTGTCATGCCTTCCTTCTACTAGGAATGGAAACGATTGATTTTGCGTGGTCGTTGACAAATTCTCTAAGATGGCCATTATGGTGGCCTACAGGAAGAGTATCACAGTAGAGGCCACTGCTAATCTCTTCTTTGAGCGAGTGTGGGTGCACTTTGGGATCCCAAAATCCATTGTCTTAGACCACGACAGCAAATTCCTAAGTGCATTCTGGTGAAGTCTCTAGTCAATGTGGGAGACCAAAATCTCTAAGTCCATGAATTTCAATCCCCAAACTGATGGCTAAATAGAGGTCATCAACAGTATCATCATACACAGCGTACACATGTACAACTTGGGGCATCCACACACATGGGATGGTAGCCTCCCCTATGTCCAACACAGCTACAACAAAGCTCTCCATAGCTCAATGGGCCACAACCTTTTTCAGGTAGGGTTGGGATTTCGCCCATTATGTCCCATTGATGTGGCCATAGCATTTATAGCTACTTAGGCATATTCAACTCATGTCGAGTGTTGTCACTTCAAATCTCACCAGCAGCACAAGTGCTACAAGGGAGATAGAAAGCCTCCTAGAGACAACCTCTGGGTTGATTATAGGCCAGTGCCTAGGATATCTTAAAGTGAAGAGTGCCTGTAAGATTATGAGTGGGGTTTCTTGTGCATTCCAATTATCACATAATAAAAATAACAGAGAATTGGTTTAATAGGCGTTCATTAAGGTATAATCAAGCTAATAGATGAATCTAAATTTGGGGGGTATATTGGGGAAATCTCAAAGAGAAATGGATTCATTTAGTGGTTGACACACAACAATGAGACAACTAAATATTGAAGTTGTAGTAATGGTTGTGAGGAGGAAGGAAGGAGGGAAATAGATGCATAGGGATGTAACAAACATAATCCTAAGGAGCAAAGTTCCAGAAAAAAAATGGAATTTGATGATAGGGCTGTAAACAACAAAAAATCCTAAGAAAAGACTTTCCAATAGAAATATGGGAGAGAAAGGAGGTGGAATGATAGAAGCAATAGAGTAATTATTGAGGTTTCATGCCTATAACATGGGTGCCTCTATCACTAATCAGTGTGAGAAAGGTTGTGCTCATATAGGTACTGTAGGTTAATCCAATAACACAAGTAAATCTGTAGTTGCTACAGGTACTTTAGGCTATTGAATAACACAACTAAACCTTTAATACGCAAAGCCATTTTTCTCCATTTAGTATCTAGGGAAAATCCATGAATAAGGGAGAAACCAACAATCTGGTTACACTATTTCTAAGAAGGAAGAACGACTTATGAAAGGAGATTGTAGAGTGAAAAACATATTGTGAATCGATCATGCTTAGAATCACCAGAGAGTTTCATTCATCCAACATGAGTCCAACATACCAGTCCATAACATCCAATACCACATCAGTCAAGTCCACCATGAATAAGCAAATAGAACCAAAATGGCATCTTAGAATTCAGACCGCTCGGGTGAGAAATTTCGGATCCAACGAACGCTTTTTAAAGTGTTTCTTCCTCATTTTTATAAAAAGAGGGGGAACTCGAATTATAATGTACAAAATATCTGAGCTAAAGCTCCAGCTTTCTCCTAGACTACATGTCTCAATCCATGAACTAAGGCATTTTTGCCCAAAACGATTAAAATTGGGATTTGATCCCTTCTTGGAAATAAACAAAAATTAATGGACAGATGTTACAGGGAAGAGTGTCCACACGAAACTGCTTATCCCACTAAGGTGTGGTAGCTACCTTAGAAACAAACACAGTAAAGCTACTTTCATTTTTCCTTTATGAAATATAGATGAGAGAAGAAAAAAGAAGACCAACCTCTGTCTTGTGCTAATCTCCTAGTTCGATTCCTCTCTCTCTTGATAGTCTTTCGCTACTTGCTCCCTTGTACGCCCAGCTTCACAGAGTACTTGTAAGATCACAGTAGCATAGCACTATACAAGAACATGGATCTATAATCATAAAAAATCTAGGATCAGATGTAAATTGACCATACAAATGCATAAAACATAAATGACACAAGAGTATGGAGGAAAACTTGAATAGCTTTTATTGATAAACAAGAAAGAGCCAAGGGAGTTACAACCAGTTGTTCTGACCCAGCATCATCCTCTTAGCAAGTAAGCCCTTCTTCACCTCATACAAAGCTTCGATCACCCAACACTATGATGTTGTCTCAAGAAACCAACAACAATTCCTTACAATATGAAAAATTCCAACCTCTGGATCTCTGGGATGAGGGATCCATATATAGATATCTGTAAGGGAGATGAGTCAGCTTGTGATTTGCTTAGTGTCTTCCCTCTGATAGTTCTTGCTTCCACTTGGAGATTGATGATATTTTACTCATCCTTGGTCGAATTCAGAGAGGCAAGTGTCACAGGAGAAGTTTCTGGAAGATTCCATGCCTCTCCACCTCGCGAAATGACATTGCCATTTGTCACTTCTCTCCCATCGCACCCCATAGAAGGGATTTCCGAAATGCAACGCACCCACACAATGTATTTAGGTGAGATTCAATGCACTTTGTCTATGGAGCAGCTGAAATGATCCTGTTTTGACCAGTTCTGAGCAGTTTTTCATGGAGAACTTCTGAGAGAAGTTGTAATCAGTTGACCTTCTTCCTTTAGGGGTTAGAACAACACTTTTAGGGACTTAGGAGCCCTTGGTTTATGGACATTTTATGCTTGGGGTTGCAGTGCCCAAAAATGTCTATAACAGTTTCCCCCTAAAGAATGAGGTCGTTAATCTTTTGTTGTCGTGTGAAATGCTTTATTATGAGTATCCAAAGTTCTTTCAAGCTGAGAGGAGACCTGTAATAAGATAAAATACAATAAATTATCTTCATAATATTTTCATGATCTAGCTGAGGCGGGCATTCCCATGCTCAGCTTTATAAATTCATTTTCATGTACATAGGACAGACAATCGTCTGAGTGTAGACTGATGATTCTGGTGGAGTCATCATCCCTTTGATTGGATGATTATCTGTGCAGCAATAATGTGCATTTGATGTCTTTATTTCCTTGAATATATATCGCAGACCAGATGGATGAAACTAGATCTGGGATCTTCAATCTCGTTCGATCTTCACTCGAAGTACAAGTCTATCCACGTGAGAGATGTTCTGGAGTCGAACATGGAAAGACATCGCCTGATTACCAGCCGATGATGTAAGCTGTTAATAGGCGCGAGAGGAATCACCGATAATGATAATGACCTTCAAGGTACTACAGTACAATTCACGTGGTGTGAATAGAGGACTTGGCGTCGAACACCATGCAAAATCTTTCGGTTAAAGGACATTGATGTAAACCTGTCGCTGGAATTGAGAAACTTGCCATTGAGGCATGCAAGCTTCAAAGTACTGAATGGGGTGTTCCTAGATCGACTTCTTGGATAATGAGCTGATGTCGACAAGAAGCGATCTGTCACAGTAGGGCCTTAATGAATCCCACATCAATGACACGGAATGTAGTAAATGATTTTAATGGAGGTGAAAACGATCTGATGACATAAGGTTTAGGGTGGCGTTCGTGAAAGAATGGAGTGTAAATGTATTGTAGCGGGTGAGACACAGGTGAACTCTCTGAATGACTTCTCTTGAACATATCGGAGACACTGGCGTGATGGATCGGTAGAATTAACCCCAAATGTGTATGGTGTGATGGGACCATGGTGATGTGACCGGTGAATGAAACAACCCAACCTGACTTGGATGTGGAGTGAAAGTGTCATGTTCAAGAGCGACTTCCTACCAACGAAGTTTCTTCAAGTTTTCTTCCCAATTTTTCCCCAGTCATTGTTGACCAGTATCTCTTTATTTTTGTCAAGCTTGAGGAGGATAACATATGCTTGTTCTATAATTTTCCCTTCGGGCGAACCCATCACTATGTTTTAACGAGCCTAGCGATAGTGAAACTCGTTCTTGTCTGCTATGGACAAGTTTGTCGCTATTAAGTTTTAACAAGTTTAACGACAAAGATAACTCGGTCCTTTTCAATTTTAGACAATCTAAAAAGGAACATAAAGGAAACTCCAAAATTCCTTTTTCTTCATCTAATCCCTTAAGTCCGAAAAAGTATAAAACAATATAGAAGGGATGAATTTTCGATACTTTTAATGAGCCGAACAAAACAAGCACTCGATCTTTTTGTGTAATAATCCCTCAGGTCGAAAAAGATTAAAATCTAAAGGAGGGATAGCACTTCCGGTCCCTTTAACGAGCTGGAGAGGCCAATGGCTCGGCAATCTTTTCATATTTTACGAGTCAGTTGAAAAGAGCTTAAAGGAGACTCGTCTTTTGAGGAATGAGTGATAAACTTGGGTAGCAACTGATTCCAGGTAAGGTTTGGAATTTTCCAATCACGGCAGTGTTACAAGGATGGCCAGTGGGATCACTCTTCGCAGTTGTTCCTCAAAAGGGGTAAACAATCAAATGGAGGTGAATGATTGGCCAATACAGAGTGGAGGTGATGATGAGAACATGACCAAGGCTTTAAAGGCTGAAGTACTACATTCACGATGGTTATTTACCGGAAAATAGTTAATTTTTTAATGAGCTTAAACGTGGGGGGAAACATTTGCTCATGGCTTATGTTTATTTTTTAACAAGCTTGAACTATGCGCTAAAACTGCTCGATTAATCCAGTCGTATAATAAGAATGTCTCATATATGAAAACAACAATTTTTAGAGTTTTTCCCCACATCCTTTCTTTACGCAATTTAGGAAATGACTAATCCTACAAGTTTAAAGGGTTAGAGGACCTACAAATTTAAAAAATAAATAGTCTCTCTTCGCTTGTACGCCAAAAGGTTTGCATGCCCCCAGGTATAAAACAGATTTTCAAGGTCACCTTTCAAATCTCCAACAAAACATTATCAGGAAAGGTATACCTCTTTCAGGTTACCAAAGATTGTTCTATTCACAGCGCAAACAAAACACTTCTTCGGCGATGTCTACTGAGATAGACAAAGGTGAGACAATCCACTCACATAACTTTGACAAGAGAATCTTATTCCAGTCTAACACCCTCTCCCAATCACGGATGGGAGTACAGTCCGGTCATATATCTCTCGTGGAAACCTACCCTATACCCGAAGTTTTCCTGCCGAAGCAGACCAGGGTGCATGCCCCCTGGGTTTCAATCATGTCCCCCGAATCACTCGCACTCATCAGGTGGAAAGACTAGATATTGATGAGACATTCTTTGTGTTAAAATACCATTCAAGGATGGCATATGAATATTTTCTCTATGTGATCCGGGAAATGAAAGCTGGTCTACGAGCTTGACCACTCTTCCTTCGTGCGGAAAACATATCACTCTAAAGAGTGATGAGATAATGGCTCGCATGCAATAAATATAGTCTCGTCCAAGGAGTAGATTATAATTTAGGGGTCCTTGAACTACCATTACGTTCATGTGAATGGTTTTCCCTCTCAATGTTATGGGCACATTGGCAAGGATCCCTAACGGTCGGCTGGTTCCTTTGTCAAAGCGCATTAGATTTCTCATCTCAGGCAAAAGTGATGGCGAACCAAGCACTTTCCAAGTAGTCAAGGAAAGTATACTCACAGAAGCCCCTTCATCTATGATGGTACTAGCCATAACCATTCTATATACTTGAGCAATGATTCTGAATGGTACACTAGTCAGTAAGCAGGGTCTGCCTAGTTGATTCCAGTCGAAGGAAACAACTAGGTTGCTTGGAGGTGGGACCGAATAGATGGCCGAGTACGACTCTGACAAACTGCATTCCTGTGGTAAAGGAATGGGTAAATTGCCCCCATGTTCATCAGAGTCTATGCTTACGAAAAGAATTTGGACGGTGTCATCCCTATTCTCTTCTATGATTGTATCATTTGAAAATGGAACCTTTGAAGGCAAGACCGGGTCAACTGCCGCCTCGACCTTTTGACTTTCGTCTCGTATGGGTTCAGATGGTTTGTCTTCAATGATATATGCTTCAGCTGACCACCTGGGCGGGTCAGCCGGATTTTCAACTAGTGACGGACTCGGCAAGAGTTTTTTATATCTAGGAGGAAGTCGTAACGGTGAAACCAGACAATCATCCAAAACTCTTTTAGCCTTGTCTAATAAGGGACAACGGTGGACGGCATGATCACCTTCGCACAGTTTACAAGGAAATCTATATTTTCCTTTTTGTCCTGGGGCTTCACTTTCATTAGTCGACGATGTGTTTTCAACATGATCATCAGAGGTTGACGACACCGGGTTGTGTAAACGAGGAGACCAGTCCCTTAAGATCTGAGGGATGCAAGGACAATCTCTATGATAGTGGTCTCCTTTGCAAATGACACATGGCAATTTAGTCTTGGTCGGTGCAGTGTGTGGATTTGCGCTAGACGATGCTTGGTTGCCCCTTTCGCTTTTGGCTCCTTCTTCTTCTTCTCTTTCTTCTTCTTTTCCTTCTTCTTCTCAGGTACTTGATTTTTGGCTTTACCAACCCCATCAAGCGAAGAAGAAGGAGGAGAGGAAGAATTGGAGGAGGTAGAAGGTTGGTGGGTAACTCTGGATTCATCTAGTTGCTGAGTCGATTGTTCAGGAATTGCGGTGTTCTGAACGACAGAGGTTGAGAAGAGCCATACGGGCAAGCTGATTGTCAATCTTGGAAGTGACAATGTGGCCATATGGGGTGCACCAACATCTCCCCAAGAGGGGAAGGGACTAGGATTTCCTCCAAGGGGAATTCCTTGGTTGGTGGGTTCCATTTTCTCAACTTAAGATCAACGTAGGAAAGGGTGATGATTATTCTGTTTAAAATAAATTTTAGACGCTTTGACACAACTTGTTTTTTCAATTTTTAAGAGTCGAGAAAAAACAAAAGATGACTCTAGTCGCCTTCGATTTTTAATGAGCCTGAAGTGACAAGTGCTCAGATGGACCTTTTCCGTTAAGGAGTCTCAAAAGGAATGAAAGGGACTACTCTAGAAATCTAGGTAGAGGGATTGCCAAACCAATCGCAAAACTGCAGAATACTTTTTATGTTATGGCAGTCAATCTTCCCGAATGTTGCGTTCAGTGCATTGCGATCGATAGGGCGGCAGACACGGCTTCCTATGGATAAAGGATTAAGCCTATTGTGGTCTCCCAAAATATACTCGACGGTACGTGGGAGCACAAGTCTGTACTGCCATTTATCATCTCAAAGTGGAGGAATCACACAACCATCAGTGAGAACAACATTTACCAGGCTTTACGACGCTGGAATATGTCTCTAGCCTAGACTTCTAGACGTTGTGCGTTAGGTTTCAAAGCATTGTTAGATTCACTGAATTTATTTTATAGTTGATCTTGTTTAAGAAATTTTCCTTTTAGGTTCACCGCGAGATGTAGGTGTATAATTCCTAAAATGCAATCTAAGATGATAAACAATTTTTTATCCTCTTTGTGCAATGAAAATCCTAGCTACTAACGAAAGAGAGACAATATTCTTTCACAAAGAGCAAAGAGCACACACTAGATGCACTGTCCTAAATCAAACCAATCAAACAGTCTAAATGCAAATGCACATGCATGTATTTTTTTTCAGCTTTCTTAGTATGTGAATGGTAAAAAAGAAAGCTAATGCACAAATCTGAATTACTTTTCAAGCGACAATTATTAACAAGTTTCTTTTCAAAATTAAAAAATGGAGAGAATCACAACATTTTACGATTTGCAAATGGATACTTGCTTTTGACACTAGAAAAATTACAAATTCAGACCAAATACATAGTAACAGGATAATCGACTATCAATAGCAACCAAACTTTTTCCTATGACTGAAAATGACACTTGCGACACTTTCAAATCAAAGGACGACAGTACAATTACGTTACTTTTTGCAAAGGAGAACTGAAAATGACTCAACAAATACACAAAAACATTTACAGTTCTTTTGTACAAAGGAGGCGGAATAACAGCAAGGAAAAGGAGTTTCAAACAGAAATATATTGATTACAGGCAGCAAAATTCATGAATAGAACTGAAAAGAGTGAATCACAGAAACCAAAACTGAACAATGCCTAGTCTGATCAACGCAACTGTAACACAGGGAATTTGAAATGTAGCGCACCTACTACACTCGGGAAGTGTGCTGAATTTTAGATTCACAGAATAGTACCTGCGCTGGGCCAGAGAGGAGACTTTGCTTGGGTTCCGGGTCAGAGTTTGCAGTTCAGTTCATGGGTTTTGGCTGAGCAAATGGTAATCAGTAATGCAACAATAAGGGGTAGATCTAAGGAGGTTACTAGAGCTACCACAAGGGGCAATCAGAGAGTTTGTAAATCAATTGTTTAATTTATAAACAAATTTCGGAGATTGACTGAAGCGACATTTATCTACTTTGCATTTGCATAGAAAATGTAGTTCGAAAGCTACCTAGCTCGACTTCAGGCTCCATCTGTACGTTTATAAAATAAACAACAAAGAAGATAAACAAACAAACTAATTCGTCCCCAGTATGGTCGTCATTTTGTTACAGGGAAAAGTGTCTACACAGAACTGCTTATCCCACTAAGGTGTGGTAGCTACCTTAGAAACAAACAAAGTAAAGCTACTTTAGTTTTTCCTTTATGAAATATAGATGAGAGAAGAACAAAGAAGACCAACCTCTGTCTTGCGCTAATCTCCTAGTTCGATTCCTCTCTCTCTTGATAGTCTTTCGCTACTTGCTCCCTTGTACGCCCAACTTCACGGAGTACCTGTAGGATCACAGTAGCATAGAACTATACAAGAACATGGATCTATAATCATAAACAATCTAGGATCAGATGTAAATTGACCATACAAATGCATAAAACATAAATGACACAAGAGTATGGAGGAAAACTTGAATAACTTTTATTGATAAACAAGAAAGAGCCAAGGGAGTTACAACCAGTTGTTCTCACCCAGCATCATCCTCTCAGCAAGTAAGCCCTTCTTCACCTCATACAAAGCTTAGATCACCCAACACTATGATGTTGTCTTAAGAAACCAACAACAATTCCTTACAATATGAAAAATTCCAGCCTCTGGATCTCTGGGATGAGGGATCCATATATAGATATCTGTAAGGGAGATGAGTCAGCTTGTGATTTGATTAGTGTCTTCCCTCTGATAGTTCTTGCTTCCACTTGGAGATTGATGATCTCTTACTCATCCTTGGTCGAATTCAGAGAGGCAAGTGTCACAGGAGAAGTTTCTAGAAGATTCCATGCCTCTCCACCTCGCGGAATGACACTAACATTTGTCACTTCTCTCCCATCGCACCCCATAGAAGGGTTTTTCGAAATGCAACACACCCACACAGTGTATTTAGGTGAGATGCAACACACTTTGTCTATGGAGCAGCTGAAATGATCCTGTTTTGACCAGTTCTGAGCAGTTTTTCATGGAGAACTTCTGGGAGAAGATGTAATCAGTTGACCTTGTTCCTTTAGGGGTTAGAACAACACTTTTAGGGACTTAGGAACCCTTGGTTTATGGACATTTTATGCTTGGGGTTGTAGTGCCAAAAAATGTCTATAACAACAGAGAAATAAAATGGAAGGAGGAAGGAGGAGGTGTCCCTCTGTTGTCCCTATGAAGGTATCTAGTCAAGCCACATATCTATCATCAACGTGTTTCTCTTGCTGCTTCGCCGATTTCTGTCAATTCTAGCTTAACGGCCTGAGTAGCTTGTTCGCTCGAGTAGGGAGTCAGTCAACTATGAACACCTGTCTTGGATTGGGACTGGAGTGTGTCTAGGTAGTCCTTTGTTGCATGACAGAATGGAGCACCCTGTCATGCCATTAAATCTTCCTATGTACCCCCCCCATACTGATCTACTATCGTGCCACTCTTCATTCACTGCTTCAGCCCAACCCATATGTCTTCATTGCCTTGTATTGTGCTATCAGGGCCTTTACCCTTACAAACATTGTAGAATGGCAGAATTCAATGTTCTTTATCCCCCTTGAGTTTAGACCCTTATATTTTTATTGTATTCATATGACCAGGGGTTGCCACCACGGGCTCAGCCTTTAGGCGCTAAGACCATTTAGACCTGTGTCTAGGGGTTTCTTTCCCTTTTTATGTGAAATGCTCCACATCGGTGCTTTCCGAGGGTTTCCACTATTATTTCACCATGAAGCCTATGATTTTTGATCCGCAGGGTCAGGCCCACAAGAACTATTGTGATCACATTGTGGGAGGGGTGGTTAGCACTAGTATTGTAGCAATAATGCTGCAACTCATGGAGCTTCCTACTTTACTTTTATCGACCTGGTAGTTCGTAACAAACTTGGAAGCGACAGTGCTGTATGCACAAATACTAGCTCTTACTGCAAGCTGTCACTTGGTCAGCTGGCACAAGATCACTAGGAGCTCAAGTCAACTTCTATGAATTCTAGAAGAATCTTTAACTGTGATGAAAGAATGGAAAGCTTACTCTACAGAGGCTATTCTACTTGCAGAAAAAGAAAGAAGACTGAAATATGAAGTAAACCTAGCAAACCCTAATTTACCGAATAACCCTACTTTTTCAAAAAGAGAGGTGAAAATCTAGGAAAGGAGTGCCATTACCTACTAAGGAAGTAAAATACACCTATTCAAGCTATTTCTAGAAGGAAATAAGAAAAAACATATTTTTTGGATTTTTATGTATTTTATGTGAAATTGTTATGCATGTAATTTTATTTGTTTGTGGATGTGGCAGCGATTAGGTGGTGATGGAGGGTGACTTTGGGATTTGCAGAGGTGTAGGAAGGTGTGGAGGGGTCCTAGGAGACCTCTAGCACCCTTCTGGAAGCTTTCCTTGCAATCAGACTTCAAAAAGTCACTTATAGGAAATTCTACAGGATGTTGCAGGGGATCTATAGGAGGATCTACAAGAGGATGCCGAGAGCTGTTTTAGAGGGTTTAAAGGTGAAAAAATGGTGGGCAAGGTTAGATAAAGAGTAGAGGGATGTGTGAAGGGGTCTAAAGTTCATCAATAATGATTAGGAAAGAAAATGATGGTTGGATTTGTTCAAGAGACGAGAGGAAAGCTTATGAGAAAAGTGTAGGAATTAGGGCAGATTTGTGAAGGGCTGTGAATGACCTGTGAAACATGTAGCAAAAGAGATGGTGATGGTAGCTTTATTGACTTATTATGAGCATAGATGTACTGTAAGAGAGCTGCAAACCAAAACATTGAATCTAAGTAAGAAAATAACTAGTTGCACCAAAAAAACATAACTATATCTCATGTTAACCTAAATTCTGATCTAGGAAAATAAAATGTTGAACAATGCTATATGGAAAGGAAAGCATGGAAAGAGATTTATTGTAGAAATAGAAATGAGAATGGAAAAGTGGATCTAAAGCAAAGCAATAACCTCTAAATCAAATTGTAACACTAGAAATTGCGTGGGGAAAGCAAAACTGTGTTTTTATGGCAGCAAGCAGATCTTGACCTCAATTCATGGTCCCCAAATGAGGAAAGGAGTTGAAGGCTTTGTTGATGGCCTCTTTTTTTATCTTTCTTTTACCACTATTTAACCTACTTCAGCAACTGAAATCGAAAGAGCTATGTAAATCACCAAAACCCAACCTATTTTATAAGGAAGAAATCTATCCAACAACAACTAATTCATGAATTGCAACAAAACATATAAGTACAAAAGAAGAGGTGTTGGGCAGCTTGGGTTGAGCCCTAAGCCAAGAGCTTTAGCACTCTGAAAGAACTCAGTGCTGGCTTAGAAAATATTTCATCTCCATCATCAAAATAATAGTCACATTACATAAAATTGTTCACAAAAGTAAGCTCGAAATGAGCTGAGCAAGAACTACAACAAAAGTGTGAAAATTTGACTAACATCCAACTAAACTACTAAGCACCTAAGCCCCCCTATTTATACAACTGGATCCTCCAACAGCTCTCCTAAAATCAAGGAGGCTTGGCTCCCAAGACTAGAGATAGATACCAGTTCTTCTTCACTTGCTTGGTTGCCCCTTTGATGCATTGATGTGGCTGCTTGTGCTCCGAGCTTTCTGAAGGAGGATTCAAGGTAGGAGGTCATAAATGAGGGGGAAACCCTCCTACAAATCCTCTCCCTTGTTTTCATCGAATATTGGCTGCCAAATGCTCATTAAACCTTTGACTTTGTCTCAAAATTGACCAAAAATCTGCATAACGCACACATTAGACTTCATCACATAATGACTAACCCAATTCACTCTATTAGCATAAATATAATAAAAAAAATGCAATAAACTAATGAGAATGGTGGATTAAGTTGAGTTAGGAGGCCAAATGAGCCCATATAATTACCCATTTATGGGGCTCATCATCACCCCACTACAGAATGTTTTGCTCATCCTGTGAGCAACTAGTCTATCTGCTCATCCTTGATGGCCCTAACAGAATCCTTGACATCCCATGCTTTTGATGTAAGATCCTCTTCCTTATCATGGAATCCTGCCTTTCTGTCCACCTCTTCCCACTGTTGTTGTTGTTCTTCTTCTTTTACACCTTCCAGTAGGCCTAGCAGTAGTGGAGGACTCAATTTGAGGCCAATCGAATTGGTCTTCAAACTTTGCATAGAGAGCTTGTACAGAGGCACTCTCCTCAATGCTTCTTTCATCCTGTTTGGGGAGTGATACTCCCTGATCTGTAGGTTGTGTCGCAGTGTGTTCTACCTTCTCATATAGGCATGAATGCAGTCATCTCCAAGCAATGTTTCCATGTCCTCAAAATGTTCAATAGCCTGGGCCTGGTCATTGATATACTTAGGGTCACTCTAAGGATTATCTGCAAGCTTTTGGTGGACATTGATGAGAGCCATGGGGTCTGCTGGCTCAGCTCAGATCATTAAGGGTTCTTTTTTCTCTTTTACCATCAACTTCTTTATTTCTGCACCCTTTTCTCCTCATGATTCATCCATGATGCCATGGCCATCAACGACAAGTCCCCCAACCTAGCATTTGGGTCCCATAGGTTCATATCAGTGAGGGCCATGTTATGCAAATAAAACTCTGCCAACCTTACCTTTTCTTCTGCTGAACTTTGGTCACATATGTCTATAAATTGTTTATAAGCCTGAAAAGGCATGGTGCCTCTCTGTGCGAAGGTCTTGATTTGAAATTGTAGCCACTAGTATTTGAGGTATACTCCATATTATTTGGCCGGTTGCCTGCACTGTAGGGCCTCCATAGACCATCCGGCCATGCATGCCAATTGTGTGTCCTTTTGTTGCAGTTGTTTCCATAACATTTCATTTTTTACCTCCAAGTGAGATCTTCTCATTGCTTCTGTATGTCTTACAGTGCTCAACTCCTTACCTAATTCTCTCAGCTTGTTCTCCATGTGGCTAATGTCTTCCACCCCTTTTCACTTGGCAATTTGTATCCATCTATGGCTCCTTACCCTTTCTTTTTCTAGTTCAAAGAAAAGTGGGACTACAAATTTTTGTGGAATAATTTTTCGCCCTTCAAGAAGATTGTAATAAGAGACCAAACTAGGCTGGGGGTCAGGTTCTGGAATCTCTGTTGTTTCATCCTTCCCTTTAGTCTCCTCTTCTGCCCTTTTCTCAAGTTTTTCAGTCTCCTGTAGCTTTGTTAGGGTCCCCTGTAGAGCAGTTTGTGCCTCCTGTAGGACTGTTTTTGAGTCCTGCAGTTTTACTCTTTCCTTCCAAGTGGAAGATCTAGGACTTCCTCTCTCATAAGTAATGGGGGTTTTGGATGGAGATTCTTCCCTTTTGACAGTAGGGGAATCTTCAGTTATGATAGACTCTTTTGAGGATGGTTGTCGCTTCCCTATTTTTATTCTTGTGCTTTTTCAGGCCTTGAAATACATTAATGGTGGCCTTTCCTCTTTTTTTTTGGTTTAACTGGGGTTCTGAGGGCAGCAAGAACAACTGTTGCTTCCCTTTATAGTGTCTCAAGAGACACCTCTATCTTCTTTTCCCCTTTTTCCTCTTCTTTTGTCTTCTCTACCTCTGCTAGCTTTGTTTCCTCTAGTTCTATTTTGGTTTCCTTCTCATCTTGTTTAGTTTATGCCTTCTCTACTTCATTCTTTTTGTTCTCTACTTTAGTCTTTCTCCTTTCTGTTTTAGTCTATTTCTCTTCTGTCCTAGCTTCCTTATTCTCTGCCCTGGTCTTTTTCTACTCTGTTTTAGTCTTTTTCTCTTTTGCCCTAGGTTCTTTCTCTACTCTAGTCTTTTTCTTCTCGATTTCAGGTTCTTCCTTCCCATATTCTATCTTGGTTTCGTCCTCCATTTTAGGTTCTTCCTTCTCATCACCTGTTTTGGTTTCCTCCTCATATTCCCCTTTTTGTTCCTCCACCTCACTTTCAGAAGGACTGAGGTCATATGTGAGGGATTTTATACCATCTTCTCTTGTCATGTTTCTGAAGATCTCCCAGCCTATGGGGATTGTGAAGGTGTGGAGGGCTTCTCCCACCAGCAAACGAATTAGTCCATGGTGAGCCAATTTATCTAGACCTCCTGCTTTCAATTTAATGCTGGAATATATAAGCGACTGTAGGAAGAAATAGGGAATGTTGAGTTTTTGGGGTGTGGGAATATCCATGCCATATCTTAGCTCATGCAGAAGTCTAAAATGATAACCTTAAACTATGCAACACCTCCCTTCATAGGAAATGTACTTGATAATTTGGTAACTGACCTCATCCCATGGGTAGGGTATGCTTGTTCTTATGATGCCATTTTTGTCCTCTATAGGATGCTCATTTGGCTGGAAGAAGGTTTTCTTGTCAACTTGACCCAGTGGCTTTTCTTCTTTGCTCCAGGGTAGTCCAAGTGGAAGACTGGTAACCCTACTAAAAAAATCTAGGGTGATTTCCATGGTGGTACCTTTGAAAGTAATAGTGACATGGGTCTTTCAGTGAGATACCAAGGAAATTGCAAACTCCTTAGTCACTTCTTCATCATACCGCCGAATTTTTTCGAAAAATAGCATCCAATTGGCTTTGGTAAAAATGGCTACTACCTTAGGATGTTCACGGAGCCTGACTAAATATAGGGGTTCCCTCCCCATGAATCCCCCTATCATTATGTTTATAATCCTTTGGAATACCTTAGGTGGAGAAGGAGACAACAATTTTTCAAAAACTGTGTTTTTCTTTAAGAAACAGGCAGACTTTTTTAATGCAATTTCTCTTCTCTTCAGGGTTAATTC
This sequence comes from Pinus tabuliformis, assembly GCA_031772625.1. Classification (NCBI taxonomy): domain Eukaryota; kingdom Viridiplantae; phylum Streptophyta; class Pinopsida; order Pinales; family Pinaceae; genus Pinus; species Pinus tabuliformis. The sequence goes on from CM062820.1 coordinate 1,446,843,168, forward strand.
TTCCCTAAAATTGCATCACTCCTTGTATATGTGAGTGCCCAAGGTGGAGAAGGAGACAACACTTCAGAAATGGGAAACAGATAAAAACTATGTTTTTTTCTTAAGAAACAAGCAGAAATTTTGAATGCAATTCCTCTTCTTTTTCAGGCTTAGTCCTTCCTTAAAATTGCATCAACCCTTGTATATATGAGTATGTAAAGTGGGTTTGTACCAATCCTACCTCTTCAAGTCCGAATTTGAACGAAAACTCTGTGTTCTCTTCTGTAAAACTGCTTATTGGTCCTCCTGTAAAAATGGATAGAGGTTCTCCTGTAGAACTATTACTGCTCATGTAGAACCCGATAATGCTCTTGTAGAACTTGATAAGAGGAGAAGGACTGAAAACGGTAGAGAATAGTGGTTTCAAGGTTATGGATGTGGTATGGAGCTTTCCGTGTCTACGGGGACAATGATAAAATGGAAACATAGGTGGTGAATGAGTTCGAGGTAGTGTACTTATGTTTACTGGAGATATTTCTGACGATGATGTGAGGTAGAAAAAGGGGTACATTGTCATTATTCGGACCATTGGTCCTCACTGCTATGTCATCAGGAGTCTTCATGCTTTCTACCTGCAATCATTTCCCATCATTTGCATTGGAGTTTAAACATCCGCCACTACCTGCCTTTTTGGATTTTCCATGAGTTGACTAGACACATGTGTCTTTTGGATCTCCGGATGAGTGCAGTCGAACTGGAAGAGGGTGGCTAGTTAACTGGCCAACTTTCTGGTTTAATCCCAACCATTCCATTTGTTCATGCATTTTTTAATTATATAGATGCAATAGAAGAGAGGGTGAGACACTTACCTACAGGTCGAATTCTCGCGCTACGATGCTGCTAAGTTCTGTTGCTGTCGCATGCTCAGATTTCAATGTTGCATGCCTGTATCCCTTCTCCTATATTATTTTTACTTATTGATATGTGTTTGGTTGCTTTGTACAGGTTCCCTTTAACTGAATCTTACTTTTTACATCCCCTGCATTCTTGTGGCTGCAACTATTTTGCTGTTGGAGCTTTATTTTAAGGGGATCGACTGCTACAAGAAATCCTACAAGAGCTCCCGTAACTGCTTCTCCCTCTAAAATTTTTAGATGATGTTTGTGCTGGGAGATATGAGGATGCTACTAAGGATTCTAGTGGCAAAGGAAAGGGATTTGGTAAGCTACACGTGAGTTGCGAAGGTGTTGTTCTTTTTGTTTCCCTATTTCTTTTTTAAAACTGGTTTCTTTGTTTTTTCTTTTTATAGGAAGGAAAGAAATCAAATGGAAATGAGGTGGTACAGGTGTGGGATGGAGCGTTAGGATGGTGGATAGCTGTAGGATGGCCTTCCAAACAAATCCTCAGCTCCTCAAATTGTTTGTAAAATCTATTTCGAGCTCGCTGTGATTTCTACAGGAGCCTCCTATAGAACAGACACGGTCTCCTATAGGATGCACAGTCTTCAGAAAAAACATAGAGAGGTGCACAAAAAATTCATAAATGATGGAGAAGAGTATTGAGGATGTGTAATAGGCTTTGTGGCATGTCCCCTTGTTTCCTGTGGTCCATCCATAACCTGCAATGCATTTGAAAAAGTCAATTTTCTCCTTTCTTTTTTCTCTGTTATTTTTTTTTGAAAAGACAACCAGGGTGCCTCTAGGAGGTTTTCACCCTACTTGCCTGCCCTGGGCACCTCTAATGGAGTTTTTCACCCAGGGATCTTATTCTCTCTCTTTTTTTTGTTTTTGTCATCACTGGGCCACCTCCAAAGAGGCTTTCAACCCAATGATGGGACTCAAGTGCCTCATAGAGGTTTTCACTTGAGTACTTATTATTTTTCTTTTTTTTCTCTCAGTGAGTGGGGGGAGTGGAGGAAGAAACCTATTCCACTACCAAAACTATCTTATTCAGATCTTCAATGAATTCTTGCTTGGAGAGGGGCTTCTTGTAAATTTTCAATCTATGCCCATTGACAAGCATGGGGATGGCTTCCCCATCAATGGTTCTGATTAGAACTGAACCATTGTCATAGCATATTTCTACAGTGTAGGGTCCTAGCCATCTTGTCCCCAACTTGCCTTTGAAATCTTTATAACTTGAGTCATAGAGCAGCGCCTAATCTCCTTCTTGGAATTGCTTCTCCCTGATATTTTTGTTGTGCCATATCTTCCTATGAAGCTGGATTACCTCTGTGCGAAGAAGGGCCTGCAATCTTTGTTCATCCAATCCATTGAGCTAGAGTAGCCTATCCCTTTGTGCATGGCTAAGATCTATGTCCAGCTGAGCTCCCAACCTTAGTGTATCGTATTCAAATAATATTGACAGCAAAGCCTTCTTCCCATAGACCAATTGCTAGGGTGTGAACCTTGTGGTGGTCTTCCATGTGGTGTTGTAGGCCTAGGTGGCCTCAACCAATTTATCCCCCCAATCCTTTCTGCTGCTGCTCACTACCTTGGTTAGAATTCCTTAAAAAGTTATGTTACTGACTTTCACCTATCAATTGGCTTGTGGATGGTAAGGGGTGGAAGTCCTGTGCTTGATTTGATGATGTGTGATTAGGTCTTCAATCAAAGTGGAAGTGAACTAACTACCTTGATCTGTAGCCAGTTTTCTCGGACACCCGAACTTATAGAAGATGTTCTCTCTTAATAACTCAGCTACTTTTTCTTCTATTGTTGCCTTGATTGCCTTTGTCTCTACCCATTTTGTCAAATAATCGGCGCACACAATGATATATTTTTTTTTGTTTTGAAGGAGGGTTGATAGGACCCACAAAGTCCATGCCCCACTTCTCAATGGCTCAAAAGTCACTTGAGGTTGCATGGGCATCTCATCCTTTGGAGTGGGTTTCCCCATCCTTTGGCACTGATCACATTGGCTGATATATCTCTTCACATCTTGATGAAGAGTGGGGCAATAGTAACTTGCTTGGAGAATATTGAAGGCAGTCCTCTTTGCTGCAAAATGGCCTCCACAAGGCCCGTTATGATAGGTCAGGAGAATGTCAAAAACTTCCTCTTCCCTAATACATCTTCTCAAAATTTTATCTGGGCCAAGTTTGAAGAGATTTCCCCCAATCTAGGTGAATGGGGCACTTTTTCTCACGATCTTGCTCTTCTCTTTTGAGGACAGGTGTGGTGGGAACTGTGCTGAAACCAAGTAATTTGCTCTATCAGAAAACCATGGGGAGAGTACTAACATAGAAAATAGGTGTTCATCTGGCATTTGATCATCCACCATTCCTTCCTCACCTACACGTAAATTTACTCTAGACAAAAAGTCAGCAACAACATTTTCCTTACCACGGTTATCAATAATGGTTAAATCGAACTGCTGCAATAAAAGCAACCATCTAGTAATGCGAGCATTTACATCTATTTTATTCATTAAATACATAATTACATCATGATCAGTGTGTACAAAGGTTTAATAGCCTATGATGTAATGTCTAAACTTATTTAAGGAATGCACTACAGCTAGGAGTTCCTTCTCGGAGACCGTGTAGTTTAACTCTACCTTAGACAAATTTTTACTTATAAAGTATATGGCATAAGGTAACTTTTCATCAATTTTCCCCGAGGATACTCCTATTGCTTTGTTCGAGGCATCTGTGTGAATGTGGAAAGGTAGGGCCCAGTTTGGGCCTCTAAAAATTGGGGCAGTCACAAGTTTACTTTTCAAGGTGTCTAGGGCTTCTTGACAGTTCTCAATCCATATGAACTCGACATCTTTTCCCAAAAGACCAAACAATGGAGAGGCTAACTTACTGAAATCTTTAATGAATCTTCTATAATATACCACTAAGCCTAGGAAAATTTGGACATCTCTCACCTTTTGACGAGGTGGGACAATTTGGATGATGGCGATTTTGTTGGGGTCCACCTACAATCCTTGTTGAGATATTGCGTGACCTAGCACGGTCCCTTCAGTCATCAAGAATTCACATTTTTCCAGACTGAGGGACAGTTTCATTTCAATACACTTGTCCAAAACTTTCCTAGCTTAGACAAAGCTTCCTGGAAGTTAGAACCATAAGGGGTAAAATCATCCATATATATTTCCACTGCATCATAAACTAGTTCAGAGAATATACTCAATACTTCTCTCTAGAAAGTGGCAAGAGCATTGCAAAAACCAAAAGGAAGGACCCGATAGGAAAAGGTACCCCAAGGACAAGTAAAAGTGGTCTTATCTTGGTCTTCCAGGCTGATTTGGATCTGATTGTACCTATTGAATCCATCTAGGAAGGAGAAAAACATTTTCCCCACCAGACCATCTAGCACTTTGATCTATGAAAGGCAAAAGAAAATGGTCCTTTTTAGTGACCTTGTTCAGTTCCCGATAATCAACACAGATCCTCCACTTACCATTTTTCATTGGCACTATCACCAAAGCAGAGACCCATTCACTGTCGGAGATGGGGTAGATGAATCCTACATCCAATAACTTTTGCAATTCTTCTTTGACAATTTCCTTAAGGGTTGGATTCATCCTCCTTTGAGGCTGCCTAACTGGTTTGCAATCTTCCTTAATGTGAATGTGATGGGTACAAACTAAATGGCGCACTCCCTTCATCTCCTTATAGCTCCAAGTGAAGGCATCCAAATTTTTTGTCAATAGGCTACACAGTTCCTTCTCTTGGGAGGTGGATAGGGATGAGTTGATTTTCAAGGTTCTTTTAGGGCCAAACTCTATATTCTTAACATGGAGAGAGGTTGGGTCGACCACACAGAGATCAGTTAAGGGATTGTCTTGGGTGTCTTTCACTAGATCTTCTAATGGAAAAATACTGGGGGGTGGATTCTGAATTAGATTTTCAATGATATTATCCTCATTTTGCGGTTTCCCCCTCATAACAGTCTGTACTGCACACAGTGGTGCAGAATAGACTTCATCCTCATCCTCCTCCTCCAACCATAGAGGTAGATCATGTTCTAGCAAGGGTTGGGCAGGAGGGTATAGGATTAGCTGCTTAGACATATGCCTGTTCTTGATTGTCATGTTCCCAGCTCGACAGCTGACGTAGGCATCTGCAGTAGCCAACCACGGTCTTCCCAGGATGAGAGGATACCCAATGAGCTTTGCTTTCAGCTGGAGAACCATGAAATTAGCAGGGTACTTCCAAGAATAAATGGAGACCATCACATCCTCCACAATCCCCTCATGGGTCATGGTGGAGCGGTCTGCTAGTTGCAATACTGTCGTGGTTTTTCTAAAGGAGCCCTGGACTTTGAGTTTGAGCATGGTCTCCTTGGTCATCACATTAATGGCAGCCCCTAGATCAATCAGGGTATGGGGGATCATGGTGCCATTGATGTGGACATCAACTACTAGGATTCCAGGGTCTAGATATTTTGGACAGATTAGCTGCCCCAACATGAGGTCGGACAGTTATCCTATGACAATCATGGTTGGGTCATCTCTCTTGCGCCTACCTGGATGCCTGAAGCACTTCTCTTTGATCATCTTATTGTATATAGGAACATCCTATATAGCTTGGAGAAGTGGTATCTTTACACATAGCTATTTCAATTCTCCTAGAAGTTCAATTTCTTCCGGGATAGGCTGTGTTATTCTGGATAATCTCTCAGGAAAGGGTGGATTTGCTTTTGGTTCACATTCCTCTTTATCCTCCTCAACCTCCTGAGGGGGATACTGGCTATCTGGGAGAACCTTCCCAGATCATAGGTTAATCTCCTAAATCTCCACAACATAGGTTGGGCATGATGGTTTCCCACTGTATACTTTCTGAGCCTGTCTGTTGTTCAAGTTCAGGTTTGGTTGAGCAGGAATTTAGGGTTGATTTGGTGGAGCAGGAGGCAATGGTTGTGGTTGAGCAGGTGGTGGAGGCAAAAGAGCGAGAGGAGATTTGTACTGGGGCCTCCACCCCTGATGAGATGCATTCCACTGAGGTTGTGGCTGAGTATAGGAGCGGAATGAATGAGTGGCTGGTTGGGCATGATATTGAGATGGATTTGACCAAGGAGGAGGTGTCGACCAGGAAGGATGAGCAAGGGAACCCCAAGAAGGTATGGAAGTGGCTTGACTGGGATTGTAGTATGCCTGAGATGTCCCTTGCATTCCCTGCTGGTATGCTCTAGGTCCATGCGGTCCCCTTTAGTTCATGAGATAGAGTGGTTCAGTGGCTCCTTCGACCCCTTGGTATATAGCTTTAAGTCCGGGCAAGGAAGGGCACTTATCTGTAGAATGATCTTCTTCATAAACTAAACAAAATTTTATAGAGTTCAATGGACATTGGTTCCTAGGATGCCTTCTAGTGCACCCAGGACAAAAAATCGCCAAAGCCCCTTCTACTTCCTCTTGTCTCCTTTTGATATGCAAGGTATCCATTTACATGCCAAGAGTCTACAACATCTCACTCTTGAAATCTTCCAGCATGTTTCCAAGTTCACCTTTAAGGATGAACTAGATGAGTAGGTATTGGCTGTGGGTTGGCTCCCCCTACCTCTCTTTCTGGCTGCCCTAGAATGGTTCCTAAAAACAATCTTTATGTCTTCATAAGGTAGTTGGTAGATGTCTCCCCCAGCTAGTACAAGGAGGGTGTCTAGAAGGTCTTCTGGAATTCCCCTGAGTAGGACCAACTTCAGAGATTCAGGGTCAAGTGTGCACCTGGCCCTTTTATAACTGAGCTAGAACCTCTCTTCATAGTTTTCCAAGGATTCATCGCTTCCCATGGTCATTCGGAAGATTTGTTCCTTGGTATCTTTTGACCTACAGTAGTCTCAGTATTTGTTATTAAAGACTCACTGCATCTGAGCCCAAGTTGTGATGTTGTTTCCAGGTAACCCCATGAACCAACATAATGCTACATCCTTGAGGGTAGAAGGAAATAGTTTCAACTTTTGCTCATCTTCTGCATAGTCATAGGTTTGACAAATAACAACAAACTCAAACAGGAAGGTGTCAGGATCTTCTGTACTCAATCCATGGAAGTGAGGTGGGGCTGAAGGCCTTATGTTCTTCAATTTAGTGTCCCCATTGGTCTCTCGGATGGGAAAGGTACCCTCTAGTCTTTCTCCATTCGCCCTAGCATTTATGTTTTCAGCCATTGTCTCAGGAGGGATGTTTTCTTCCTCTTCTTCTCCTATAGGTTCTTCAAATATCTCAGGTTGTTCTCCTAAAGGTTCTTCTGGATCACTGCCACCGAAGAAGAGAGAAGGGTGGCTTTGTGATGTGGTGGGGGTGTTGGGTAAGAATTTCCTTGAATTATCTTTGTTCCTACGAGGCATGAAAGGAAATCTCTTTTTAAGTGATTTTATTTTATTTTATTTTTTATTTTTTATTTTTTATTTTATTTTATTTTATTTTATTTTATTTATTTATTTTATTTTATTTTTATTTATTTATTTATTTTTATTTTTATTTTTATTTTTATTTTTATTTTTTATTTTTTTTTTATTTTTTATTTTTATTTTTATTTTTTTTCCTGCTTGTACCTGCAAAACAGAAATTGATTGAATAACAAATTTCAACCACTGAAATGAACTTGTTGAAAGGAAATTGTAGAATTGAAATAAAAGCAAGGAAATGACTAATCTAGAATCAAAATTGCAGTATTGAAAGGACTAATCTACTTTTGCTGAAATGGAAATTACAGAACTGAAAGGGCTAATCTACTTTTGCTGAAATGGAAATTGCAGAATTGAAATGAAGGAAAGAAATGCAGAAATTGAGAGGAACAACTACTCTACTTTTGTTGAAATGAACTACTTAGCAGAATGTTGGAGTAGAAAATAGAACAAAAGAAATAATCACAAAATACTCTGACGCTTGCCTCACAACAACGCCAAAAAGTGGTGAGCACTAGTATTGCAGAAATAATGCTGCAACTCCTAGGACTTCCTACTTTACTTCTATGAACATGGTAGTTCGTAACAAACTTGGAAGCGACGGTGTTGTATGCATAAGTACTAGTTCTTACTACAGGCTGTCACTTGGTCAGATGGTGCAAAATCACTAGGAGCTCAAGCCAACTTCTATGAATTCTAGAAGAAGCTTTAACTATGATGGAAAAAAGGAAATATTACTCTATAGAGGCTATTCTACTTGCAGAAAGAGAAACAAGACTGAAATGTGAAGTAAACCTAGCAAACCCTAATTTACCGACTAACCCTACTTTTGCAAAACAAGAGGTGAAAATCTAGGAAAAGAGTTCCATTACCTAGAAAGGAAGTAAACTACACCTATTCAACCTATTTCTGGAAGGAAATAAGAAAAAATATTTTTTTTGGATTTTTATGTATTTTATGTGAAATTGTTATGCATGTACCTTTATTTGTTTGTGGATGTGGTAGTGATTAGGTGGCAATGGAGGGTGATTTTGGGATTTGTAGAGGTGTAGGAAGGTGTGGAGGGGTCCTAGGAGACCTCTGGCACCCTTCTAGAAGCTTTCCCTGTAATCGGACTTCAAAAAGTCACTTACAGGAAATTCTACAAGAGGCTGCAGGGGATCTATAGGAGGATCTACAGGAGGATGTTGAGAGCTGTTTTAGAGGGTTTAAAGGTGAAAAAATGGTGGGAAAGGGTAGCTGAAGACTAGAGGGATGTGTGAAGGGGTCTGAAGTTCATCAAGGTTGATTAGGAAAGAAAATGATGGTTGGATTTGTTCAAGAGATGAGAGGAAATCTTATGAGAAAAGTGCAGGAATTACGGTAGATTTGTGAAGGGCTGTGAAGGACTTGTGAAACGTGTAGCAAAAGAGATGGTGATGGAAGCTTTATTGACTTATTATGAACAGAGATGTACTGTAAGATATCTGCAAATCAAAACACTAAATCTCTGGAAGAAAAGAACTAGCTGCACCAAAAAAACATAACTATATCTCATGTTAACCTAAATTCTGATCTAGGAAAATAAAATGTTGAACTGTGCTATATGGAAAGGAAAGCATGGAAAGAGATTTATTGCAGAAACATAAATGAGCATGGCAAAGTGGATCTGAAGCAAAGCGTTAACCTCTAAATCAAATTGTAACACTAGAAATTGCATGGGGAAAGAAAAACTGTGTTTTTATGAAAACAAGCAGATCTTGACCTCAATTCACGGTCCCCAAAGGAGGAAAGGAGGTCAAGGCTTTGTTGATGGCCTTTTTGTATCTTTCTCTTCCCACTATTTAACCTACTTCAGCAACTGAAATGGAAACGGCTATTTAAATCACCAAAAAGCAACCTATTTTACTAAGGAAGAAATCTATCCAACAACAACTAGTTCAAGAACTGCAACAAAACATATAAGTACAAAACAAGAGGTGTTTGGAAGCTTGGATTGGGCCCTAACCCAAGAGGTTTAGCCCTCTGAAAGAGCTCAGTGCTGGAAAAGAAAATATTTCATCTCCATCATCAAAATAATAGTCAAACTACATAAAATTGTTCACAAAAGGAAGCTCAAAATGAGTTGAGCAAGAGCTGCAACAAAAGTGAAAAAATTTGACTAACATCCAACCAAACTATTGAGCACCTAAGCCCTCCTATTTATACAACTAGAGCCTCCAACAGCTCTCCTAAAATCAAGGAGGCTTGTCTCCCAAGACTAGAGATAGACATCAGTTCCTCTTCAGTTGGTTGGTTGCCCCTTTGATGCATTGATGTGGTTTCTTGTGCTCTAAGATTTCTAAAGGAGGATTCGAGGTAGGGGGTCATAAATGAGGGGGACACCGTCCTACAAATCCTCTCCCTTGTTTTCCTTGAATATTGGTTGTAAAATGCTCATTAAACCTTTGACTTTGTCTCAAAATTGACCAAAAATATGCATAAAGTACGCATTAGACTTCATGGCACAATGACTAACCCAATTCATTCTATTAGCATAAATATAATAAACAAAATGCAATAAACTAATGAGAATGGTGGACTAAGCTGAGTTAGGAGGCTAAATGAGCCCATATAATTACCCATTTATGGGGCTCATCAAGGGGAATTCCCTTTTACTTATTTCCATAGTGTGGGTAGACTGTCCGAACATGAATTCCTTATAAAATAGAACATATGAATCATTGCATCGGGGAGGATCCCCCACATACCACAATAATAGGCCAGGAGAGAACTTCGGTGGAAGAATGAATTTTTTTGTGTGTGATCGTCGATTTCCAATCTGTGGGTGGGTGACATTGCCACTGCCACATGTCACCTTGTGAGTGGTGACACGTGTCACCTAGAAATTCCCCCATAGGACCCCTGAAAATGCCAAATTTGAATGCCACGTGTCATCCGTACTGGCACATCACTTTCGTACTTCCACATCATTGATGATGTCAGCTACCATGTCGTACACATGGGCCAATGGGATTGCGCGACATGGCCCCTTGGAGGAGAGAGAGAATGGACCAGAAAATAAAATAATTTGGTTGAGTTAGAGTAAATATGTAAACTTAGTGCTACAAAATTTCCATATGGAATATTGTAAAAACATTAATTGTTCCAATGAATTAATATTTCAATTAAGTAGTGTCCAACAACACCCTTAGAGATGGAGGATATGGCCTTTGTACCTTATGCTAGTATAATTGGTACTTTGATGTATTATATGGTTAGTGCTTGAACAATAATTTCAAAAGTAGTGGAAATCTTCGAAGGTTTCATAGCTAATAATAGATGTGAGCAAAAGGATGTAATGAAGAGGGTTTTCAAATATTTGTGACGCATCTCTAAGTATCTCATTTTCTATCATAGTGATTTTTCAAGGCACATACACATAGTTGATATACAAGGCTATGGTATGGACTTTGATTAGGTAGGGAATTTATGAAGATAAAGATCTACTAGTGGTTATGTGCCTCATCTATTTGGTGGAGCAGTGATTTAGATTAGCAAGGGACAATTTGTGGTCATATTGTCTACAATAAAGGAAAAGTATATGGAAGTTACTCATTATTGTAAGAAGACTATTTGACTTATGAAACTTTCTCCAGAAGTAAGGTTAAGTTAGGAAGTTATCACGATTTGATGTGATAATAATAGTGTTGTATATCTAGAAATACAAACTTTTATGAAAAGACAAATATATAGATATAGAATAATTTTGTTAGGGACATCGTTTAGGATGAAAAATTGATACAAGAGAAAGTTAGCACCTTATAGAATGTTGCAGATGCATTAACAAGACCGTTAAGTGAAGATAGGTTCAAGTAGTGATGCGAGATTATAGGGCTTCTCAGCTCTAGAAACTAGCCTGCAATTTGATGTTTTATCCCCTTTACCCTTGAATGTTACACGATAGGTAGGAGAGTTTTGGGAAAGTTGTCATAAACCTTAAATTATTGCAAATAAATTTCATAGTGTTATGCATACCTTAAATTATTACAAATAAATTTTGTAGTGTTATGCATAAATTTTATAGTAGTTCAAAGAACATTGGAGTGCTAGAAATAATTCTTGTAGAACTGCTAAAACAATGTTGTGTTGATAATAATATTATAGCTTTTTATTTTAGTTGATGTGGTTCATGGACTCCACAAATCGGTGACAATTGGATCCACCTGAAGAGATTAGTCCCGCCGCTCATTTCAGAGCCTCATCTCGAGAGCGTCGAGGAAAATTGACCTTGTGACCTCTCATAGTGAGGTTCTTATGCGACTAGTGCTCAATCAATTGAGGTAACCCTCAAGGCTAAGAATATTATAGTTTTGCAGAGAACTTCTCGAATGCTACAAAGAACATTATAATCATACAGAAAACGTCTATAGCGTTGAAGAGAATGCTACAATTCTAAAGAGAACTTTTGTAGCACTATAGAGAACCTTATAATACTAGAATGACCTTCTTCACTGTAGCTCAAAAATGAAATAGTTGTGAAGAAAAATTTCAACCATGGGGAAGAGATGATTTTGATGGTCACCAAGAAAATATTTCAGCAATGTTGTGTTGAAAATATTTGAACTATCTTGGACTATTTTAATAAATTACATAGGGAACAATTCAACAATTGTTTAGGAATATTTCAATAATGCATAAATAATAATTTGACAAGTAAAGTAAATATTTTAGCAATGATGTAGGGAATATTTTAGCAATGTACAAAGAATAATTTCAATGATTTTATAGTAAACATGTCAAGATTATTTCAAGGAATGTTTTAGCAATGTTCAAAGAATAACTTTAACAAATTTGTAGTATATATTTCAGCAAAACTATAAGGAATAATTCAACAATATGCAAAGAATTAATTCAACATTTGTGTATAGAATTGTTTTAGTAGTGAACAATGGAAGAAGACAACTTGTTGGTGGTTTAGTCTTTGTAGAAATAGGGAATGAACATGGTTTATGGTTTTATTATGCACTGTAAATTAAAGCGTTGGAGTGGAGGAAAGAGACTCTATTTTTCTACCTTGCAATTATGCTACCAAATTTCTTCCAAAATTAAGCCACTATTGAATAACCTTAGAGAGAGCACATAATTTTTTGCATTGTAAGTATTATTTCTTCCAAAATTAAGCCACTATTGAATAACCTTAGAGAGAGCACATAATTTTTTGCATTGTAACTATTAGTTGTTGAATAATATAGAATACACTTTAAAGTGAGATTTTTCTCTGCAATGTATTTTAGTCAAAAGATCATGATATTAATGATTTTTTATTCATTTCATATTTCATACTTTAGTTTTCTTTTACAAAAGTTAAAAACATCAGCCACATTCATCTAGCACTAAACACCATCCACATTTTCAACAACAAAAAAAGACTAGATAAACACCATTCTAAAATGGAAACATCAAATAAAATAATAAACATTAAATATACACAAAGAGTTGTAAAATTATTCGAGCATCTCAAAAAATAGTAAATACTACTTTAGAGAACAATAGCTTGAAAGATTTCTCTGACAATGTTTTACCATGATATGAAAACACAATCTCCGTCAATCATATTCTCAATTTCCTATATTTGGGTTTCTTCATTCACCTTCCTTTAATCTTTTCCCTCTCTTTTCTCATGTCTTCCTTACTGCCCTTTCAATAATCAATCAAACTTTTAGACTACGAAATAGAACTCACCCAATAAATATATTTAAAACCACACAATAACTTACAAGTAAAACAAACTAATGTTTCCCTCAATTTGGTTTTCAAGCGTAAGTAATATCCTCACCAAGGGCCCATAGATTTCCAACCTCTATTACGACAACATGCTAGAAACTCTATGGTTTTCATGCCGAGCTGCTTAGCTCAATTTTAGAAAGCGGTGGAACTTTAGCCAACTTCTAGAGTGGAATAAAGATTGAACAGCATTGTATATTTATGTAAATTATTACTTCAACAATAAAAAAAACCCTAACATTTAAATCATCAGCTAAGAATAATATTAAATGAAAAAATAATAACTAGATAATCATTACCCACTCTTGCATGGGAGGCTCAAATGACTTTAGGAAGCCACTACTTCCTAGAAATTGGGCTAAAATTAAGATTTCCTCTTAGCTTCTCTAAATTGGGTAAGGAAGGATAACACCTCCTCATACCAAGAGTGAGATTATACTTTATTGAATTTTTTTCATTTAAAATTATAGATTATATTCCATTATAAATTAATATGAAATATAAATTAATTTAGATTTATTAATAACTTTTTTCTTCTTAAAAAACATTTAATTATCAAACAATCAAAATTTTAAAATATATTGTTATAAAATTTAATTTTAATTTTTATTTGGCATATAGTAATTTTGTCCTGACTATGAACCACACTGGTTGGTTCCAAACTCGTGGACAAATGATATTCCTCATGATTTTCGCCGAAGAATTCTTTCTAAAATAAAAATATATTTTTTAAATATTATGTTTCTCATATTACAAATGTGATTAAAATCAATCACTCTTATAATTAAGAAAATAGAAAAGAATATAAATTCCCTACTTAGGAAAATAGAAAACAATATAAATTCCAAAATCAGCCTTCAAGTTATTCATGACTTGAATGATTTAGATCACCTCCTTGCTACTGTTATTTTACCAATGATTGTTTAACATCTACAATGTTACATAAATTCTATCCCTATAAATTTAAGCATCTAACTGTTTAAAAAGAAACTCATATATTTAATCATTATACCCATTTAATACATACTCGGAGATATCACAAGCCTCAAAGTATGCAATTTTATCCTGTGAAATACGTGTACAATTGAAATTGCGTCTTATGACCTTGTTGCATGTAGCAACGATTTTAACAGTAATTCGGAACATGTTCATTATAATATTGGTAATAACTGCTCCGATCCTTATCGAATTTGAAATATTAGTCCAAATTCTTACGTTGTGCTTATAAAACAATTGTATTATTTTGTCGCTTTGTTATTATGGAATTGAAACGAATTGACCAGAGTTCATAGAAACACAATTATGGAATTGAAACGGATTGAGAAGAGTTCATCAAAATACAACTTGCACATTATAATGGATTTGCAAGTAACGTACATGCAATTCATTACAAAATTGAACCAAAAATAAAACTGCCAAAAAAGCAATGATAGTATCGCCCACTCATCGATTCCAACTTATGTTTCTCATTATCTGCATCTCAGGCACTCAACGGACCCCTGGTCGAAGCTGTAAACAAATCTATCCACAATAACCCTAATTCACTGCACATCGTACTCTCTGTAAACAAATATCGCTACAATAACAATAAAAGGCTGCACATCATAGTCTAGCTCAAATTTTCTATTCATGTCATACGGTATTACCCATAATACGTCCTGTTTCTCCCACACCCAAAGTTCTAAACAGAAAGCTCCAATTTACGGGCCTCAATCTATATAGAAACACTGGTGAAATTTGATCCTCTAGTAAATTTTTTCAATTTTTTAAACGGAATGATAATTTATGGAGAATTGGTAACTTTTAATGATAAGATATATATCTATTTCATAAATGTTATTGGTAATTTTTAATGATAAGAAATATATCTATTTCATAAATACCATAAACCAATGAATTACAACTTATTTTTAGATACACCCATAAAAAAACCAAAAAATTCACCAAACCACCCCATCTAGGTTTTAATTCATGGTAACTATATCTTACAATACCGGAGAAAACCAGAGTCAAAAGCTCAACACAGCACAGTGCCTGTGGTGGGAGGATTTTGATTAACTGTTACAGCGGCCACAGACGTGGGTATAGCAACGAAAGTCGGCTTCTCATTCCCTGCCATAATCACAATCACTCTCATTTCCCCCTCTTTATCTGAAATCTCTGTTATACCCTCTTCCTCATTCTTTCCAACGTCTTCATCTTCAGCGTTGCCAGCAGTGCACTCTTTGAAGTAGGACAATGCCAGAATAATCACAGCAAAGCTGATGAGAGCCAGCATGGCACCTACTCCACCTAATAGATACGGAACTGGAGAATTCTCTCCTGATAAGTGGCTGCTTTCTGTGTGTGTATTTGATCTCACCGACATTGCTCCTGAACTGCTTTCCTCTCCCCAGTTCATTCCACAAACATGGTGCTCATGGGATGTTATGAATAATATTTATTTATAGAAATGTACATTACTTTCCACAAACATCGTGCTCATGGGATGAGTCATTACGGTGGGGTTGTGCCTGATAATGCCTAAACACACTTTCGTTTTTTGAATGGTGTACAACAAAATAATAGTAGGAAATATTGTTCTGTGGAGCCTGCGCGTCAATCAACTTTTTGCGTGATTGAAATAGGTAGCCAGTAAATTTTGTTATTTGTGAAAGTGATTCACATCCCAAGCAGCATGATTTTAATTATTTCGGAAGCGGTCCAATAACTATCACTGAGCCAGGTCATGCTAAATCGACTCGAGCATTTCACTTATCCCAATGTCCGCGTCTTCAGTAAATATGGCGTGAGGTTACTGTAGGACGAGACTATGACACGATCCATGATTGCCGTAATAGTCCAGTGCACGATACTTGTGTTTCCAACGTCGGGCCTGCAGAAAAGGCGACCCTTTTCTCTGGTTTTCTTCTTCGGATTCCTCTGTTAATTATATTATCTAGGCGTTGTTGATGGAGGTCACAAATTTGACTGGAAAGTTAGGTTGAGATCACAAATTAGCCTGTAAAGTTATGTTAGCCTGGAAAGTTATGTTGTTGATTGAAGCCTGGAAAGATATGTGGTTGATTGAGGCCACATTAGTCTAACAAATTATGTTTAGCCATGGCCCTATAAAAATAATCAAAGCACCCAAAATCGTAAAATTTAATAAGATAAAATTTTAATAAAAATCATACCTAAATTTCACCCATTTTTCAAAGCGAATTTGTGATATCAATAGAATACTCGTATTATTTTGGCTTTCAATCTGACAAGGGGAAGGCTTCACGATGATTTGGTGATTATTCGGCATCAGAGGACCACACGAAAAGCAAAAGTGGATGAGGAAGTTGCGTGAGGAAGGCAAGAAGAGCAATAGCTTCTTCACAAGAAACTCTTTATTTGAAGGCTTCACGATGATTTGGTGATTATTCGGCGGCAGAGGTCCACACGAAAAGCAAAAGCGAATGAGGAGGTCGCGTGAGGAAGGCAAGAAGAGCAATAGCTTCACAAGAAACACTTTATTTGAAATTTCGAAAGGCGGGGTAGGGAAGAAATGATTTGTCAGCAAGTCCCTGATGTCGGTTCTTTGTAGCTGCATTTCCGTCCCTGACGTCCGTCACTTTTAGCGGCACTTTGTTGTTGTTTTTGGGATTCTTGACTTTTTTTTTTTAAATCTACCAGCTAGATAAATTAGACACTTTTGGAATCATATTCAACTCCGGATGAGGTTGCAAGAATATAATAATTAAAATATTGTTAATGATGAGAGGTGTAAAATTATATGTAACTGAAAACCACTCGCATCTACATATTTCTTTAAATTGGGAACTTTAGAATAAGTGTGAAAACGACAAAATAACTAACCATGATTGATGTTATGGTTGTGGTTTTAATGAATTATGGGAATTGGTATCTATAGTCTTAGTGGGATTTGAGATTATAGTCTCAGTGGGATTTGCAAATTTTTTAATGCCATTGAATGATGGAGTTTGTTGATAATACATGCATTTTCTATGATTATTCTGAAAATATTTGTAAATTTAGTTATATCAAATTTCGAATAATATAATGTTTTAGTTTTAAAAAGATTGATTTTATCAATGATTGGAAAATGGATGCGTGACCACAAATTGTAATTATAATTTTTTTTAAATATGAGAATATCATAATAATTTGAACAATTATTTGAGATTCAATGATTGGAAAATGGATGTGTAATCACAAATTGTAATCATAAATTTCCTTAAAATGCGAAAATAACATAATAACTTTAACAATTATTTGAGACTCCTCTAGCTTCATTGAATGATGGGTTTTGTTGAGAATACATGTGTTCTCCATGATTACTCTAAAAATCTATCAAATTTTGAATAATATAATGCTCTAGTTAGAAAAAAGGACTTTATCAATGATTGGAAAATGGATGTGTGACCACAAATTGTAATTATAAATTTCCTTAAATTAGGTATTTCAATAAAGTATGAGAATACTATAATAACTTTAACAATGATTGGAAAATAAATCAATGAACACAATTTGTAATCACACTACTCAATAGTAGTTGAATGCAGTGAATTCATTTGTGCATCTGAAAGTCCATTTTAAAAAACAAAAAGCCAAGAATTTACCAAGAATTTTATGGTAGTGCATTCACACTAAAAAAGAAAAAGGTAGAAGAGTTAAAAAGACACCATCAAGTGTATTTAGGGAGAAAAAAAGACATACCAACTCATATTATTAAAATTTTGGGATTATAGTGGCCATTCCTAAGATTTTGCATATGTTATAATAACATAGTCACATTAATAAAATAGTTGATATATGTGAGTTGTTCAATCTTTTAAAATTAATGGCCTCTATTGGCATATGAAAGGTGGAAAATTACTTCAATCTACATATTTCAATCAATTTATTAATGTGGTTATGCTAGTTGATGGTCCACATGCATGGGAAGGATTAGCAAACCATGGTTTATTATGGCTGAACTCGTTTACTATCATTAAATATGATAAAATCATTGTTGAAAAGGGTGGATTATGGCCAACCATGGTTGTTCACATTAAAGTAAAGTTATATATGATAGATGAAAATGGTTGACCAATATTAACTACGATTTGAGATGTTAACCATGGTTGAACATGTTGAAGATGGTTGACCATGGTTTGACAATTTTGTCTACAATTTATCTTGGTTGAGTATGGCTAAATATGGGCATGTTATGGTTGTAATTGTTTATTTAAAGTTGACCAAAATTTATTAACGTTGATTGTGGCTAACAATGGTTGTCCATGTTGACCATGTTCGATGATGTTTTACCACGAAAGCATGATTGACCTTGGTGTGATTATGTTTGACGTGGTCGACCATAGGTGACAATGGTAGTTCATGTTGACCATAATTGTCCAAGGTTTGTCCATGATGACCATGGTTGAGAATGGTTAACCATGTTTGCCAATGGTTAATCGTGCTTGATCATGTTGTCAATGGTTAACTATGGTTGACTATGGTTGACCATGTTTGAGCTTGTTTGACTTTGGTTGACTACAGTCAACATATGGTTGCCCATAGTTGTACATGGTTATACATGGTTGACCAAGGTTGTTAGCATTTACTTATAAGTGACTATATCCAAACATGGGTAACTATGATGCCCACGTTAACTCTGTTTAATCTTGTTTGACCATGTTGACCATGACTTATCATAGTTAACCATAGTCAGCCTTGTTGACCATGTAAGCCATTATTGAACACAATTTGAGCATGTTTGACCTTGATTGTCATGGTTAGCCATGTTCAACATGACTTAACATGTTGTCTACAATTGACTATGCTTGACTATGGACGAGCAAGACTGACCATGTTTGACCATAATATACTAGATTTTAGTCATGGTTGACTTAGTCAAATATGGTTGAAAATAATATTGTTTGTCTCATTATGACTTTGATATTTGTTTATCGCATTATGACATGATTTTTTTATCTAATTTCCATTATATTTGTTGTTCATCAAATTCCGTTGGTGTTTTTTGTTCATTAGCTTATGGCGTCGTTTGTTGTTCATCGCATGTGGAATGATTTGTTATTCAACACATTTTTAATGTTGCAATGTAACATAATGTGTTGTTCATCACACTATGGTGTTTATTTGGATTCTCACATTGTGACATCAATTTTGTTTGTTAGCTCTTTCATATAATAATTATGGTCAATCATGGTTGACCATGCCTAACCATGCAACAATTATTTCAATTATAATAATAAAAAATATTATAATTAATGTATTAATAAATTAGTGAATTATTGTATTATTGTATTAATACATTAATTAATTATTGTATTAGTATATTAATATATTAATGTATTAATTAAATATTACACATTTCAATATATATATTATATAGCAGAGATTCCTTAACCATGTTGATCATATGCAACCATGGTTGACTATGGTTAAGAAAAATTGTTCATGTTTGACTATAGTTAACTATGGTTTATCATGGGTAACTATGTTGACTTTGGTTTCCCATGGTTGATTATGTTAAGTATGTTAAGTATGGTTTCCTATGTTTGAATATGGTTGGCTACATATAACTATGGTTTCCTGTGGTGGTCCATGGTTGGTCATGGTTTCTTATGGTTGAGAATGTTAACTATGATTGCATAAGGTTAACCATGTTGACTATGATTCATGAGTGCTGATTATGGTTAACTATATTTCACTATGAATGACAATGGTTGAAATTAATAACGCTAATTATAAAGAAATATCACCAACTATACATGAAAATTTAAATAATTAATCTCTTAGCATTAAATAATGTTTGGATTCAACCTACTAAATACATGAAGATCAAATGGATCTTCTCATAGCATATGTACTTTTTAAAATAATCTAAAATGTGACCTAGTTTATTTCTTATTTCTTAAATTTTAATAAAAATGACATATTTAGCTTGGATTTGTCATCCTAATTTTGATATTATTTTATTATGTATCTTTAATATTAATTATGAAGGGAGTGAAGTTAAAATTTGATAAAGAAAAACTTATTTTCCATAACCAACAAGTCATTATGTTATGTGATTAGTATAGATCTATACTAACCATAGACCTATCAAGACTCGAGAGGAATAAAATTTCATTATATGTAAACCTATTTTTAGTATGCAAAACTTGAAAAAAGATTTATAAGTAAGAGATTTAATCAATTTTGTGCTTGATAAATTCATGATTAAACTAAATCTATAGCAATTTTTTGTCTCTCTCTATGTAGACCATGTGTATTTTTTTATTTCTTAAGTTGTATATTTGAATAATTTATTATTATTATTATTTTATATTAAAAATTGAATGAGTAACACATTTTCCTCTTATTAAGAACTTAATTATTTTACCTTTGATTACTTTTTCCTTTGGGAGTTGAAATATATACACACACTTTCTCTATATATAGAGAGAGAGGGGTTAGTTAATATGGATATTTAAGTTTTATTTTGAAATATTTATAAGAAATTTATATTGAAATATTTATAAGAAAATTAGAAGTATTTTTTCAATTTTACTTACTTAATTATATTATTTAACATAGACATCGAAATATTTTATTTATCACTGGAAGAGTGAATGTGATTATTAACAACAAACCAAGTGGGTACAATGAGAATGTGATTATTAACATTTTAGTGTGCTTAATGGGAGCTAACGAAATATGCAAAATCATTTCTGTTTTCACTATAGCCGACAATGTTTTTTCATGTAAATTAATTTTTTAAGGGAGACAACCCCCTCATATTGGATATACGCTCCATCAGATACTTAGAGAGATCAAATTTCTTAGGTTGTAATTTTTTTTATCATTTAATCCATGTATTAATTTCCTTATATAAATGATAAAAAAGTTTCAAATAAAAAAATTGATCCCTTTATGTATTTAATAAATCTATGTTTTACGATGGATCTATGGTGGTTTGTGTTTTGGATGTTGTCCAGTTATATATAATTATTTATTCTGTTAATCATTATTTTCTTCATAAGAATATGTACATACCTAGTTATTTGTTTATTTGTTGTGAGTGAATGTTACATAAAAACATCTTGTCCTACTAAATATACAGCACCTAAAATAAATTATGAATAGAGCTTAAACAATTTGTGACTATCAAGAAATGTTATCTCATTTCTAAATAGCACAAAATAAAAATGTGTGGTATCACTTAATGTTTTTGTAATTAAATATTTATAAATTTTATTTATGATTAAGTGAGTTAAACTAAAAGACATTGGAAAACATTAATTATCAAAAAATTTAATGTTGACAATACCTAATTGTAAAAGTTGTAATTAAGATCTTTCTACTTTGTAAATAAAAAATATGGTAAATTAATTGTTGTGTACAAACCACTAAAAGAGAAAGGCTACAATTTATTGTGGAAGTCTTATTATCCATCAAGAAGTCCTAGTCATCTAATCTGATTAGGTTTAATTGAGAAAAAAAAAATATGATATTGACTTGTTATTTTTTCCCTAGAAGATAGGGAGTTGTCTTCAATCATGGGAAACCACAGTTCATTAATGAAAAGATATATACCTGCCACATTTTGGGGAGCTAGAGGAAGTTATTAACCACCAAAAGAGCGGTAGATGAGATAATATTAGATGTTTTTACTTGCTTTCTTCTCATTATTTTGATAAAGAGAAGCAAGAGACCGCGAATGGAAAATGAAAAACAAATTGTAGGCCTTGTTTTCTGAATGGGACATTAGGAATGGATGGGAATGGAAAATGAATTGTAGGCCTTGTTTGCTCAAGTGGACACTAGAAATGGTTGTGTCAAAGTTGGGAGGATCCAATAATTAGTTATTAATCTCCCATAGATTTGACCAAGTTAATATTTATGCTTATATTCTTAGTTTGTTTGTTCAATGGAAGACAAATGTTTAGTACTAGTTTCCAAAATTATTCTACTAAAATATTGAGGGGATATTTCTTTGAAATCATTCGAACATAAATGTAATGAATCATTTTCTACTTCTTTAGTCTCAAAAATTATTATAGAATAGAGAGTAGAAAATCTTAAAATATTATTTTAATTTCTGTAGAAAAAGGACTACTTATGTATATTGTCTGCATGTAGATTAATGTATATTGTCTGCATGTAGATTATACTATGTTTTACATTTAGAGAATTACTAAAAAGGAAGTAGATAAACCCTTTTTCGGGATAACATTTAGTGAATTACTGAAAAGATAGTAGATAAACCCTTTTTTGGGGTAAAAGTTATTCTTGCTATAACCTTAAAAGGTATATTAATATATAACTAAGATGTATAAATAAAAGAGACAATATGGAAAAAATAATTACTACTGAGTAGTATATTTATGTTTCCAATTACATATATATATATATAGATATATATATATATATATATATATATATATATATGAAGAAACCATAAAATCGTCATAGGAAAATAACTATTCATTATCAATAAATCATTCTTCACATAGGAAATATAATAATATTTCTTAAAAAAAGTCAAAGAACTTCTTCTACAAGGATTAATGAATTCTACACATTTACAATGGAAAAGAAAATGAGTAAATGAGCATAAATGAATTTCATGTGAGACCAAGAAATCAAATTAATACAATGAATAAAGTACAAAATAAAATTTATAAATATAACTATTAATTTTAAAAACAAAAATTGAGTGAAAGATTCATATACAGTTCATAATAATATATAGAAGAGTCAATGGAAAACCCTTAAGAAAGAAGATGAAAAATGAAAGTCTCAATAAAATAGAGCCATTAGTATGTCAACAAAATTCCAAGATAGAAATAAATTATAATTTTTACTCTCGGGAATATAAAAGAATGAAGAAAAATTTTTATAGGCAGCACGAATTCAAGGCCCAAGAGCCAAACATCCGACCTGGTAATAGAAACATTAATAGAAACATTAAAACTCCAGTGAGAGTTGAAGAAGGGAGATAATCTAAAATCATCCAAGGAAATTCATCTTCTTTAGAGTTGTAGTGGTAGGTCTGTATAAGAAAAATATAAATTTTAGTTAATACAATAAATTGGTGTGGGGAGAATAGTAGTAAGTCAAAATAGGAATGTTTAAGAGACAATATATAAAACAAGAAAAATTTACTTGTAACAATGAGGAATAATTTGGGCATCTCCTCTATCTGCATCAAAACGATGTAAAATTGAGACAAAAATAAGAGTATAAATCATTTGAGGTAAATACATTAAATATTTTGTGAAATATGAAGGAAAATAAATATTTTCTAGAATAGAGGTTTCCATTAATATGTAAAAACCCATAAAGTATTGTTTGGTCTAAGAGTTCCATTTGTTTTTGAACTACATAAACACAAGTTATCTCACATATGGTAAAACCCTATCATAAGGGAAATAATCCAAAAATACAAATTGTTTCACATACAGCTAAACCCTATAACGCTAAACCCTATAACTCTAGCTAAAAAAATAATACAAATATATAAAAAGACTCTTCCAAAACATTGGTTTATGCCTTGATAAATTGAATCTATCAATATAATGATAAGCAAGAAAACATAACAAACATAGCAAGAGTACGTAGAAGTAGTAATCCCTATTTGGAGTAATGTTACACATAAAACCCTGGATTCTACCAAAAAGAAGACACTGCAAATAATAAGAACATAAGCTATCAAAAAACCTCTAGAATAAAAAAAATAATGATAACATCTTTTAGAACCGGTATCAGTTAATAAACCAGTCAAGAGTTTGTCTAATAACCAAGAAAACAAAACAAAAATACATTACTCCCAAAAAAACCAACCCTTTAAAAAAAATAACCCTTCCTTGTTTGCATAACGTAAAAAAATTGTATATCGATAATACATGGTAGAGGAGTGGCTTACAAGGCCATAAAAGGTGGCAATAGAAGAACTATAAAGTAACACATAATCCAATACTCGAAAACGAACTCCAGTGAGTCATCCTGTAGTCAGTGGTGTCCAGAACGAAGGAAGATTTTTGTTGCAATAAATTCCAAAAGTAAAATTAAAACCTTGAAAGCAAAGCATGCTAGCTTCATAGATGCACCTCATAAAAACTCCAAAAGGCTATAAACACCAAGCCAAAAGCAATAGAAATTAAATTAGCAACCACATTATTGCATAAATCGAAAGAACTTATAAATTAAAAATTTAAGGATTACAACAACAAATGTACCTTCGAATTTTTGTAGAAGCCCAAAAGAGTTCTTGATGCAAAGATCCTTTGGACTTTCAGAAAACTAAGAAGCGATGATTAGAACTGTCGGAGTAGTTGACTCCCGATGTAGGAAAAACCTTCTCTACTCTCCTTGTTAAAAAAATAGGACTTAGAAACAATAATGAAAAACAACTTAGAAACATATGATGCAAGCTGAGGTCAAAAAATTCAAAGCCGATAGAGAGATAAGGGAAAATTTGTGGTAGAAACGCTCGCTCAACAACAACTGAATAGAAAAAGCGGTGGATAAAGTTACAAACTGAATGAGGTTCTCGATGGTGGAGGTAGTCATCAAAACTTCCAAAAATGTAGATCTATGGCAGGCAAATCTTGACCACCAGATTGCTAGGTGTATAATACTACAGATGGTTTCATATTAAGTTGCCACGTTTCACCGTCGAGACATTTGAAAGATTCACATACTACAATTACCAACAACTTGAACACTAATACAATTAATACCTAACCATAATATCCCACATTCATACATCTAATTGTGTCACAATCATACAATAAGATTCACCATGGTTTATAAAATAACAGTTCGGGTTATATGGACTTTATGGTTGAGAAATTGGAGGCCAATTGTGTTTATTAATGTATTAATCAATACTATTGATATGCATCAGATGAAAAGTGAGAACGCGTCAAGAAAGTTTGGTTTTGATTGTATCAAAAATTATAATGTTGGGTATGAAATCATTTTATAGTTGATATATGTAAACATCAAAGGTGTTGATAATAAAAGAAAATCGTTAAGAGGAATGATAGCACAAATATTCTTATAGAGAACCCGTCAAGAAAGTTTGGTTTTGATTGTATCAAAATTTATAATGTTGGGTATGAAATCATTTTATAGTTGATATATGTAAACATCAAAGGTGTTGATAATAAAAGGAAATCGTTAAGAGGAATGATAGCACAAATATTCTTATAGTTATAAATTGATGAGAACTAATCTAAGTATAATCTTTTAACCAATATTATATTGAGGTTGTTAGGTAAGAACCAATAAAGAAAAACTAATCTTTTAACCAATATTGAGGTTGTTAGGTAAGCACCAATAAAGAACAACTAATCTTTTAACCAATATTGAGGTTGTTAGGTAAGCACCAATAAAGAACAAGTTAGTTGTGTTATTAGATAATCCTTCTCTCACTCTTGCATGGGAGAACCACTACTCATTCGAAATTGGGCTAAAACCAAGATGTCCTCTTAACTTCTCTAAATGGGGTAGGGAAGGACACCACCTCGACATATCAAGAGTGAGACTATGTTTTATTGAAAAAAAAAATTATTTAAAATTATAAATTAATATTTTATATAAATTTATTTAAATTTATTAATAAAAAAATTAAAAATATATTATTATAAAATTTAATTTTAATTTTTTATTTTATACATAATAATTTTGTTCGATTTTTTTTTAAATATAATGTTTATCGTATTACAAGTGTAATTAAAATCAATTACTCGCATAATTAACAAAATAGAAAATAATATAAATTCCCTATTTAGCTTTCAAGTTATTCATGACTGGAATTATTTAGATCACCTCCTTGCTATTGTTATTGTTATTTTACAAATGATTGTTTAAGATCTACAATGTTACATCTATTTAAATTTGAGCATATTGTTTAAAAAGAAACACATATATTTAATCATTAAACTCATTTACTAAATACTTTGAGATATCACAAGCCTCATAATATGGAATTTTATCATGTGAAATAGGTGTACAAATCAAAATTACGTCTGATGACCAGGTTGAATGTAGCAACGATTTTAACAGTCCTTAGGAACATGTTCACTATAATATTGGGAATAACTACTCCGATCCTTGTCGAATTTAAAATATTAGTCCAAATTCTTACGTGTCCTTATAAAAAAATTGTATTATTTTGTCGCTTTGTTATTATGGGATTGAAACTGATTCAAAAGAATCCATAGAAACACAATTATGGAATTGAAAGTCATTGACGTGAGTTCGTAAAAATACAACTTGCACATTATAATGGATTTGCAAGTAACATACATGCAATTCATTACAAAATTGAACCAAAAATAAAACTGCCAAAAAGGCAATGATAGTATCGCCTACTCATCGATTCCAATTTATGTTTCTCATTATCGGCATCTCAGTCACTCATCTAACCCCTGGTCGAAACTGTAAACAAATCTCGCCAGAATAACCCTAAATTGCACATCATACTCTCTGTAAACAAATCTCGCTACAATAACAATAAAATACAGCACATCATACTCTCTATAAACAAATCTCACTACAATAACAATAAAATACGGCACATCATACTCTCGCTCAAATTTTCTATTTATGTCGTCCGGTATTACCCATAATACGTCATGTTTCCCCCAAAGTTCTAAACAACAAGCTCCAATATATGGGCTTTTATCCATACAGAAACACGTGTGGAATTTCATTCTCTCTAGTAGACTTTTATTAGTTCAGAGCATATAGAACACACAACAGATTTATACTCAGAGATTTAGACTGCAATAGCAGAGAGTAATTCACATACAAATGGAGAAATAGAAATGTAACACAAATGTATTAAATGGAGAATGAAATCACTTCAGATTACACAACAGGCGTGGGCCTTGGCTTGCCTTCCCTGGCAAGAGAAATTAAAAATATATAGAGGTGGAAGGAGGATTTAGAATCCGACATGTGATTCAGATGATGATCTAGAAGATAATGGTGGAGTGGCGATGAAGGCTGGGATGGCGGATTGTAGGGGAGACAACGCCGTCATTTTCACAGTTCAAGTCGAGTTGGCTTCACACTTAACATTCTCCCACTTGAAGCCAAATAAAAGTCATAAATCAAGTCACATTGAGTCCTATCATGCCTCTACATAACTCATGTTTATTTATATGTGGATCTTTTCCAAGGATAATTGTTCTTCCTCCAACACATGATGGATCCAATGGTACCTTAATTCAATGTGCTTGGTTTCTGAATGAAATGTTGGGTTTTTCACCAAGTGAATGGCATTCTTACTATCACAATGTAGCACATACTTGTCCTGCTTGATTCCTATCTCTCCTAGGAATCGATGCATGCACAACATCTCTTTATAAGCTTCTATTGCAGTGATTTACTTTGCTTCTGTTGTAGAGAGAGCTACTATTCTTTGTAGCCTTGACACCCAAGATACTGCTACACCTCAAAATGTATACAAATAACTTGTAGTGGACATTTTGGTGTCCATATATCCAGCCATAGCTGCATCTGTGAATCCTTCAAGCGCAATTTCATTATGACCAAAACATAAACAATAATCACTAGTACCCTTGAGATACCTCAAAATCCATTTTACTACTTGCCAATGTTGTTTCCCTGGATTGGCAAGGAACCTGCTCACTACTCCCACTGAATATGCAGTATCTGGTCATGTGCATGACATGGAATACATCAAGCTACCAACTGCTAAAGCATAAGGAATGTTGCTCATCTCTTCCTTCTCCTTTTCATCACTAAGACATAATTCAAAACTCAGTTTGAAGTGGGCTACAAGGGGTGTACAAACTGGCTTGGCATCCTTCATATTAAACCTGTCAACCACATTCTTGATATATTTTTCTTGTGACAGCGACAACTTTTTGTTTTTTGTGTCATGCATGATCCTCATGTCCAATATCTGTTGTGCTAGACTCAAATCCTTCATTGCAATTTTGCTACCCAAATCTTTCTTCAACCTATTGATCTTATTCTTATCATGTCGTGCAATCAACATGGTTTTCAGAGGATGGAAGCTAACCATTGTGTCTACATCAAGAGGTACGATCAAAGAAAATATATGATATTATTTTTATATGTCAATGACTTGAATTGTGCGAATGACGACACTGACTCCATAACAATCCACTGTCCTAGCCGTCACCGCCACACCGCCATTATCTTCTAGATTATCATTTGAATCACATGTAAGATTCTAGATCCTCCTTTTGCCCCTATATATTTGTAATTTCTCTGGCCAAGGAAGGCAAGCCAAGGCCCAGGCCTATTGTGTAATCTGAAGTGATTTCATTCTCCATTTAATATATCTGGGTTACATTTCTATTTCTCCATTTGTCTATATCTGTGAATTATTCTTTGTTATTACCATCTATGTCTCAGTATAAATCTGTTGTGCGTTTTGTATGCTCTGAAGTAACAAATGGTATGATAGGCATCAACACATTTGTAGAATAATCCTGACATTGTCTATCCCTATTCATGTGAGGTCTATGCCTCTTCACGTGACGACAAATTTAGTCTTAGTCAGCGATAGTCGGTGGAGTCAGCAAAGATAGTTGAAAATTAATGGAAGATTACGGTAGAAACTACGGTAGCCAGAATGTATAAATTTTCATGTTTGTGAATGAAATTATTAAGCTCTTTTCCGAGAGTCTTTCCAGTTCTATCAACTAGTATCGGAGCCATGTGACCTGCTGTGCATTGAGTTGAGTTCCTGCATAGAGGACTAGTGCCATCTCCCATCAGATATTGACAGCGTGATTACTGTGTGAAGCCCAAGTTCCTGGTGTCACAGAGTACGGCCAAGTAGAGAGGTGATCTGTCACCAAAGGGTCGTTGTCTAATGTTTGTGTCACGAGGGTCGAAATTTGTGTGGGTTGTGAGGCTGCTTTGTCCCATTTGAAACCTTCGTATGGTTATAGGAACTTCCTAGAGTAGATTCAGGAGGATCAAACATTTCTGGCCACGTCATCATTTATGTATCTGTGGCATACAAGTACATGGCCATTTCCAAGCTTGTTGGTATAGTCAAGACCAGTAGCAGATTTGACAAGAAGGATCTCAAAGTGGGAAGAAGTGCTCTCCGTCTTGAAAACGCAGAGCTTGCAATTTGCAAAATGAGGAGATGAGGTCTCATACTTGTCTTTGCCTCCCATGATAGGCATCAGCACACCAACCTGGACAGGATTCTTAAAATCCGGTTTGTATGTCTGCCTAAGAATGCCTTCCATAGTAGGAGAGAGATTCAAATACTTGAACTCTATTGCCAGATGAGAGAAGCAATCATTTGAGGGAATTTCGTATTTATGAACACGATTATCCACCTCGGTAATGGGCATTAGTGGAACTACTACACACCTACATGCAGACTCTTAGTTAGAGCATGGGACTACATGAAAGATTCCTTTTGCATGATTTACTCCTTGATTTGCTCCTTCTTTAACTCCACAACCGGTTAGTTCCTCTACATGATTTACTCCCTGATTTTCTCCTTCTTTCACTCTGCAACTGGTTGGTTCTCTCTGAAACTTGTTGTAGGTGTTGAGTCTTCTCATTGATCACCACTATGGTGCATTACCTTCGGATCTTCACCCAGTAATGCTATATCATGAGCATTGTAACCTATTTTCTAATGAATCATTCTTTTGTTCTTTCGATTTTCTTGTAGTGTTTTTGCTCTGCAAAGTTGTGTGTTCAACCTTTACTAGCTGGATTCATCTATGCAGGTTTTCTAACACATTTACGTGGTATCAAAGCCCATAAGTTGCTAGATAAAAGGCACACCAATACTTTATTTTTGCAGGTATTACAGCTTGGAGATTGAAGATCGACAAAAAGATGGAGTTTCCCAAAGCATCAATCCTAACACTGTACAACTATCACAAATGGAAGGACCAAATGGCTCGATACCTTCATCATAAAGGGTTTTATAGGATTACCATGGCTATAGAAGTGGAACCCACTTCAGCCATAGATAAATCCAAGTACCTCAACCATATGGATGAGGCCCACGAGTCCATATTCATGTGCATCTCTCCGGAGTTGCAGTTTCATCTATCTGCCTGCAATACTCCCAATGAGATTTGGAAAAAGGTTGAAGAACTCTACGGGAAACAAGATGAGATGAAAGGACATCTACTCGAAGTGGAGCTATTGTCATTAGATCCATGGAACTATGACAGAATTCAAGACTTCTTCACCAAATATAATGATCTATTACTGCAACTCAAGTGTTGTGGAATTGACAAATCCGAGGAGAGTCGCCAAGTTCTCTCTATTATGTCAAAGCTCGGACTGGAATACTCCGTCTTTGTGTCTACATTTCATTCAGTAAGGCTCGAAACAGGTAAATCCTACACTATGCCTTCTCTAAAATAATTTATGGAGTCCCTTATTTTTGAGCAAGATAAACTCATTGGCATGGTGAAAATAAAACCTCCAAAAGTGCATGCACTTGTTGTGCATGATGGCAGCCACAATAAAAATCACAAATCTGATTCAAAGCAGAAAAATCAGCAACAAAAACACAAGGGAAAGGTGCATTCCCATCCAAAGAAAGAGGGGTACACCAAGCCCTTCATTAACTCCTCCGACTCGAGAAATGAGAAAGGGAATAAAGGAAACAGATGCACCTACTGTCAAAGAGGATTCCATCTAGAATCCTCTTGCATGAAGAAACAAATTGACCAAATGGCAGAAATCCTTCAGAAGCACAACCTTGGGGACCACATCCCTCAGGGCGCCAAGAAGAAAACTAAGGACCCGCCACACGGGAAAGGTAACAATTTTCATGCTTTAGTTGCAATTAATTCTTCTCCTGATTCATGGATTATAGATTCGGCTGCATCACATCATATGGCTGCTGCAAAGGAAGTCTATTATTCAAAGGACGTCCCATCCTCATGGGAGATGACTCACCTATTGAGGTCAATGGAAAAGGTAGAGTGGAACTTTTACATGGAAGCTTTGAAGATGTGCTTCATGTTCCAAAACGTTCGGTAAACCTACTTTTAGTTTATTAGATCACTCATTCTAGCACCGGAAAGAGAGTGGAATTCACTGCAGATATAGTGAACATATATGACCTACATAGCAGCTCCAAAATTGCAACCGGTGAGGTAAACAATGGAGCCAGACTGTATACATTTTCAGAATTTATTGAATTTGAATCCTCCTTATTGCTCACACATGCTGATGATAGTAGTAGGCTTTGGCACGAGAGGTTTGGTCACTTAAATTATAGGTATATGCAGCAGCTAAGCAAGAATGAGATGGTGGAAGGCTTGCCAAATATCAGTTTCTCCAAAGGAGTTTGTGAAGGGTGTGTCCTTAGCAAACATCCTAGAGAAATGTTTGACATTCGCAAGACTCACAGAGCATCCTCTCCTCTAGATCTAATCCATAGTGCTCTCATGGGGCCTTTTCCTCATCCTTCCATCAACAAAGAAAGGTATGTTCTTACATTTATTGATGATTTCTCACGGTGTACTTCGGTGTATATTCTCAGGTCCAAATCTGAAGTTTTTGCGCACTTTGAAGATTTCAAAGCACTAGTTCAGACACAGTCAGAGGGAAAGATCAAAGCCCTCCGTACAGACAATGGGGGGGAATATGTTAACACAACACTTCGGAACCTTTTCCTTCAGTTCGGCATACAGTTGCAGTACACAGTTCCATACACTCTGCAGCATAACGGAGTTGCTGAGAGAAAGAACTTATCTCTCAAAGAGATGGTTTCCTCCATGTTGCATGCTAAGTCACTGGCTCATAAGCTATGGGCTGAAGCACTTAATTGTGCTAACTACATCTAAAACAGATCTCCTCATAGGTTTGTCAAGGATTAGACCCCCTTTGAGGCTTGGAGCAGCACTAAACTAGAGGTCACCCACTTTTGTGTTTTCGGCTCCCGAGCATGGGCCAGGATCACCTCTGAAAAGAGAAAAGCTCTTGATCCATAGAGCATTGAGTGCATCTTTGTTGGATACCCTGATGGTGTGAAGGGATACCGACTCCTGATTCCCTCTACGGACAAGCTCATCATTGAGCAAAGTGTCAAATTTGAGGAAAGTCTCTCGTATGCACCTCAATCGCCGCATGCAGACACCTTTTATATACCTCATGTTCGAGATGATGAGTCAATACACTTAGATGTAGATACAGAGCATGCAGATGCCAAGGTAGAGCATGCAGATGCAGAGACAAAGTCTTAAGATACAAATCTAGTGCATGCAAATGATGATCCAAATCCAAGCCCAGTTCGGGCTTCTAGCAGCGAATCATATTCCCCTGTCATAAATGAGAGAACACGAAGCTTACGTGAGATATATGCACAAGACCACCCAGCTACTAGAAATGGTCTTGTGGGGGATAATTCTGATCTGCAGAGGACTAGATGAGAGTTTATTGAGCCTCATCTTGTCCTCATTGTCACTGAACCATCGCCATCCTAGAAATGTCATTTGGTTTAGTCTTCTGATCCACAGTCTTATGCTCAGGATGCTGGGCATCCATCTTGCGAGTCTGCCATGGAGGAGGAGTATAACTCCCTCCTCGAGAACCAAACCTAGGATCTGGTCCCCCTTCCTTCAGGAAGGAAAATTGTCTAATGCAAATGGGTCTACAGGACCAAAAGTGCTGCATATGGGCAAAGCACCAGTCGAAAACCAAGCCTAGTAGCGAAAGGCTTCCAACAAGTGCATGGCATTGATTGTGATGAGACCTTTGCTCCAGTAGCAGAGATGGATTCCATACGCCTTACACCTGCCATTGCGGCTGCGCAAGGGTGGGAATTACATCAGATGGATGTGAAGAATGCCTTTCTTCATGGAGACCTATCTGAGGAGATCTACATGGAGCAGCCACATTGTTTCATTCAGGATTCATCTTTGGTCTGCAGACTAAAGAAATCTCTTTACTGCCTTAAGTAGGCCCCAAGAGCTTGGTATGCGATGATGGATTATTTTCTCTTATCACAAAACTTTAAAAGATGTAAGTTTGATCTGAATGTTTACATGCTTAGGACACATGATTCTCTTCTTATCTTAGTTTTGTATGTGGATGATCTCCTAATCACCGGCAGCTCGGCTTCAGTCATTGCTACAGTCAAGAGAGCCTTGAATGATAGGTTCTTGATGACGGACATGGGTCCATTACACTTCTTTCTTGGTCTTGAGATCAGAAAGGATGCCACGGGCATCAAACTCTCTCAGGCTAAGTATGCATGGGATCTCCTCAAGAGATTTCGCATGACTGACTGCAAGCCAGCACTGACTCCTTTTCTATTTGGGGTCCACCTTGAGGATGGAGGTGACACTCCATTAGTTGACAACACTTTCTACCGACAGCTAGTGGGGAGCTTATTGTACCTCACCCACTTCGGACCAGATCTCTCATATGCAGTAGGGGCAGTTTCCAGATACATGTAGGAGCTACATAAGCTACACTGGAATGCTGCCAAGCGCATCCTCCAATATGTGCAAGGCACCATCACCTTCAGGATTCATGATGCAGCAGGCACTGCATTGGATCTCCTTGGCTTCACAGAGTCTGATTGGGCAGGAGACAACATTGATTGCAAGTCCACCTCTGGATATTCACTCAGTCTAGGATCTGACCCTATCTGTTGGTCGAGCAAGAAGCAGGTTGCTATTGCTCTCTCTTCAGCTGAGGCCGAGTACAGAGGAGTAGTCAACATCACCATTAAGGCTTTGTGGCTATAACACTTCCTTACTGAGTTGGGCGTTTAGTTCCACCAGCCAATTGTTATATGGTGTGACAACCAGAGCACTCTCAAATTTTGCAGGGATCCAGTATAGCAGCAGCGGACAAAGCACATAGAGAGCCATATGCACTACATCAGAGACTTAGTACATGATCGGGCCATTGATTTGCAGTTTTGTCCTTCAGCAGAACAAACTGCAGACATCTTCACCAAGACATTCACAAGTATAAGTTTCGCTCTCTACACGATCGTCTTGGAGTGAAGGACACAATTGCTTAGAAACTGTCTTTTCTTTCTCTTTTCTTTTGATTACATTGTATTTTGAGGGGGGGTTTTTTCCCATGGGGTTTTCCCTCTTTCCTCAATTTTAGTACAAGTTGCACTGTATTTTGGGTGACCTTTGGCCTTAGTTGCCAGGGACCATTTTCTATTTTTTCCCATAGTGGTGTTCAGGGGGGGTGTTGGAACCACTGTACAACTACATGCAGACTCTTAGTTAGAGCATGGGACTACATGCAAGATTCCTTCTTCATGATATACTCCTTGATTTGCTCCTTCTTTAACTCCGCAACTGGTTAGTTCTTCTGCATGATTTACTCAATGATTTTCTCCTTCTTTCACTCCGCAACTGGCTAGTTCTCTCCGGAACTTGTCGTAGGTGTTGAGTCTTCTCATTGATAACCACTATGGTGCATTACCTTGGGATCTTCACCCAGTAATGCTATATCGTGAGCATTGTAACCTATTTTCTAATGAATCATTCTTTTGTTATTTTGATTTTCTTTTAGTGCTTTTGTTCTGCAAAGCTGTGTGTTCATTCATTTGTGCATGTTTTCTAACACATTTACAGGCATTACACTGATCACTAATTGCATCAGATTGGGTATCACAACATTGATGCTGCTGTTAAATTCGTCTTTATGTTCCACCGTGAATACATTCTCCGGTGCATTCCAGACATTGCGATGCCCTGGTGAGAGGATTTAGGCTATGGCTGTCATTTGACGAAGAGCGAGAGCTGTGGGTAGGAGCACTACAAAGATACAACAGAAGAGGCATTGGAGAGTCAAGGAAGGTTGTGATTCATGCGATTTTTAATCTGCAAGAAATGGTAGATGCCATAATTGCTTGCAAACCGATAGAAAGGACTATTTCGATGGGTGCTGAATTTGAAGAGGATGGAAATTATGGTGAGGAAATCATTGCCTCCGTAAAAGAGAAAGGAGAAGTCCCATTCAAGGATGGGGGCTCTATACAAAGAAGAAATCAGAGATGAAGGAGTTGCTTGTCAAAAGAGAGTGATCTGAGATGCAAATTATTGCTTGCCAGAGGTGCAGAACTGCAGATTGGTGAAGTGTGGAGCCCATGAGTGAGCCGAAGGTGTGTGAAGTCCAGAGAAAATGGATTTCGATCGTTGATTTCTTATGTCATGTGAGTTGTTGCAAAATTGTGTAAAGCCCAAGTTGCCCGACATCATGGAACTTGGAATATGGAGCTAAAGTTTAGATTAAGAGTGTTGTATTGTTGCAGAAAAGCAGATGTAGAGAGAAGCCCAAGAACCGCTTCTAGTGGGTGTGGAAGGAGCTGGAATAGGGGATGAAATTTGCCCTAGGAGACCAAGTGGCGGACCCGCTGCTTCCAGAAACAAGACGAAGCCCCCATTATTATAAGCTGGGAGAGCCACATGCTCTCCGCACCAATGTGATCGAGATCTCGAATGGCTGCGATGTGGGAGAAAATGTGGCTACCTTCGACCGGAGAAGACAACGGGGAATCTATGTGCAACCATCATGTATGGTTAGTGAATCTTTGCGCTGAGTGTAGAGCTAGAGCCACTTACTGAGTCTATAAACACCATAATTCACCATAGTGTGATGAACAACACATGATGTTGCACTAAAACATTGAAATGCGTTGAATAGAAAATCATGTCGCATGTGACAAATACCAAACGAAAATGTGCTTAGATAGAAAAGAGATGTCGTAATGTAACAAAGAACAAATGTCATCGCAATATCATGAAAAAATAATAATATTTTAATGTGATGATCAACAAATCATTTCATAATGTGACAACACCAAAGTATGGAAAATAATAAATTACATCGCAATGTGATGAACAATAAATGATGAAATAAGTTGATGAGCAAAAAACACCAATGGAATGTGATGAAAAACAAATATCATGGAAAAATAGATAAAAAATCATGTCATAATGTGATGGACAAATATCAAAGTCATAATGCGATAAACAAAACTATTTTCAACCATTGTCAACCATGTCCGCTAAGCCAACCACGACTAACATTTAGTAGATTATGGTCAAACATGGTCAGCCTTGTTCGTCCATAGTCAATCATAGTCAATTTTAGACAACATGTTAAATCATGTTGAACATGGTTAACCATGGCAATCAAGGTCAAACATTCTCAAACCATGTTCAATAATGGCTTACATGGTCAACAAGGTTGACTATGGTTAACTATGATAAATTGTGGTCAACATGGTCAAAACGAACAACCATTGTTAGCTACAATCAACCATAATCAATTATCGTCAACTTTAAATAAACAATTACAACCATAACATGCCCATATTTAGCCATAGTCAACCAAAGTAAACCGTAGGCAAAATTGTCAAACCATGGTTAACCATCTTCAACATGTTCAACCATGGTCAACATCTCAAATCATAGTTAATATTGGTCAGTCATTTTCATCTATCATAGATAACTTCAGTTTAATGTGAACAATCATGGTTGACCATAATTCACCCTTTTCAACAATAATTTTATCATATTTAATGATAGTAAACAAGTTCAACCATAATCAACCATGGTCTGGTAATCCTCCCCATGCATGTGGACGATCAACTAGCATAACCACTTTAATAAATTGATTGATATATGTAGAATGAAGTCATTTTCCACCTTTCATATGCCAATAGAGACCATTAATTTTAAGAGATTGAAACAACTCACATATATCAACCATTTTATTAATGTGATTCTGCTATTATAACATATGCAAAATCCTAGGAATGACCACTATAATTCCAAAATTTTAAGAATATGAGTTGCTATGTCTTTTTCCTCCATAAATACAATTGATGGTGTATTTTTAACTCTTCTACATTTTTTCGTTTTTAGCGTGAATGCACTACCATAAAATTCATGGTAAATTCTTGGCTTTTTGTTTTTTAAAATGAGCTTTTAAATGCGTAACATTCAACATAAAATTATTGGTAAATTCCTGTTTTTTGTTTTTTAAAATGAGCTTTTAGATGCGTAAATGAATTCACTGCATTCAACTACTACTGAGTACCCTAATTATGCACATTCCATAGGTCAAATTTTTGATTCCAACATATCCCTATTAGATTTAACGCAAAAATTGATGAAAATATACCAGGAGAAGGAAAAATATGTAAGAGTTAAGACATCACAATGTTAGTGTGATTACAATTTGTGGTCACTCATTTATTTTCCAACCATTGTTAAAGTTACTATGTTATTCTCATACTTTATTGAAATACCTAATTTAAGGAAATTTATGATTACAATTTGTGGTCACACATCCATTTTCGAATCTTTTTTATAACTAGAGCATTATATTATTCAAAATTTGATACACTTGGATTTATAGATATTTTCAGAGTAATCATGGAGAACATATGTATTCTCAACAAAACCCATCATTCAACGGTTCTAGAAGAGTCTCAAATAATTGTTAAAGTTATTATGCTATTTTCATATTTTTAAGAAATTTATGATTACAATTTGTGGTCACACATCCATTTTCCAATCATTGATCAAATATATTTTTTATTAACTAAAGCATTATATTATTCAAAATTTGATATACCTAGATTTACACATATTTTCAATGTAACCATGGAAAATTCATGTATTCTTAACAAACCCATCATTCAACTGCTTTAGAAAAATCTCAACTCCTTGTAAGACTATAGTCTCAAATCCCACTAAAACTATAGATATTAATTTCCATAATTCATTAAAACCACAACCATAACATCAATCATTATTAGTTATTTTCTTGTTTTCATATTCTAAAATTCCCAATTTAAAAAACATGCAGATGTGAATAGTTTTCAGTTACATATAATTTTACACCTTTCATCATTAACAATATGCTAATTATTATATTTTTACAACCTTATTCCAAATTAAATATAATTCTTCAAGTATCAAATTTATCTAACCTGTAGATTTCAAAAATATTCTAGAATCCCAACAACAACAAATTGCAGCTAGACATCAGGGATGGAAATCATTTCTTCCATACTCCGCCCTTCGAAATTTCAAATAATGTGCCCTCACGCAACCTCCTCAGGACCTCTGACGCCGAATAATCACCAAATCATCTTGAAGCCTTCAAATAAAGTGTTTCTTGTGAAGCTATTGCTCTTCTTGCCTTCCTCACCCGACCTCCTCATCCACTTTTGCTTTTCGTGTGGACCTCTGACGCTGAATAATCACCAAATTATCGTGAAGCCTTCCCCTGGTCAGATTGAAAGCCAAAATAACAAGACTATTCTATTGATATCACAAATTCGCTTTGAAAAATGGTAGAAATTTAGGTATGATTTTTCTTAAAATTTTATCTTATTAAATTTTAAAATTTCGGTTTCCTTGATTATCTTGATTATTTTTATTGTGTTGAATTTATTTGCATCATAAAACAATTCAAACGCTCTTATAATAAATATCCTTAAAAATAACTTTCCAAAATAATGTGGCCTCAATCAACAACATAACTTTCTAGGGAAATTTGTGACCTCCATTAACAATGTCTAGATAATATAATTAACATAACTTTCTAGCAATAAAATTGTGACCTCCATCAAAAACGCTTAGATAATAGAATTAACAGAGGAATCCGAAGAAGAAAACCAGAGAAAAGGGTCGCCTTTTCTGCGGGCACGACGTTGGAAACACACGTAATCATGCACTGCACTATCCTTACAGCAATCATGGATTGTGTCATAGTCTCATCCTACAGCAACCTGATGCCAGATTTAGTGAAGACGCGGACATTGGGATAAGTGAAATGCTCGAGTCGATTTAGCGTGACCTGGCACAGTGATAGTTATTGGACCGCTTCCGAAATAATTAAAATCATGCTGCTTGGGATGTGAATCACATTCACAAATAACAAAATTTACTGGCTACCTATTTCAATCACGCAAAAAGTTGATTGACGCGCAGGCTCCACAGAACAATATTTCGTTCTATTATTTTGTTGTACACCATTCAAAAAACGAACTTGTGTTCAGGCATTATCAGGCACAACCCCACCGTAATG
Source organism: Pinus tabuliformis (assembly GCA_031772625.1). Lineage (NCBI taxonomy): Eukaryota > Viridiplantae > Streptophyta > Pinopsida > Pinales > Pinaceae > Pinus > Pinus tabuliformis. Next base: position 1,446,882,308 of record CM062820.1, read on the forward strand.
ACTCATCCCATGAGCACGATGTTTGTGGAAAGTAATGTACATTTCTATAAATAAATATTATTCATGAGATCCCATGAGCACCATGTTTGTGGAATGAACTGGGGTGAGGAAAGCAGTTCAGGGGCAATGTCGGTGAGATCAAATACAGACACAGAAAGCAGCCACTTATCAGGAGAGAAGTCTCCTGTTCCGTATCTATTGGGTAGAGTAGGTGCCATGATGGCTCTCATCAGCTTTGCTGTCATTATTCCGGCATTGTCCTACTGCAAAGAGTGCACAGCTGGCAACACTGAAGATGAAGATGTTGGAAAGATTGAGGGAGAGGGTATAATAGATATTTCAGATGAAAAGGGAGAAATGAGAGTGAACTGTTGCAGCGGCCATTAAAGACATGGGCTATAGCAATCATGGCTATACCCATGTCTTTGGCCGCTGCAACAGTTCACTCTCATTTCTCCCTTTTCATCTGAAATCTCTATTATACCCTCTCCCTCAATCTTTCCAACATCTTCATCTTCAGTGTTGCCAGCTGTGCACTCTTTGCAGTAGGACAATGCCGGAATAATGACAGCAAAGCTGATGAGAGCCATCATGGCACCTACTCTACCCAATAGATACGGAACAGGAGACTTCTCTCCTGATAAGTGGCTGCTTTCTGTGTCTGTATTTGATCTCACCGACATTTTCCCTGAACTGCTTTCCTCACCCCAGTTCATTCCACAAACATGGTGCTCATGGGATCTCATGAATAATATTTATTTATAGAAATGTACATTACTTTCCACAAACATCGTGCTCATGGGATGAGTCATTACGGTGGGGTTGTGCCTGATAATGCCTGGACACAAGTTCGTTTTTTGAATGGTGTACAACAAAATAATAGAACGAAATATTGTTCTGTGGAGCCTGCGCGTCAATCAACTTTTTACGTGATTGAAATAGGTAGCCAGTAAATTTTGTTATTTGTGAATGTGATTCACATCCCAAGCAGCATGATTTTAATTATTTCGGAAGCGGTCCAATAACTATCACTGTGCCAGGTCACGCTAAATTGACTCGAGCATTTCACTTATCCCAATGTCCGCGTCTTCACTAAATCTGGCATCAGGTTGCTGTGGGATGAGACTATGACACAATCCATGATTGCTGTAAGGATAGTGCAGTGCATGATTACGTGTGTTTCCAACGTCGTGCCCGCAGAAAGGCGACCATTTTCTCTGGTTTTCTTCTTCGGATTCCTCTGTTAATTCTATTATCTAAGCGTTGTTGATGGAGGTCACAATTTTTTTTTAGAAAGTTATGTTAATTATATTATCTAGACGTTGTTAATGGAGGTCACAAATTGCCCTAGAAAGTTATGTTGTTGATTGAGGCCACATTATTTTGGAAAGTTATTTTTAACGATATTTATTATAAGAGTGTTTGAATTGTTTTATGATGCAAATAAAGCCAACACAATAAAAATAATCAAGGCAACCAAAATTTTAAAATTTAATTGAATAAAATTTTAATAAAAATCATACCTAAATTTCTACCATTTTTCAAAGCGAATTTGTGATATCAATAGAATACTCTTATTATTTTGGCTTTCAATCTGACCAGGGGAAGGCTTCACGATGATTTGGTGATTATTCTGCGTCAGAGGTCCACACGAAAAGATAAAGTGGATGAGGAGGTTGCGTGAGGAAGGCAAGAAGAGCAATAGCTTCACAAGAAACACTTTATTTGAAGGCTTCAAGATGATTTGGTGATTATTCGGCGCAGAGGTCCACGCGAAAAGCAAAAGTGAATGAGGAGGTTGCGTGAGGAGAAGAGCAATAGCTTCACAAGAAACACATTATTTGAAGTTTCGAAGCGCGGAGTATGGAAGAAATGATTTCCATCCCTGATGTCTAGCTGCAATTTGTTGTTGTTGGGATTCTAGAATATTTTTGAAATCTACAGGTTAGATAAATTTGATACTTTAAGAATTATATTTAATTTGGAATAAGGTTGTAAAAATATAATAATTAATATATTGTTAATGATGAGAGGTTTAAAACTATATGTAACTGAAAACTATTCACATCTGCATTTTTTTTAAATTGGGAATTTTAGAATATGAAAATAAGAAAATAACTAATAATGATTGATGTTATGGTTGTGGTGTTAATGAATTATGGGAACTGATATCTATAGTTTTAGTGGGATTTGAGACTATATTCTTATTGGGAGTTGAGATTTTTCTAAAGCAGTTGAATAATGGGGTTTGTTAAGAATACACGAATTTTTTATGGTTACCTTGAAAATATGTGTAAATCTAGGTATATCAAATTTTGAATAATATAATGCTTTAGTTAATAAAAAATATATTTGATCAATGATTGGAAAATGGATGTGTGACCACAAATTGTAATCATAAATTTCCTAAAAATATGAAAATAACATAATAACTTTAACAATTATTTGAAACTCTTCTAGCACCGTTGAATGATGGGTTTTGTTGAGAATACATGTATTCTCCATGATTACTCTGAAAATATCTATAAATCCAAGTGTATCAAATTTTAAATAATATAATGCTCTAGTTATAAAAAAGATTAAAAAATGGATGTGTGACCACAAATTGTAATCATAAATTTCCTTAAATTAGGTATTTCAATAAAGTATGAGAATAACATAGTAACTTTAACAATGGTTGGAAAATAAATGAGCGACCACAAATTGTAATCACACTAACATTGTGATGTCTTAACTCTTACATATTTTTCCTTCTCCTGGTATATTTTCATCAATTTTTGCGTTAAATCTAATAGGGATATGTTGGAATCAAAAGTTTGACCTATGAAATGTGCATAATTAGGGTACTCAGTAGTAGTTGAATGGAGTGAATTCATTTACGCATCTAAAAGCTCATTTTAAAAAACAAAAAACCAGGATATTACCAATAATTTTATGTTGAATGTTACGCATTTAAAAGCTCATTTTAAAAAACAAAAAGCCAAGAATTTACCATGAATTTTATGGTAGTGCATTCACGGTAAAAAAGAAAAATGTAGAAGAGTTAAAAATACACCATCAATTGTATTTATGGAGGAAAAAGACATAGAAACTCATATTCTTAAAATTTTGGAATTATAGTGGTCATTCCTAGGATTTTGCATATGTTATAATAGCATAATCACATTAATAAAATGGTTGATATATGTGAGTTGTTTCAATCTCTTAAAATTAATGGTCTCTATTGGCATATGAAAGGTGGGAAATGACTTCATTCTACATATATCAATCAATTTATTAATGTGGTTATGCTAGTTGATGGTCCACATGCATGGGGAGGATTACCAGACCATGGTTGATTATGGTTGAACTTGTTTACTATCATTAAATATGATAAAATTATTGTTGAAAAGGGTGAATTATGGTCAACCATGATTGTTCACATTAAACTGAAGTTATGTATGATAGATGAAAATGATTGACGAATATTAACTATGATTTGAGATGTTGACCATGGTTGAACATGTTGAAGATGGTTAACCATGGTTTGACAATTTTGCCTACGGTTTACTTTGGTTGACTATTGCTAAATATGGGCATGTTATGGTTGTAATTGTTTATTTAAAGTTGACCAAAATTGATTATGGTTGATTGTGGCTAACAATGGTTGTTCGTGTTGACCATGTTGACCACAATTTATCATAGTTAACCATAGTCAACCTTGTTGACCATGTAAGCCATTATTGAACATGGTTTGAGAATGTTTGACCTTGATTGTCATGGTTAACCATGTTCAACATGATTTAACATGTTGCCTAAAATTGACTATGCTTGACTATGGACGAACAAGGCTGACCATGTTTGACCATAATCTACTAAATGTTAGTCGTGGTTGGCTTAATCGGACATGGTTGACAATGGTTGAAAATAGTTTTGTTTATCGCATTATGACTTTGATATTTGTCCATCACATTATGACATGATTTTTTATCTATTTTTCCATGATATTTGTTTTCCATCACATTCCGTTGGTGTTTTTTGCTCATCACCGTATTTCGTCATTTATTGTTCATCACATTGCGATGTAATTTATTATTTTCCATACTTTGGTGTTGTCACGTTATGAAATGATTTGTTGATCATCACATTACAATATTATTATTTTTTCATGATATTGTGATGACATTTGTTCTTTGTTACATTACGACATCTCTTTTCTATCTAAGCACATTTTCGTTTGGTATTCGTCACATGCGACATGATTTTCTATTCAACGCATTTCAATGTTTTAGTGCAACATCATGTGTTGTTCATCACACTATGGTGTTTATTTTGATTCTCACATTGTTACATCAATTTTGTTTGTTAGCTCTTACATATAATAATTGTGGTCAACCATGGTTAGCCATGCTTGACCATGGAATGATTATTTCAATTATAATACTAACAATTATTATAATTAATGTACTAATACATTAATGAGTTATTGTATTATTGTATTAATACATTAATTAATTATTTTATTAGTATATTAATACATTGATGTATTAATTAAATATTACACATTTCAATATCCATATTATATATCATAGATTCCTTACCCACGTTGACCATATGAAACCATGGTTGACTACGGTTAAGCAAGATTGTTCATGTTTGACTATAGTTAACTATGGTTTCTCATGGTTAACTATGTTGAATTTGGTTGCCCATGGTTGATTATGTTAAGTATAGTTTCGTATATTTGTCTATGGTTGTCTACATTTAACTATGGTTTCCTATGGTTTCCTATGGTGGTCCATGGTTGGTCATGGTTTCTTGTGGTTGAGAATGTTAAATATGATTTCATAAGGTTAACCATGTTGACTATGATTCATGAGTGTTGATTATGGTTAACTATAGTTCACTATGAATGAAAATGATTGAAATTAATAACGCTAATTATAAATAAATATCACCAACTTTACATAAAACTTTAAATAATTAAGCTCTTAGCATTAAATAATGTTTGGATTCAATCTACTAAGTACATGAACATCAAATGGGTATTCTCACAACATATGGACTTTCCAAAATAATCTAAAATGTGACATATTTTATTTCTTTTTTCTTAAATTTGAATAAAAATCACATATTTAGCTCGGATTTTTCATCCTAATTTTGATATTATTTTATTATGTATCTATAATATTAATTATTAAGAGGGTGAAGTTAAAAATTGATAGAGAGAAACTTATTTTCCATAACCAACAAGTCATGGTGTTATGTGATTAGTATAGATCCATCTTAACCACAGATCTATCAAGATTCAAGAGGAATAAAATTACATTATATGCAAACCTATTTTTAGTATGAAAAATGTGAAAAAATATTTACATGTCAAGAGATTTAATCCATATATTAAAATCCATGATTAAAATAAATCTATAGCAATTTTCTCTCTCTCTATATAGACCATATGTAATTTTTCATTGTTTAAGTTGTATGTTTGAATAATTTATTATTATTATTATTATTTTATATTAAAAATTGAATTAGTAACACATTTTCCACTTATTAAGAAGTAACTAAATTATTTTACCTTTAATTACTTTTTCCTTCGGGTATTGAAATATCTCTCTCTCTCTCTCTCTCTCTCTCTCTCTCTCTCTCTCTCTCTCTCTCTATATATATATATATATATATATATATATATATATATATATATATATATATATATATATATATATATATATATTTCAGGTGAGAGAGAGAGAGAGAGATTATTTAAGTTTTATATTGAAATATTTATGAGAGAAATAAAAGTGTTTTTTCAATTTTACTTATTTTATCTCTATAAAGTTATATAAAATTATATTATTTAACATAGACATCGAACTATTTTATTTATTACTGGAAGAGTGAAAATGAAATATCAACGAACGAGCTGAGCACAATGAGAATGTGATTATTAACATTTTATAGCATTTTTAATGGGAACTAACCAAATATGTAAAAGCATTTATATTTTCATCACAACAGACAACGTTTTTTCATGTAAAGTAATTTTTGAAGGGAGACATGTCGACTCCAATTTGAGCATGAACAAAGTTACCCACCCCCACCCCCAACACCCCCCCCCCCCCCCCATATTGGATTGTAGAATGAGCTTCATGACTCAATTATATCCTCTAACAAATACTTCGAGGGATCAGATTTCTTAGGTCATAATTTTGTTTATCATTTCATCCATGTATTAATTTCTTTATATAAATGATCAAGAAGTTTCAAATAAATTTTGTATCCCTATATGTACTCGATAAATCTAATTTTGTGATGGATCTATCATGATTTGTTTTTTGGATGTTGTCCAATTCATAAATAATAATTTATTTTGTTAATCATTGCTTTTTTCATAAAAATATGTACATACCTACTTATTTGTTTATTTGTTGTGAGCCAATGTTACATAAAAATATCTTGCCATACTAAATATAGAGCACCTAAAATGAATTATGAATAGTCATAAACAAATCGTGACAATCAAGAAATGTTATCTCATTTCTAAATAACACAAAATAAAAAATGTGTGGTATCCCTTCACTTAATGTTTTTTTAATTAAATGTTTATAATTTTTATTTATGATTAAGTGAGTTAAGCTAAAAGTCATTCGAAAACTTTAATTATCAAAAAATGTAATGTTGATAATAACTGATTGCAAAAGTTGTGATTACGATGATTTTATTTTGTGAATAAAAGAAAATATGGTAAATTAATTGTTGAGTAAAAATGAATGATGGAGAAAAAGTCTACAATTTATTGTGGAAGTGTTATTACCAATCAAGAAGTCCTAGGCATATAATCTTATTAGATTTAATTAAGAAAACAAATTTATGATATTGACAAATTATTTTTTCCTAAAAGATAGGAGGTTATCTTCAATCGTAGGAAACAAGAGTTCATTAATGAGAAGATATATACCTGCCACTTTTTGGTGAGGTGGGGGGAGTTACTAACAACCAAAAGAGTGGTATATGAGATAATATTGGTTGGTTTTACTTGATTTTGTCTCATTATTTTGATAACAGAAGAGACTGAAGAGAAGCAAGAGACCATAGATGGAAGAAGAATTGTAAGCCTTGTTTACTCAAGGAGACATTAGAAATAGTTGTGTCTGGGTTGGTAGGATCCAATACTTAGTTATTAATCTCCCATATATTTGACCAAGTTAATATTTATGCTTGTATTCCTAGTTTGTTTCTTCCATGGAAGACAAATGTTTAGTACTAGTTTCCTAAATTATTCTACTTTATTGTGTACTAGAAAAGAAAAATATTGAAGGGCTCTTTCTTTGAAATCATTACAACATAAGATGTAATTAATCCTTTTCTACTTCTTTAGTCTCCAAAATTATTATAGAATAGAGAGTAGAAAATCCTAAAATATCATTTTAATTTTTCAGAAAAAGCAGTACTTATGTATACAATTTGCATTTAGATTATACTATGTTTTACATTTAGAGAATTATTGAAAAGAAACTAAATAAGCCCTTTTTCTGGGTAAAATTTATTCTTTCTATAACTCTATAAGTTATATTAATATATAACTAAGATGTATAAATAGGAGAGGTAATATGGGAAAAACATTTACTAAATAGTAAATTTATGTTTCTAATTACTTGTGTGTATATATCTGTGTGTGTGTGTGTGTGTGTGTTTTTCTAATAACGTGTGTGTGTGTGTGTGTGTGTGTGTGTGTGTGTGTGTGTTTAGATATATTAAATAAACATTGTAGACATAAAACCATACAATACAGTAAAGTCATGAAGAAACCATAAAATCGTCATAGGAAAATAACTATTCATTATAGATAAATCATTCTTCACATAGGAAATATAATATCAATTCTTAAAAAAAGTGAAATGACTTCATATACAGGGATTAACGAATTCTACACATTTACAATGGAGAAGAAAATGAATAAATGAACATATATGAATTTCATGTGAAACCAATGAATCAAATTAATACAATGAACATAGAAATTCTAGAGTAAAGTCTAGAACAAAATCTATAAATATGACTATTAATTAAAAAAAAAAAATTGAGTCAAAGTTTCATATAGAGTTCATATTAATATATTTGAGAGTCAATGGAAAACCCTCAAGAAAGAAGAGGAAAAATCAAAGTCTTAGTACAATAGAGGCATTAGGCTATCAACAAAATGCCAAGATAGGAATAAATTATAATTTTTACTCTCCATAATATAAAAGAATCAACAAAAATCAGTATAGGCAACACAAATCAAGGACCAAGAGCCAACCATCTGACATGGTAATAGAAACATTAAAACATTAGTGAGAGTTGAAGAAGGGCGATAATCTAAAATAAACCAAGGAAAACTATCTTCCTTAGAGTTGTAGTGGTACCTGTGTATAAGAAAAATATAAATTTAAGTTAATAACAATAAATTTTTATGGGAAGAATAGTAGTAAGTCAAAATAGGAATATTGAAGAGACAATATATAAAAGAATGAAATTTTACTTGTAACAATTCAGAACAATTTGGGCATCTCCTCCACCTGCATCGAGTATAAATCGTTTCAGGTAAATACGTTAAATATTTTGTGAAAATATCAAGGAAAATAAATATTTTCTATGAGAATGGAGGTTTCCATTTACATGTAAAAACACATAAAGTATTGTTCAGTCAAAGAGTACCATGTGTTTTCAAATTACATAAACACAAGTTATATCACATATGGTGAAACTCTATCATCGGGGAAATAACCCAAAAATACAAATTGTTTCTCATACAGTGAAACCCTATGACTTGACAAAAAAAAAAGTAATAATATAAAAAGACTCTTCCAAATCATTGGTTTATGCCTTGATAAAGTGATTCTATTAATATAATGATAAGCAAGAAAACATAGCAAGTGTACATAGAAGTAGTAATCCCTATTTGGAGTAATGTTACACATAAAACTCTAGATTCTACCGAAAGGAAAACACTGAAAATAATAGGAACATAAGCTATGGAGAAACCCTCTATAATAAAAAAAAATAATGATAACATATTTTAGAACAAGTATCAGTTAACAGGCTAGTCAAGGGTTTGTCTAGTAACTAAGAAAACAAAACAAATATACAGTGCTACAAAAAAACCTTCCCTTTAAAAAAAAAGGTAACCCTTCCTTGCTAGCATAATCTAAGAAATTTTATATCGATAATACAAGGTAGAGGAGTGGCTTACAAGGCCATACAAGATTATGCTAAAGGGTGGAAATAAAAGAACTATAAAGTAACACAGAAGCCAATACTCAAAAACAAACTCCAATGGGTGATTTTACCTATAGTCAGCGTTGTCCATAATGAAGGAATACTTTTGTTGAAATAAAATCCAAAGGTAAAATGAAAAACCTAAAACCAAAGCATACTAGTTTTGTAGAAGCACCTCATAAGAACTCCAAAAGTTTGTAAAAATCAATCCAAAAGAAGTAACAATTAAGTCAACAACCACATTATTGCATAAATCAAAAGATTTTATAAATTACAAATTTAAGGATTACAACAACAAATGTAGCTTCAAATTTTTGTACAAGCCCAAAAGAGTTTTTGATGCAAAAGTCCTTTGGACTATTAGAAAACTAAGAAGTGATGATTAGAACTGTTGGAGTAGTTGACTCTCGATATAGGAAAAACCTTCTTTAATCTCCTTCATAAAAAGACAAAAATTAGAAAAAATAATGAAAAACAACTTTGAAACATATGATGCAAGTTAAGGTAAAAAAAATTCAAAGCTGATAAAGAAACAAGGGAAAAATTAGGGTTGAAACCCTTTCTCAACAAAAACTTAATGGAAAAAGTGGTGGATAAAGTTACAAACTGAATGAGGTTCTCGATAGTGGAGGTAGTCATGAAAACTTCCAAAAATCATAAATTTTATTCACCATAGATCTATGGCCAGCAAATCGTGACCACTAGATTGGTAGGTGTATAATACTATAGATGGTTTCATATTAAATTGCCACGTTTCACCGTCAAGACATGTATAAGATTCACATATTACAATTACCAACAACTTGAACATTAATACAACTAATACTTAACCATAATATCCCACACTCATATCTCTAATGGCGGCACAATTGTATAATAAGATTCACCATGGTTTATAAAATAGCAATTAAGGTTATATACATTATATGGTGGAGAAATTGGAGGCAAAATGTATTTATTAATGCATGAATCAATGCTATTGATATGCATTAGATGAAAAGTGAGAACTCATTACAAAAGTTTTCTAGTGATTGTATCAAAAATATAATGTTGGGTATTAAATATTTTTATAGTTGATATATATAAACTGTTGGCATTATGATGCACGTGTTTTCCTTGGTGGAAACTCACTTGTATATGGAAACTTGACGAATCTACAGGATAGGTTAGAGGTGATAGAGTGATGGAACAAAATAATAGTGAAAGGTTTGAAACATCGAGATTGTGTTAGTGTTGTCGTTGATAAGCAACCTACTTGATGAGTTGTACTTAATGACAACCTATTTTATCAATGCACTACTTGATAAATGTATAAACAGGATATGACGAAATATATGGTAGTTTTGTTTACAGGATGTGACAAAATGCAGGGCAGTTCACAAGAAGTAGTTTAGAAGTGATGTATGATGGCAACTCACATTGTAACAGGTCAATTCAGAGGTAACAGAATAATGGCACAGAAGAACAGGATGTTGGAACAAAGTATTGCAGATCGGGATAAAGCAATTAAAGAAAAATAATGTTTTAAGTTGTATTAAGTTGTATACATTGTTTCACCTAGTCAAAGTAGCATATACAAGTGAGTACATAGAATCAAAGGAGCGTATACGTATGCACGCACTTTCACAAGAGGAAAAGCATGTATAGGATGGAAAATTGAGGGTAAAGAATACCAAGGGTCCATACCATGGTATTAGCCCACAATATTGAGTGGAATAACGGTTACTTGATCCTATTTAAGAATACCACAAGTTCTAAGTGTTGTTTTAGTCAGAGGTATTGAAAAAGGCTCTAAGTATATAAGGAGGTGAAGATAAAAGTGTGAAGATGTGAAATAATGAATATCTTATAAAGAGTTAGATCAAAAGAAAATATGCATGTCATGCGCTTTTGATGCTTTTTCTGATATGAACTAAGTATGCACCTGGGTGTTTGATGATGGATGAGATCTAATAATGGATCAATATCATAAGACCTGAAATGACTTATCATTATGTGATCTAATAATGGATAGTGTAGATCTGATTGCTAACACATGTTTTATCCTTTATATGCTATCATCTGGGTATATTGATGTCTGGAATAGATCTGAAGTTATAAGTTATTGTTTTCGTATCTATACGCTCTTTCGCCCTCGTGAAGGTGCATATACACGTTGGTTCGACACTTCCAACTAGCGTCTGTAGAAGAAAAGTTTGTTTTTTAGAGATGACCGATCTATCTTATTAGTGTTGTTGTTTTTTAATGATGTCTTGATTAGATCTGAAATTAAAACTGCTTGTATAAGGAGATTAAGTTTCGTTGATTGATTAATTGAGTAAGAAGGGTGATCTTTGCTGATATCTATTTAGAACTCTGTAATATGATAGTATATATTCAAAATTTAATTGGTTGGTACATTTTTTGGTTCAGAGGTTTTATGATTCAGTATCTTTAGAGGTATGCACAGGTTGGGTTACAGAATGTAGCATATACATGCAGGTTGGCTTCATTCAAGTAGACTATACATTCTTACATATGATTTTTGAGGTTGCAGTTGGTTATGGTTGTTGATATCTTATTCAGAGTTTTGTTATGTGTTCTAGTTATAGTGATCTCGCTATTCTAGTTTATTGATTGAATTTTCATTAAGTGTTGGATGATTGGTTTTGAGTAAAATGGTTGATTCAGTTGTATAAGAGGTTTCATTGATTGATTCAATTGTGGTTGATTCAGAGATTGATGATTGAGTTTTAGAGTTGATGAGTTTCAGTGATTGGTTGATGCAGTTGTATTTGATGGTTGTATTAAAGAGGTGATTGATTTTGAGATTCAATGTTACTGATGGGTATAGTATGAAAATTTGATGAAACATGGCCTACATATTGTGTTGATGTGTACCATGAGTATCCAGATTGAAAATTTATGAAACGTGGTCCCTGGTGGAAGAGTGAAGGTTGTAGCCTTCTATAGGTCGGTGCCTACGTATTGGTAAACATATTAGCCAGTACAAGAGCTAGGGTGATCCAAATTTTTTTGCTTATAGATGTGTTAAAGAATTACATGAATAAATTGTAGCTTAACATATAAAACTTAATGTGCACATGAGAGAAGAGAAGAAATACATAAATCATGAAAGAAGACAAGAAGACTTGATAATGGAGTTCATTTGACTTGGACTACGCCTCCAGGCCCTACTTGATCAACGGGGAGGAATTTATTCATTAATTGTCATGAGAAATAAAAGTATCAGCATCAGTTACAAAAGGGAGTTTTATACCTCCATAATGAAAAATGGCAGAAAAATGCAAAACTCTGATGGAGAAAAGGATTGCGCCATTGCATTCATGGCATCAAGAAGTTCTGAAACCATATAGAATTTGTCAAATTCTGACAAAGTGAAAATTCAGCCCTCTTGCAAAATTCTGCCTCAAATTGCGTGCACTGCGTCCTCTACCTGGGCACACTGATGAATTGCATGTTAAATAAAAAATATCCCATGAATTTCTCAAGAATTCTATTGGAGGATTTGGTTTGAGATCTGTTTAATAGGGAGGAGGTCAGGCGGTCAAACCCCGCCTCCTCCTTTTTTTACACACCGAATCTCCTTAAGTTTAAATAAACCCCTTAAATAAAAATCATGGGTTGGGTCGGGCCCATGTTGCGCAACCCACCCACTATACCCACCTCCATCGGTCTCCATTAATTTATGGATGGTTCATTGTTTGTTTAGAGTGGGCGTGGTTGGGTCTACGCCCCAAGGGTTAGCCCACCACTCATTGTTGGTTACGGTGACGAGGTGTGGGGTGGCGGGGTCATGGCCACCCACCCTATGTTAATTTCTGCATTTTGTGGGTTGTGGGAAGGGGGCAAGGGTCATGGCCTATCCCTCCATAAACAACTATATTTTTATGCAGGTTCAGTTAGGGTGGTGGGGTTGGTGGCTCGCCACCCCCTTTTCTTAATATTTTTTTGTTTAAATAACACCAATTGTGCGTTTTTGAAAATTTGGTTTTGGATCGAGGGAGTCTTTTTAATGAGGCAACAATTTTTCCCGAAATCTTTCCAGAGTTGGCTGGGTTCCGACCGCCAAAAAACGTTCAAATTGCGCCTTCATTAATCCTGCCCAATCATCAAAAGTCAACCCAACTTTGACTACTTCTATCTCCTTCATCCAGACTCAGATTGGAGTGTCCTTCACACCGTTGGAATTAGCGCGATGAGCACTTTAATCTAATGTAAAGTTCATCACATTTCCACCACTTTGAATTTTGAGCTTTTTCCATGTCATTGTGTCTAGAGATCCACCTAGATCAATCCTCCCCATTGAGGAGCTTTTGGACTGCCAAAAGCTTTATCAGTCAATTAGCAAGTGAGGGAATTGTTCCCTCACTCTTTCTTTTTCTAGCCATTTTGCCTTGCTAGGGTACATCCCCTTGAAACCAACTCGAAGGTATTCCACATCTCCTCGTCGTGAAGTCCTGGTTCTTCTGTTAAGGATGATGTATTCAGGTAGCTCATCGAGATACTCTGGTGCAAAGTCGTCAACTGTAGGAACTGTAACCACCTCCTCGATGTCCATAATCAATGGTGGCTCATAAAGCTTTAAGTTCTCCACATTCACTACGGAGTACATTTGCATATATATCAGCAAATCGAGGCAAAAGGCATTGTTTCCAATCTTCTCCAAAATGGTGAATGGACCATGCCGGATTGGTCACAACTTCTTCCCTTCACCCTTCATCCTATCCTTGCTGATATGGAACCACACTTTGTCGCCCACTTCAAATTTATGGTCGACTCGATGTTTGACATGTCGAGCCTTGTACCAGGCTTGACTTTTCTCCAACTACTCTTGTATTTCTTGGTGAATCAACTAGATCCGCTAAATGAATTATTGCACTTTGTCCCTGTCATCATGTCCACTGGAGTCATATTCTCTTCCAAAGACCATATCAAAAGGGTCTTTTGGTAGGTAGCCAAAACATGTCTCAAATGGTGAACTGCTCGATAAGTGTACTGCTCGATTGTAGGAATGTTGCACATATGGAAGATGTTCATCCGACAACTTAGGATGTTTCCCACAATAGCCTCACAACAAGTGTACCACGGTACGGTTGACAACCTCTGTCTGTCCATTAGGCTATGGATGGAATGATGTGCTCCTTTTCAACTTGGTGTCAATCTCTTCGACAAGCTGGGCCAAAACTCCCAGAGAAAGTGATAGTCCCGATCTAACGTAATCGATGTGGGCAACCCAAAATGTACCCAAACATGCTGAAAGAAAAGATGAGCAGTTTGCTCTGCAATGATCTACTTTTTACAAGGCATTAAAATACGCATCTTACTAAAACGGTCAACGACAACATACAAATAGTCGTGAATTTTTCTACTCAAAGGCAGACCTACTACAAAATCCATCGACACACTTTCCCATCGACAACTCAGAATAGGGAGTGTTTTGTAGAGCACAAGTTTTCTGTTAGAGGGGTTTGAAGTAGAACACATCACACAACCCTTTGCATAGAAAATCAAAATGTTCTTCATATGAGGCCAAAAACAAAATATTTGTACATGACACAAATTGTTTCAATACCAAGATGACCAAACACAAGGGAGGTGCGGGCCTCCTGGATTACATGTACCCTTTCTCCTGTTGGTATGCACAATTTTCCAAGGTGATAGAACAGTTTCCCCTACAAGTGATAGTTGTCCACCTACGAACCATGGGTTAGTTTTGAATAAATCGCTTTAAAGTCATCATCATTAGCATATTGTTCAGCATAACTTTCAAAAGATAATGAAGCATTATGTAAAATAATAGAAGCAAAAATAGGAGGGTGAGATAGCATATCGGCCACTTTGTTGCTAGTGCCCTTCTTATATTTTATTACCAAATGAAACTGTTGCAGAAAACCCACCCACCTGAAATGAGGAGATTGCTGCAACTTGGTTTGTTACTGAAGATACTGCAAGGGTTGATGATCCATATGGATGATGGTCTCCTTGCCGATCATGTAGTGTTTCCACTTTTTCACACTCTGAACCAAGGCATATAACTCTTTGTCATAAGTAGGATAGTTTATCACGGTCAAAGAGAACTTCTCTGAATGGTTACATATCAGTTTCTTTTGCTACATTAGTACAACTCCCATGGCATATCCACTGGCGTCTGTCCTAATATTGAATGGTTGTTAGAGATCTAGTAAGGCCAAAACCGATGCGATGCTAATATTTTCTTTCAATGTTTCGAAGGAATTTTGTTGATTTCCTCCCCATTGAAAGACTTGCTTTACACTTGTCAATGCTTGTAATGGTGCTGCAATAATACAGAAATTGGCAATAAATCTCCTCCAATACTATACTGCACCCAAAAAGCTATGAACCTCGGTTACACTAGTAGGCTTAGTTCAATTTACAATTGCTTCAACTTTAGAAGGATCAACCTTTAGTTGACCATGACCAACAATATGACCTAGGTAAACCAAAGAGATTTTCCCAAACTCACACTTTGACAATTTTACATAGAGCTTTTTGTTTTTCAATACATCAAGCACTTTCTTCACATGACATACATGTTCATTCCAACTCTTAGTAAAGACAAGAATATCATCTAGATATACAACAACAAATTCATCAATGAAAGGCCTAAAGAGATAATTCATGACCCTCATGAAAGTGGTTGGAGCATTTCAAAGTCTGAATGGCATCGCCATCCATTCGAACAACCCCTATTTTCTCTTGAAGGTGGTTTTCCACACATCCTTCTCTGTAATTCGGACTTGGTGATAACCACTATGCAAATCCAATTTCGTGAAATAGATAGAATTCTTTAACTGATCTAGTAAGTCATCAATGTGGGGAAGAGGGTAACAATTTTTCACCATGATTTTGTTTAGTGCTCGATAATCCATGCACATCCTCCATGTGCCATCCTTATTCGGCACTAAGACAATCAGTGAGCCGCATGGAGAAGTACTCGGTCTGATGACCCCTAGGTTCAATAGTTCCTGTACTTGCTTTTTGATCTCCTCCATCTCAATGGTCAACATCCTGTACATGCCAATATTCGATAAAGGAGCATCATGCTGCAAATTGATCTCATGTTGGATTTCTCTCTTCGAAGGTAATCCCTTTGGTTCCTGAAACATCTCATCATAGTTAGAAATTAATTCACATAATTCCTTTTTGTACACATTATCACAACCCTGGAAAGCATCGGATAATTCTGCATCTTTTTCCCTTACAACCATAAGCTTGCAACCCTTACTAGAATTCACCAACCTCTTCATTTGTCCTGTACTTACAAGGCTAGCATTGATTTTAGTTTGAAGAGCCCTTACAATATATTCTACCCCATCTTTTGTGATTTGGTATTTGTTTTTATGACGAAGAAGATTCCTTTTCTATCATATAGATATGGACTCCCGAACACCATGCCACAGATATCCAATGGTATTACATCAAGTTTTACCTCATCCACTAACTTAGAAGCAATCACAAATTTAACCTTACACTGCTTAGTTACATTCGGTTTTTCTTTATCGTGTATCCATCCAAGTGGGTAAGGTTTTGGATGTGGTTTAGTTTCCAAGCCTAGCTTATTTACCAAGGGCTCTAAAATTAAGTTTTCTTGGGATTCGGTATCAAATAGAGTTTCCACTTTTGTATGATTTATGATAACTCTAATATGAAATAGCTCAATTCTCTTTCGTTCATTAGGAAGAGACTCATCTATTGAACTAGTGCCTTCATGTGATTCAGAATTAACATGAGGTGTAAGAGTACCTTTTGTTCCTACTGCTATGATCAATGCTTCATTTGCCAAATTGGATCCAAGGTCTTGCTGCACAGTTGCTACTATCTTTTGCTTTCCTTCTCCTCCATACTTCTTTGGTCTCCTTTTCGGGTACTATTTCCAACAATGATTGTCGTTATGACCTTCCTTTTTGTAGTGAGTGCAATAAGGTCTTTCTCCTTCATCTTTCTTGGTTGATGTCGTCCTCTTCTCCTTTCCTTTTCCTTTCACTTTGGGTTTTTCATTTGGAGGTTTGAAAGGTGGTTTCTTGAAATGATCATCTCTGTCATTTTTGCCCATGTTCTCAAGATGAATTGTCTTCACACTGGCGGAGTCAATATTAGTTGGTTCAAACAATAATAATGAACGTCTAAGGTAATTATGTAATGATCCAATATACTTAGTTACTACTTCAGATGAGTCAAGTGCAATGTCCAAATTAAGTGCCTATTTTCTAAATTCCTCTGTAAAGCTTTCAGCATCCTCACCTCTGCCTTGCCTTAAGTATTGCCAATCCATTAAAGCTTTTTGTTTATAACCCAAGGGATATAATTGTTCCTTTAATGCAGAAATGAAATTAGGCCATGAGGAAAGAATATTACCCACACTCTTACTACTTCACACTTTTCTCTCCCACCAAACGATAGTGGTGCTACTCAACCGAAGAGAGGCCAGCTGAATCTTTGCCTTGTCCTCTTCAATCTGATGAATCTTGCAGTAGATTTCAATCTACCTAATCTAGTTATTAAGCTTTTCTGTATTACTTTCACAGTTAAACATGAGAAGATCAAATTTGACATCTAATTTAAAGAAAGGTTTCTTAGATGCATCCCTTGAATTTCTATGATGATGGTGATGAGAGGAAGAAGAAATTTCACTCATGGAAGGAGAAGGAGGAGGTTCTTCTCCACCATTTCCATGCAATGAATCTTGTTCTTCTGAATTTCTCTCTTCTTCTTTCTCCTAATTTGAAAGAAACTGACCAACATTCTCTACCATTGTATAGAAGGTTTTGCGGATATTTCGCTCCTCTTCATAACGATCCTCTTCATTTGCCATGTTTCTCCTTTGATGTGGATGCCCCACTTCGTGATCGAAAGAATTTAGTTTCCCTTCACCTCTTTGGAGGTTGTTTCTTATTAGCATACAAAAATGTAGTTCACATCTTAAAAAAGACACGCTCTGATACCACTTGATCCAAAATCTTTTGCTTATAGATGTGTTAAAGAGTTACATGTATAAACTGTAGCTTAACATAGAAAACTTAATGTGCACATGAGAGAAGAGGAGAAACACATAAAGCATGAAATAAGACAACGAGGATTGATAACAGAGTTCGTCCGACTTGGACTACAACTCCGGGCCCTGCTCAATCAATGGGGAGGCCTTCATTCATTAAGTGGCATGAGAAAGAAAAGTATAAGCATCAGTTACAAAAAGGAGTTTTATACCTCCATACTAAAAAATGGACGAAAATTCAGAACTCTGATGGAGAAATGGACAACGCCATTGCGTTCGTGGCATCAAGAAGTGCTGAAACCATACAAAATTTGTCAAATTATGACAAAGTGAAAATTCAGCCCTCCTGCAAAATTATACCTTGAACTATGTGCACTACCTCCTCTACCTGGGTGCACTAATGAATTGAGTGTTAAATAAAAAATGGTCAATGGATTTCTCAAGAATGTTGTTGGTGGAGTTGTTTTGAGATCTACTTAATAGGGAGAGGTCAGGCGGTCAAACCCTGCCTCCTCCTTTTTTACACACCCAATCTCTTTAAGTTTAAACAAACCCCTTAAATAAGAATTATGGGTCGGGTCGAGCCCGCCTTGGGCAGCCCGCCCACCATACCCACCTCCGTGGGTCTCCATAATTTATGGCTGGTCCGTTGTTTGTTTAGAGTGGGCGTGGTTGGGTCCATGCCCCAAGGGCCAACCCACCACCTGTTGTTGGTTACGATGCCAAGGTGTGGGGTGGTGGGGTCATGGCTGCCCACCCAGTGTTAATTCCTATATTCCGTGGGCTATGGGGAGGGATCAGCAGTCATGGCCCACCCCTCCATAAACAACTATATTGTTATGTGGATTCGGTTGGGGTGGTGGGGTTGGTGGGCCACCACCACCTTTTTTAATATTTTTTGTTTAAATAAAACCAATTGCCCATTTCTAAAAATTTAGTTTTGGATCAAATGAGTCTTTTTAACAAGGCAACAATTTTTCCCTGAATCTGGCCTGAGTCAGACGGGTTTCGTCCAATAGAAAAAGTCCAAATTGCACCTTCATTAAATCCTGCCCAGTCATCAAAAGTCAACCCAACTTTGAATGCCACTATCTCCTTCATCCGAACTCGGATTGGAGTGTTGTTCACACCGTTGGAATCAGCGTGATGAGAACTTTGATATGATGTCAAGTTCATCACATTTCCACCACTTTTAATTTTAAGCTTTTTCCATGCCACTGTGTCTGGAGATCCACCTGGATCATAGGGGATTGGAGTTCCCTTCCATTAGCAGCTGGAGAACGAGTGAAGGTTGTATCCTTCTGTAGGCCGACCCCTACATATTGGAAAACATATCAACCAGTACAATAGCTAGGGGGTTGGAGCTCCCTTCCAATAGTAGTTGGAGAAAGATTGAATGTTGTAGCCTTCTGTAGGCCAATGCCTACATACTAGTAAATATATCAACTAGTACAAGAGCTAGGGGACTGTAGCTCCCTTCCAGTAGAATTTGGAGAAAAAGAGAATGTTGTAGCCTTCTGCAGGTGGGTGCCTGCGTACTGGTATGAGTCTGCACTAGTACAATATTGTAAACAACATTTTCTTATATTAAAAGAAGACAAAGACAACAACAATAGGAATTTTCTCCCGCATTGGGTTTCCACCTTAAATCATGGTGTTGATGTGTGTTTCTTATGTGTGATAGTTTATTTTGTTATTACAACACATGGTTATTTTTTATGTAATGATTAATAAACTACTAATGGTCTAGTTCAAGACAAACATGTGATAAATTAACTGAATCATAAGTTCTCTAGATATACGCTAATTGTACTAAGAACAGTCACGTACACAGACAAGTTAATTTCAGTAAAGTCATGTATAGTAATCTGAATATGAAATGTGAAATTTATTGATTTGAAAATACTGATTCACCCCCCTCTCAATATCTTTCCCAACAATTGGTATCAAAGTGGGTCCTTTTGCAGAAGCTTGATCGCTTGAAGGAGATCCGTCTAGAAAATGGGAAGGAAGGAAAAGAAGAAAGCAAATCAAAAGAAGAAGACATCTCAAAGAAATAGTGACAGTGTTAGAGATGATTGGCTATTAGGTGGAAGCAAATATTCAGATTCAAAATCACCTCGGAATGAAGATGAAAATGTAAAAGAACTTTAGGTATTTATTCTTTGTCCTCTCGTGATCGGTTGATTTGTTATATTGAAGATAGTGAATGTGTGAGAAAACTAATGAAGGTAGAAGCTAAAAGGCTCATAGATAAAGTTAGAGATCAACAAGATCTGTTTGATAAAAGGGAATGTTCCTACAAAGAAGAGATTACCATGTTAAAAACTAAGTTGGAGAAGGAAACAAAATAAGGAAGTAGTACAAGGAAAAGGAAGATTAGTGTCAAAGGCTGCAGGATGAAGTAACATCATTGAGAAATGAAGCGAATGAAAAGGATACATCAACCAAAAAACTTAAAGAAAGAACCAGTTACTGTGAAGGTCTTGAAGTTGAGGTTGTCTCTCTAAAATAAGATATTGAAAATTCAAATAAGCAGAATGAAGAACTACTTCAAGAATTTGAAGAACAAGAAAATGAGATTCTCAATTTAAGACAACTTGTGAAAGAAGGAAGAAAAGTTGAAGAAATCATGAAGAAGCAGTATCTGGAAAAAGAAGAGCAATATTGGGTTGACATAAATATCTTAAAAGGTAAATTAGAAGAAGAGGATAAATTATTATTATTTCAAGATAGTACTAATATTTTAGATAACATTCTTAGTAGTCAAAGGTCTCCTACCATCAATTTTGGTCTTGGCTTTCATGAAATTGTTAAAGGTGAATCTAGCTCACAGACTAAAGAAAGGAATTTTAATGCAAAATCTGCAATGCTCAACAAGGAGATAAGAGGTCAACCCCATCAACGACCAAGGAAATAAAGTCTTCAAAGAAAATCATTTAATCCTAAGTATCAAAGTATTAATTTATTCTTTCCTCTGAGGAATAATGTTGAATTTTCTATGTGTCATAATTTTGGACGTGTTGAAGCTAGGTGTAGAAGTAGAATGTTTCAGCCTAATAACCATCTCATAGAAATATCATCAACTTCCAGGTACTTCAAGGGATATTTATTTTCTTGCAATGACATTGATTGCTATAGAAGGAATATGAAACCTATAAGATTTTATGCTTGTAACATGTTTGGGCATATAAAAAGAATGTAGGGACAATCCTATGGATCATCGTAGACAATATGGTAAGAAATCGAATAAGAAGATTTATATAAGAAAATCTAAAAAAGATGAATGCACTGAGAATCAAGAAAAGGAAGATCAGATAAGGTGTGATCTCGCTCTCTTCTCATTTGAAGAGAAATATGATAGTGGATGTGCTGATCACATGACTGGAGATAAGAGAAAAATGGAGTCTCTAATGAAGAACCATCATGGTAATGATATTATTGGAACTGATGTTTCTACAAAAGTTCTAGGAACAGATACAGTCAGAACATACTCAGGAGGAACTAAAAGTATGAAATTTTAGTGTTCCAATTTCCATACACAGATCTTATGAAATATATTTTCATATATACGTGAGTTCGAAACTGCACAGTCGCTTATATGCTGGTTTGATGAAAAAGAAGTGGGAGAGACTCATAAAAAGGGTCTGATATGGTTTAGACAATTATCTATTGTCCTTTTTTTTAATGGTTTATTATTATAGTCTATGGATGTTATTTAGAAGTGCTTTTGATCGTGATAAGTTTTTGATGACTTGATGTATAACTAGTTGATGATGATGCCTTGATGATTCTTACTGATATATGTAATGATCAGATCTAGCAGTGAATGATTGGCACAAGTTCAGGGGGAAAATATGGTATGCTTCTAATAATGCATTATTGGCATTATGATTATATGTCCTTGGTACATAATTATTGTGATGATTCTTACGTTGTTGAAGTTTTTAAATGACGCGTCATGCTATGATGTAGTGATGGGTTGCCTATGATAAAATATTTGATGATACTTATATTACATGAGCCACATAGTTGTTATTCATATCCGATTTATGGAATATTTGTGGATGACTATTTTGATGATGCATATAGTTATGTTTTTTACATGATGATCTTCATAAATCAAATAAGAAGAAAAAACCTTGACTACACATCTTCAATATCTGATGAAGTTAAGTGTCACTTATTTATGTTATGCTGCTACCATCATGCGTTCAATCAAGCATAAATTTCATAGGGTGCAGTTATGAATAAGGATTCCTTTAGTCCTTGGATCTCACATGGTATACTGGTTGAAGATTGTTGATCTTGATGGTATCAAGAAAGTGTTGATGAGAAGACTAAACAGATATTATGATGGATACATGGATGATTACATAAATTTCATATTGGTAAATGTTGTTGGTTGGCCAAGACAATGGTGTTATTGCAGGTTTCATGAAGACATAATTATACATGGCTCAATTAGTCACATAATGATGATAAATTCCTAGTTTATGATGATAGGTTTGATACTCACATATGTTTATTATCATGGTTGATGCTTATCATATGTGGGATATTAGAAAATTCCCTAGTAATGATACATCATTGATATACTGAGTTTTATTGGGAAACGCTCATGCAGTTCTTGCTATGATGATGATGTTATGGTCATAGATGAAGACTATGGTAGTTTCACATATATATATATGTGAATGGTTTTGTATTACTGCTTGGAGATATGACATATGCTTAATTGATTCACGGAAGGTTATGTTAAGGCTTTCTCTACTAAGGAAACATAGCAAGTTGATCTTGATAAGCTCAAGATGATGAGTTGATATCTATATGAAGCATACTTAGTCATAGATTGATGATATTAAACCTACATTTACATATCTTGCAAACTCATGATGGACATATACATGTTGTTGTTTCTGATGTTGCTGATGGATGCCTATGGTGCATATCATATATGTTGTATGATAGTTCTCGATAACTATCATGGCCTTTTTCAGATCTTTGGTATTTTTTTATAAATTTCATGTATATCATTCGATGTAAATGTCATGTAAATACCTATGATGTAATAACTGTCATATCCAGACATGTATGGACTTTTAAGATCATGTCAAATATGTAATCCCACTTGGTTGAGTGGTTGAGTCATTTGGTGTATCCCCACTTGGATGGGTGAATGATGTATGTATGAGTCATCGGTGATAGGAATGTGATACTCACATACTTGAGTAATAGAATCATATTATTCTTTCAAAAATATTTCTGCAAACTCTGCATATGCTCAGGTGGAGCATGGATGGTATAGTTCATCTCAGCATTTACTAAGGGGGAGTTTGATCAGATAATTCAGCAACCGCCTAGGGGAAGCATGATCAATGTGCATATTTAGTAGTTCAAATATGGAAGCATTCATTTAACATTGGTTATACCTTTTCGCTTTATGTCAAAGGGGGAGAGTACCTTGGTGTTTGGAGAGTAGCTTGATGCTTTGAAAATCTTGGTGCTTGTCTTGATGTTATTTACAGGTTGTGGTTACCAAACACCAAAGTGGTTGCCACCAAGTCTAAGGGGGAGATTGTTGGCATTATGATGCATTTGTTGTCCTTGATGACAACTCAGTTGTATATGGTAACTTGATGAATCTACAGGACATGTCAGAGGTGATAGAATGACGGAAAAAAATAATAGTAAAAGGTTTGAAATAGGGAGACTGTGTTAGTGTTGTCCTTGGTAAGAAACCTACCTCATGAGTTGTACTTAATGAAAACCTATTTTATGAATGGACTAATTAATAAAGGTATAAATAGGATATGACAGAAACAATGGAAGTTGTGTTTACAGGATGTGACAAGATGTAGGGCAGTTCAGAGGAATCAGTTCATAAGTGATGTACGATGGAATCTCTCGTTGTAACAAGTCAATTAAGAGGTAACAAACTAATGGCACAGAAGAACATGATGATGGAAAAAAGGATTACAGACCAGAATCAAGAAACTGAAGAAAAGGAATGTTTTAGGTTGTATTCAATTGTATTTGTTGTTTCACCTAGTCAAAGTAGTGTATACAAGAAGGAACACATAATAAAAGGAGTGTATACATACGCACACACTTTCAGAAGAGGAAAAGAGTGTATCGGATGGAGAATTAAGGTTAAATAATACCAAGGGTCCATACCATGGTATTAGCCCACAATATTGAGTGGAATAATGAATACTTGATATTGTCTAAGAATACCACTGGTTCTAAGTGTTAGTTTAGTCTAAGGTATTGAAAAAGACTCTAAGTATATAAGGAGGTGAAGATCAAAGGGTGAAGATGTGAAAGTAATGAATAGCTTATGAAGAGTTAGATCAAGAGCAAATATACATGTTATGGATTTTTGATGCTTTTCTTGATATGAACTTAGTATGCGCGTGAGTGTTTGATGATGGATGAGATTTAATGATGGATCAAGATCATAAGACATGAAATGACTTATCTTTATGTGATCTGATAATGGATAGTATAGATCTGATTGTTAACACATGTTTTATCATTTATATGTTATGATCTAGATATATAGGAAGTCTGGAATAGTTGCGGAGTTATAAGTTGGTTCTCCTTAGAGAAGGCGCGCGTATACATGCTCGTTCGAAACTTCCAAGTAGCGGATACAAAAGAAAAGTTTGTTGTTCAGAGATGACTGATCTATCTGATTAGTGTTGTTGTTTTATTGTTGTTTGCCAATGATGTCTTCATTAGATCTGAAATTAAAACTGATTGTATAAGGAAATTGAGTCTGGTTGATTGATTGATTGAGTAAGAAGGGTGATCTTTGCTTTTATCTATTTAGAACTTTGTAATGTGAAATTATATCTTCAGAATGTCATTGGTTGGAACAAGTTTTTGGTTCAGAGGTTTTGTGGTTCAGTATCTTTAGAGGTATATGCAGGTTGGGTTACAAAAAGTAGCATATACATGTAGGTTGGCTTCATTGAAGCAACATATAGATTCTGACATATGATTTTTGAGGTTGTAGTTGGTTCTGGTTGTTGATGTAGTGTTCTGGGTTCAATTATGTGTTCTGGTTACAGTGATGTGACTATTCCAGTTGATTGGTTGAATTTTAATTAAGTGTTGCATGATTGGATTTTGAGTAAATGGTTGATTCAGTTGTGTCAGAGGTTTCAGTGATTGATTCAGTTGTGGTTAATTCAGAGATTGATGATTGAGTTGATGGGTTGATGAGTTTTAGTGATTGGTTGATGTAGTTGTATTTGATGGTTGTATTGAAGAGGTGATTGATTTTGAGCTTTATGTTACTGATGGGTCCAATATGAAAATTTGATGAAATGTGGTCTAGATATTGTGTTGATGTGTACCATGAGTATCCAGTCTGAAAATCTATAAAACGTGGTCCCTGGTGGAAGATTGAAGGTTGTAGCCATCTGTAGGTCGGTGCCTACGTATTGGTAAACATATCAACTAGTATAAGAGCTAGGGCGTTAGAACTCCATTCGAGTAGCAGTTGGAGAATGAGTGAAGGTTGTATTCTTCTGTAGGACAGTGCATACGTACTGGTAAACATATCAGTGAGTACAAGAGCTACGTGGTTGGAGCTCCCTTCCAATAGCATCTGGAGAATGAGTGAAGGTTGTAGCCTTCTATAGGTTGGCGCCTACATACTGGTAAATATATCAGCTGGTACAAGAGCTAGGGGGCTGTAGCTCCTTCTACTAGAAGCTGGAGAACGAGAGAAGGTTGTAGCCTTCTGCAGACGGGTGCCTGAGTACTGGTATGATTTTGTGCTAGTACAAGATTGTAAACAAAATTTTCTTATATTAAAAGAAGGCAGAGACAACAAGAACGGGTGGTTTTCCCCCTCATTGGATTTCCACCTTAAATCTTGGTGTTGATGTGTCTTGCTTATGTGTGACGGTTTATTTTGTTATTACAACACATGGTTACTATTTATCTAATGATTAATAAAGTATTGATGGTCTGGTTCAAGACAAACATATGATGAATTAACTAAATCATAAGTTCATTGGATATATGCTAATTGTATTAAGAACAGTCGCGCACACACAGTTGTTGATTTCAGTAAAGTCGCATATAGTAATCTGAATATCAAATGTGAAAGTTATTGATTTGATAATACTAATTCACCCCCTCGCCATCTAAGTATTTTTCCCAATGTAAACATCAATGGTGTCTATAATAAAACATAATCATTAAGAGGAATGATAACAAAAATATTCCTATCACTATAAATTGATGAGAACTATTCTAAGTATAATTTTTTAACCAATATTGAGCTTGTTATGGAAGAACCAATAAAAAACAAGTTGGTTTTGTTATTAAGCTGGTTCTTACATGCATTTTCTCTAAAACTAAGAGTGGAAGGGATACGTAGACTTATAAAGGATTAAAGTGATGTTGTATATTGATATATAACATAAGTACAAATATATGACTTGAAACTAAAAACTCAAGTATAAACCATAGGTTTTGCAAGATGAGGAACCATAGATATTTTTACCTTTATAGATCTACATTTTATAGTAGAATAATTGTGTTAGGTATAAAAATAAAAATAAAAAAAATAAATGATTGTAAGAGTGGGATATTACCATTGGTATTAAAGCTATAGCTTGCAACATTGGGCCACTTTTGGGAACTAAAACTAAAACAATTATACATGTCATGAACAAATTGTTTAAATAACTGATGAATTTGAAGAATGAATGAAGAATTTAATGGGAAAAATTTTGTAGGATCACCAACGGGTGGTAAGGAACCTGATATTGAATTAAGAACGGTGGGTGGTGGAACCAAAAATTGAGAGAAACAAGAATCTAAACTACCACAAGTAATAAAAAGTTTGAAAACATATTTGGATGATTTTAGGACAAACCAAGAAACATTGGTCCAAGCCAAAGAGGAACAAAAGCATATTAATGGTTATTTATTAAGAAAACTAGAAGAAGAAAGAGTGAAAAAAATACTCATAGGAAAAGACCTAAAATGAAATCTACTAGTAGAACCAACTCCATAACTTCTAGTGAAAGACAAAAAAATGAGTCTAGTGACTAGGGAGAATAGAAATCAAGTAGAAGTACATCTATGCCCAGGAAAATGAATCCTACCTCTTAGTTGCAGGTAGAGTTTAAAAATATTACCCCGCTAATTTTGATGGCAAATCTGAGGAAGGAACCGAGCTTTGACTCCTCAATATTTCCAAATATTTCGAAGTATAGAATTATTTGAGTAATCTAAAAGAGAGATTGAAACTTACCAGTTGATTGGCAACGCAGCCCTATTCTCGTAAGAGAATAAATTTGTTAGGAAAAATTAAAAATAAGAACTTAGCTTGGAATTTTTTCAAGAAAGAATATTTGACTGAGAGATATTTTGATGAAAAGCTTAACGAGTTTCATGAGTTGAAATTGGGGTAGTCTACTATGGATGCATTTGTTAACAAATTCCCTATTCTGTAATGGTATGTAACCTATTTAAAAGAGGAAAAAGAAAAAATACAAATATTTATTAGTTGCCTGTGTTTTTCATACAAAGAAAGAATTGAATTTCAAAAACCAAAGACCATGGATGAGACCATAAAAAAGGCCAAATTATGTTTCAGTTCAAGAAAACAAAAAGGAGAAAGTTCCAAAGGATAGGTGGAAAGGAAACCTCACAGATTCAATAATAAGAGGAAGGGGTTAAAAATGCCTACTTTTTCTAAAACTGTACGAGAAAGGAATTATAGTGTAAATGTAAAGAAACAGAATAATTTTGGGAAGAAAGAATGATCTGGGACAAGAAACAAAAATTTCAATGAATCAAATAAAACCACCAATAAAACGTTGGGGTTGTAGTGAAAATCACCTATGGAGAGTTTATCCAAAAGAATCCATTAAATAAGAAAGCAACATTAAATAATGTCTAGGAAGCCTCTACTATAAACGACGCTTCATGTAACATACCTAGAATTAGTGTTGCTCTGGATGTGAGGTAAGAATATTATCAGTTCACTCATTTTTTTTTAAATTCGTAGTTATATTTATATATTTCCCCCTTTACTTTACTCTGGAATTTCTATGTTCACTGTATTAATTTGATTCTTTGGTCTCACATGAAATTCATATATGTTCATTTATTCATTTTCTTCTCCATTGTAAATGTGTTGAATTCATTAATCCATGTATAATAAGTTCTTTCACGTTTTTAAGAATTCTTATTATATTTCTTATGTCAAGAATGATTTACCTATAATGAACATTTCTTTTCCTCTAACAAGTTTTTGGTTTCTGCATGATTTTACCGTATTGTATGGATATATGTCTACACACACACACACACACACACACACACACACACACACACACACACACACACACACACACACACACACAAGTAACTAGAAGTGGAAATTTACTATTGAGAGTACTATTTTTTTTTTCCATACTTCCTCTTCTATTTACACATATTAGTTATACACTAATATAAATTTTACAGTTACAACAAGAATAAGTTTTATCCAGAAAAAGGGTTTATCTACTTTCTTTTCATTAATACTCTAAATGGAAAACAAAGTATAATCTACATGTAGATAGTGTTCATAAACAATTTTATTTTTTGTGAAAGTTAAAATGGTATTTTAAGCTTTTCTACTCGCTATTATGTAATAATTTTGGATACTAAAGAAGTAAAAAATGATTCATTACTTTTTATGTTCAAATGTTTTTGAAGAAAGAGTCCTTCAATATTTTTCTTTTCTAGTACACAATAAGGTAGAGTGATTTTGGAAACTCGTACTAAACATTTTTCTTTGATTGAACAAACAAGCTAAAAATATAGGCAGAAATATGAATTTGATCAAATATCTGGGAGATTAATAGCTAACTACATGGCTCCTACCAACCTTGAGACAACTAGGCCTCTAATTATTTTTTTGTCCATTATCTCTTGCTTCTTGTCATTCTCTTATGTTCCTAGAATAATGAGATAAAGAAAGTAAAGACAACTAATACTATCCCATATACCACTCTTTTGGTGGTAAATAACTGCCTCTACCTCGCCAATCGGTCGTAGGTAGTTATTTCCTCATTAATGAGCACCTATTGCTCACTCTTGAAGACAACTATCTGTCTTCTATGAAACAATTAATCGGCCAATATCATAATTTTTTTCTCAAGTAAATCCAATCTTTTGGATTAGATGCCTATGAATTCTTGATGTGTAATAACACTTCCACAATAAATTTCAGCCTTCTTCTCTTTCAAACATTTTTACTCAATGATTAATTTCCAATATTATTTTCTATTTGCAAAATAAAGACATCTTAATCACAACTTTTACTATCAATTTTTATCAATATTAAATTTGTGAATAATTAAAGTTTTTCAATGTCTTTCAGTTTAACTCACTTAATCAGAAATATAAATTGTACATATTTAATTACAAAAACATTAAGCCAAGGGATATCATACCCTTCCCCACTTAAATTGGACATTGTCCTAGTTTCGGATTAGTATTTTTTTTTTTTATGGAAACACTTTCCATTTTTTTTAATCAAAATAGAGAAGGATATGCTTCTTTGAAATCATATTCTAACTCTCAATTTGCTTCCTATGGAGTGAAATGTTTCCATTGAACCTTTAATTATGCTACATCTCTATTTTGGAGCATAACCACCCTTTGGTCTTAGAATACACAATTGTTCTGCTATGAACTCTCCCTTTTGTTCAACCTGTACAACATGCCAATCAATTACCTAAGATGGATTACCTACATACTTTTTAAAAGAAACACATGAAATGCATTATGAATTTTAATGTTGGTTGGTATAGCTAGTTGATAAGCTACAAGTCTGACTGTTCTTAAAACCGCAAAAGGTCCATATGAATATATAGGTGACAACATGACATAAATTGTTCGTATGAAGTATTTTTGAAAGTGAGCGAAAATCCCTTCACTTAAGTTATAGGTGACCTCTAACCGTAACAACAAGACATGATTGTGTCTATTCTTCATATATGCATTAAAATATCTTAAAATCCCTACAGATAAATATGGCATGCAAATAGAAACATATAATGACATAAATATAAATGCAAAGTGCTAATGGAAAATATGAAATTTCAATTTTATTAATCAAGAATAATACACATTGTGAAGAGTGATTAGAGAATTGGGCATGTAGATCCACCTCTGTGGGATGGGCCTTGCATTTCAACATCTCTCTCTCTCTCAATATGCAATGGGAAAAAAAGAAAACAAATAGATTCTTGAACTCAAGTGGGAGCTCAAACGCTATGAGACGATAATGGGGACAATGATAATGGTCATGGAGAATAATGGAGAGAAAACCCTCTATTTATAACAAAATATTGAGATAGATTGAGAATTAGAAAATAATAAACTATTATTGACTAAATCAAAATCTAGTCCTTGTGAATATTTTATTATTTTTTTAGAGGGAAAAGATATTCAAAACGATCAAATATTTTTATTTAGAATGTGGTTGAAATAATTAACAAATAAAAATGATTAATTAATCACTTTGTGAGGATTAAGACACGTATGAATCTGAAATAATTATTAAATAATGATTTAACAATTATCTAATGAGGAAAATAGGGAATAAAAAAGGAATAGTAAATAATAAATAAATAATTATTTATTTAATTATTTTTATGGGGTTTCTGGATTTTAATGAGAAATATTTTAGGAAAATGGTTCACTAAATTGATTCATATGGTGAAAGTAGGTTTTACCATGGTAAAATTCATCATACATGGTATATTTTGATCAACGTAATAAGAAATGGCTAGGTGAACATTTTATGGGTGATAACACAAATGCTATGTATGAGTGCACTTTTCTTGGGTTTAAACTTTAAATATACATGATCTCCTACATTAAACTATTTTGTACACTTTCCAAGTCTACATAACATTTTTGGCGATCTTGAGCTATTTTAAATTTTTGTTTAACCTACTTGACCTCTTCTTCCATCTCCTTTAGCATATATGGTCCCAATACTAATATATATTTAGGATTATCCCAACACACGGATAACTTGCATCTTCTTCCATACATGACTTTGAAAGGTTTCATTTTCAAGGAGGTTCGATATCCATTGTTATAAGCAAACTCTGCTAAGTGCAGAAAATCCTCCCATTTATTTTGTTTGTCTTTAGCATACATCCTTAGTATATCCTCCAATATATGATTGGTCGTCTTTGTTTTTCCATCAGTTTAAGGTTGATAGGATGTACTAAAGTTTAACTTTATTCCCCTATTTTCAAACAACCCTTTCCAAAGATTGGATATGAATTTTGCATCCCTATCTGAATTTACAACATTAGGTATCCCACGGAGTCTGAAAATTTCTCTCATGAATATTTTTGTAATGCTTATGGCCTTAAAAGTGAATTTGAAGGGGATAAAGTTTTCTACCTTACTAATTTATCAACCATTACTATAATAGATTCATGTCGTCTCTTGGTATTTGGAATCTGAGTAATGAAATCCATTGAAATTGTATCCTATTACCATTTCAGAATAGGTAGGGGTTACAACAATCCAATACAGTGTTGATGAGATGCTTTAACTTGTTCACACTCAAGACATCTAGGCACATATGCAGTTGCTTCATCTTTCATATTTTCCCAGTAGAAACTATTTTTCAACACAATAACCAACTTCTTCTATCTAGGATGACCAGTTGTTGGACAATATCTACATAGGTGATTTTCACTACAACCCCAACATTTTAATGGTGGCTTTTTTAATTCACTAAAATTTCTATTTCCTGTCCCAGCTCCTCCTTTTTTCCATAGATTCTTCTATTAGCTTACATTTCTATTATAATTCCCCATTTCTACACTCTTAGAAAATGTAGGCTTCTTGAACCTGTTTTTCTTATCATTGAATATGTCAAGTTTCGTTACCACGCATCCTTTGGAACCCCTCCTTTTTGTTTGCTCTGATTGAAACATACTTATGGATTTTTTATGGTCTCATTCATGGTGTTTGGTTGTCCATATAGAATTATTTTTTTTTATGAAAAAAGCAGACAATTGATAAACCTTTGTATTTTTTTTTTGCCTCTTTCAAATAGGGTCCATACCTTAATATATTCATGAATTTTTTAACAAAGTCATCCATACTAGAGTGCCCCAATTTCAGCTCATGAATTTCCCTAGCCTTTTCTTCAAAGTACCTCTCAGTCAAATATTTCTTCTTAAATTGTTTCTTGAACGATTTTCAAGTTAAGTTCAAGTTACATATAATTATCTTGACAAATTTGTTCTCTTCCCACCATAAGGTTGTCTTAATAGTCAAGTAGTAGGTTCCAATCTTGATTTCATATTACTTGAATAATTTTATACTTAAAAATATTTGTACATATTGAGGAGCCATGTCTCCACTCCTTTAGATTCACCATCAAAATTAGGGGGCCTAATAATTTTGAACTCTCCCTACAACTAAGAGGTAGGCTTCGATTTCATAGGCATAAAAGTATTGCTGCTTGATTTATGTTCTCCTTAGTCACTACGATCATTTGTTTGTCTTTCACTAGAAGTTATGGAGTTGGTTCTACTAGTAGATATGCTTCTAGATCTTTTCCAATGAGTCCTTTTTTTGGCTCTTTCTTCCTCTTGTTTTTTTAACAAAGAGAAATTAATCTCCACTTTTTCCTCTTTGGAGTTGACCAACCTTTGTTGGTTTGCCTTAATATCATCCATATCTATTTTCAAACTTCTAATTACTTGCAGTAATTAAGATTCTTGTTTCTCTGCATTGTTGGTTCCAACACCCATCATTCCTAATTTAGGATCAGGTTCCTCACCACCCCTTGGTGATGTTATTGAATTATATCCATTAAATTCTCCAAAAAAGCTTCATATTCCTCAGTTCTTTAAATAATCTATTCATCACATGCATAATTGTTTTAGTTTCAGGACCAGAAAGAGGCCCAATGCTATACACTACAACTTTTATACCACTTGTAATGTCCCTCTCTTATGATATATATATATATATATATATATATATATATATATATATATATATTCTACTATAAATGTAGATCTATAAAGGTAAAATTATTTATGGTTCCTCATCTTTCAAAACTTGTGGTTTATACCTTGAATTTTTAGTTTGAAGTCATATATTTGGAGTTAGTTATATATCAATACACACCGTCACTTTACTTCTTTATAAGTTTACTTATCCATTCCACTATTAGTTTTAGTGGAAACTCATCTAAGAACCTACTCAATAACACAACCAATTTGTGGTTTATTGGTGCTTACCTAACAAACTCATTATTGGTTAAAAAAGTATACCTATAATAGTTCTCATCAATTTATAACTATAGGAATATTTGTGTTCTAATTCTTTTTATGGATTTCCCTTTTATTATTGAAACCTTTTATGTTTATATATATCAACTATAAAAATATTGTATACCTGTTGTCACTGCTACAACACCCTGCAAATTTTTTCTACATTTGAATTTTGGAGCCTACATCATTGTTGTATCGAGTGTTGCCTTGGTCGTCAACTGTCTTTTTATGTTGATTCATATGTTTTAAGTGTTCTTAAGTGTCATTTCCTTTATCTAAATATCGTTATATGAATTTCATGGTCACAAAAACTTTCTTTTTGTAAAACAACACTTTTGGGTCACAGTTGCACACACTTCACTGTTTATTTTTTGGGAATGTGCATAAAGTGGTGTTTTGATTTATATTCATTATTGGTAATGTCTGTCTAAGGTTTCTTGATGAGTTAGTATGCGTTGCACTTGGATTTATGTCCATAAATCATCTTGTTCATTCCTTGACCAATCATCCACACTTAGACAAATTTCGAATGAAAAGTGAGCCCATTAAGGCCAAGAGTGCATGAACACACTCCAAAGCCTTGATGGGAATCCCTTCATTTTTTATAAGTCCACCATGTGCACTCCCTGAGAGCTATGCACACTACAAAAGTGTGAATCCCTTTCCATGTTTTGAACTACACCCTCCAAGAATGACTAAGCCTTCCTAAAGCATGCTCCTTTGACTTGAAGAAGTGTGACCTCCTTGAGTGCACTAGCGTATCCTAAAGAACTGAAGCTTAATGTACCAGCCTTCCCCTATGCACCATGCACCCTCTTGAACTGATTGAACATGCTGTCGTACCGTAAATACATAAATCCCCAACCTTCATCCTTCAGGAGAGCACCCTATTCCCTCCCCTAGAGCTCCCATAGCCCTCTTGAGTGCATGAGCACACCCTGAAGGAAAAAGATTCAGCCTTCGGGACTGCTTCCTATTCCCTCCCTCTCTCCCTTGAGTGCATAACGCACTTGGGAAGCCCAAAGCTTTTCCCTTCATCCTTAGAACTTGTGACATGCACCCTACCTTGACTATATTACTTTTTAGGGCACATGAGGACATCCAAAAACCTTGAAGCTCCTCCTTCTTAGCCCTTCAGTATCTTGAAGTGTGTCCTTGCACACTATAGCTCCTGTGGCTATTTTTGGTACACTGAAAAGTCATGAAGAGTAAAATCTGCATAAAACATGGTAGAGTAGGATATTTCCAGACTGATGTTTGCTCATCATGAATGATTGGAAAAATGGGTATTCCATGGATGTCATTGCAAGACGAAAAAAATAATATTGGGAAAAGAGTATAAACAAAGGAGGCATGAGAAGAACCAAGAATGCATATTAAACTTGATGATCAAAGTACCATGAAGACTCCAAGCTTGAAAACCCTTCAAAGGGTGGAAGCACCATGAGAGTATGATGATAAAAGAACAGACATAGTGGCAGTCATGTCACCACTAAATCAATCCATGTCATAAGTCACCATCAGTCCTAGTCATCCCAGATAGTGATGTGTCAAGTTCTATCATGCGATGATATGGAAGAAAAAATATATTATTATACTTATTGTAGAACACAAGGAAGTAGAATTCCAAGAGTCATATGTAAACTCAAGAGTCATGGATGTCCAAACAACATGTAATACAAAAAGTCATAAGTAATTCCAAAAGTCATTTAGAACTTCAAAATTTGTAGAAGTCCAAAGGTCATTAGACATTATAAATTCAAGAGTCATGATGATATAAGAGGTAATTCCTCAAGTTATAAATAGACCCTCATTTCTTATGTAAAGGACTTTTAACCTTGGATTCTACCATAAGGCATCAAAGAGATAAGTTAGTACTTTTGGGAGCAAGTAGTGGATCCAATGCTCCACTATTAGAGAAAGTGATGTTCGTTGTATTCGTGCATCTTGGGAGTTTTAATTAATATTTGAAGCCTTGATGGCCAACACGTTTTCATAAATGGATTATGGATGTTTGTAAGACTATTTTGTGAACTTTCATGGTTCATGTTTTCTTTCACTAGTACTACGGTAATTGAACTATTTTGGTTATTTTAGTGCTTATTCTATTGAGCATGTGTTGTAATGGCTATAATGTTCTTCGCATTCGTGTGCACTATTCTGCTTGATGTAATATCAAACATTCTTGTTTGTGTGTGTGTTTATTTTGGTGGTACTTGTTAGCTCTGCTATGTTCTTTGATACTTGATGGATCAAAATAGGTGTTGAGCAGTGCTAGTTTGGTTGTATAAGGCTAGCAACGCTTTTTCATGCTTTCTCCTTCATTTTACCTTTTCTCCTTATAACTCCCACATCTCTGTTTCCTCCTTCCCCTTAAATTCTCCTCATTCCCGTTTAAAACCCTTTGTCCTTGTTTTCTTCCCATAACCCTGGATAAACCTTTGAAGGCACTTTTGGGCGCTTTTTGTGTTATAATTCTATTAGACCACTTTAAACCATTTTTCCCCATCCCCTCGCGTTCTTTGTTTAAACTTTATGAACCCTGATGACTTTATTAACCCCATATTAGCCTATTTTTGTTTTACCCCGGCACTATAGTCATAACCCTTTATAATCGCGCATATAATAAAAAATTCATAACCTTAAGCTTTAATAAATCTCGGGCCAGCTCTCACCTATCACATCATCCAACATACATGTGTATTAAATCTAGGCCATCTGATTACCATTGCCATGATCCAATGATGTGCACAGCCCCCGCTCCCAAAAATCGATCGACCGATAGCCTGTGGGAAAGTGTTTTTCTGCTAGCCACGCATCGCAAAACTGTTGGATCGTGCTCACCTTCTACGAATACTACTGCACCCGATAAGCAGTGCGGGGAAACCACCCACCCGGTATATTGATGAACCCCCACTCATTAATAATTGTGCATCTTCAGACCTCGATCAGCATTGGATCTTCTCGACGGTGATCCAGTGGCCCTCATTTCATCTTCTTTTTCACCTCCCGATAGCTCCTCCCGCGCAATCTCTGCCATTGAATTTTATGATCCAATGGCTGGGATTCGTTTCGTTGTTTAACCTGCCTCTATGTCTTCCATTGCCTCCCGCCAGTTTCCTATGTAATTTTCATGTTTATGGTAGTCCCGTGCACCCGAATAAAAGGAGCTCATGGTTCAATACTCAGTGCATTCAATCGGAAACCACTGCATTCAAGAGACAGTGTACCTCCGAAGGACAAGAAGGACAACTTCAAGCAAATCAAGGTATTAATCAGTTATGGAGCCTTGTACACATTGCATTCCATATGCTCAGAAAAGGATAGTAGAGCAGCAAAAAGGTCGATTTATTCATTAAGACCATCAGATTGTAGCAGAAAAATTATCTGAAGAGTTAATATGAGTGGGTGGTCCATTATGACCCCTCCTTGTGGAACTCAGTAGAGTGATTTTGTAAACAAATTCTATATATACCAAAAGAAAAATGTAATAGGGTTGATGAGTGTTATTCTGTTGTAAGCTTCAACTTTTGGAGACAGTAACTGCTATGATACTTGCATTGTCTAGTCTTCATTTCCAGCTAATGCAATCTTCTTTTGCTATTAATTGCTCATTGTCCACATCTTCTTCTTGTTCTAAGTTGTGCCTGTTTTGCATTTATTCATGTGCTGTTAATGTTTAGCATTAGAGGGGCTGTCATCCCACCTCTGTGTTAGGATTTAGCATGTATCATTGAATTTGTTTGCAGGTTTCTAGTATTTTAATGCCAGAGAGATGTCATCCTATCTATGTATTAGAAAACAAATTTACAGACCTTTTAACTGGTTGCAGCTGGCCATCACAGGGTCCTGTGCATCTGCTGGTGTGATCAGTGTTCTTCATCATCACATTTTCTTTAAAACTGTGAGTAATTGGTGGTCTAAAGCCTTGTAGTCTGGGGTCAAGCACAGCAGAAGTGGTTATCTGGCTTGAATAGGCAGCATTTCTTTCATTCATCCACCATTTATCCAACTTTTTGTTGAGTTTGTAATGTTCCCGAGCATCTCTGATATACAACCTAGGAGATTTTCTTGGGGTGATAACATTAATTGGCGCCGTTGTCGGGCAGAGGAGAATTGAAGCTCAGCTTCCCTAGGAGAATGACACAGTTTCAAGCTTTGATGATGGAGAAGGTTTGAACACAGTTTCTGGTCGTAATCATCTATTTGGTGACTCCATTGGAGGAAGACCACCCTTTTGTGACTCCACATTGAAGTCTTGGCTTAGTTTGTGAGACACACTCGAAGAAATCCTCAGAAATCACTAGCTGAACCAGTGCCTAACCCTGATAGGACTGTCAAATCGAGAGAAGCTTCACAGAAAGGTGCAACAGGATTAGGTAAGCCAAAGAAATCTCATTCATCTCTGAAAAATAAAGTTATTGCTGAAGATCTACAGTTTGAAGATTTAGAACCCAACACTGTTAATAAGGAAAAATCTTCAAAGATTAGTTCAGCCCCTTGTGCAGTTAGTTCCCCTTTGAATCTCAGTCCAAAGAAAGCTTCCCATTCAGTCCAAAACATCCCTTTATATCTGCCATCCATCACATTACTCCCTACCATTTAATATGCTACTATTCTTCCAAATATTCCAATTATGGCAGGAAAACAAGCACCTATGAGGATAGAAAGAATCGTAGCTATCAGATATGGACCATTAGTTTTGCCTATTCCTTTAAATCTAATGCCTGTGGGAGAATAGCAGAAATATATGCCTAAATTCATTGGCATGGAAGGAGTAAAAACAAAAGGACACCTTGAAGTTTTTTACAATTATGTTGATAATTTATATATAAGTGAAAATGATGTGTGGATGACAGTTTTTGTCCACAGCCTTGATGGAGAGGCTACGAAGTAGTTTAGAGAATTTCCCCAGAGATCAATAACATATATTAAATCATTAGATGATGCATTTTTGAAGCAATGGGGAGATAAAAAAGACTTGTTGTATCATCATACCGAGTTTGGTAATCTGAAGAGGGAAAATGGTGAATCAATACTTGATTTTAATAAAAGATTCAATCGTATGTATAGTAAGATACCAGCTGAGGTAGAGCCTACTCCTACCTCTGCCAAACTCACTTATGCCAAGGCTTTTGACTCTGATTTCTGCCTGATATTGAGAGAGAAGATCTGCTATTCTAGCAGACATGCAGGATGCAACACTAGAAGTAGAGTCCAATATTATGGCAGCAGAAAAGCTAAAGAGTCAAGCTGATAGAAGGAGATAGAGAAATTAGGCATCTACTTCCTCTGCATCATCTTCAGAGCCTAAATTAGATAAGATGAATAAGATGATAGAGTTATTGGCTGCGGAAATTTCTAAGCTAAAGGTTCAACATAATTAGACAGAAACAAGGCAGCAGAACACATTTGCTCCAAGAAATCCAAATCCTTTCAGAAGAGTGAATGAGCAGTTACAAATTATGCAGAGAGGTGAAGAAACAAAAAAATATCAGAGAGTTAAAGCTCCTTTCCAAAATGTAGTCATGGAGGAGGAGGAAGTTGAAGAAGATGAGGATGAAATTCATTGCATGGAAGATAAAGGCAGCGCTGCATTTTTTACATTGGCTGAGTATGAACAATCATTGCTGCATGAACAAGACAATCAAGAACGGGATAGAGAAGTTGTCCTACAAATTGAACAATAGCAAAGATATAATCTGATGTCCAATGCAAAGAATGTCAAAGAAAATTATGCCCAAAGAGCTGTTGTCCAAACAGAACCACAGAATATCAAGCAGAGAAAACCAGCAGTTGATCTAGTCATGTTCAAAGCTCCAGTTCAAGAGGTAAGAGGTTCTGATAAGTCATCTTCTTCTTTTAGCTTTGGGTCAGAAGTTCAGAAATTGAAAATATATGTGCCTCTGGTTGAGTTGGTGAAGAGTGAAGTATTTAGGAAGCCTATCCTTAAAGCCCTTGAGCTAGAAACCAAACAAACCTCCACTGACTCTATTAATTTGCAAGATGACAAGCCTACTGTTGTGCTCAACCCTATGATTGAACCCACTGATAACAATTCTCCATCTTTCCATGTCTCATTGACCATTCATGACAAAATCCTCCACAATTCCCTGCTAGACACACGGGCCAACCACAATTTAATGCCTAAAGTTGTCATGGAAGAGTTAGGCCTTGATATCACTAGACCTTACCATGATTTATTTTATTTTCATTTAAGGAAGGTGAAATGTCTTAGATATGGCCATTACCTTAACTCATCTACCCATGAAGAGTATGATGATGGATATTGTGGTAGCAGATGTCCCTCCCAAGTTTGGCATGTTGTTGTCTAGAGGATGGATTAAGAGACTAGGTGGGACGTTACAGAATGATCTTTCTTATGCAACAGTACCAGTATTTGAA
Source organism: Pinus tabuliformis (assembly GCA_031772625.1). NCBI lineage: Eukaryota > Viridiplantae > Streptophyta > Pinopsida > Pinales > Pinaceae > Pinus > Pinus tabuliformis. The sequence continues at coordinate 1,446,922,310 of CM062820.1, forward strand.
GGAGAAAGCAGGAGATTGCACAAAGAAGCACAATTGGCATACATTATTATTGATGAGAAGAATCCTACCAGTCATCCCATATATGCAGTGGACACCAATTTTGGAGCATGTATTCTCCAAATAGAAGAGTCTCAGAAGGTCGTAATGCAGATCAGGAAACCAATAGTTCAGGTCAAGGAAGAGCAAGGAAGTTAGGTTTAGGAGATGTTCTTTGATAGAACATGCTCCAGGGAGACTGCAGGAGCAGGGGTGGTGCTAGTATCTCCAAAGGATGAAAGCATTCAGCTATCTTTTAAGCTGGTGTTTCAAGTCACAAAAAACATAGCAGAATATGAAGCTCTGCTAGTGGGCCTTAATGCAGCAAAAGATAGAGGTATCAAGAATTTGAAGGTGTTTGGAGATGCTGATTTAATTATCCAGCAGGTAAATAACACATTTTAGGCAAAGCACCCAAGGTTGAAGGCATACAGTAATGAGGTATGGAGAATCAGAAATTCTTTTGATTTTTTCTGTATTTCATACATTCCAGGAGTGAAAAATCAGCTTTTTGATTCCCTTGTTGTTTCTGCTAGTTTATTTATACCTCCCATGCCTCCTAGATTAATTTATGAAGTCCAAATGAGGTACAGACCTTCTTTGCCTGATAATGTCCACCATTGGAAAGTTTTCGATGATGATGATGAGATAAATAGGTTCCTTCAAGTCATTGATGAGTTTTCTGAGATGCAAATTGACCAGGAGAATGAAGCCTTGTTAGAAAACCCCTAGACCCAGCTTAGAAATAAAATTGGTAAAGACAACATTGTCCAGCTTCCTAGTAACCATATTCCTAAGGGCCTAATTCCTCTTGAAAGACTGTTTGACTAGAATGATGTGCCTTACAAAGCTACCCAAAAAGAAGACCAATCTGCATTCTGTAAGTATGATATACGAAGTCTAGGTTAGCCTAGGTATGTGAATACTTCCACTCATTTTTCTGCTGATCAAAGCGCTGAATACTGCAATTTAATGAGACAATTTTCTGAAGTGTTTGCCTGGGAGTATAGTGACCTGAAAACTTGTGATAAGAATATAATTCAACATAAAATCCCTCTGGAAAAAGACACTATTCTTTTCAAATAGAATCTGAGACGAATAAATCCTATGCTTCTTCCACTGATTGAAAAAGAAATTAAAAAGTTGTTGGTTTCCAAGATAATATTCCCTCTTAGATATTCAAAATGGGTGGCCAATCTAGTGGTGGTGAGGAAGAAGAGTGGAGAAATCAGACTGTGTGTTAATTTCCAAAACTTAAATAAATGCTCAAAGAAAGACAATTATCCTTTATCGAAAATGGAGCATTTTTTGCAAAAGGTGTCAGGACCCAAAGTAATGTCTTTTTTGGATGGATTTTCAGGCTTTAATCAGATTGTTGTGCACCCAAATGATCAAGAAAATACTACATTCACCACTCCCTCGGGCACTTTTATGTATGCCAAAATTCCATTTGGATTGATGAATGTTGGAGCCACCTTTCAGAGAGCTAAGGATATAGCATTTGTGGGAGAGAAAGAAAAATTTATCCTTATCTACCTTGATGACGTAACAGTATACTCCAGTAGCCATCAAAATCATTTGCAGCATTTGAAAAAAGTTTTCTTAAAGTGCAGGAGTTTTGGAATATCAGTCAATCCCAAAAAATATCAATTTGCTTTAAATGAAGGCAAGCTGTTAGGACATGTTGTGTCTGTTGTAGGTGTTCAAGTTGACCCAGAAAGAGAAAAGCAATTCAGACTTTTTTTGACCCTAGATCAAAGAAGGATATTCAGTCTTTTTTGGGAAAAATTAATTTTGTCAGGAGGTTTATTCCAAATTTTGTAGAATTGGTTAAGCATGTGACCTCCACATTGAAGAAAGGATCAGAGGTAAGATGGATTGATGCGGCAAGAAAATCGTTTGAGTCTATTAAAAATGCTATTATGGAGGCTCCCGCTTTAATAAGTCCTGATTACAGCAAGGAGTTTCATATATTTTCATTTGCCTCTGAAGTACTATTGCAGCAGTTTCATTGCAGCAAGATGAAGAAGGTTCATAACATCCGGTGGCATTTTTTAGCAAGAATTTGAGGGATGCTGAACTAAGGTATGATATTATAAAAAAACATGCATATGCTCTTACCAAATTCTTAAAAGCTTTTTGAGTTTATATCATGCATTCAAATATAATTGCATATGTGCCCTCTGCTGCAATAAAAGATGTTTTGACACAACCTAATGCTGATGGAAGAAGGGAAAAATGGATTGCAAAAATGATAGAGTTTAACATAGAGTTGAAGCCCACCAAGCTGGTCAGAGGTCAAGGTCTTGCCAAGTTATTGGCTGAAGAGAATTGCAAGTCTTTAGATATTGATTTCTTGTGCACAAATGCAGAAGATGGTCAAACAAATGAAGAAGACGAAACAACTGAAAGAAAGGGAAAGTAGTCAGTGGCTGAGAGTCTAGCTTCATGTAATTGGTATGCTGCAATAATTAATTTCTTACTAAAGCTAGAAATCCCTTTAGAACTTACTCAAAGTCAAGCTAGAACTCTAAAACTCAGAGCAGTAAAGTATTGCATTAATGAAAATATGCTCTATTGGAGGGATCCATCTGGAATATTTTTAAGGTTTCTGGACAAAGAACAGTCAAAAGAAGTTATGCAGCAGTTTCATAATGGCATGTGTGGAGGGCACCATTATTGGAAAACTACAGCCTATAAAATTCTCAGAGCTGGGTACTATTGGCCCACTTTATTTTCAGATGTATTTTCTTTTGTTAAATCTTGTGACAAGAGCCAAAGATTTGAGGGAAAACAACAGTTGAAGTCCCTGCCCTTAAAACCAATGATTGCAAAAGGATCTTTTTAGCAGTGGCGTTTGGGTTTCATTGGAGAAATCAATCCACATTCCAGTGGCAAGCATAGATGGATATTAGTGGCCACTAATTATTTTACCAAGTGGATTGAAGCAGCCCCTACCAGGAAGGCTGATCATAATGTGGTCATGAAGTTTTTAATTGAAAATATCTTCAGCATATTTGGTTGTCCACATAAACTAATCACATATAATGCAACAGCTTTCAGGGAAAAAGAACTGGTGGAAGTGTGTGATTCAATGGGTATCAAACTTGTTCATTCCACCTCATATTATCCTCAAGGAAATTGTCTTTAATAAAAGCTTGATAAGGATAATTAAGAAGCTTTTAGAGGACAATAAAAAGAATTGGGACTCAAAGCTCAAGTATGCACTGTGGGCTGATGGAGTGACCATTAAGAAATCCACAGGCAATTCTCCTTTCAAGCTGGTATATGGCACTGAGGCTGTATTTCCAATTCAATTAATTTTCCCTGTGGAAAAATTCCTTCAAGAAGAGTAGAATGAGGAAGAATACATGGCAAAAAGGATCACTAATTTTGTAGAGATACATCAGATTAGAGAACAGCTGGTTGAAAATGCTACAGTGCATCAGAGAAAGGTAAAGGAAGCGTTTGACAAGAAGGAAAAAACAAATAATTTTCAGGTTGGTGACTTGGTTTTGAAGTGGGATGCACTAAAGGAAAAGAAAGGAAAACATGGGAAATTTGATGCTTTCTGGACAGGGCCTTTCATCATTTCACAGATTCAAGGGAACAACACCTTCATACTGAAAAGTATGGGAGGAGAAGCAGTTTTTGATGGCCGAGTTAATGGGCAGTTTTTGAAAGCTTATGTGATTTAAGCCCTTTGGCCTTAAAGGTTGTAAATATTTTGTTTTTATCAAGTTTTGTAGGCAAAGTAGACTCCATGCCCAATGGAACACTAGGAATTTTGATTAATTTTCTTTCAGCTGTAAAGGCAATGGTTTGAAGGTTATTGAGACCTCATAGGGAGGATCTCATCCCCAGAAGGAGCCAGTGTTAGCTCTGCTATGTTCTTTGTACTTGATGGATCAAAATAGGTGTTGAGCAGTGCTGGTTTGGTTGTATAAGGTTGGCAGCGCTTTTTCAAGCTTTCTCCTTCATTTTCCCTTTTCTCCTTATAACTCCCACACCTCCATTTCCTCCATCCCCTTAAATTCTCCTCATTCCCCTTTAAACCACTTTGTCCTTGTTTTCTTTCCATAACCCCACATAAACCTTTGAAGCGGCTTTTGGGTGCTTTTTGCGTTATAATTCTATTAGACCCCTTTAAACCGTTTTTCCCCATCCCCACGCATTTTTTATTTAAACATTATAAACCTCGATGACTTTAATAACCCCATATTAGCCTATTTTCATTTTACCCTGGCACTATAGTCATAACCCTTTATAATCGTGCATATAATAAAAAAATCATAAGCCTAAGCTTTAATAAAGCCCAAGCCCGCTCTCACCTATCACATCATCCAACATACATGTGTATTAAATCTGGGCCATCCAATTACCATCGCCATGATCCAACGATGTGCGCGGCCCCCGCTCCCATAAACCAATCGACCGATAGCTTGCGGGGAAGTGGTTTCTCACTAGCCACGCTTCGCAAAATTGTTGGATCACACTCACCTTGTATGAATACTGCTGCACCCGATAAGTGGTGTGGGCAAACCGCCCACCCGCTATACCGTTGAACCCCCGCTCATTAATAACTATGCATCTTCCACCCCCGATCACCATCGGATCCACCCGACGGTGATCCAATGGCCCTCATTTCATCTTGTTTGTCACCTCCCGATAGCTCCTCCCGCGCAATCTCTGCTGTTGATTTTTATGATCCAACAGCTGGGATTCATTCCGTTGTTTAACCTACCTCTATGTCTTCCACTGCCTCCCGCCAGTCTCCTATGTAATTTTCATGTTTATGGTAGTCCCGTGAACCCGAATAAAAGGAGCTCATGGTTCAATACTCAACGCATTGAATCGGCAACCACTGCATTCAAGAGACAATGTACCTCTGAAGGACAAGAAGGACGGCTTCGAGCAGATCAAGGTATTAATCAGTCATGGAGCCTTGTACACATTACATTCCATATGCTGCAGAAAGGACAGCAGAGCAGCAAAAAGGTCGATTTATTCATTAAGACCATCAGATTGTAGCAGACAAATTATCAAAAGAGTTAATATGAGTGTGTGGTCCATTATGGCCCCTCCTCGTGGAACTCAGTAGAGTGATTTTGTAGACAAATTGTATTTTTAAAATTCCCATCTCTTGTTCGACTCATACTCCTAAAGAATGTGAATCTTGTCAGTCCGAACTTGAACAAAGTTGCGAGATTTTTTATGAGCACATCCAGGCAATTTTACCCATAACCCGTAAATTCGAAAAGGCTATTGGATTGATTCCTAGAGCACATATTCTTCTTTATTTTTTGAAGAAGAAAGAAACCACTCCCACCATGATAGCAGTTTGTACAATAGAAAATTTGGTTTACTATACTCTCAAAGAGTTGGTGGAATCTAAAGAAAATACAAAGAAACCTCCATCTTTTAATGGGGGTGATAGGGACAACATTGTGCTTTTAGAGGACACTTTCTATGGGTTAGGAAGATATAATAAGATGAATAAGATCCCTCAAATTTCGATGAAGAGGAGGATGATACAGAAGAATACATGGTATACTAAGGTATGGGTTGGATCACTCAAGGTCAGGTTCCCCTTCTGTGTATTTACATAAGATGCCAAGACACTTAGAAAAGTTCTTAAAAAAATATGACCCTGACAAGGAGCTCAAAGCGGAGGACCATTTGGAAAATTTCTACCTACACCTACAGACACGCGAGGTACATTGTGATGATGTTGCATGTAGACTCTTTACTTTTACCTTAGATGGTAGAGTAATTTCTTGGTACCATAGTCTTCCTATGAATTCAATTCAGAATTGGAGGGGCTTTAAAAAGTTGTTCCTTGAAAAGTTTGCCGATGATAAAACCCCAACCATTTTATGAAAATATTTGTGGAATCTTAAGATGTGGGAAAACAAAAAGGTGAAGGACTTTAATTAGAGGTTCAATCAGATATGGAACCAATTCCCTCAAGATACAACACCTCATGCCTCCATCATAATTGATTACTATACTTATGCCTTATTGGTAAGCATTTCAAAATTTGTAAAGATAATAATGAAAGAAACTTTCGCTCAGAATTTAGAAGAATCCATTGATATTGAGAAAGAATTACATGAAATCAGAGTCATCATTAATGGTGATTGATCCAAAGACTCCAAGTATATAAGAAAAATGTCTCAGTCCTGTTAAAATAAGGTCAAAGATAAAGAAGCTATTTATCCAAAAAGCTTGACCCACACTATCAAGAACCTTTCCAATGAATTGGAAGAACTTAAGAAAAGGAAAATCAAGATGACTTTCAGTAGCAATCCCCTGAAGTTTAACTTCTTGAAGGACTTCAATAAAATCAGCAACATCAATATTCAGTTGGCTAAGTCTAAACAAAGCTCGAATGTTGTGCTGAATGTCGAGAGTATGGGTATGGACCAATATTGTTATTTTCACCAAGAATATCATTCAAAAAAGGCATGCTCATAGTGGAATCATAGCATGAACACTCTGGATGTACATATTATTGAATCAATGCTTATAAATGAGTAGATTAAAAATATTGATGAAAACAAAGAATCTGAGGTGATTGAAGAGACTATAAGTGTGAGAATGAAGTTTATACTTTTAGTTTTGCGTTCAACATTGAGAAGAAAAACACCAAGGAAATAGCATTGAATAAGGCTCCAACTCATAAGCAAAACAATTGATATAAGTTGAGAATTCAACGACCTATTCTTGAACAAGAGTTGATGGGGAGAAAGTTGAAAGAACATTTGTTAAGAAAACTCACTCCACATGTCGGCCAAGCTCTAAAAAAGTCTGGGAATGCTACCACAACAAAGAAAACTTCTTCTAACACTAATAACAAGTCCGTCACACTGTAAGTGCCAAGAAAAGTCACTCCTCTAGACACTTTAGCAATCCCCGCTGCACTTGACTACAACATAGTCGAGGATGTAAAGAAAGAACAATAAGATATTTCAATATTTCTTCTCACAATAATAGAAAGCCAACAAGATTTTCTTTTTCATTCCTTTGATCATGCCTCATCAGATAATAATGCTTCTTCCCAAAGGGTATCTGGTAAGTCTTTTGGTCCCCTGGAGTCAATTCTTATTTCTTCAACATTAGAAGATAATACTCTTTTGCCTATGTTTCTATTGACTTTTAAAAATTTCGATTACAAAGTTCACAATCGTTTAGTTGATTCTAGTGCATTCGTAAATGTAAATCCACTATTTGTTGCAAATAAAATAACAACTGGGAAAAAACAAAGGCATATATTTTTCAGCTGGACAAATCTATGGTCCAAGCAATTATTGAACATAGAAATGTTCTTATCATATTATCTAAAGAAAATCGAGTTCACCAATGTATAAATATCATCATTCTTGACATACTAGAAACATATGGTTTACTCCTTAGTAGAGATTCATCGAGAAACTTAAAAGGGTATTTTGCAACTAACTGGCCACATTTGTAGCTTTCGTACAGGGGCAAGAACAATCAGATCCAGGTGGAAACAAAATATTACATCAAATACACAGTTAGATTCTTCAAAGGGGAAAATGTGTCAGTTGATTTCGTCAATCTAATTTTTGGTAATTGCTTTTTGGAAACTGACCTTGGGTGTTATCGCGCACAATGATTGCCGATTCCGCTAAACACATGGTTGGATCTCATTTCTTGTTCTCTGGATGGTGAAAAATGATTTATGTAATATAGATGTATATAGCATTACTAGTAATAATAGTGGAAATTGTACATGAAATATCTTCGTAGCTTGTAAATTTTGGACTCTTCACGTTGATGGTTCCAAGACACAAGATGATTTTAGAGCCGGTTGTGTCCTTACAAACCCACAAAATAAGAAACATGTACTTTCATGCCATTTGGAGTTTGAGTTCACTAATAACACTACAGAATATGAAACACTTATCCTTTGATTTGAAAAAACCTATAGACCTGAAGATAGATTTTCTGAAGGTAATCGGTGACTCAAAGGTAGTCACTCATTAGGTGCGAGAAACTATACGTTAATTTTCACCTCATCTCAAAAACTACCAACAGGAGGTGAGGCATTTGACAAATCATTTTAAAGCTTTCAATATTATTTATGTTCCAACAATTAGAAATGCAGTTGTAGATACATTAAAAAATGTTTCTTCTAGGATGTCACCATTGAAAATTGGTTTTTCTACTGAAATTGTATATAAATCATCGTTACCTAAAATTTTCACTAAGTTACACATTTTCAATGGCGACCAATAGATACTACACTTTATGTAAAAGGCTAATGTATTTAATGATGGCGCCATAGAGGAGGATAAGCACAAGTAAGCTCTACAAGAAACATCTCAATCACCGAAAGAAAATACTATGCTAAAAGGTGTGGCGCCCCTCTAGAAGTTATATGACGTGCACAATCAGTTTAGAGGGCCAACAAACACAAAGACTTAGATTTCAAAGCTTGCATCTGAACAAGTCATTTTTGGAACCCCAAAAGATCCTAAGTATGTCATTCTTGATACACATTGTTCCCTAGAGGAGTGAGAAGAATTTATTCATCTATTCAAGAAATATCCAGATGTGTTCGCTTGGAAATATGATGATTTAAAGACTTATGATACTTGCATTATGTAGCACATGATTCCTATAAAATAAGGGGTGAAACCGTTCCAACAAAATCTATGAAACGTTCATCCAATATTGGAGCCTATTATTCAAAAGGAATTGAGAAGTTTGTTGGATGCTCAGATCATCTTTGAAGTTAGACATTACACTTGGGTGTCTAACTTGGTTCCAGTAAGAAATAAGTCCTGTGAAATATGCGTATGTGTTGATTTCTGAAATCTTACACAGGCTTCTGATAAACATAACTATCTAGTGCCATCCATGGAGCAGATACTCCAGAAAATATCTGGTTATGAAATGTTTTCACTAATACATGTAATTTTAGGCTATAACCAAGTGCTCATAGTGAAACTAGATAGGTCAAAGACTACTTTCTCGACTAATTGAGGAACGTTCACTTTCAAAAGAATGTCGTTTGGACTAATCAATTCTTGTGAAACTTTTCAAATACTGATGGACATCACCTTTCATGGCCTTATAGGTTAGAGCATTGTTGTCTCCTTAGCTGGTGTCACTGTATTTTCTATGAAAAGGTCGGATGATATACTTCATCTAAAGAATCTATTTAAGAGGTGTCGCCAGTACTGAATTTTTATAAATCCCAAGAAGAACATCTTTGGTGTGTCTGAAGGGATCCTTCTAGGGCACATCATAGCAAAGAGCGATATCAAGATGGACCCCAAGAGGGTCCATGCTATCACACAGATCTCATTCCCAATGAATAAGAAATCCATGCTATTTTTCTTAGGGAAACTAATTTTCCTCACAAAAATGAATCTCTGATTATACACAGATAATCAAACCCATATAGGAGATGGTTAAAAAAGATGCAATATATAAGTGGGAAAATGGGAGAAAGACGTTTTTCCTTAGATTAAACTGGCTATTTCCATTATACTTGCACTTTTCAGTCTAGATTACGGTAGGTATTTCCTCCTTTATACATTTTCTTCGGATTTATTGATTGTCGTTGTATTAACTCAAAAGGAAAATGAGTAGCCTTATGAGCGCTAGTCTTCAAGGACCTTGATTGAATTACCATACCATTGATAAAAAAGCATATGCAATATATAAGGCACTGAAGTATTTCAGACCCTATTTATTTAAAGCTCACACCATTGTATTTGTACCTCAGTCAATAGTATGAATGTTACTTGTGCAACAAGAGCTGGGTGAGAAGACGGATAATTGGGTGACATGTGTTTGAGAATATAATATGGAGTTCAAACTAGTTCATACTATAAAGGGTAATGAGCTATGCAGACTAGCTATAGAAGGAAACGATGCTCTCGAACAATATCTCTCGGGATGGGAGAAGGAAGTTGAAATTTACAATATTTATCGCATTCCTCATTCCATATCCAAAGTGCCCTGGTACGTAAATTTACAATAATTTTTTAAACATGGCACCTTTCCCTTCCACTTATTAGGTAAATATAAAAGGGAAATCCACTTAAAGGCTTTATCATACCAATTGGTCCATGTAGTGCTTTTCTGGAAGCACCATAATGGATTTATGTTAAGGTGCCTTCAGCTACAAGATACAAAGAAGGTTATGAATGATGTACGAGATGGAATGGTAGGTGGTCACGATGCGAGTGACACCACAATGTAAAAAGTCACGAGGGTTTGGTATTATTTCCACACTCTTTTTAAGGATGCTCACGCCTATGTGCATAAGTGTTAAGCATGTAAGAAATGCACCGATTGTGATCAAAGGTCAACTGCCCCACTGCTCCCAGTAACAATCAAAGAATTATTCCAACAATGGCACCTTGACGTTATTAGAGGGATTATTCCACACTCATCAAAGAAACACTCGTATATTATCACAGCCACAAATTATTTCAACTGGTGGTCAGACGCAGTTCCACAAAGACAAGTAAAGGAATATGAAGTCATTTATTTTATACAACACAACATCATCATTAGGTTTGGCGTTCCTAGATCACTTATCTATGATAATCAAACCTACTTCTAATCACTAAAACTTTATGAGTTTTCATTGGAAAATGGGATTATTCTCAAGCATGCATCTAATTATTATCATTAGAGATGGGTATAGTTGAATCCACAAATAAAAATCTTATTCGCAGGATTCAGTAAGAAGAACATTTTCTCTGAAAGGAAGAGCTGACATATTGCTTTGACTAATGTATCTTGGGCTGATCGTGTTACCCCTAAGCCTTCTCTAATAACCTCACCATGATTTATGGTGTATGGTAAAGAAGTTATCTTGCCGCCAATCATGTACCTCCCAACCTTGCAACTGTCTCAGGAGTCATAAGGTGAAACTTCCCTACTGGTTCAAAATATGATAGAAACTTTACTAAAACTCAAGGAAGATGAACTTAAATCCAAGGACCAAATTTTCATGCATTAGAACCATATAAAGCTCTAATTTGTTGGAAAATCCATAGTGGAAAAGAGATTTGATGTGGGTGACCTAGTTTTGAGATGGGATAAACCCCATGAAGTCAAAGGTAAACATACAAAGTTTTAGCCATTGTGGATTCGACCATTCACAATTGAAGACAAACTCAACCAAAATGTTTTCAAGCTGAAATCTCTTGATGGGATGGTTGGCCCTGTACCCATTAATGGCCAAGACATTAAGCATTATTTTCAGTAGTGTTTATATGTTGCAGTTCTTGTATATACTCTTTTGTGTCTTTTCTTTGTTTGTTTGTTTTGTGTTGTCAATTCTAATTTTCATGTCCTTTTATGTCCTGTTGTTTTGGTCGCTATACATAAATAATATTTGTGTGTGAATGTGCATGGACTAAGGACTTTGTAGTGCAATAAAAGAGGAATGTGACAATTTCAATGCTTGACTATTTATTTATTTTGCTTATTTGTTTAGGAAAAAAATGCCATCATTTGATCAAATTCCAAATGGAAAATACAATTTTTCCAATAAGAGAACCTTGCGAGAACCTATTATACCTTTTCGTATCCTAATGTTTGAACCAATCCACTTGGTATATGTCTACTTGTATGTTAACTCTTTCCAATCTAGTAGAGAATGGATAAGGGGAAAATATAAAGCGAGCAAACCTAAATCAGAGATCTTAAAATACTTCTCTAAAGGGGAAAACTTCTTTACTCTCAATAGGTCGAGATCCCTCTTCTACCCATTAGAAAAGATAAAAGTTCCAATTCATAGTTCTACGAAATAAAAAAATAAAGGGTGAAAGAATAAAAAGGATTCCTACACAGGAAGGTAAAGCAAGCAACTTCTTCAGGGTATTATCCAGGTTTGCTCAAAGAAAAGAAACGTTTGTGGCTCTAAAGTGACTCTGTCGGGGTATTGTCAAGCACTTCTAGTAGGGGAGCAACACCAAAGATGAAAACTCATAATATGAATATCATAAACTCATCATGTACATTACCCTTCCTAGATCGATATGATTGTGATATGGTGTATATTTATGTGTGTTCAATCATGTAGAGAAAAGTAGGATGTTAGGTTTAAAGATGAGTCAAAAATGGGAACTTGGAGAAATCAATACTTCCTAAAGGTCTAGCTGCAACATAGAATTCCACCCAGTGTGTCACCAAGTGTTGTTGCTACTACAACACCCTCCAAAATTTCGCTACATTTGAATTTTGGAGCCTACGTCATTATCATATCAAGCATCACCTTGGTCTTAAAGTGTCGTTTTATGTTGATTCATATTTCTTGAGTGTTCTTGAGGGTTATTAGGTGTCTTTGTGTTGATTTGAATATCCTTATATGAATTTCATGGTCACTACATTCTTTCTTGTTGTAAAACGACATTTTTGGGTCACATTCACACACACTTCACTGTTTATATGTTGGGAATGTGGAAAAAGTCGCATTTTGATGTATATTCATTGTTGCTTATATCTATCTAATTTTTTATGATTATTTAGTATGTGTCACACTTGTTTTTATCTCTAGAAGTCATCTTATTCATTCCTTGACCAATCATCCACACTTAGATGAATTTCAGTTCAAAAGTGAGCCAACTAAGGGAAAGAGCACAAGATTACCCTTTGAAGCCTTAATGGGAGACCCTTCATTGTTAAGTAGTGCACCCTACCACCTCCTTGAGAGCTAGGTACACTCCAAATGTTTGAATCCCCTTCGTTGTTCCAAACTATGCTCTCCAAGAATGACTATGTATTCATAGAGCAGAATCCTTCAACTCGAAGAAATGCACAGTCCTTAAGTGCACTGGCATGTCTTGAACACTCAAAGCTCAACACTTCATCCTTCCCCTATGCGTTATGCACCATCCCGAACCGATTCAGCACACTTTCATACCCTAAAGGCACGAATGCCCAACCTTCAGCCTTCATGAGTGCATCTTGTGCCATCCTTGAGCTCTCGTGAGCACATGAGTGCACCCTAAAGGGAGAAAGCTTTAGCCTTCAGCCTTCAGGAGCATTCCCTATGCCCTCCCTCTCTCGCTTAATCACATAACACATTTTTTGTTTGTTCTTCATACTTACTACATGTGTCCTCCCTTGACTGCCTTTATTTTTAGGGCACATGATCAAGTAATGAAGCCTTAAAGCTCCTCCTTCACATCCATTTAGTCTCTTTAAGTGTAGCCTTGCACCCTACAACGCCCTTGGCTATGTTAGGTGCATCAAAAAGGCATGAAGAGTAAAATCTGGATAAAACATGGTAGAGTATAATATTTTTAGATTGATGGTTTCTCATCATGAGTGATTGTAGAAACATGTATTCCAGGGACCTCATGGCAAGCACACAAAAATAATATTGATCAAATCGGATAAAAAATGGAAGCACAAGAAGAACCACGACTGCACCTGAAATTTGATGATCAAAGTACCATGAATACTCCAAGATTTAAGACACTTCAAAGGGTGGAAGCACCAAAAGAAGATGATGATAAAGAGAAGACATAATGGAAACCATGTCACCCTAAATCAATTCCATGTCATCAGTCATCGTCAGTCCCAATCATCCCAAATAGTGATGTGTCTAGTTCGATCATATGATGATATGGAAGATAAAATATATTATTGTAATTATTGTAAAGGAAAAGCAAGTAGAATTCCAAGGGTCATATGTAAAATCAAGAGTCACAGAAGTCCAAAGGAGATTTAATTGTTGGAATTTCTAAGTCTAACCCATTAGAAACCCTTCATATACTTTCTGATTTATTTATGCCTACTTGTTCTGATTAATTAACAAGTTATTTACCATGCAAATACTAAAAATAAATACAAGTACATGCTAAACACATTACATATCATCACCTGAGGGAAGCAAAACAAGCACATCAGTGACACTATTGCTTTTGCACTAATGTCCCCAGAAAAACCAAATGCAGGAAGATCGGTGCAACTATCTGAGGGTTTTTATTATTAAGCAGTTTCAGAATACAATTTGGGTGCCAAAACCAGTTCACTCAATAGAGAATAATCTCAACAGTAGTAGCTCTTAGTTAGATATAGATGTTCCAGTTGAAACCCTGAATAAACACTTCGATAGCTCCTAGCTCCAATCTTCCCCACGAAAACCCTAGCGTCAGCCTCTAGGGACCGCGTCAGCCCTTTTTGGTCCAATGTCTTCCCAACACCACCCTAGCTCGCCCTACGTCAGCCTCTAGAGGCACTTCATCAGCCCTTAGAGCCTCCGCGTCACCCAAACTAGCTCTCTGAGGCACTACGCAACTCCTGGCTACCTCTGCATGAGCCCTCGCTGGCTCTGCATGAACCTCTAACTGGCTCTATGTCCCTCTCTCCCAGCCTCTGCACTGATCTTCCTAGTGCTATCTTCGCCTCTCTGCTTCTGTATTCACTGCCTCTCAGCTGCAATTCTGATCACTCTTTCGACTTCCTCAGCAGACCCTTCCCCAAAAAATCAAAATCTTGATCAACTCGGTGTATTCTCCAAGTGACCCTCAAGCCTCCTCTTATATTTTTCTCGTTGACAAATCAACGGGCAAGATTAAGTACCTAATCAATAGATAAGATTATATCTAGCTTGATCCATGAATTTTGGACCATTCTAACTCGGTTTTATATTATTTCACATTAATATTTTATTTTCATTAAAAATATTAATTATTTTAATATTTCACAAACTAGTTATATTCTACCCAAACCATTTTTGGGTATTGGAGATCTCATGTGCTTTATCCTCTCCACCTATTTTCATGGCTAGAACATATCCGATGCTACACCAAATCAACAGTAATACCAAAAGTAATATCTAATTCCAAAAGTCATTTCAAACTTCAAAGGTTGTAGAAGTCGAAAGGTCACTAGAATTTAGAAAGTCAAGAGTCACGAGGATATGAAAGGTCACTCGTGAAGTTATAAATAGACCCTGATTTATCATGTAAAGGAATTTTAACCTCGAACGCTCCACTATTAGAGAAAGTGATGTTTGTTGTATTCATGCATATGTATACTTTTGCTTAATATTTGAATCCTTGGTGGCCAGCACATTTTCATACATGGATTATGGATGTTCTTAATACTATTATCTTAACATTCATGGTTCATGTTTTCTTTCACCAATACTAAGGTAATTGAACTATATCAGTTATTTTAGTGCTTATTCTATTGGTAATGTGTTGTAATGGTTATAATGTTTGTCACATGTGTGTGGACTATTCTGTTAGATGTTAGACGAAACATTGATGTTTGTGTGTTTCTTTATTAGGGTGGTACTCTTGCCTCTCTCCTAGATGCTCACTTTCTTTCCCCTCTGTCGTAGAATAACTTTCATGCACTTTCAATTGAAGATTCACCAGGCACACTATCTTTCTTTTTGAAGGCACACATGTGATTCTCCCTCTTGTTGATAACTAATGTCAACGCAAATATTTAAGTAGATGAAAACTGGGTCATATTCTGGATTGGGAGCCTATCTCAAACGTTGTGAGGTCTAGTTGGGACCACATATTAGGGAGACTGCCTTAAATGTTAGTAGGTCCAACGTTGTCAACAATATCCAATGTTATAATTGTTGATACAATCACTACCAAACTGTTGAAATGAGTTCTCATTTTTTATCTAACACATGTCAATAGTATTGATCCATACATTAATAAATAAATTTAACCACAATGTCACGACCATATAATGGATATCACTTTAATTATTATTCATAGACCATGATTAAACTTGTTATGTTATTGTGCCACAATTAGAGATATGAATTTGTGATACTATGGTTAGGTATTAATTGTACTAATGTCCAAGTTGCTAGCAATCATAATATGAGAACCTTCTAGTTGTCTTCACAGTAAAACATGGTGATTTAATGTGGCACCATCTGTAGTACTATACACCTACCAATCTAATGGTTAGGATTAACTTTCCACACACCTATGATGGATAAAATTGATGGTTTTTGGAAGTTTTGATGGCTACCTCCACTACTGAGACCCTCACTCAGTTTGTAATTGAGTCCACCACTTTTGTCGTTCAGTTGGTATCGATAAAGGATTTCTATCCTAATTTTTCCGTTGTTTCTTTCTCGGCATTGAATTGTTTTAACTCGGCTCGTATCTTATGTTTGTAAGTAATTTTTCATTACTATTTCTTTGTTTTGTTTTTTTAACGGAGAGAGTAATGAGGGTTTTTCCTATTTCAAGAGTCAACTACTCCAACATTTATAATCACCATATATTAGTTTTCTAATATTCCAAAGTACTTTTTCATCAAGAACTCTTTTAGGATTGTTCCAAAATTCGAAGGCACATTTGTTTTTGTAATCCCTAAATTTTGAAGTTATAAAATCTTTCGACTTATGCAATACAACAATTTCTAACATAATTTTAAATGCTTTTTGCTTGGTGTTTAAAACCCTTTGGAGTTTTTTTTAGGCAACACTACAAAGATAATAACCTCTGGTTTCATGGTTTTATTTTTACCTTTCGATTTTATAGTAACAAAAAATGTTCCTTCATTATGGATGATGCTAAATATAGGTAAGATCACCTATTGGAGTTTGTTTTTGAGTATTGGCTTCTCTGTTACTTAATAGTTCTTATATTGTCACTTTATAGAATAATATTATATGGCCATGTAAGCCACTCATCTACATTGTATTATCAATAGAATTTCCCAGATTATGCCAAGAAGGAATAGAAGGAAGGGTTATTTTTTTTTAAAGGGAAGGGTTTTTTATAGCATTGTATTTTGTTTTGTTTTCTTGGTTACTGTACAACCCCTTGACTAGTTTGTTATCTATTACTTGTTATAAAATATGTTATCATTAATTTTTTTATTTTAGAGGATTATTCCATACCTTATGTGTATGTCATTTGCATGGTTTTCCTTTTAGTGTAAGCTAGGGTTTTCTGTGTAACATTACTCCAAATAGGGATTATTACTTTTATGTACTCATTAGAGAAAGTTTGAGGTAAAAAATGGGCCTTAAAACGAAAATGTACAACAAAAGTAAACTTTATAAGAAACAATATCATTCAATATGATGATGCCCACCATGGGCTTGATTCACCATTTTTTGGAGTAAAAAGGTAAAAAGATAATAAATAAAAAACAAACTCCTTTTTCAACTTGTATTTTCAATTTATCTCCCTACAATTTTACTCAAATTTTGAGCGGGAGCACTCAATCGATCCATACATTAAATTTTCATCCAAAGAGAACCCATGTTGCATACTTTCGATGGAATCTACTAATGAAAAATGTGAAATACATGAAAAAATGTGATTGCAATCACACTTTTTCATGTATTTCACATTTTTCATGGAGTAGGGTTCATCGTAAGTATGCAATATGAGTACTCCTTGGATGAAAAATTAAATTTTGCACCCAAGGAATGCTCCCACTTGAAATATGAGTAAAATCATAGGGAGATAAGTTGAAAATATAGGTTGAAAAAATATTTCTTTTCTTTCTTCCCTCCAAAATTTGATGAGGTAATCTAATATTATTTTATTATTTCCACTATTATTTTATAATAGTCCTTATGAGGCCCATTTTATACCTATAATTTTCTCTAATGTTTGATATGTTTTCTTGCTTCGGATTATACTGATAGAGTCAATTTATAAATTCATAAGGCACTGCTTTGGAAGAGTATTTATATATATTCGTATATAGAAGTTAACAGGACAAATGCCATTTAGGTTGGTCTATGGAATTGAAGTAGTCATGCCGATGGAGTATATTGTGCCTAGTTTATGAATTGTGGCCTTCATTGAGAAGGCATACAAGGCATACCACGAGACATTAGAGGAACTACTCGCACAGGTCATGGAGTTAGAAGAAGTCCGCTTCCTTGCAGGATTTCATTTGCAAGTGCAAAAGGAACGCGAGAAGGCCTGACATGATTATCATATTAAGCTATGCACATTCAGTATAGATGATTTGGTGTTTTTATATGATAGCAAGTTCACGAATTTTCCAGGAAAATTTCAAATGCACTGGTTGGGGTCATATATTATTAAGGAGATCATGGATACTAGCATAGTTCAACTCACGAAACTAAATGGAGAACCATTCCCTGGAAAATTCAATGGAAGTAGATTCAAGCTATACACAGGGGACCCTTCCCCTACATGATGACTATATGGAAGTAGGACAATATTAGTAACCCAGGCATTTGCAAGGGATTGCAGGACTATAAACTAAGTAGCCTGAATAAGTGAAGAATGTGGTAGAAAAGGTCGCGTGACGGATGACAAGGGTACGATAGGTGAAGCTGTGTTGGATGAACTACCACATGGAGGATGGTGTTCTGTAGGTGGGTCCAATTATAGCGGTTGAAGTTACTATTCATGATTTGAGGGCCAAAAATCAGTTCATAGGAGCGGGTAGGCGTTATTTATGGTGAAAATATTTGAAGATATGCCGCCAAAGAGGCATTTATTATCAGAATTTGGGGGGAATGGTCGCATTTGAATTCAGAAATCCTTATAAATCTCACATGTTGGACCATTGAAGAACACTTTGCATTTTGAGACTTGTCTGGGTGATTTGTTGTCTAAAGTTTATGAGTAGTCAATTTTGGGAGGATTTCATGGCAAGCCTAGTATTTGTTGAATTACGTACGTGGAACCAGAATGTCATTATTTAGCAAATGACTACCACCAACCCCATCGAAGTCGTGACTTCTAAAGCCACTATTTCCGAAGCGACGGGCCCTGAAATATTAAGTATGGAAGCTACAACCCCTGTGCCTACTGCACCCAAGTCGTCGAGGCCAAAGTAATCAGCCACAAAGGAGAAGCTGCCAGCTGCAAAGGAGAAGAAAAAGAAGCTGGTGCCAATGAGAATGTCACCGAGGAAGAATCTGGAGGTGTGACAGAAGGAGAAAAAAGAGAAATAGTCGAAGAAAGTGGTGGATTTAGAAGACGAGGAATACTAAGGTGTTGAAGAAGTAGATGCCACAGAGATCAATCCTATGGCTTCCTGTGTATATCCCTCCGTGGAAGGGAAGAAACAAAGTAACCAAGGATCTTGATTCCGGGAAATTCATAATTTCGACACCCTGCTACCTAAGCAGGTCAAATTTGAACGTCTTAGGTTAGTGCGCATTCTAGTATTGAAAACGGAAAATTCGGACCTCACAAACCATGAGAGGTTCCTGCATTTAGGAACAAATAAATATATGACAAAGATATACTATAAGGAGATGGGGGTTATGTATTTGGAGCCCATGAAGTGGGTCCGCGATGTTGAGGAGGCAGGGTTGCTGCACATGCTCTCTGTGTCGCATTATCATCGCTCAACTATCAACATAGTGTGTGTGCACTAGCTCCTCGCGCTAGTGCATGATGCATGTCTATGGCTTGGGGTGCCCATCCCAATTACAGACATGTTGATCCATAGGACCATGAAGTTTCCATATAAAGGAGTGAACCCTGCCAAGAAGTTTGGAGGGAAAACCGGGGATAAAGAATTATATGATCAAATGAATAAAGAGTATGGACTTGTTAAAAGGTCTCGTTGATACTATATCCTCTCAATTAATGACCATGTTGTACAGTTCACTGCCCAAATTCTTGCTAGAAAAATCATGAGGAAGTGTCGTGCAGATGAAGTTCCAGTGCCCGTAGTGTCACTTGTAGCACAATGCATGAATGGTGTCCAATATAATTGGGCAAAGTATCTATGCGACGAGTTCCTTGTGAAATACTGAGAAGCTCGGGAAGAAAGCAAGCCATTTCATAATGCTTGGCTTTTATTTTCTATTGTGTTATTTGCTTGGAGGTTGCGAGAGGATAGTTAGTTTCCATCGTACAAGGAAGATTTACCCGAGGCAGTGTGGTTCACCTCGCTGTTGTCTACAAAGGATTTGACACGAGTCAAGGAATTGAATATTTTCTAGATCCTCATGGAGATGGACCTTCACATGGTTATTAATCAGAGGCTAAGGTTGTCACCAACATAGTTCAAGAAATTGACAGCCTACATGGAGTTCAAGGCCAATTTCTACAATGTGTCAATAAGAGCATGGAAGGACCCACAACACACATGGGATCAATTTCCTTATTTGGTATCTGAGACGGATGTGCAAGAAATTGTGGGGTATTAGCTAGCAAGATGACGTGATCCCACGATGCTTGATGTGGGAACAAACAAAGGCACAGAGAGCTCTTCTGCACAGAAGCGAGAGGATGCAACTCATAAGGGTGTGTGCCTCTTGGCTGAATAGAAGAAGAAGGAAGATGTTAAGGTAGCTACGGAGAAGGAACGAATGGAGAAAGAGCACGCTACCAAAGAGAAGGCTGAAAAAGATTTCTAGGAAATAAACAAAGGTGAAAAGTCTGCATCCAAGCACATAGACGAGTAGGAGTTGTCCACACAGGAAGGAGGAGGGGGTGAGGAGCAGTGTACTTTATTCACCTTGAAGTGGCATAGTCAGGAGCAGGCTATTGGACAACGAAAAAAGTAAAAGTTTGATTGGCAGACGCATCCTGAACTAATGGTGCTGACAAAAGGTGGTGTCGATGAGATCGGGGACAGGGTGAGAGACACAACAACTAAAGTGTTGCAGTAGTTTGAGCAACAATATATGAAAATTTTGGGGAGTGTCCAAAAGGATCTTTGCAAGCTGCAAATCCAAGCTAAGAAGATCTAGGTGGGCGTCGCGCAAGCAAGCAGAGCAGAAGCGAGTCTGACACAGGGAAGTAGCACGGTCGTAGAGCTAGAAAGGACTCTCGACCTCAGAGTCATACCATTGCTAGAGGGGTCAGTCAGCGTAGAGTCAGATGAGGATCGCATTGTGATCAACACAGTAAGGGACATGGGCCTGAATTTGGCCGCGCTGTTACTCTAGACCCTCCATGCGCTACATAAGGGGGTTTCAAAAGGGTTGCGGATCAGACAGTAGTGTGCCCTCATGGTCATTAGGGAGTTCAAGGTAAAAAATGAGCAAATGTTCACGGAAAAAACCCAGGCACTAAAGCCAGGAAGGAGATACAACAATGTAGTCAGATCTTAGAGACGACGATAGAGAAGGTCTCTAAAATAGTGCCAGGATTGCACATCCTGGAGGATGTTGAAGACTCAACAAAAGTAAGGAACTTGGCTGCCTCAGTTTGCACAGAGGAGGATGAAGTTGGCAGGGTTAACTTCGAGTTCCAAATGATGATATTAGAGTTGCAGTTGAAATTGAAGCCAACAACTCCGCTAGAGGTTCACGAAGAATGCATAGCAACAATCAAGGATGCAATGAACACATTAGATACTGTAGTCAATAACTCCTCCTCAATGATTGATGCAACAATGGAAATATGGAGAACTTTGCAAGACGACCCGAGCATGTAGAAGTTGATCATCAATGTCCAAGAAACACAAAAGAGGTATGATGAGGTTCGAGTGACTACACACACTTTTGCGCCAGCTTAACACCTCGCAAATCTATAGGAGGGAAAGTAGCTACAAGCATAGGTGGAAGAATTACAAATTGAAGAGGCCTTGCTGAAGAGAAAACTATAGCCATGGCTAGAGGAAGCTTGTCAGCTTACTCTATCACTTCAAGAAAAGCTCAAGGGGCTACAACAGACACAATAGACAATGCACCTAGCAGTGGAGGGGTGAACAACCAAGAAATTGGTCGAAGAGGTACAGCAGGCTGCGGAACAAAGTGTTGCTGAAGTTGCAGTGATGCATGTTGAGTTGGGCAGTCTTCACAGCAAGATCGAGGTGCCAGCTGAGTGACTCGAGGGAGAGTCACAATATTTGTGTTGGGGCCTATTAGGATAGGGTCCCTAGGGTCAGTTTCGAGGTTAGTAAACCAAAATTTTGTATAAGCTTTTGTAAAATATCTAAAGTCTCTACGAAATGTGGATGCGGAGTGTGCAAATAGATAGAAGTCAAAAGGGACTTAACCCTTTGTTTGGATAGATACCTAAGTTGGTTTTGAGACTCATTTATCGTCCACGGACCATGGTATTGTATTGAAAAGTCTATATATTTGATTCATAGCGAGTCTTAGACGTAACTTAATGGCAGAGAAGTAAGCTAAGTGAATATAGAAACTGTTTTGGGCGAGTGCTAAGGCATGAAGGCTCTACTTCCTGTACTTAGGCGAGAAGGTGAAGGCTCCTGCAGCTAAGTGTGCAGGAGGCCTTGGTAAGTCCGCAACTGAGCGCGCAGACCCCTTGAGCTGAGTACACAGGGTAGAAGAGTTTGTAATATGAACATTGAAGATCAAGAAAGACTGATTTTGAATAATTATTGTGCATTTCTGTCGAATTTTTTATGTTATATTTTGTCACTTAATGATATGGTTTTATGAGATAATGAATGAATTTTGCACGAAACCACTGAATCTATCTTAATGATGCATGATATGAGTAGTTATCTACTTTAATGAAGTTAAAATCTATTTTTGTTATGTTTTCTGATGAATTGGATAGATCTGCGCGAGCTCAAATCTAGGGTTGTTTACTGATGCACGAAAATAGATAAATCATCTATTTAAGTTCCACAAAGATTGATTGTAGACCTTCGCGAAGGTCTGAAAGCCATTTTAACTTAGTTACAGTAAAAAGACCTAGAAGGATACGAATCTGTGCGAAGGTAGATCTGAACTGTCAAAGCGTAGGAATCATTTATCACATGTCCCTGGATGCAAAAACTAAATTTAGGATCCCCCAATACTACTTCAGGTGAGATTGCAGCCTGCATTATGCATGTTGTTGCCAGAGGGCCGACAGTTAGGGTTTTGTTGGTTGGCGTGAACAACTCTGAACCTGGGTCAGACCCCCTTAATCCAACATGCAACTTTTGAGCAGTTACAATCAAGAGGACTTGAAGAATTGAGATGAAAATATGGTATATAGACAACACTCTTATGATATCGTAGTCCATATTTCTACTTGAAAGTCCCCATTTTATTCTTGTTTTGGATATTTACCACCTACACCTTTGGTTGTTACATATGAGCATCAAGGAAGAGTGCAATAGGATCCCACGAGGGATGCCTTAAGGGTAGAAAACAAAGTTGAGAAGATTAGGAAGATTTATCCAACAATTTTAGAGAAGCCACAAAATTAACAAAAAAATGCAATGCCTATCATAATAAACACATAACTGAGAGGTCATTTGAAATGGTAGATAGAGAAAAGTTATAGTTAAACAATGAGAGGTTATAGGTTCTTAGTAATAAAACCAAGGCTATATGATATGGTCCTTTTGAGATACTAGGAAAAGTTTGACATAACACCTTTAGACTTAGTTTACCCACATACATTTGCATTTACTTAGTGGTGGATGTAGATAATCATAAACTCTATGACCTTCCATGCTAGATCAAGAAGAGCAATAGGTCCTACATTTTGTAAAGGATTTGGCAACAAATGCTCATAAATATATAATAAATGATACAATTTGTAAAGGATGTCTAGAACAAAAATATAGGAGCAACATGGGATCTGGTATATTAGGTTGAAATGACAACTTGTAGGCAAGGATAAATGGTAAACCTAAGAGAAGGTGGAGGAAAAATCTCCTAACCTCCTTTAGATAAAAAATTTGGGGACTAGAAAATGGTGAGTGGTGATAGCGATCAATAATTATAGTATATTCATTCATCTTGATTCTTTTAGAGTGGAAAGAGTCAAGGAATTATCTCACAAGCCCATTTTTACTAGTGGATCCCTCTTTACTGAATTCAGATATAAAACCTTTTGAAATTCATTAGAGGTATCAAATGGAATTTTTTTCAAGTAAAACTTTGTCACTTGATCATGGAATCATTGAAAATTATTCTACACATATATACCTTTCTAACAAAATAATAAATGTGTCAATCATACTCCATATGAAAAAGCTATGCCACAAACAAGTTGAACTAGAAGATCATAATGTTGAAGAATGCCCTAGAAGAGTTCATGTTTTAACTCTAGTTAAGATTTAAAAGAGCCAAACATAATCTAATCTATCGAACCTAATTTATCGAACGTTGTTTTAACCAGGTCACTAGGAGGAAAAGAGGTTCTATTCTATTTGAGTACATTTTTTCCATATATGAGTAGAATAACAGAGAGTGGATAGGGAGAGAAAAAAATAAAGAGGATTTGTATACTTTAGTATCCCATGGGCTATAGGTCTCAGTTCATTTTAGTTGCATCCATTTCCATTTAGAGAAAGAGAACGAGAAAGAGAGAGTGCACTAGCCTCACCTATAGCTAGGCTTTCTCTCGAAAGGGTTTCTTGGGTCTTCTCTTGTGTTATTATGGTTTGTGAGTGTTTATTCGGTTCATTCTCTATTTTCTAGATAATTAGAATTTGCATTCATACACAATAAATAGTAATTAAGAAATCTAGAAAACTAATGGGAAATTAACCATTCTAGTGTAGATTTCATATTTTCTAATATATGTTAGGAAACTTATTGCAATGAACTATCCAATGGAATATCTAAAATAGTTTACATATCATAATGTATAATAGTTATATACTAAAAATAAGTGAAAAAGTTATAGGCAGTTGTTAAAAATTGAGTTATTATATTAATCTATGTCTAATAATAGTACCATAATGTCCAATGTGTGTATCAAGTAAATTTATCAAAAATTTTATAAGTACTTTAAAAATAATGTATAATCACAAAAAAGATTGTGTAATATTTTTTTCAGATGAATACTTAAAACCTTGTTTATTTTCAAAATTGTGCTAATCATTAATTACATAGATAGCTCCAATACACATGATTTGCCTTAAAAAATTTAATTGCGGAAAAAGATAATAAATAATAGATTTGTTCTCTTAAAAATGATTAAGATGTTGACTTAAATGCACTCAAATGAATCGAGTTTACTTAACAATTCTCCTTTTAAACTTAGTAGAAAAAACTTTGAGATTCAATCATATATCATGAAAAATTCACAAAGAAACAAAATTTACTTTGTTCACCCAATAACATGAGCTACTTCCATAGAGAAAGTGTAAGCCTTATATTATATCATAAGAAAACATTGTAAATCTTTTTACACCCAAAAAAAAAGTTATAATGAAATAATCATGTAAAAAATATAGATTACCAAAACCTCTGATTTACCCTAATTACCCTAAAAAAATTATTCATATTACAACTTCTAAATTTTACTCAAATTCTAAATGGTCTTTATTACCACTACTAAATTTTTCATGCTTTTCCTGCAATAATTTATTTTCAACTTCTTCATTTAACTGTTTTGATTTAATTAGTTATAAATTAATTACATTATATCTTTTAATATGAATAGAAATACATTGATAACGCTAAAACTTCTAATTCGTCTCAGATTCAATTATGAAGATAACGATTACTAAAATGTCTTTAATTATGAGAATAACGATTACTAAAATGTCTTTAAGGACTTCATCCATTAGCTGTGATTTGAAGTTCAATGAAGTGCAATATCAGACTTATTTAAAAAAATGGTTCAATTGAATAACTTAAGTTCCAATTACAACTTGCACCTGAGCCGATGTTCCTCAGAGCGGAAAATACATTTTAGTGGTAGATATCTACCCTAGATATTATTTTTAGCAGTTTGTACGAGATACTTCGGTATTAGTTAAATCAACATATTTTATTCTTTGATTTAAATTTTTTATCTACTTTATATTTTTCTTTCAACCGTTTGTACAACCTACCTAGTTTTTAGTTAATTCGGAATATTTTATTTCTGGATCTTAATTACTTTTGTGTTATGGAAAAGATATATTTCATTATTCTTTTTTATTAATCTATACACTAAATTTTAGTAAAACAATAATTAACTTATATAGAATGGAAAGTAAGGGAACTATATATATAATAAATAACTTTTTTATAAGTTGTATGGAAAATATTTTTTAATAAAAAAATATTTTCATTGTAAAATTTTAATTTTCAAGATTTATTTGTTGATTCATTTTATAAATTTAGTATTATATTTTTAAATATATTTAAAATTTTTAATTATATATTTTTAATACTGTTTAAATTCCAATTTTTATAATTGATTTAAAATTTTGAAAAATATTTATTTAATACAAATTTTTAATAGATTAGAGATTTATTTTACCCTCACATTTATAAATATTTAAAAGTATTCATTTTTTTCAAGTAAAATTTTTTTAGAGTGCAAAACATAAATAAAAGATTTACACCTCAAAATATTTGATTTTTTAAAATTACATAAATTTAAAAATGAAATAATTCCTTATAAAACGGAAAAAATTACACTTTTTTAATATTAAAAATTAAATAAATTAAACATATCCATTTTAATAAGAAATAATTTAAATTTTCTATTTTTAATTATTTTTCCTTTTTCTATATATTAAATTAATATAAAATTATTTTAAATAAAATAAATAGTAAAATATTATATATATAATTTGATATTAAATATATTAATTAATATAAATATTCACATATTTCATTTACATTATATATACAAATATTTAAAAAAAAATACACATTTCTTAGACTAAAAGAACATGTCAACTTTATCGCACTAAATACAATTTACTTTATTTATGATTATTATATTTTTATTTAATTATTCTGCATCACCTTCACGTTGAAGAATGCGAGAAGAATCACACATCTTTATTCCACTAAATAAACCTTACATTTATTTATTTCTATTATACTTCTATTTAATTATTTTGTATCTTCTCCACGTTGAAGAATTACAGATTTTCGTCATTTTTTATTCAAAAGTTCTAAATGAGTTGTAATTTTTTTTTTAATTATTATTCTACGCCTTGCAAAGTGATATTAGATTATTATAATGTGTAAAAGAATTTAATATGTAAATGTTAACCCACCATGTGAGGTAAGAAATATTCGTTCTCAGCTATGAGCATGATCCATGAGCACATATGCAAATCAAATACTTTATCGAAAAATTATCTTTCCTTCTTCAGTAGATTCAATGTACATTATGTTTGTATTATTTAATGCTATATGTTTAATCTAAATTGGTATGCCTTGCAGAGTGAGGATTAGATTATTGTAGTGTAAAAGAATTCAATATGTAAATATTAACCCACCATGTGATGTAAGAAATGTTCATTCTCAGCCATGAGAATGATCCATGAGCTTATATGTAAATCAAATATTTTGTCCAAAAATTCTCTTTCCTTCCTCTGTAGATTTATTGGTATATGTTTGTATTATTTAATGGTATTTGTTTGTATTATTTGATGATATATTTTAAAGTATTTTTATTATTAAAAAGTTACACATTTAATTCTCTTAACATCCTTGGCCAGAATCCCATTTTATGATTGCAATACATTACTGAAAGCTGAAACATAAATGACATTAAAAAAAACATCATATATCTAAAAATGACCACATAGCAGTGATCTAATTCAGCCACAGATCAGCCTAAAAATTGCTGCACATCAAGTCTGTCAAAATATCCATTTCCTCTGACAAAAATTACACATATATGAAAAATATATAATTTTTTGATATCCCGGATGATAAAGAGAAAATTGTATTTTTCCCTTT
The DNA here is from genome assembly GCA_031772625.1 of Pinus tabuliformis. Lineage (NCBI taxonomy): Eukaryota > Viridiplantae > Streptophyta > Pinopsida > Pinales > Pinaceae > Pinus > Pinus tabuliformis. The sequence continues at coordinate 1,446,949,902 of CM062820.1, forward strand.
ATATCTATACATTCACACTGATGAAAATTCAATTCTCTTCGCAGACCTAATTTCTAAAAGTATATATTCCTCTCCTCATCTCAGCCCCCAGATCGGCATTTTCTGAACAAGAACGAGAATCTCAATGCATTATATGTTGGCATGGGAATTATAAAACTAAAGCAGTCAGAAATGTCAAATGCAGTCAAAAGGGATCAAGTTTACCTAACATTTTTTTTTAACTTAACTAAGAAATTCTTGGGATCTAATCCTGAAAAATAGAAAGCAAAATTTACTTTGTTCACCAAATAATATGGGCTATTTCTATAAAAGAAAATAGTAAGTTTTATATTATATCATAAAAAGATATTGTGGAACGTTTAAAGTATCTATTTCCCTTTTACAGTTTACTATAGTAACACTCGTATTGTTCCTAGACATTATAAAGAACATACACCACGCTCTCCTCCTCGGAGCTTGGTAGGAAACTTTCCAAAATCTTCGAGATCTTCAACTCATGCTTTGGAGCTTTTGGGGAGCTTCACTACAACAAATTTTCAAGTTTTTGGTATTTATTTTGAGCATATTTTCACCTTTTGGGTACCTATTTTTAGCAAAGAAAGTAGCATTTGTTTATTTTCTAAGTGATACATGTCAGGACAGGAGTTGGACTGCATGGGCTCTATAAAGAAATAGAGACATGGAGATGTAACAAATGTTTCAACAAAATAGAGACGTGGAGATGTAGAAAATGTTTCAACAAAATATACACAGTTGCCAATCATTCATGTAGAAAATGTTTCAAGGAAATATAGAGACCTGGAGATGTAGAAAATGTTTCAACAAAATATAGACAATTGCCAATCATTCATGTGCTACATGTTAGGACAGAGGTTGGACTGCATGTGTCACGCCCCCAGGCCATCGATAGTATTTCAACCACTCTTAGCGAGGTGCGGCACCACCAAATACTCTCTTTTCACCAATACTTATATTCATGGACTACACCTAACCATGTGTCCTACCTAGTTTGTGTTTGTCAACCAATTAATTATTATGTTTCCTTTATACCAATGAACACTCATACACATTCATTATCATTAGCAATTATACAAGAGAACACAATTGCATAGTATAAAGGGAGGGGCAACTCTCTGAAAAATGAGTCTGCCCGAATACAATATATTATACAATCTTTCAATGTTACAAAGCTTTACAAGTATACTTGGAAACACCAAGTTTCGTACTTAGCCAATTTTAAAAAGGCCACACCTTCGTGTGCCAACCAAAGTTCCTTGCTCGAGTTGGGTGGGCGCGTCCTCACACAGACTGCCAACCTCACTCCTCAACCGAACTTCGTTCATCTTGCATGACGGGCAGGTGACCTCACCCGAGTCACCCTTCGTTTGCTTCTACACGGCGGGCAGGCGACTTCACCCGAGTCCCCGTTCACCACCTCCACATTTGTCTTCGCACGATGGGCAGGTGGTCACTCGAACCACCCAAGAACCTGTGCCAACCAAGCGCTCGACACTTCTACCTGTGCACCGTGCCTTTGCCTTCATTCCAAGATCTCGTGCTACCTTAAGGAGCTGCCCAAGGTTGGGCGCATACGATCTACTCCTTCATATTTGCTGCGACTCTTTATCACTTCGCACTTCTTTGTAGAAGACTTGTTGAACACTTAAGATTGTTCCAAATGAATCCGTCGCATTTGTTATTTATACGGTGCATTGGGAAAGTCTTCGCTGCCCAAGCCGACTTGCCAATGCCCTCACATATCGTTTATTTGCTTGCATTATGTTGGTCGGCCAACACTTCAACGCACATCCTCCATAATATATCAGGTCGGCCTGTGGGTTGAGCCTTCGCTGCCCACGCCTATAAACCTTCACTCGTCCTCATTCCATGTGTATTATAATATATCCTTCACGCACTCCATCAAGGACTCGCTCTTTGAACTTTTCTCCAACCTTCGTTCATCATTGAACTCGGTCGCACATCAAGTGGGCATGCCTAGGAACCGCAGGTCCTTACATCCTCCTCCACTTGAAATCATTGTCATCCTCAACAACATACCATCCTAGTAGCCATCCACCAAGATCATTATCAATAACTGTCTCATCCTCGGTCCATGATATCGACTCCTCCACATACTGCAAACATCCCTGCAACATATGTAGAACCACCATCTCCATCATGTGTCGTCCCATCCTATGAACTGTCCTCCTTGCCTGCCTGATGCCAACATCTCTCTGTGCACTTCTGGACCCTATGTTTGAACTAGTTGGGTAGCTAATCCAACTGTCACACTCAAGCCATGAGAGTGAACATCCTTATGCCTTCACCAGACTATCTTGGATTCTGCCACATCATGGACTCACCAAGAATCTCTCCCATGCTAAGGTCCATGGAAACTCCGTCCCATCTTCAATATGTCATGATGCTTGATGCCGAACCATCCCTGCACCATCTGTCATACCTACTCAACATGTTTAAGGACTCACTGCCATGAGCAGATAACAATGAGCCCTATCTTCTATGTTATCTAAGAAGATGTAGAGGGAGTAGAGCCTGAAGGCTCACCCTCACTAATAATCTCAATCCATCTGTCAAGATTCTCTATCTCCATCCTCTGTAGATAAGTAACCCGATCCTCCTTTCGGATATTCAGCCTCACATAAGCCTCTTCATCATCATCATCATCCTCAATCTCTTCTAGCCTTCTTGACAAATCAAAGATACTATGAGACAGTGTCCTAATGACCAATGACTACTCGGTAAGCTTTGCCTCAACAGTAGACAACTGCTTACTCATGTCTTCCATTCGCTTCCCATCCTCCATTTGCATCACTGCCAACTTACAATCAAGCTTTGCACTCCAATGGTTGGAACACCAATGGGTACATCTTCCCTTCCATCGTAAATGTACAGCTTCTTCAAATGTGGAACAATCATAGCATCAAATTGTTTCAAGAATTCCATCCCCAACACAGCCTCATAGTCATCAATCTACACTATAGTGAAGTTGACTTTCCCGTTCCACTCACCTAGTTTTGTGTCCACTCTTTCAGCTACACCAAGTACCGAATTAGGAGGAGAATTCACTGTCTTCATTTGTGCCTTCACAGGTACAAATTTCAGCCCAATTCTTCTCGCAACATCTTCACTCATGAAGTTATGAGTAGCTCCACTATCTACCATAGTGAGTACCTCCATACCTCCAATCTTCATCTAAACATACACCAAGTTGTTCCTTTCAGGATCTCTTCGAAAGACCACTTCTGTAGCAGCAACATTACCAAGAATCTGCATCATCCCCACAGAAGGTTGTTCTTTCTTCGCATTAGATTGTGAAATAGTAGCCACTTTTAGTACAGAAGGACAAATCTTCATCGTATGTGGTTCAACACAAATCCAACACTTCAATGACTTCTTCATCTTCTCATCTGGCTTCGAAGCTTCATCTTTCTTCTTCTCTTTCGGCTTATCGAACTTCTTCTTCCCCTCATCAGAAGTCTCATCATAATGCTCCACCAACCTGTCCACATCAGCAAAAGCTTCTTCAAGTGTTTTAATCTTCTGCCTCTTCACTTCATTATGTGTCCAAGGTTTCAATCCAATAATGGAGTTGAATACCTTGTCCTTCTCCACCATGTCAGGGAGTTCCAAAACTGCACTTGAAAACTCCCACTAATATGTCTGTAGGTTCCCTGTCTGCTTTATGAACTTAATCTTCATCCTTGCTTCCCACATTTCATCCTGAGGACTGAAGTGGGCTTGCAAAGCTTTCTTCATATCATCCCAAGAAGTAATGTCATCAGCACTACCATTGGCAATCTGATCCATCTGTCTTCTCCACCATATCTTAGCATATTTTGTCAGGAATTGAGCAGCCACTTTCACCTTTGTCTCATCATCGGATAGACCCAAGCATTCCAAGTACTGCTCCATATCCCAAAGAAAGTTACCAAGAGTCATTACACTCCTTGTACCATCATAACATTCTGGTTCATTGACTTTCACATGAGGCACTTCTCCACCTGACTTATGCCTCACGACTCTCTTCAACACCGCGATCTCATCATTTGCACCATCAAGAGATTTCTACAAGTTCACGATCTCTGCCAGACCCTTGTCCCTTGCTTCTCCAATCTCCTAGACTTCATTTTCAAGTTGTGTACACTTAAGCTCAGTGTACTCATGCCGAGTCTGGAGTTCATCAAACTCTTCCTTCAACTGCACATGATCCTCTAGCTCTTTCACGACTAGATCCATCTTTGCAGTCCTGTAAGATTCCAATGCCTCCACTCTCTCTAGTAGTTTTTCAATAAAGACCTCGGTCGCACTGTGGCTAGAGTCACTCAATCCAACACGAGATTCACCTACCATTTCTACTTCCTTCTTCCTTCTTTGTGATCGAGTATCGACCATCCAACAGCTTCACCAAGTTGCCTATAACCTGAACCAGCTCTTGTTTCACTTGTATGTTAAACAACTTCCTTCACCTTCGAGTACCTGCTTCACTGTCACCAGCTTCCAAGTTTCTTCAACCCTAAATATCACTTGTCAAGCTCTTCACCTTTCACTTCGTCACGAGTAACCTTGCTCTGATCAACCCTTCACCGAGCTCTGATACCACCTGTCACCATCTCCTAGGCCAGCGGTAGTCTTTCAACCGCTCTTGGCAAGGTACAGCATCACCGAACATTTTCTTTTCACCAATACTTATGTTCATGGACTATGCCTAACCATATGTCCTACTTAGTTTGTGTTTCTCAACCAAGTAATTATTATGTTTCCTTTATACCAATGAACACCCATACAAATTCATTATCATTAGCAATTATACAAGAGAACACAATTGCATAGTATAAATGGAGGGGCAACTCCCTGAACAATGAGTCTACCTGAATACAATATATTATACAATCTTTCAGTGCTACAAAGCTTTACAAGTATACTTGGAAACACCAAGTTTCATACTTAGCCAATTTTACAAAGGCCACACCTTCGTGTGCCAACCAAAGTCCCTTGCCCGAGTTGGGTGGGCGCATCCTCACACAGACCGCCAACCGCACTCCTCAACGGAAATTCATTCACCTTGCACGATGGGCAGGCAACCTCACCCGAGTCACCCTTCATTTGCTTCTACACAGTGGGCGGGTAACCTCACCTGAGTCACCCTTCGTTTGCTTCTACACAGTGGGTGGGTAACCTCACCCGAGTCCTTGTTCACCACCTCCGCATTTGTCTTCGCACGACAGGCGGGTGCTCACCCGAGCCACCCAAGAACCCATGCCAACCAAGCACTCGATGCTTCTACCTGTGTACCATGCCTTCACCTTCGTTCCAAGATCTCATGCTACATTAAGGAGCTGCCCAAGGTTAGGCGCATATGACCTGTGCCTTCACATTTGTTGCGGCTCTTTATCACTTCGCACTTCTTCGTAGAAGACTTGTTGAACACTTTAGCTTCTTCCAATTGAATCCATCGCATTTGCTATTTATACGGTGCGTTGGGAAAGTCTTGGCTGCCCAAGCTGACTTGCCAACACCGTCATATATTGTTTGCTTGCTTGCGTTATGTTGGTCAGCCAACACTTCAACGCACATCCTCCATAATATATGAGGTCAGGCCGTCGGTTGAGCCTTTGCTGCCCACTCCTATAAACCTTCGCTTGTCCTCCTTCCATGCGTATTATAACATATCATTTGCGCACTTCATCAAGGACTCGCACTTAACATTTTTCTCCAACCTTCGTTCATCACTGAACTCGGTCGCACATCGGGTGGGCGTGCCTAGGAATTGCAGGTCCTTACAACATGGGCTCTGTAAAGCGACAAATACATGGATATGTAGCAAATGTTTCAACAAAATATGGACATTTGCCAATCATTCCTAGGTAGAGTGTTGCAAATCTTGAAGTTCAACAATTGCAAATAAGTCTAATTTCTTGAAGTCTATCTTGAAACTTTAATAATAAGATTCAACAAATCACAGTGATGGTGAAGGAGAAAGATGTTAGTCAATTTCATTTTATAAATTTCCAAACTTGAATTTGGAAGTTGAATAAAGTATATTGTTGCATGAAATCACATAATAATAAAGTAATAATAGCATTTTTCTTCTGTTTGGGAGTACAACATGTTTACTTGTTGGGAAGGAGTTTCATTGGCAAACTGTTGATGCATTAATATTTTGATTTTTCTTCGTAGTTTTTCTAAGTTCAATCTTTTACATACATCATTGCAATATGAAATCTAAAAGATGCAATTTGGTTAGCAAATTTTAAATGGAAATAAATAATTTTTTCTTATTTTAATATATATTAAGTTTTAATATATTATATTATTGTCATTCCCAACTTAAATTTTCAAGTAAATTTGAACAAAGTTTATGACCTTGTTAGATACTTGTTCTCCTACCCAAATTGGATTCTTGTTCACTACCCAAATACCTCCAATATATAAATATTCGAGAATAAAATGAATTTTTGAAAATTCAAATTTATCCTAATTACCGTAACAAATTATTCCTTATTATTCCTTATTAGAAATTATAACTTTTACTCCAATTCTAAATTGCCTTTATTACCATTGCTAAAATTTTCATGCTTTTCCTACCATGTTATTTTTTAAACTTCTTCGTTTAACTATTTTGATTTAATTAATTATAAATTAATGACACTATATCTTTTAATATGAATAGAAATACATTAATAATGCTAAAACTTCTAATTCGTTTCAAATTCAATTATGAAATAACAAGTACTAAAATGTTTGAAGGACTCTCCTCCATTAGGTCTGGAGGAAGTTCAATGAACTGCAATATGATACTATTTTAAATGCTTCAATTGAATAACATATGTTCCTAAGCCGATGTTCCTCAAACCGGAAAATAAATTTTAGTGGTAAAGATCTACTTCAGATATTATTTTATTTAGCAGTTTGTACGAGATACTTTGGTAAACTTACATATTTTATTCTTTGATATAAATATTTGTGGAAGAGATCTAGCTTATTTTTTTGGGGGCAGTTTATACACCCTATTTTTTTTTAATTAAATCTAAATATTTTATTTTTTAAGTTTAATTATTTCTGTGTTGTGAGAAAAATATAACTTATTATATTTTTTTTAATAATGTAGACACCCATATTTGGTAAAATAATAATTAAAAATGGAAGCTCACTATATATATATATATATATATATTAAATGATTTTTTTATAAATTATATGGAAAAAAATTTTCAATAAAGATGTTTTTTAATTATAAAATTTTGATTTTCAATAACTATTTTTCTATTTATTTTATTAATTTATTATTATTATTTTAAATAGATTTAAAATTCTTAATTACATATTTTAATAATGTTTAAATTCCAATTTTTATAATTAATTTAAAGTTGAAAAAAGATTATGTAATACAATTTCTCAATAAATTAGAGATTTATTTTATCCTCGCATTTATAAGTATCCAGAGCAATTGATTTTTTTTTTTAAATGCAAAACTAAAAAAATGTACCTCCACGTATATCTTCATTAAAATTTGATAAATTTAAGAATAAAATAACTCTTTATAAAATGAAAGAATTACAAAGTCTTTATTATTAAAAATTGAATAAATTAAACATATCTATTTTAATAAGAAATAATTTAAATTTTCTATTCTTAATTATCTTTCTTCTTTCTATATAATAAATTGAATCATAATTATTTTAGATAAAATAAATAGTAAAATATTATTATTATTATTATTATTATTATTATTATTATTATATTCACATGATTTATTTATGGTTTATATACAAATATATTTTTTAAATAAAAAAAAATGCACATATTATTTATACTAGAAATAACCTTTCAACTTTATGGCACTGAATACATTTTATTTTATTTATGATTATTATAATTTATTTAATTATTTTTGAATCACACATTTTCTTTTTTTTTGCTAAAGCAATAGTCGTACATATTATACAACATTTCCGTAGGAATTTTGGGCCAAAGAAAAACTAACCGCTTATAGCCAAGGCTTAAACATTGAGCCTCGATCCCCAAAAAAACTACCATTACCTCAAAATAGCAACAGAGCCGAAACCGTTCGAGTGGAGACCACAAACACTTTAAAAATTAGAAACAAACCCGATGAGGAATTAGGGACACCACTAAAAGGATTTTAGGTCCAAAAGGGGGATAGCCCTCGAGCTTGTAGAGTGTGCAAAGGGCACCGATTCCCACCAAGGCACGAAACCTGCCCAGAACAACACCATTATCCTTGACCGTCGATCCTCCATGCGAGATCCAACAATGGAGGATAATATCGCAATACCAAGTAGCCTAGTGATTAACCATGTGAAAGCCATCCTGGACCCACAAACAAGCTCGATTATTCCTGACTGTTGATCTGTCTTGCATGATCCGACGGCCTATGTGCATATCGCACGGGCCTAACACACCAAACATTAGGATGCGATGAGGGCGGTATTCCTTCCCTGTACTAAGCCATGTGTTGCTTGGTGAGTGGAATCGCTCCCAACTCTGCAAAACCACTTCCCGCTTGAAAGGCTTGCAATGGACGATAAACCACCTCCCGAGCATTATTGCATCCACAAAAAGGAAGACGGGGTTTTTAGGTTGCCAAGAAATCCGGAATTCTAGCCCCACTTACCAACTCTTCTCCGCCACTTACCATCTCTACTCCACGATCGCATGTACCTGTGCAGAATGAAAATCCATCTTTTCGGTCGATTGTCTGCAGAACTATATCTGCTCAGCAATTCCGATCAGAAACTTTTGTGTTCGTACTGTGGAGGGTTGAGGAGGCCGATATTGCCCTAAATCCCCAGAATATTCTTGCTTCTGAAAAAACATTGCATAAAGAATCCATATCAACTCGACTCTGCCTTTGTGTCTTTGTTTCGAAACACCATTATATCCTCATCTGCTTGGTCGTAACATTGCACCTTTAATCTATTCAGAGGCATCTCAAGCCAATGCATTGCAAACATGCTATTGTTACAGAGTACACCTTGACTGGCCAAGATTTCCGCTAACTTGTTTGCGGTCCTTCGCACATAGTTAAAACTTGCAGTACATAAACCACAAAGATGAAGTTGAATCCTTTGAAAGACTTAGAGCAGCCTCCATTGTTTTGAGATTTTTTCTGGCTTCATGCCATAGCTGATTTTTTTGACCGAGTTTATGATTAACTCTGAATCAGCTTTTATAATCACATTCTGCAGATTATCCTGCTTCAGGAATTCCAAGCATTGCTCCAGAGCCATTAACTCTACCATATTGTTAGTGGTTCTTCCCAAATGGCAATGAAAAATGAAAAGGAGACTGCCATTTTTATCTCTTAACACCCCTCCACACCTAGTAATACCCAGGTTATCCTTGGAAGCCCCATCAATGTTGTATTTGAAAAATCCCTGAGGGGGAGGATGCCAATAATCCTGCTTAGCATCCAATTTCAAAACCTTCCTGTCAGGCCCTGTGGAATAAGCCCCTGCATACCTAACTTGCAAAGATATGTGTTTCAGCTTCTAAAAGTGGATTTTTAGAGAAAGTTCGCACTATGGTACTTACCGTCTCCTTAAGCTATCTTAAGATTTGCTCAAAAAAGCGTTGAGAGAAGCATTTTTCATTCTTGAAAATTATATTGTTCCTTTCTTCCTAAACAATCCAAATTATAAAACTTGGTGTTAAAACCCATGCTAAGCCTAAAAATTCAAAATCAGAAAAGTTACACCTCCAATTATTTAAGGCTTTCATAACACTTCCTTTGTCCCTAATGGCAAAAGTATCCCAAAGTGAAAAAGTGAAAATGCAATTATTTAAATCACACATCTTCATTCCACTAAATAAAACTTTTATTTATTTCTATTATATTTTTATTTAATTATATTGTATCACCTCCACGTTGAAGAATTACATATTTTCGTCATTTTTGTTTATGAGAAAGTTCTCAATTCGTTGTAATTAAAAAATTTAAATATTTTTAAATTAATTTTCTGCCTAACAAAGTGAGATTGGATTATTATAATATGTAAAAGAATTTAATATGTAAATATTAGCCGACCAGCTGATGTAAGAAAGGTTCATTCTCAGCCGTGAGAATGTTCCATGAGTACATATGCCAATCAAATACTGAGTCGAAAAATTATCTTTACTTCTTCAGTAGATTCAATTTAAATTATGTTTTTTAGTGTCAATTAAAACATTTTTGTTATGGAAAAGTTACAGATTCAATTTTTCCTTAACCTTCTTGAATAAGAATCGAGAAATGTGATTAGACGAAATCCTAAAACATAAATAACATATAATAAAACAACATATCTCTGAAAATGACCACATAGCAGTGATCTAATTAAGTTATCTAATTCAGCCCCAGATCAAACTAAAAATTGCTGCACATGAAGTCTGTCAAAATATCCATTACCTCTGTCAAAATTTTCATTAATGGCATCCAATATTACTCATACATGCAAAATATATAATTTTTTCATATCCGAGACTATAAAAAGAAAGCTGCAATTTCCCCTTCATATCTATACATTCGCACTAATGAATATTCAGTTCCCTTCGGAGACCATATTTTTAAATTATACATTCCTCACCTCATCTGATCAGCCCCTAGATCTGCACTTTTTGAGCAAGAACAAGAAGCTCAACGCTGTATCTGTTGGCATCGTGATTATAAAACTGCAGCAGCCACAGAGGTCGCTTTAGCAATGCAGGTCGGCTTCTTATTCCCTGCCATAATCACAATCACTCTCATTTCATCCTTTCCATCTGAAAAATTTGACACATCCTCCGTCCGGCCATTCTTCCCACTGTCGCCATGCTCTGAAGTTCTGTTACTTTCTTCGTCTCCAGCGTTGCCAGTCCTGCTTTCCTTGAAGTATGACCATGCAAGAATAGTCACAGCAACGGCTATGAGAACCAGCATGGCACCCACTCCACCCAACAGATAGGGAACTGGAGACTGCCATACTGACATGTTGCTGCTTCCTGCGCTCATATTTGATCTCGTCGACATTGCTCTCTTGACACCCAAATTTCACCCACAAATTGCCGATTATCAAATCTGATGAGTGATATTTATATCTAAATCTGCAGTAACAGTACCATTATAATACACAATACTGAATGATAAAGTACAGTGGGAAAGTGTGGGGTTGCGCGGAAAACTATTTATAGTGGTGCAGCTAAACACTCGTTAAAATATGAATGGTGTAATAACAAAAAAGTCCAACGAGTGGAGCAGCAATTACAACGAACTATTCTTCTATGGAGCCCTTGTGTCTGCCACTTTCATCCGATGGGAGCCCTTCAACCAATACAATTTCCCATTTGTGGGTGCGGATAATGAAAGTTAAAAACTCAGGGGCCATGACTTTAATTATGTGGTAGTGGTTGGAACAAATCCGTGGGTTGAAAAAATCTGCAAGGTGTCGTGGTAAATCCATTCCGGCATTTTACTTTCGGAAACGCCACGTGAAAAAACAACTCTGGGCACCAGCTTGTAGTCTAACGAAGAGATGACAGGTTTCCACGGCGCAAATCAGACTCTTTGTGGTTGAGGTTTTTGTTACTACAGTGTAAGCCCGATTTTATCAGGATAAGATTCATGATGACGAGGTAGTCATAGTGCTACCATTTATTTGTAAGCCCCCAATTTTCAGGCGGTCCCAAATTTTTCCTAACACGGCTTCAAGTGACCAAAGTCACTAGACTCTTGAACTTGCCCCCTTTCTAAGCATATTACTTTTAAGAAAGATCAAAATTTGACCGACGTTGGTATATGATTGACACCAGGTGTCAAGTTATGGCTACAGAAGGCGCTGCCAAGAAGGCTATTGAGAAAAAATTCAATGGCTTTTAGGAGACCATTAACTCCCAGTTTGTAAAAGTATTGGTTGTGATAATGATGCCTCATGTAACCATGAGGGAAGAACATAGTGTTGATGCACACATAGAAGGAGAGTGCAGCCATCACATTCATTTCCATGAAGATCACCAATCTTCAAGCCATCGAACACCCAAGTTGGACATGTACAAATTCGATAGCTCTAACCCCGTCGTATGGGTAGCACATATGGAACAATATTTCTTCCTGAATAATATATGGGAAGATGGAACTAACTTACATGTGTGAGCCCTTTAATTGGACCAAGAGAGATGGCTATGGTAGGAGTGACATCAAAAATGTTATCCAAGGAGGCCAACTTGGAACATATTTTCAAAAGCCATATGTGACTGCTTTGATTGGGAATCTCAAGTTTTTGGTCGTCTCACTAAGCTCCCACAAACGGGTATAGTGAGGGACTACATTGAAACTTTTGAACAATTGGCCATTAGAACTGACATACTAGGAGATGACATTTACTTGTAATGTTTCATCAGTGGCCTACAAGAAGCCATCCAAGCCCATGTCTGAATGCATCACCCAACTCCTTGGTTGGACGCAAGATGCAAGGTCTTAGATGTAGAAGTTGCCTTAAATGCCTACTCCAATCATTCAAATTTCGTTGCAACGGTGCATCACACCCAGGGAACCGACCCCACCCAAACACTTAAGAGTCCTAAGGTGTCGCCAGTAGAAATGGCCAAAAGAAGGAAACAAGGAGTTTGCTACTACAATGATGACAAGTATTCCCTAGGACATAAATGCAAGGAACCCAAATTCTTTCAAATTAATGCTATTAAGAACAACTCAACCGATGAAGATCCATCCATTCAAGTGCCCAACGAGGATACGGGTTAACCCCAAACTGACCCAGACAATGATCTCACAACATCACCATATGAGCCAGTTATATCATTACATTCCTTGACCAGAATTTCTTCACCCCAAACTCTCAAAATTTGAGGTTTTATTAAGAATCGAGTAGTAGTGGTTTTGATTGATAGTGGAAATGCACACAACTTTGTCCATAAGAGAGTAGTACAAGTTATGCATTGTTTTGTGTGGGAGGTATCTAATTTCCAAGTCCTTATCGCTGATGGGTGGGCCATGAAATGTGAAGGGCACTGTGAAAATATTAAGCTTCATATGGGGGATTATCGCCTCAAAACTGAAATGTTTGCCATTGAAATGGGTGGTTGCGAAATTGTCCTTCGTTCTTAATGGCTCTACACATTGGGCCGTATCACAATGGATTTCCAAGAGTAATATATGAGCTTTAAGAAGAATGGCCACACTCATACATTGAGGGGACCCCACATAGGTGTTCCTACTATCATCATCTCGCATTGAATAGAGTGTCTTTTAAGAAAGGGTCATTATTGGGTAGTAGCGCAATTTAATGCCATCCAGGCCATTGAATCCACTCCTTCTCATATTTATCGTGATATGCAATAGGTATTAGATCGCCACATATGGGTCTTTAACAAGCCTAAGGACCTCCTACCGTCTATGGGTGAACATGATCATCACATCCTTTTGGTCCTAAGAGCCCAGCCGCCAAATGTCTTCCCATATTGATATCGTTTTTTAGAAACTAATGAATTTGAAAAAATCATGAAGGAACTCCTCGAAGTCAGTGTTATTCATCCTAGTACCAACCCTTATTCATATCCAGTGGTCATGGCTCTAAAGAAAGATTGAGAATGGTGCATGTGTCCCGACTTTATGGCCCTTAACAAGCTCAATATCAAGGGAAAAATTCCTATTCCAGTAGTGAATGATCTACTTAATGAACTACACGATGCTAATTTTTTTACCAATCTAGACCTCTGCTCGAGCTATCACCAAATACAAATGAACAAAGTTGACATTCCCAAGGCAAATTTTTGAGCTCATGAAGGCCATTATGGATTCTTGGTCTTTCCATTTAGTCTCTGTAATGCTCCATCCACTTTTCAAAGCCTCATGAAACACCTTTTGAAACCATATCTCAAAAAATGTGTCCTGGTATTTTTTGATGACATTCTCACCTACAACATAACATGCGACAATCCCCTTCAACATGTTGACCAGATATTGTAATTGCTCCAAGTTCACAAATTATTTGTAAAATTATCCAAGTCCTCCCTTGGCATGGAAGAAGTAGAGTATTTGGGACACATTGTGGGTCATGATGGAGATAGGGTTGATCCAAAAAAGATTAAGGGAATGCAAGATTGGCCCCAACCATAAACTTGAAGAGTTTATAGGCATTCTTAGGTCTCCTTGGCTACTATAGCAAATTTGTTCACAATTATGGATGCATTGCGAGACCCCTCTTCTCAAGAAAAAATCATTTATCTCGACTTACGCAGGTCATCAGGCCTTCTTGGTTCTCAAACAGGTCATGTGCTCCACTCTAGTATTGTCTTTACCGAACTTCACCAAATCTTTTGTGATTTAATGTAGTGCTTGAGGTACGAGCATTGGTGCAATATTAATGCAGGAAGGTAGACCATTGGTTTTCACTAGTCAACAACTCAATGGAAAACATGTGGGTTAATCTACATATGAGAAAGAAATGATGGCCATCTTACATACAGTAGGGAATTGGCCACCATACTTATTGGGGCGATGTTCCAAATCTGAACTGACCATTATAGCCTAAAATATTTTCTAGAGCATATTCTATCATCGCCACAGGAAAATAATGGCTTGCAAAAATTCTGGGATATGATTATGAGATAATTTACAAGAAGGGTCATGACAATGTCATGGATGTTGCCTTATCACACCAATTTGAGGATGAGGGCACCCTTTTATCACTCTCTCTACCCATACCAGATTGGATTGAAGAGGCCAACCATGAATGGTTCTCCCACCCCTCTCTGTCTCAGCTCATTAACAAATTAAGAACAAATACTAATGCCTCAAAAGACTACTCTTGGAAGGACAAGGTTCTTTGCCACAAGGATCAGGTAGTACTATCCCCGACCTCCACCCTCAAAAGCTGCATATTGGAACAGTTGCAGTCCTCCCCATTGGGAGGACATTTATGCTTTCAGAATATTTATGCATGAGCATGCTGCTCTTTATTTTGGACCAACATGAAGAATGAAATTCTATCTTTTGTAGTTGAATGTGATGTTTTCCAACGTAACAAAATGGAAGCAATCAAGCTACCCATAACCTTACAACCATTTCCACTCCCTTCTTCTGTCTAGAGGAATGTTTCCATGGATTTCATTACAGGCCTCCCAAAGTCTGACAAAAAATTAATCATCATGGTGGTTATTGACAAAATTTCTAAATATGCTCATTTTTGTGTTCTACCACACCCATTTAACCCAACATTTGTGGCTCAAGTTGTCATGGACCAAATCTTTAAACTACGTGGCATGGAAACTTCCATTGTGTCTGATTGAGACCCCACTTTTAGCAAAAAAAATTCGCAAGAAAGTTTCAAGCTCAAGGGCACACAACTCCAACTGTACAACTTATCATCCCCAAACAGATGCTCAAACAGAAGAAGTCAACAAATGTATAGAGACCTATTTGCGATGCTTTAGTTTAGACATGCACCATTAATGGGGACAATGGATTCCTTTAGCTGAATGGTGGCATAATACTAACTATCATGCAGCCACAAATATGACGCCATATGAGGCAGTGTATGGCTAACTCCCAACTTCACTAGCTTCTTATATCCTCAGATGTTCCAAAGCATAGGTAGTTGATCAACTCCTACAAAACCATGTTGCCATGATCACTCATCTCAAAGATGATCTACATCAACCTCAGAACAAAATGAAGCAATGAACTGACCAACATCGTTCTGAGTGGTCATGTCAAGTAGGTGACCAGGGGTTCCTACAACTCCAACCATATAAGCATACCTCTCTAAAAGAAAAGGGTTGCTAGAAATTAGCATGAAAATACCATGGGCCTTATCAGGTACTTCACCGTATAGTAGCAGTCACTTACAAGCTGTCCTTGCCAACTACTTCAAAAATCCACCTAGTCTTCCATGTATCGTGCCTCAAGAAAGTTGTGGGGAAGAGTTGTGGTGTTCAAAAAAGAGTGCCATAATTGGATGAGGAAGGCTCACTTTGCCTTCGACAGGAATAGGTCCTCGATACTCGTGAAAGATATCTATGTGGCCGCCCAATCAAGGAAGTCCACATTAAGTAGAAACACACATCTCCAAAAGTTGGGACATGGGAATCAACTGCTATTCTTCAGCAATTTCAACAACGTCAACCTTGAGGACAGGGCTACTTTTGATGGTGTAGGGCATGTTAGGGGCCAGGCCTAACCACTTATTTATGTAATAAGCCCAAGGGGCCTAGTCAGAGTCATAGTTAGTTAGCTGAGTCAATAAACCATGTAAGTTGTTATCCACATTAATAATAATTGTAAGTGGTTAACCTGCATTATAGAAAATGAACCACAATTAGTTATAAATAGGCCATAGTCAATAAATAAAGTGGTTAACCCATGTTATGCAAGGGACCACTATTATTTAGGGTTTTTTTTATGTAATTAAGCTATAAATAGTCTTATACAGTAAGCGAAGAATCATCGAGTTTTATTGTAATTGAGCTATACTATCCTGGAGGTTGCCCCCTTGAAGAGGCAAGTGAACATTGTATTCTGCTTTTGAATAATAAAATATCTTTGCAACTTGTCTCATTTCATGTGATATTTATGTGTCTTGGGCTATATTGTTTCGTATTTTTGGTATTCTTGTTTTTTCTAATGTCAAGTGCATAACACATTTACTTAGTTGTGAATATAGAGAATCATAAACTCTATTAGCCTTCCTTGCTAGATCAAGAAGATGAATATGTCCTACCTTTTGTAAGGGATTTAACAACATATGCTCAAGACAATTTAATATATGATACAGCTTGTAAAGGAATACTAGAACTACAAGATATGAGTAACATGACATTTGGAATATTGGGTTGAAAGGACAACTTGTAGGCAAGGATAAATGATACACCTGAGAGAAGGTGGAGGAAAAATCTCCTCGCCTCATTTAGCTGAAAATTTTGGCGAATAGAAAATGATGAGCTATGATATTGATCAATAATTATATTATTTCATCTAGCTTGATTCTTTTAGAGTGGAAAAAGCCAAGGAATTAGCTCACAATGCGATTTTTACTAGTGGATCCCTGTTTGGCAAACATAGATCTAAAACCTTTTGAAATTCATTTCAGGTGTCGAAAAGAATTTTTTTCAGTAAAACTTTGGAAATTAATCATGGAAGCCCTCACAACTATACTACACACATATACCTTTCTAACGAAATAAAAAATGCGTCAATCATAGTCCTTATGCAAAAGTTATGCTATGAAAAAGTTGAACTACAAGATCATAATGTTGAATAATTCCATAGAAGAGTTCATGTTTTAACTTTAGTTAAGATTTAAAAGAGTCAAACTTAACCACTAGTAGACCATCAAGTTTTGTTTTAACCCGATCACTAGGAGGAAAAGGGGTTCCATTCTATTCAACTTCATTTTTCCGTATATAAGTAGAGTAAATGAGAGTGGATAGGGAGATAAAAAAAAATAGAGAGGGTCCATATAATTTAGCATCCCATGGGCTATCAATCTCGCTTCTTTTACTTGCATCCATTTCCATTTGGAGAAAGAGAGAGTGGGGTAGCCTTACCTAAGGCTTTCCCTCGAAAGGGTTTCTTGGGTCATATCTTTTGTTATTATAGTTTGTGAGTGGTTATTCTATTCATTCTCTAATTTCTACATAATTATAATTTGCATTCGTACACAATAAATAGTAAAAAGGAAATCTAAAAAACTGATGAGAAATTAACCCTTCTAGTTTAAATTTCATATTTTCCAATATATTTTAATAAATTTTTTGTAATAAAATATCTTATAGAATATTAATAATAGTTTACGTATCATAATGTATAATAGTTATATAGTAAAAAATAATTAAAAAAATATAAACAAATTTTAAAATTTGAGTTAATATATTAATTTATCTCTAATAATATTAGCATAGTGTCCAATGTGTTTATCAAACATTGTATAATTAATTCAAAAATAATGTTTAATCACAACATATATATTTGAGTAATATTCTTTTCATGAATACTTAAAACTAGTTTATTTTCTAAATTGTGTTAATCATTAAAAAATAATTACATAGATAGAAATACATATGATATGCCTTAAAAGTTTCAATTGAGGAAAAATATAGTAAATAATAGATTTATTATCTTAAAAATGATTATATTGTTGACTTAAATGCATCAAATTTACTTAGCAATTCCTTTTTTAAACTTAAAAGAGAACTTCTTTAGATTCAACCATATATTATGAAAAGTTCACAAAGAGACAAAATTTACTTTGTTCACTGAATAATATGGGCTACTTCTATAGAAAAATGGTAAGCCTTATATTATACCATGAGAAAACATTGTTGAATTTTTATAGTATCCTCCTCCCATTTACAATATACCCAAAGACAAATTTGAATGAAATCATCAAATACTTAAATAGAATACATAATATGGAAATGCCATGAGAAAAATTATGTGTTACTAAAACCTTCCATATGTAAATTTTCCAAAATAAATTAAATTTTTGACAAAATCAAATTTACCCTAAATAACCTAACAAATTATTCCTATTACAACTTCTAAATTTTACTCAAATTATGAATTGTCTTTATTACCATTGTTAAAATTTTCATCCTTTTCCTAAGATAATTATATTTTACACTTCATCATTTAATTATTTGTATTTAATTCATTATAAATTAATGACAATGAATCTTTTAATATACTAACACCTTCTAATTCGTTTCAAATTCAATTTTGAAAATAACGACTACTAAAATGCTTTTAATAAGAATAGAAATACATTTTTTTTTGTAGATAAGCACCCACGGGAATTTGAATGAGTGACCTATCGCAAAAAGTACATTAACAATACACCCAGTCAAAGTCAATCCAAAACTCCATAGGAATATAAATAAAAATACATTAGTAATACTGAAAACTTCTAATTCAATTATCAAAATAACCATTACTAAAATGAGAGTGTGCTTTGAAGTCCAATAATATGATACTATTTAAAAAATGCTTTAATTGAATAACATAAGTTCCAATTACAACTTGCACGTGATCGGATGTTCCTCGAAACGCAAAATACATTTTAGTGGGAGAGATCTACTTTAGAGATTAATTTTAGCAGTTTGTACGAGATACTTTGGTATTAGTTAAGCCTGTATATTTTATTCCTTGATTTAAATTTTTGTCACAGAGATCTACTTTATATCTTATTTTTAGCAATTTGCACCATCTACTTTGTTTTTAGTTAAATCTAAATATTGTATTCCTTAACCTTAATTATTTTTGTGAAAGAATTATATATCATTATATTTTTTTTAGTAATCTATGCAACGAAATTTAGTAAAACAATAATTCACTTATGTTTATTTTCCTCGCAGAGTTGTACTTTATTATCTCCTTTTTAGTAATCTATACACCCAATTGAGAAAAAAATAATTAACTTATGTCTAATGCAATGGAATGGAATTTTATATATATTAATTAAATGATTTTTTTATAAATTATATAGAAAATAGTTTTCAATAAAAATTTGTTTTTTATTATAAAATTTTGACTTTCAATATTTTTTTCTCTATTCATTTTATTAATTTATTTAATTTAGTGTTATATTTTTAAATATGTTTAAAGTTCTTAATTATAATGATGATAGTGGTTAACATCCACTGAGACCAAACTTTAACCTATCTAACTTAAAGAAATGAATTATTTGGTTTGATTTAAGATTTTATTCCTATGCTCAAAAAGCTTGGAGAGAAACCTCCCGAGCTCACTATAATTTTGACATCGTAAAAGGCTAGAAAGGTCAGTATTGCAACAAAGATTACGAAGCTGAGATCTAATGTGGTTTTATGCACAGAACTCTAGGAGGAAGTGATTTTCATCCTCTATGTTCATATTCTCACAGAGATCGCAGATCCTTTCCATCCATGGTGTTTTAGGAACTGCCCAACGACCTGTTTCACTATGGAGCTCATGAGAGTTCGTTCTAATCTTGGCTATATTAATTTTCTTCTTTGATCTACTTCAAACAGATAGATACTTTTTATCTTCTACGGTGGGGTTGATGACCTCCTTATAATATCTTAATTTTTTTTTCACTCCTAAATCTTTCTCACACCACATTTTTTCTTTGAACTTAGAAGTAACAATATTTTTAATGTTATTAATGTTTTGCAATGCAACATTCTCGTCGATTTCCCAATGGTTTAAGCAAGCCCTGGTGTCTTTATGCCAACCTCGTTTGAGCCTTAGGTGGTTTTGGATGGAATTTAAAGCTAGCTTAGGAAGTCTATGGTCTCCTATGTTATTGAGTTTGTACTTGTACAAACAGAAGCCTACTCATAGATAGGCTCTCGATAGGAGAAAGACCCACTTCTATAAGGATAATATGATAGGGTGTATTGCTTTTAATTTTGAGGTTATACGTTATAAAACGCTTTTGGATTTGCTCAATCTTTCTCCAGGATTCTCTAGAGATGCTGCAACCCCAAACCTCACATCGATATAAGATAACAGGAGTGACTGAGGTTTCAAAGAGGAACTTATTTCTATCCCACGTTACAAGGTTTTCCATTTTAATTATTTTCAAGACCAAAATAAGCTTTCCAGCCCCCATTAATCATTTTCTCAATGCTATAGTTCTAGTTGAGCTTGTGATGAATATCAATTCCTAGGTACTTGTAAGAAGACACTTCCTCCAATTTACTATCGTCATACATAAAATTAGCGTAAGTGTCCTTGGATTTGATAATCATAACTTTTGTTTTGTCAGCGTTAACATTCATACGCATGGTAGAGCATAAATCCCTAAGAAGTCTAAGTTGCTTATCAAAATCAGATGAGCACCTTGCGAGAAGAACAATATCGTTAGCATAGAGAAGAAGGATGATGATTTCCTCTAAACAACCTTCTAGGTTGTCTATGTAAATTCTAATTCTAATTTTTATAATTAATTTAAAATTTTGAAAAACATTTATGTAATATAGTTTCCTAGTGAATTAGAAATTCATGTTATCCTCATATCTATATAGTATAAGTATTAAGAGGGATTAATGTTTTTGAATTCCAATTTTTTACAGCGCCAAATTTAAAAAATATTTATACCTCAAAAGATTTGATCCCTATTAAAATTTGATAGATTTAAAAATAATATAACTTTTTATAAAATGAAAAGAATTACACCTCTTTAATATTAAGAATTAAATGAATTAAACATATCAATTTTAATCAGGAATAATCCAAACAATTAATTTTTAATTATTTTTTTTTCTATATATTACATTGATATAAAATTATTTTAATCAAAATAAATAATAAATTTAATATTCAAATATATTAATTAATAGGAATATTCACATGTTTTATTTACAATATATACGAATATTAAAAAAAACACATATTCGTTACACTAAAAAAAGGAACATGTCAACTTGCACTAAATACACTTTATTTTATTTATGATTATTATATTTTTATTTAATTATTTTGTATCACCTTCACGTTGAAGAAAGCGAAAAGAATCACACATCTTTATTCCACTAAATAAACCTTACTTGTATTTATTTATATTATATTGTATTTTTGTTTAATTATTTTGTATCAATCCACGTGGAAGATTTACAGATTTTCGTCGCTTTTTTCCCTGAGAAAGTTATGCCTTCCAAAGGGAGGCTTATATTATTATACTGTGTAAAATAATTTAATAAGTAAATATTAATCTGCATGTGATGTAAGAAATGCTTATTCTCATCCAGAGCATGATCCATGAGTATTATTTAATAGTTAAGTATTTTTGGCACTGAAAACTATTTATTGGCCAGACTTATGACGTATATAAAAACAACATACAACATATCTCTCAAATTAGCCACATAGTAGTCATCTAATTCAGCCACGAATCGGCCTAAATATTGCTGCACACCACGTCTGTCAAATTCTTCATTACCTCTGTCAAAATTTTCATTAATGCCATCCAATATTACACATACATACTGTCAAATTCTCCATTCCCTCTGTCAAAATTTTCATTAATGCCATCCAATATTACACACACCCAAAATATATACATTTTACCATTTCCAAGATGATAAAGAGAAAGCTGTAATTTCCCCTTTATATCTATACATTCACACTGACGAAAATTCAATTCTCTTCAAAAACCTAATTTCTAAATTATATATTCCTCACCTCATGTGATCAGCCCCCAGATCTGCACTTTCTGAACAAGAAGCTCAACGCTGTATAGGTTGGCATCGGGATTATAAAACTGCAGCAGCCACAGAGGTCGCTTTAGCAATGCAGGTCGGCTTCTCATTCCCTGCCATAATTACAATCACTCTCATTTCATCCTTTCCATCTGAAAAACTTGACGCATCTTCCGTCCTGTCATTCTTTCCCATGTCGCCATCGCCTGAATTTCTGTTACTTTTTTCTTCTCCAGCGTTGGCAGACCTGCTTTGCTTGAACTACGACCATACAAGAAGAGTCACAGCAAGGGCTATGAGAACCAGCATGGCACTCACCCCACCCAACAGATAGGGCACTGAAGACTACCATACTGACATGTTGCTGCTTCCTGCGGTCATATTTGATCTCGTCGACATTGCTCTCTTGACACCCAAATTTCACCCACAAATTGCCGATTATCAAATCTCACAAATGATATCTATAACTAAATCTACTGTAACAGTACCATTATAATACATAATATTGAATGATAAAGTTCAGTGGGAAAGTGTGGGGTTGTGCGGAATACTATTTATAGTGATGCAGCTGAACACTCGTTAAAATATGAATGGTGTAAAATAAAAAAAGTCCAACGAGTGGAGCGGCAATTATAACGAACTATTCCTCTATGGAGCCCTGTCTGCAACTTTCATCCTATGGGAGCCCTTCAACCAATACAATTCCGCATTTGTGGATGCGGATAATGAAAGTTAAAAACCCAGGGGCCATGACTTTAATTATGCGGTAGTGGTTGGAACAAATCCCCGGGTCGAAAAAATCAGCGAGGGGTCATGCTAAATCCATTCCGGCATTTTACTTTCGGAAAAGCCATGTGAAAAACAACTGTTGGCACCGGCTTGCAGTCCACAGCACAAATCAGAGTCTTTCTTTCGGGAGTGAGAGTTTTGGCCGCCATAGTACTGATCAAATTGTTATAACACTTTCCGCAGTACAGACCTTGGGGTTTATGTTACTACGCTCCATGCCGGATTTTACCATGATATTTGGCGGTATAAAGTTTTTTGGAATTCGGCCTGTGGAGTATTGACTGGCTCACAATAAAATCATTTCTGGATTAAAAAAAAATTTGGGGTCTTGTCAGAATGTTTGCAAGAGACATAGCCCATAAGATTCATGATGACAAGGTGGTCACACTGGTATCATTCACTTATAAGCCCCCAATTTTCACGGGGTCCCAAATTTTTACCAATGCGGCTTCAAGTGACCAACGTTCACTAGACTCGTGAGCTTGCCCTCTTTCCAAATATATTGCTCTTAAGAAAGCCCAAAATTTGACCAACGCTAGTGTATGCTTGGTACTAGGTGTCAAGTTATCACTATAGAAAGGGTTGCCAAGAAGGTCGAGAACCTTGAGAAAATATTCAAGGACTTTCATGAGACCATTACATCCCATCTCGCAAAAGTATGGGTCGTTATAATAACACCTCACATAACCATGAGGGAAGAACATGGTGTTGATGCACAAATGGAAGGAGAATCCAACCATCACATTCATTTCCATGGAGATCACCAATCTTTGAGCCGTCGGACACCGAAGTTGGACATGTACAATTTTGATGGCTCTAACCCCATCGTATTCATGGCACAGATGGAATAATATTTCTTCCTTAATAATATTTGGAAGGATGGAACTAAACTACATGTGGTAGCCCTTTACTTGGACCAAGAGAGATGACAATGGTGGGAGTGACATCAAAAATGTTATCTAGGGAGGCCAACATGGAACATGTTGTCAAAATTCATCTGTGACCACTTTGATCATGAATTTCACTTTTTGGCTCATCTCACTAACTTCAAGCAAACAAGTACAGTAAGGGAGAACATTGCAACTTTTAAGCAATTGGCCATCAGAACTGACAGACTAGGAGATGACTTTTACTTGGAATGTTTCATCAGTGGCCTAAAGCAAGCCATCCAAGCGCATGTCTGAATGCATTACCTAGCTACTTGGTTGGACATAAGTCACAAGGCCTGAGATCTAGAAGTCGCCTTGAATGCCTAGTCTAATTGTTCAAATTTCGTCGCAAAGGCATGTCACACCAAGGCTACGGGCCCCACCCAAACACTTAAGGTTCCAAAGGTGTCATCAGAAGAAATGGCCGAAAGTAGGAAACAAATATTTTTCTACTACAGTGATGAAAAGGACTCCTTAGGACATAAATCCAAGGAACCCAAATTCTTTCAAATTAATGCTACTAAAACAACTCAACCGATGAAGCTCCATCCACTGAAGTGCCTAAGGAAGATGTGGGTTAACCCCAAACCGACCTAGACAATGATCTCAAAATGTCACCATCTGAGTTGGTTATATCATTACATGCCTTGACCATAATTTCTTTGCCCCAAACTTTCAAAATCCGAGGTTTTTTAAGAATCGGGTAATAGTGGATTTGATTGATAGTGGAAGCACACATAACTTTGTCCATAAGAGAGTAGCATAAGGAGTTCATTGTTTTGTGTGGGCGGTATCTAATTTCCAAGTCCTTAACAATGATGGGGGGACCATGAAATGTGAAGGGCACTGTGAAATTATTAATCTTCAGATGGGGGATTATCACCTCAAAATCCACATGTTTTCCATTGAATGGCTGGTTGTGACATTGTCCTTGGTGCTAAGTGGATCTACACATTAGGCCATTCACAATGGATTCCTAGAAGTTATATATGAGATTTAAAAAGAATGGGCACAGTCATACATTGAATGGACTCCATGTAGGTGTTCCTAATATCATCATCTCGCATTGAATGGAGAGGCTTTTAAAAAAGTGCAATCATGAGGTAGTAGCCCAATTTAATGCCATCCAGGCTATTGAATCCACTCCTCCTCATATTCATCTCGATATGAAATAGGTATTAGATCACCACCAGTGGGTTTTAACAAAGTTAAGGAGCTCCCACCCTCAAGGTGTGCGCATGATCATCGCATCCTTTTGGTCACGCATGCCCAACCACCAAATGTTGGCCCATATTGATATCCTTTTGCAGAAAAGAATGAAATTGAAAAAATCATTAGGGAACTCCTCGAAGTTGGTGTTATTTGTCCCAAAACCAATGCTTATTCGTCTCCACTGGTCATGGTTCTAAATAAAAATGGAGAATGGTGCATGTGTCCCAACTTTAGAGCCCTTAACAAACTCACTATCAAGGACAAATTTCCTATCTGAGTAGTTGATGATTTATTTGATGAACTACAGGGTGCTGAATTTTTTACCAAGCTAGACCTCTACTTGGGCTATCACCAAATACACATGAAAGAAGTTGGCATTATGAAGACATCCTTTCGAACTCATGAAATCCATTAAGAATTCTTGGTCTTGCCATTTAGTCTTGTAACCCACTTTCCAAAGCTCATGAGACACCCTTTGAAACCATATCTTAGAAGATTTTTCCTGGGCTTTTTCAATGACATTCTCATCTACAACATAACATGTGACAAACACCTTCAACATGCTGACCATATATTGTAATTTCTCCAAGATCACAAATTATTTGTCAAATTATCCAAGTTCTCCTTTAGCATGGAACAAGTAGAGTATTTGGGACACATTGTGGGTCGTGATGGAGTGAGGGTTGATTCGAAAAATATTTAGGCACTGCAAGATTGACCCAAACCGAAAACCTTGGGTCCCACGGGCTACTATCGCAAATTTTTCCATCATTATGGACACCTTGCAAGAACCCTTACTAATCTTTCCAAGAAAAAACCATTTCTCTTGACTTACATAGCTCACATTACAACAAAACCAGCGATTAGCGTCCCTTTTTACTTCTTTTTTTGCATCTAGAGCCCATTTTTGGTGCTATTTGCATCCATTTATCAAATATGGTGCAAAACTTGACACAAAATTTGCATCAAGTTTTGCACCAAATCTTACACCAAGTTTAGCACCAGGTATTGCAATACGTTTTGCACTACGTTTTGCACCAAATTTTATGCCAAGTTTTGTGTCATCCTTTGCACCAGGTTTTGTTCCAGGTTTTGCATCATTTTTGGCATCTATTTTTGTTTGACATACTTTTGCATCCTCATTTGCATCCTGTTGGTATCATCCTAAGACCCTTTTTCCTTCCCAAAAACATATCATTTCTCCATACATTTTCATCATATATCCCTCAAAATCCTTGAATATTGATTATTAATTGTTCTATAGTTATTAAATTGCATAGAAATTAATTTAGGGGTTTTATGTTCCAGAATTAGAGGTTTTTGATGAATGATTACAGGAAGTACCCACATCCTGTAATGAGCTTACCGTTTGACATGTGGCGCAGAAGATGAGCCAGAACGAAAGGCATGGGCGAAAAGCAGAATGTCCAAGCATGGACAAACACCTCTCACCCAGCCAAATCGAGCCTCCTATGCATGCGGTCAACTTAAGTCAAAGCAGGGCACTCTGACAGGCAAAAGCAGAAACAGCATCGTTCCATTTTTCATTTTAGTCTTTTTGATTTTTGAAACACTTGGCATGGAAACATTTTGAAAAGGCTATGTAATAAACGTGGCAACAGCACTATGTACATTCATTGTATCGATGACATGGCTGTGCGTACGCATGTGTAAATACAGTCAGGGTTATGTTTAGAGTTTAGTTTTTGGAATTGTTGAATCGTATTTTCTCAGAACAGAGTTTTACTTTTAATACAAGGACATATTTACAGTCACGAAGTGTGTATACCCTTTTCATTGGTTTTGATTGTTGAACGGTGATAACCAGTATACCCTTAGGCGCGGACGGGCCGTGCGTTCTTCGATTGGTATACTGTCCATTCGTTTTGGTACATTTCAGTTCTTATATGCTGCACAGTGTTTACATTCAATTCGATTTCTCTATCGCATATGGTTTGCATCATAGTATTCACATAGCTTTCGATTTATATCACATGGTTTGCATCACAGTTTCGATTTACACAGCTGTTGATTCGCATAGCATATGGCTTGCATAATATTTATATAAGCTTTCGATTCCTACAGCCTTTGAATTTCATTACATAGACATGGTGTGTGCTTATGAACAGGTTATGATTATGTTGAATGGTCAACACTAGGATCTGGAAGGGAGTCTTGTAAGGGATTCGATCCCTATGTGACTCATAGAGACATTATCTCATAAACTCTATTTTGCTTTACAGTTCATTTATGCTTTCTTTATATAGTTTGATAGTGTAAATATCTTGCATGCTGTGTGTGGGTACCAAGCAAGGGCTTTCTGAGTGATACCTCTGTAAGGAGGTTAGAATCATTGCCACAGTCATATACAGTACTTAGATTCATGATTTGATTTGATAGTTACATCTCATGACCAGCATTGTAATTAAGCATATCAGTAGGGTAATCTAGGTGTGTGAATGATAGGTTGCAAATTCCGGTCTTCCGTAAAGAAGCATTGTATCCTACATCCTACTCACTTGGCCAGAGATTCTTTATGTCTATATATTTTAGACCACGCCTCTAAGCTTATGCACCTCGGTCGATATTAAATATAGAGTCCAGTCTAGTACCCTAGCTGGAACCACTACACATCCACTTTTTGCATCTACACTTGCATCAACTTTTGCATCGACTTTTGCATCCTTTTTTGCATCCATTTTTAAATCATTTTTTGCATCCATTTTTTCATCCATTTGTGCATCACTTTTGCGCCACGTTTTACATCGAGTTTTGTGTCTAGTTTTGCGTATAATTTTGCATCTAATTTTGTTGCATCCACTTTTCCATCTTGTTTGGCATCCATATTTACATCCTCTTTTGCATCTATTATTGTACCCACTATTGCATCTAATATTTTTGTGCCACAATTGGCGCCTAGTTTGGCACCTCCTTTTGCACCCACTTTTGATTATAATTTTGCATCCACGTTTGCATCCTCATTTGCATCTAGGTTTTCATCAACTACTACATCTATTTTTGCATCCCTTTTTGTATCCAATTTTGGACCAGGATTTGCATCGGGTTTTGTGTCTCGTTTTGCATCTACTTTTGCATCGACTTCTATTGCATCCACTTTTGCATACAATTTGGCATCCACTGTTACACCCATTTTAAATTTCACTTTTTGCATCCCTTTTTACATCTTCATTTGCATCATACTTTGTTTCTTTTTTTTCATCTATCATTACATCCACTTTTGTTATGCCATAATTTGCACCATGTTTTGCACTCACTATTGTATCCACGTTTGCTTCCAATTTTGCATCCATGTTCACATCCTCTTTTGCATCAAATATTGCATCTATTTTTGCATCCACTTTTGTGTCAGGTTTATGCATTGGGTTTTGCATCTCGTTTTGTATCTACTTTTGCATCTACTTCCATTGTATCCATTTTTTTCATCCAATTTTATTTTGCCTGTTGCATCAATGTTTGCTTCCACTTTTACATCCATTTTTGCATCTTATTTTGCATATTTTTTGTCTATTGTTACATACACTTTTGTTGCACCATATCTTGCGCCTACCATTGCAACCACATTTGCTTCCACGTTTGCATCCACATTTGCATCCTCTTTTGTGTTCATGTTTGCATCAGATATTGTGTATGTTTTTGCATCCCCTATTGTATCCACTTTTGTTTCATCCATTTTTGGATCTACTTTTGTGTTCGTTGTTGCATCCACATTTGTTTCACCACAGTTTGTGCCAAGTTTTACACCTACCATTGGACCCATGTTTGCTTCCACTTTTGCCTTCATGTTTGCATCCAAGTTTGCATTGACAACTGCATCTACTTTTGCATCCACTTTTGTGTTAGGTTTTTCATGTTGTTGTGCATCTACTTATGTTGTATCCACTTTTCATCCAATTTTACTTCTATTGTTGCCCCCATTTCTATGTTCGCTTTTGCATCCCTTTTCCAACACTCATCATATTTTCTGCATTGATGATATTCCTTATGGCATTGAAAATTATGAACAATTGATGACAATGTCAATAATATTGACAATGATGAAAATGAAGATGATGGCGATGACATGAATTGTGATTATGATGATAAAGACGATAGTGGTTACAATGGCATTAATGATGATGATGGCAATGATTATGATGATGACGACGCTAATGACCTTGGCGAATCTTCCCAATTTTAGATGTTTTCATTGCCATAATCATAAGCATTATCTTTGGTGTCATCATCATCATTTTCATCTAGGTCATCATCAAAAACAATAATGGCATGAATGATGATGATGATTACAACAATGTTGATAGAAATTACATTAATGATGATGATGGGGATGATAAAAATGACAATGACGATGATAATGGTGGTGATGATGATGATCATCGATCATCTCTCAAAAATAGAGTTGTTATTTCTCTTACGTATATCAATGTGTCCTGAACAACCCTTTTCTAGCACTGATCACATTTTTTGGGTTGATGATATTTCTTACAACGTCTATAATTATAAACAATTGCAAACAATGTCCATAATGATGATGATGATGGAGCTGATGATGATGGCATGAATGGTGATTATGATGATAATGTAATGATGGCAATAACGATGAAATGGATGATGGTGATGATGATGACAATGATTATGATAATGAGAATGAACAATTACTAGTTTCACTACCATCTTCTGGATACATATTACTATCATACTTTTTAAATTTTCTGTCTCTCTTGAGGTATCTTACTATAATGGTGTTGTCAACACTAGAAATATATCTTGTTGTAATGGTGGTTCTAATGTTAGCACTAGCAAAGTTTTTGTTAAATTTTGGTTAAAAAAAATCGATTTATGCAATTATTTTGACAATCTATGTAAAAAAGTAAATAACATCCAATTATTTTGACTGTAGTCCCATTGATTATCATGAATTCACGAGTCTGAAGACCATCTTCTACATACATATTATTATTAAACTTTTTGCATTATATCCCTCTTATATCTTGTTGTAATGGCAGTATTAGCACTAAAAAAATATCTTGTTGTAATGGTGATGTTAGTATTAGCACTAAAAAAATCACAAAATTTTGGTAAAAAAAGTTTATCATTTATTTATTTTTAATTTGGGAAATTTTTGTTTTTATTTTTTTTGTTTTTAATTCTATTTTTATGCAGTAATATTTTTTTTGGTTGAATTTTGGTAGTAACTAGTTTTTGGTCGAATCATATGTATTAACCATGTTCTTTATGCTACAAGTCTAATTGTTGGGACAAAATTGCTCTTTCAAATAAGTTGCAAAAGCTATTTTACATCCATTGTTGCACCCATGTTTACACCCACTTTTACATCCCTTTTTGCATCCTATTTTTCATCTTCATTTGCTTATTTTTTTGCATCTATCATTACATCTACTTTTGTTGTGACAAAATTTGTTCCATGTTTTGCACATACTGTTGTACCCACGTTTGCTTCCAATTTTGCATCCATCTTCACATCCTCTTTTGCATAAAATATTTCATCTATTTTTGCATCCACTTTTGTGTTGGGTTTTGCATCTCATTTTGTATCTTCTTTTGCATGTACTTCCATTTCATCCATATTTTGCATCCAATTTTGTTTCTCATGTTGCACCCGTGTTTGCATCCACTTTTACATCCCTTATAGCATCTTGTCTTGCATCTAAGTTTGCATATTTTTTTGTGTCTATTATTACATCCACCTTTTTTGTGCTATTATTTGTGCCATATCTTATGCCTATCATTGCAACCCACATTTTATTCCACTATTGCATCCATATTTGCATCCTCTTTTGTGTCCAAGTTTGCATCAAATATTGTTTATGTTTTTTGCATCCCATTTTGAATTTACTTTTACATCCACTTTTGATTTGTCTAGTTTTGAAACTAATTTTATGTTCACTATTGCACCCATGTTTGGCCCATGTTTACATCCCTTTTTTCATCCAAGTTTTCCTCCTTTTTGCATTCAAGTTTGTGTCCCTTTTTTTTTACATTCATTGGAGTATCCACATTTGTTTCACCACAATTCATGCTAAGTTTTATGCCTACTATTGTGCCCATGTTTTCTTCCACTTTTTCATCCATGTTTGAGTCCTATTTTGTGTTCAAGTTTGTATGAACTATTGCATCTACTTTTTCATCCACTTTTGTTCAATTTTTCTGTCTTGTTCTGCATCTACTTATGTTGTGTCCACTCTTCATCCAAATTTACGTCTATTTTTACCCCCATTTTTTTGTTTACTTTTGCATCCATTTTCCAACACACATCATATCTTTTGCATTGATTATATTTCTTATGACATTGAAAATTATGAACAACTGATGACAATGTCAATAATTATAACGATGATGATAATGAAGATGATGACGATGACATGAATTGCGATTGTTATGATAATGACAATGATGATAAAGACGATGGGAGTTACAATGACAATGATGATGATGCTAATGACCTTGGCCATTCCTCCCAATTTTTAAATGTTATCATGGTAAAAATCATAATAATTATCTTTGGCATCATCTTCCAAGTCATCATCATCTGATCATCATTATCATTATTTTCATCTTGGTCATAATCAAGAACAATAATGGCATGAATGATGATTATGATGTTCATGATGAAGATGACAAAAATTATGATAAAACTTATATTAGTTATGACGATGGGGATGATGACAATTATAATGACGATGATAATGGTAGTGATGTTGATGATCATCAATCATTTCTAAAAAATAAAGTGGTTATTTTTCTTTCATATATCATGTGTCCTAAGGTTGGTGATATTTCTTATGATACCTATAATTATGAACAATTGACAACAATATACAAAATCATGATGATGATGATGATCATCAAGAAGACATGAATGGTGATTATAATGATAATGAAATGATGACAATAATGATCACATTGATGGTGGTGATGATGGCAATAATGAAGATGATGACCCTCCCTCTAAACTAGCGAGGTACTCATAATGAGACAAAAAAGTACTCTCAAGTTGAAATATTCATATAAGAAGGGATCTAGATTGATAAGCATCAATGATGATTTACATCATCATAGCCAAAATTTTCAAAATAGTAAGGCCTTGACTAACAAGTTTATCTCTCCATTAGATCAGAGCACAATGTTGGGAGGCATAAATTTGGACACCACTGCCTTTCAAGGCACTTACCCCACCAAGATGTTTACCAGGTATGTCCTCACATGATCATTTCCTAATCCACTATCATAATATTTGACACCAGAAAATGTCAATCCTCATGACTATTCTTATCTTGGATCAATGTACTTGACTTATGGCGATTAGTCCTAGTCAATGTCCAAATTTTCAAAGAATATTGGTCCTAGATGTTTATCCAATCCAACATTATCCCTACTAGTGCCTTTACTAGGCTTACAATTGTTAATCCTAGCCATAGTACATGACACATGGATAACATGGTGTCTACCCTCACTGCCTCTCAACCAGGGAGGAAACATCCACAAGCATAAGATTTTCTCAAGAATACCCATCATTTTCGTAGAGAATAACATCATTAATTTGTTTTCATCACATGACGACTTTATGATTAAGCATTCATAGATTTGTGGAAAAATATTTCCCCTTTTGTATTTGTGATGAAATACAATAAAAAAGTGAAAGCCAAAATCATTAAGCATACACTATATTGATTTATCTAAGTCTAAACTCTAAGGTTGAAGTGAAAATTCATGTAAATCTTATAGCTATGAGTTGTGCCAAACTTATGAAAACCTTATTCCCTAAGTCCTATATATAAGAAAATGAAAAATAAAGAAAAATAAGGGCCAATAAATGGTAACTCATGTATTCACTCCCTCTTTGGAAAATATATGAATATATACACTCCTAGTCACACTTGATCACATGTATGTGATGGTTAAACCATGAATTCTTCTTTTCTCCTTGCATTTTCACTTCATCATTTAAGCACCTAATTGAGGATCTAAGGAATGTTTGTTTCCTAAGGCTTTCATGTCTACTCTTGGTTTACTTATGTCACACTACTGTCAATTTATGTGACAGAGTGAAATACATAAGTTTGTGGAGTTATTATAGAGGTGTATTGAGTTCGTAACCACACACACATGTATTACATCTCATTGATCCACATGTGTGGGTTGGAGACTCATTTCTTGACAACTTTAATGGAGACTACTTTGTGGCTTTAATGGTATAGCTTACAAAATATCTTGTTAAACATTTCGATTCATTCTTTCTTTTCCTCGAGACACTTATAATATTGAAGTCACTCCCAACAATCCATGGAGATGGGGAGTATAAATTACTTGTGCTAGAAATAGAATTGAGAAATAGAGGTTTTCCATTTGCGATATTGGAGTCATAGACATTGGATACATGGTAGTAGTCCTCAATGTCAATTAACTAAAATTGTATTGTCATAATGCGAAAAGAGGTAAACATATTGGTAACCTTGATGTCTTAATCATTTCAAATAATAACCATTCCACCCAAGTATCTCTAAGCATCAATCACTACTACTTGGAAATTCCTCCCCCATTTTCTAATTATATGAGGTTGAACCTCACTTAATATTTTTGCTTCTTACGGCCAGTCGAACAAACATCTAAGTTGAAAATAAGGATGTTGGAGAGTTTCTGCGGGCCGACGATGAACCCTAGCCAAGTTGTGGCCGCCTCCCCTGTTCCGGACGCCGCCTGGCCCATGCTCCACCCTACAGCAAACGATAATGCGAGATCAATACAGAGAACACTGCTCTTGAAGTTGCATTCTTCAGCCGCCGCCGTCTCAGCGCCCTCGGCCTCCGTTTTGCTTCGGTCCTCTGCCGTTGACGAGGAAGATCCTGCTCAGCCTAAACTCAAACGGGGGCTTCGATCTCCACCTACAGCAGCGCGGGCTATTACAACCATCCTTCACGCTAAGCTGCCCAGACCTCAGGACGGCTGCAGCAAGCACAGCCCGAGTTCCCCACGCCTTCACGGAAGATTTGCTCCTGCCATTAGGGTCTCGGTCTGTCAAATAACTGAGGGCTTTTGCCATGAACCAGAGCAGTGGACCTCATCACTCGCATGGTCTCCACTTGGTTCTGGGGCGAACAACCACTCTCAGAAAGGCATTCGCAGCCTCAAATCTGACAGCGATGGGCCAGATCTGATCACCCAGCAGACAGAGCAAGCCATGCTCTGGCCAGATCCAAAGATCTGTAATCATTTTGACATGGGATCTAGGCCTATATCTGACCCCTTTCAGATTCTTATTTCTCAGCCTTCAGGCAGAACCAGCATGCAATGGGTGAGCCCTTCAGATCTGGTGCAGGAACTCAAACTGCAGCTTGAATGCAGATTGGGGATTCCATCCAGCCTTCTGCGACTTCTCTCTCAAGGTAAACAACTTGAAGACCATCTTCCTCTCTCTGCTTACAGCATTTTCAGGAACAGCGTGGTGGTGGCGAACCTTCGTTTAAGAGGAGGAGCAGGGGGGCAATCTTCCTCTACCCGGCCTTTCTCATACAAGGATGCAGTCCACTCTGAGAACCCCAAACCACCGGAAGCCCCTAAATCTAAGGTCTTCCTGGTTGACAAGATCGAAGAGGTTCCCTTTGTTGAATTCATTCATGAAGACCTGGCTTCCCAGCAACAAGAGTTTGCTGAAAGAGCCATCATCTGCAGATTTAACGGTCTGTGGCCGCGTTCTCAGGATCTCTATGCATGGATACATGCAAACTGGACACATCACTGTAAGATCTTTTTCTGTTCGAAAGGCTATTTCATTTTTTTATTCAAAGACAGTAAGCACTATGAAAAGGCCTTAGAAGAGGGCCCTTGGTTCATGGGAAATGCAGGGTTATTCTTGACTCCTTGGTTCCCAGACTTCGATCCAACTACTGCAACCATCACCAAGACTCCGGTATGGATTCGGCTTCCAAACTTTCCTGCCCACCTATGGAATACTCGT
Source organism: Pinus tabuliformis (assembly GCA_031772625.1). Lineage (NCBI taxonomy): Eukaryota > Viridiplantae > Streptophyta > Pinopsida > Pinales > Pinaceae > Pinus > Pinus tabuliformis. The sequence goes on from CM062820.1 coordinate 1,446,985,017, forward strand.
GTCTTCAGAGTTATAGGAGACACCTTGGGCAGCTTCCTCTGTGGAGACTTATGGCGAGAATCTAAAGGTCTCTACTCATATGCAAGAATATGTGCGGAGTTAGACCTGAGCAAAGGTCTTCCAGAACAAATCAACCTTAAGATAAACGACCTTGTCTGGACCCAGACTCTGGACTACGAGAATACAGCTTTTCGGTGCCGCCATTTCCATCAATGTGGGCATTTGCAGAATACATGTCCATCTCGACCGGCAAAAAAGAGCAAAGCCAATGCCTCCAAGCCCAAGCCCAAACGCTGGACTCCCTGCTCTCCTCCTCCAGTGGTGGATCCTGGTTCCTCCAGCTCTGAAGATGAAGACAGCGATGAAGAATTGGAATAGGTCCCATCGCCCGTGGCCCCCGCCACCGATGGTTTGGCGCCTTCCTCTGACTCAGCCATTGCTCAGAAACGTGTCCATTTGTCCTCCTCCTCAGATTCAGAAAAGGAGAGCTTCCCCAAGGAGGGAACCCCGACGGGGGATCCCAATCTTCAAGTTGTAATCGCTCATCCACCTCAAAATGGTTGGGTTGCAGTGAAAAATCGAAAAGGGAAAAAACCTCGTGTTGAAACCTCTACCCTCGCAGGGTAGTTCACTTTGTTTCTCTCAGCTTCTAGTGTCTTGTTGTAGCTCCTTGTTTGCATAGCTCCTTCTCCGGAACCGAGGTTGATAGGTTTGTCATTTCCGGTTGCCGGTTCTTGCTTCTTTGAGATGTACCCTCTTGTACAATATTTTCACTTAATAGATTTAGTCTTAATTTAGAAAAAAAAAAAAAAATTGCTTCTTATATCAACATTATTTATGGGTGCTTTGCACACCATTTTTTTTTTAGGAGTTTGTTTTCGCTTACTATTGACGCCCCTCATGTTCCCAGACTATTTTCATCAAAAATTTACATAGAAAGAAAGTATAAAGTGACTAAAAAGAAACATGTCTCAAGATTTAAGTGCTTGGACAATTCCACTTCATGACTCCTATATTTCCTTAACCTGGGACCAAATGGTGAACTTGATGGCCTTAAGGGAAATTGATCAATGAAAATCTAAAAAAGAGGTGATTTTTGACTTTATCACATACAATTTAATATACTAAAAAAAATATCCATAACAATTTCATCAATCAATGAATCATTAAAAAAAATATCCAAAACAATTTCATCAAGCAAAGAATCATTACATTATAAAATACAATCTATAAACATGTTGGTAAAGTTTTGCTAAAACATGCTTAAAAATCAGCATATTTAATATTAATATTTAACAATAATATGGACAATAACACATTTTAATAAATTAAATAACATATTATCATTCCTAAAAAATGTCACTAATTGAAAACTACAAAGCATGCAACTAATGGAAATGACCACTCAAGGCCACCACAAGACAATTAATCTATTAAGACCAAGATTAATGGGGACAAAGATCTATAAAGGACAAAGGAAAACCTATTTTAACTTTATTGTTTTATTAGCCTGGTTCAAGATGAACATTTCAAGATATCATGAAGAACATAATTAGTTTTATTGCATTAAGAAAACCCAAGCACATTCTATAACTTAGCAAGAAAGAGATGTATAACACCCATCTCAGCAACACGACACATGACATTAAGTTACTTTAATATATATAATTTAAACTCCTATCATAAAACCACAAATTTAGCATGAATGGAATGTTTAAAATCCATTTTTATAAAAACAAAATATAATTTTTCTTATAGAAAAATATATCAAAAACTAAATATATTTTTCTAGAAAAAAAAAATACTAAAACTAAATATATATTTAAAAAAAAACTAAAACATAAGGAAACTAGAATTTGAATTTGACATTCTTGGTCACTTTCGGAAACATATGGTGGAATGTAATCTCTTTATCCTCATCTTTAGCTTTTTCCTAAAAAATAAAAGCATACAAAAGTGGGAAAGAGCCATAAAGCATGGGGAAGCTTTTTCCTAAGCACAAAAGCATCTAAAAAGTGGAAAATTCCTTTTTTATATGAGGAAACATTATTCACCCAAAAGATTTTTCCCAAATTGAACTAATGAGGAATTTTGGAAATCTTCATAGCCTCCACTTTCCTATATATTAGAGGCTTGGCCATTGAAAAAATGATGGGAATTTTGTATTGTCACGCTCTTGAGATCTGTCTTGAGAGGGAGAGTTTTGGAGCTATGAGTTGGGGGAGGTGATGTTGCAACTATGTCTGATTGTTGTAACTTTCCTCCAACTCCTTTATTCATATAGATCAGTTGTTCTTCCTTCCATATGTTTCTATTCATTCTTTACTTCTTCTATTTAACTAATGTATGCATGGGTTTTTGGTTTATATTTATTTATTCAATAATATTTATATGTTTTTTATAGTTTTTATTATTAAGATATTATGTTGTGAAGGTTGCTTTATTCTCTCTCTTATGTGTAGGACCAAGCTTTGGATCTAGCTAGGAGCGCTTCTTGGCTATACGAAAAACTCCAAGAAGACCTGCATGCAAGGACTCACAAGAATTCATTCTCTTTTTCTTAATCTATACTCTACATCTTGATCTACTAAGAATCCTAAGCCTTAGAACAACCTTTCTCTTAATTGGTTTGTCCTAGGTTTCTGAGATAAACTGAGAGGGTTTTGTTTTCATCTAACCATGCATTAAATCCTACAGCAAAATGATATTTAGAAAATTTAATATATTTCACTATGTAAATGAACTTAGTAAAATGAACCCATAGAGGTGGTCATAAATGGAAATAAAAGTAAAACTCTAAACAAGAAGCCAAAAGTGGATTTAACCATGGATGAAAAATTGGGAGTAGAATTGGATGTTAAACTAGCCATCAAAACAATATGCAGACAATGACACAAAAAGGTTTTTAAAGTAAAATTAAAAAAGGGTGCAACACTAGACACAAAGAAGGGAACAAAATAGGGCATATGAAAGGATACCGAATTGGGTGCAAACAAGGATGCAAAAATGGACACCAAAATGAGGATGCAAAGAATGGTGTAAAATTAGGATGCAAAAAGGATGTAAGAAAAGACACAAAGCAAGATGCAAAATGGGACTAAAAAATGGTGAAACCAAGGATGTCAAAGATGGTGCATAACTAGATGAAAATTCCAACTAAAATCTAGGTGCAAAATGAGATGCAAATGTGGACACAAAATGTGGCAGAAAAAAGGATGCAAATTTGGAAGCCAAAAAGGATGAAAAACTAGATACCAAAAAGGATGCAAATTTGGACATAAAAAATGGTGCAAAATTGGACACAAAAGAACAAAAAATGGTGCAAAAATGGGCATAAAAATGGCTCAATTTTGGATGCAAATTGAGATGCAACATTGGATGTAAAATGATGCAACAAATCATTCAAAACTTGGTGCAAAAACAAATGCAAAAGTAGACGAAAAAATGGCTCAAAAGTGAACGTAACAATAGACACAAAATGGGATGCAAAGGTGGATGCAATATATGGTTCAACATAGGATGCAAATTTAGATGCTCAAAAGGATGAAAAATTGGATGCAAGAAATGGTGTTAAAAATGATGCTAAATTGGATGCAACAAATGATGCAAAATTAAATGCAAAATATGGTGCAAAATAGGATGCAAAAAAGGGAGATAAATAAAATGCAAAAGTGGATGCAAAAAATGGTGCAAAAATGCATGCAAAATTTGGCACTAAATCAGATTCAACATATGGTGCAAAATTGGATGGAAAAGATGGTGTAAAAAAAGGCACAAAAATTGGCACAAAAATAGATGTAAAAATAAGTACAAAATTAGAAGCAAAAGATGGCATAAGACCAGATGCAAAAATTGGCACAAATTGGATGTAAAAAAAGGCGCTAAATAAGATGTCAAAGATGGTGTAAAAATCGATGCAAATTATGACACAAAAATAGAAGCAAAGAATTCCACAAAAGAGGAAGAAAAAATGATGCAAAAATAGATGCAAAAAAGGCACAAAACTAGAAGCAAAACCTGTTGTAAAACCAAATGAAAATCTTGGTGCAAAATATGATGCAGAAAATGATGGAAAATTTGGCGTAAAAAAGATGCAAAATTTGGTGCAAAAAAGGACGCTTTAAAAATTGTACAATAGAGCCAGATTTAGCGCCAGGTTGCTCATCCCAATTGAGAAAAAAATGCACTAGAATCTGGTGCTAAATCTGGCGCAAATTGCCTGTTTTGTTGTAGTGTCAACAGACCTTCTTGGCTCTCAAACACACCATGTGCTCCACTCCAATATTGGCTTTACTAGACTTCACCAAATATTTTGCAATTGAATGTGATGCTTCAAGTACGTGCATTAGCGCAGTATTAATGAAGGAAGATATACCATTCGTTTTCACTGGTCAACCACTGAGTGGCAAACATCTAGGTTAATCTACATATGAGAAAGAAATGATGGCCGTCTTACATGCAGTAAACACTTCTCTACCATACTTATTGGGATGATGTTTCCAAATCTGCATTGACCATAATAGCCTAAATTATTTTCTAGATAATCTTCGATCATAAATTGCAGGAAAATAAATGGCTTGCAAAAATGATGGGATATGATTATGAGATAATCTACAATAAGGGGCATGACAATGTCATGGATGATGCCTTATCACACCAATTTGAGGATGAGGGAACCCTTTTGTCACTCTCTCTACTCATACCAGATTGGATTAAAGAGGCCCACCATGAATGGCTCTCCAACCCATCTTTGTCCTAGCTCATTAACAACTTAAGAAAATATCCTAATGCCTCAGAAGACTACTCTCGGAAAGATGAGGTTCCTCACCATAAGGATCGCATAGTGCTATCCCCAACCTCTACCCTCAAAAACCGCATCTCAGAAGAGTTTCACTCCTCTCTGATGGCAAGACATTTAGGTTTTCATACGATTTATGCACGAGAACACCGCTCTTTCTTCTAAACAAACATAAAGAAAGGAATTCTACCTTCTGTAGCTGAATGTGATGTTTTCCAGTGTAACAAAAAGGAAGCGATCAAGCTACCCAAAACTATACAACCATTGCCACTCCCTACTTCTGTTTGGATGAATGTTTCCATGGATTTCATTAAAGGTCTCCAAAAGTGTGACAACAAACCAATCATCATGGTGGTTGTTGACTAAATATGCTAAATTTTTCTCTCCACCACACCCATTTACTCAAACGTTAGTGTGATTTGAAATGATCATATGTCAAATTGAAGTAGAATTGATTATGCCCACAATGAACTGAATGTTAACTTAAAGTTCTTAAATTGTGAGAACTGCTTGAGAATAAAGACTTTACGACAGATGAGAAAACATAAGAAATATGCAAAACAAAAGTGAAAACAACAAATACACAACAATACCAGACAACAAGATTGATTACAGAATTCATCCCTTATGGACTATGTCTCCAGGTCCACTTTCAAGATGGGCAACCGCTTTATTAAGATTGAATCCAAGGAGGTCGATTACACAACAAATTGACAAAACTGAGTGTGCATGCAGGCACATTTGGTCACTGTCATAAGAAAGCTCTTTGAACCAGCTTTCCAATTCTTATCACAATTCCCGTTTCTGACTCTGGATGCTCTTGTTACACTGAAAAAAAGAGTCTATATCATCCAGAATCTACACATAAAACTCAAAAACTACTCTCCCTTTCTCCATGAGTAAAAGGATTAATTTATAGGCTCAGTAGGTTCATTCGAACTCCTTTTGAATAAACTTGGCATGAATGGCTAGCAAGAAGGGTTCATGGGTCTTGGCCTTGTCACACAATGACACCTAGGGATAAGGTTACATGGTCTTCGAATGAGTTTTAATGCCAAAAACAACCAAAAACCCAAAATTGACCTTATAATAACTCAACAACCATTAGTTGTTTACTAACCGCATGGAGGAAAGTGACAACTCATGTGAATAGTTGATTTAGTCTGTGGTTAGTGCACGGGAGGTTTCGTTGCCTATTAACGGTTGATGGTTAATCTGGTCATTCACATGCCACTGTCAGCCTTGCCTAACCTTGGCTGTCCACCTAAACTGCACGGTGAATACATTATGTTCACATGGTCACCAGCATGGTAATGTTCCTCTGCTTGACTATTATGTTTATCTGCCCATATGTCCACATATCCATGCAGTCTACCCTGTCTGCTTAGAAGAGCCCATAGTTCCGACGTAGTCAAGACAATGGTGAGGACTGATATATTTGTATTGTAATGTTTATAAAAAGGTCAAGAGGGTTATAACATAGGGTTAATGTATTTGTTTTACATTGTAAGGGTTTAGAACTTAGGTTTTAAGTATTTTAATGTATGGTTTAGGTGTTTAGGTATAGGTTAGGCTTTTTGGTGTTAGGGTTTGGCATTATCATTAAAGCTTAGGTTTTACATTACATTTATTCTAAAATAACTCAGTCCCAACAAAATGTCACAAAGCGACATTAGCAACAAACGTCACATGATGACAAAACCCGTCGACAACCAAATCCTGCGAGGTGGACAAAAAACCCATGTCGACGATGAAATCCTAGTGGAACTAATGACAATCACATGTCGACAAGCAGGTATCAGACCATATCACCATGAAAACCATATACATTACTAGACAATATGAACCGTAAGCATCATTGTCGAAGCTGACGACACCGAACACTGAATGTTGATGATGAAACTGAACCTATGGAACCGATCTTACAAGATCCTCCTGGAACAATCCTCTCCACTTGAAAGCTTTTGGACCACAAAAGTTTGACTAGAGAGATAGCAGATGAAGGTAGAGCTCACTCACTCTCCACCTTGTCCAGAATATGTACCAATACATTCGATCAACCACCTGAAAGTGATGACCCTGATGATGCTGATCATGGCACACTTTAAATCTGTGAACTATTCCATCCATATGCAGTATGAACAACTTGTGAAGATGGCAAACAACCTATTATGAACATGCCAATTGATTTCTTTCCACAAAGTACCATGCATTTTGAAAACAGTCTCTACAGGATATTGTTCAATACAATTTACATGTGTTAACAATCTATTCTGTGGAATGACAAAGAAATTCAAAGATTTTCTTGACATCATATCAGCTACTCGACTTTCCTAATTCATGATTACTAAGTGAACTTGCTGCAATAAACCCATCAAACTATAATATGAAAATTGCTGCAACTTGGTTTGATTTTGAAAGTATTGAAATGGCTGTTGATTTATTTGAATCTTTGTTTCCTTATTCATTAAATTATGTTTCCATTGATTAGCATTTTCCCCCGATGCATAAGTTTCCCTTAGATGTATTGGATACTTTGACATTTCTTTAGAAAATGCTTTAATATGAAAACAATTAGACTTCCTCCGCACTTCAAAAGAGGCTTCCAAACTGTTCGAAACATGAAATCATGACACAATATAAGAGAAATTTAACATTGACTTTCCCCAATACTGACCTACATCCCTGGAAATGATAACTTACAAACTTGGAATGAATTGATTCATTCTGACATTAGGAAGAGGAGCTTTAGGCATCAACTGTAATCCATGTTATATTCCCTACTTATGAGTAATATGTTTGGTTTCTTTAAATAGAACTGGAAAAGTTTCTACCTCTTCGATCAAACTATCTTTAAACTGGGACTCACTACTTGAACAAACATCATGTTGATTCTTATGTTTTTTCTTTGCACACATGATTATAAATCTCTTATTTGAACTTATTAATCACTTCATATGATTAGAAACAACTAAATTCAAGTGATTTTTACTTTGATGTGCCCTAACAATAAATTCAACCCCATATTTCTTAAGGTGATATTTATGCTCTCTCTTGTAAAATACTGCATCATGATCATAAAGATACGGACTTCCTAAGACAACTCCACATATGTCTATTGGAACCACATCTAATTCCACTTCATCAATGTAATTAGCTATAATGGAAAATCTTAATCGACACTGTTTTGTGACTTTTATCTGAGTTAATTTATTTATCCATCCTAATGGGTAAGGTCTTGGATGATTCCATGTCTCCAAACCCAAGTTCTCAACTAAATATTCAGATATTAAATTTTCCTGTGATCCACTGTCAAACATTGTATCTATCTTTGATTGCTTGGAATTTATCCTTATGTTAAATAATTCAACTCTTTTATCCTCATTTGAAGGATTTATGTTTGATGAATATGCGATAACATTCGAACTTGAACCAATGTTAGAAGTTTTACCTATAGAAACTATGGCAGTGATCCTCCTTTCATCACCTGAATCGGATCCTATACCTTGATGGACCACTACAGTTGCTTTCTTTTCATCCTTCTCCTTAAGGAACATTTTGGGCTTAATTTCTAGACGAAGTTTCCAACACTTAGATTCATCATCACTGATTCTCTGGCAATGGCAACAGGTAGGTCATTCCTTCTGAGCTATCGCTAAGTTCTTTCTCTTCGAATTATTCTTCCCTTTATTGTCATTGGAATCCTTTTTTTCCAACTCTTTGGATGATTGCAGTGAAAATTTGAATGGTCTGCCACCACATTCAATATGTATGACTTAAACACACATTTCATCAAAATTGTCAGGATTAAACATCAATAACGTATGTTGCAAATATTAATGTAAACTGCTGATGTATTTTAATAAAGTTTCACGTGTATCCAATGAAATACCAAGCACCAATGCTTTCTTTCAAAACTCTTGAGTAAACTTATGAACACTCTACCCTTTACCTTGCCTCAAATGTTGCCAATCAATAACAACTTGCTGCATGTATCTTAAACGATAGAATTGTTTCCTAAGAGCTTTTAAAAACTTAGACCATGAAGAGATGACTTTACCCTTCTTCTTTACATCTATCTGACTTTTACTTTCCCACCAGATTAAAGTTGTTCCCCCTATTCTAAGTGTAGCTAACTAAATTTTTATTTTATCGTCAAAAAAGTTTTGAATATGACAATACACTTCTAATTGCTTAGTCCAGTTGTCTAGGTTTTCAGGATTCATTTTGCCATCATAAATAGGTAACTCAAATTTTACATAAAGTTCCAAAAGATATGTTTTCTTAGGTTTCTTTTTTGTTTCAGATTCTTGACTAGAAGAATAAGAAGAAGAACATGATGATGGAGATGATGGAGGTGAAGGAGGTTTATCAACCTTACCTTTATCTTTTTCCTTCTTTGATGTGTTTAAAGAAGAAGTTGCATCTCTCGCCTTCTTATCTTCATAGAGTTCTCCCAACATCTATTGCATGCTTAAGAATGCTTGCTGAAACTGTTCATCGCTCATCTTAGTTTTTAGATTTTCACTTGCATCATATCCTGTCATGGTTGACTTATGAACGACCCTTTTCTTTCTAATCTTTGGATCAATCTCCTTGAGGATTCCTTCTCCACATTGTGACTTTGACCTAGTTAACATTCACTGGAAAATTATACAAACGCAACCTGCTACGATACCAAATTATATGATCTGAAATGATCATATGTTAAACTGAAGTAGAATTGATTATGCCCACAGTGAACTGAATGTTAACTTAAAGTGCTTAAATCATGAGAACTGCTTGAGAAGAAAGACTTTACGACTCATGAGAAAACATAAGCAAGATGCAAAACATAAGTGAAAATAAAAAATACCCAGCGATACCAGACAACAAGTTTGATTACGGAGATCATCCTTGATGGACTATGTCTCCGGGTCCACTTTCAAGATGGGCGACCAGTTTATTAGGATTGAATCCGAGGGGGTCGATTACATAGAAAATTGACCAAACTGAATGGGCATGCAGGCACTTCTAGTCACTGTCATAAGAAATCTCTTTGAACTAGCTTCCCAACGCCTGTCACGGTTCCCAATTCTAACTCTGGATGCTCCTGTTACACTAAAAACAAAACAGCCTATATCCTCCACAATCTGCACATAGAACTCTAAAACCACTCTACCTTTCTCCACGAGTAAAAGAATGAATTTATAGGTTCGGTAGGTTCATTCAAACTCCTTTTGACCAAACTTTACATGAATGGCTAGCAAAAGGGTTCATGGGTCTCGGCCTTGTCATACAATGACACCTTGGGATAAGGTTACATGGTCTTCGAATTAGTTTTAATGCCAAAAAAGACCAAAAACCCAAAACAAACCATATAATAACTCAAAATCCATTAGATGTTTTCTAACTGGGTAGAGGAAAGTGACAACTCATGTGAACAGTCGATTCAATCCGTGGTTAGTGCATCGGTGGTTCCACTGCTTGTTAATGATTGATGGTTAATCTGGTGCTTCATATGTCACTGCTAACCTTGCCTAGCCATGATTGTCCACCTAAACTATGTGGTAAATACATTTCATTCACATGGTCTCCACCACGGTAATGTTCCTCTGCCTAACTGCTATGGTTATCTGCCCATATGTCCACATATTCGCGTGGTCTACCCTCTCTGCTCACATGAGCCCACAGTTCTGACACGGTCAAGACAGTCGTTACAACTGATATATTTGTATTGTAATGTTTATAAAAAGGTCGAGAGGGTTATTACATAGGGCTAATGTATTTTTTTTTACATTGTAACGGTTTAGAACTTAGGTTTTAGGTATTTTATTGTATGGTTTAGGATTTTAGGTATAGCTTAGGGTTTTAGGTGTTAGGGCTCATCATTATGATTGAAGATTAGGTTTTACATTAGGTTTATTCTAAAATAACCCATTCACAACCAATTGTCACAAAGCGACATTAGCAACAAACATCAAATGATGACAAAACCCGTCGACAACCAACTCGTGCGAGGCGGACGACAGACCCATGTTGATAACCAAATCCTGGCGGAACTGATGAAAATGACATGTGCACAACCAGGTATCAAAGCATATCACCATGAAAACCTTATACGTTACCGGAAAATCTAAATCATAAACATCGTTGTCGATGCTGACAACACTGGACATCGAATGCTAACGACAAAACTGAACATGTGTAATTGATTTGATAGGATCCTCCTGGATCATGGTGGCTCAATTTTTCGTGGATCAAATCTTCAAACTACATGGCATGGAAACTTCCATTCTGTTTGATCAAGACCCCACTTTCACAAACAAATTTTGGCAAGAAATTTTCAAGCTCCAGGGCACGCAACTTCAACTGAGTACAACTTATCATCCCCAAATAGAGGTTAAACAGAATAAGTCAACAAATGTTTGGAGACCTATCTACAGTGTTTCACTTCAGACAAGAATTATTAATGAGTATAGTAGATCCCTTTATCTAAATGGTTGTATAATACTAACTATCATGAAGCCACCAAAATGATGCCATATGATGCAGTGTATGGCCAACTTCCACCTCCACTAGCTTTTTATATCCTCGGATCTTCTAAATTACAGGTAGTTGATCAACTCCTACAAAATTGTGTTGCAATGATCGCTCATCTCAAAGATAATCTACATCAAGCTCAAAACCAAAGGAATCAACAAACAGCCCAACTTCATTCTGAATGGTCATGTCAATTAGGTGATCAGCTACTCTTGTGACTCCAACCATATAAGAAGACCTCTCTCAAAGGAAAGGGCTGCCAGAAATTAGCACCAAAATTCAGTCGGCCTTATCAAGTACTTCAACATATAAGAGTAGTCACTTACATGCTAACCTTGCCAACTATTTCAAAAATCCTCTCGGTTTTCCATGTATTGTGCCTCAAGAAAGTTGTGGGGAATATTTGGGGGTTCAAACAACTTTTCCAGAATTGGATGAGGAAGGATCATTTTGGCATGATCAAGGAATTCCTCATCAAGTGGAAAGACAACTCTTTAAAAGATGCGACATGGGAAGCAACCACTATTCTTCAGCAGTTTCAACAGCTTCAAACTTGAGGACAAGGATGCTTTTGATGGGGTATGGCATGTTAGGTTCTAACCCTAACCCCTTTTTTATGTAATAAGCCCAAGGGCACTAGTCAGAGTCATAGTTAATTAGTTGAGTCAATATAACTCGTAAGTGGTTATCGATATTAATAATAATTGTAAGTGGTTAACTCACATTATAGAAAAGGCAACACAATTAGTTATAAGCAGTGCATAGTTAATAAATAAAGTGGTTAACCCATGTTATGCAAGTGACAACTAATAGTTAGGGATTTTGATGCCATTAAGCTATAAATAGTCTTAGATAGTATGGGAAGAGTCTTCGTGTCTTATTGTAAATTACCTCTTCTCTATTGGAGGTTACCCCCTCGAAGAGGCAAGTGAACATTGTATTATGCTTATGAATAACAAAATATCTTTGTAGTTTGTCTCATTTCATGTGATATTTCTATGTTTTAGGCTATATTGTTTTGTAGTTTTGGAATTCTAGTTTTTTTCACAGGCCAAGTGCATAACACATTTCCTTAGTGGTGAATATAAAGAATCATAAAATCTATTAGCCTTCCAGGCTAGATCAAGAAGACGAATATGTCATACCTTTTGTAAAGGATTTAACAATAGATGCTCAGGAAGATTTAATAGATGATACAATTTGTAAAGGATATCTAGAACTACAAGATAAGAGTAACATGGCATTTGGCATATTGGTTTGAAAGGACAACATGTAGGTAGGGATGAATGGTACACCTAAGAGAAGGTGGAGGAAAAATCTCCTCACCTCATTTAGCTAAAAATATTGGGGACTCGAAAATCATGAGCTATGGTATTGATCAATAATTATATTATTTTCATCCAACTTGATACTTTTAGAGTGGAAAAAGTCAACAAATTAGCTCACAACGCAACTTCTACTAGTGGATACCTATTTGATGAATTTATATCTAAAACCTTTTGAAATTCATTTGAGATATAAAATGGAATTTTTTTAGCTAAAACTTTGTGACTTAGTCATGTAACCACTCACAACTATACTACACATAGATACCATTCTAACGAAATAAGAATTACATGAATCATTTTGCTTATGCAAAAGTTATGCTATGAAAACGTTGAACTAGAAGATCATAATGTTGAAGAATTCCATAGAAGAGTTAAGAGTTAAGAGTTAAAAAATTTGAACTTAACCATTAGTAGACTATTGAGCTTTTCTTTAACTCGATCACTAGGAACAAAAGGGTTTCATTCTATTCGAGTGCCCTTTTTGCATATATGAGTAGAGTAATTGAGAGTATTTTTTCCATATATTATTAGAGTAATTGAGAGTGGATAGGGGAGAAAAAAATAGAGAGGGCTTGTATACATTAGTATCCCATGGGATATCTTTCCCTTGAAAGGGTTTCTTTGGTCACATCTTGTGTTATTATGGTTTATGAGTGGTTATTCTATTCATTAACTATTTTCTACACAATTATAATTTTCATTCATACACAATAAATAGTAAATAACAAATCAAGAAAACTAACGATAAATTAACCCTTCTACTGTAGATTTAAGATTTTCTAATATAATTTAGTAAATTTATTGCAATAAACTATCTTATAGAATATATATAGTACTTTACATATCATAATGTATAATAGTTATATACTAAAATATAACTAAATAAATATAAGCAATTTTTAAAATTTGAGTTATTATATCAATTTATCTCTAATAATATTAGCATAGTGTCCAATGTATTTTACAAGTAATTTTATCAAAAACTTTATAGGTACTTTAAAAATAATGTATAATCACAACATATATATTTGAGTAAACTTTTTCTTTTCTTTGAGATGAATACTTAAAACCTTTTTTTATTTTCTAAATTGTGTTAATCATTAAAAGTTAATTACATATTTTGCTACACTACATATGATCTGCATTAAAGTTTCAATTGAAGCAAAATATATTAAATAATAGATTTATTATCTTAAAAATGATTAATATTATTGACTTAAATGCAGTCAAATGGATCAAATTTACTTAGCAAACCCCCTTTTAAACTTAACAGACAAGTTCTTCATATCCAATTATATACCATGAAAAATTCACAAGGAAACAAAATTTACTTTGTTCACCCAATAATAGGGCTACTTCCATAAAAAAATAATAAGTCTTATATTATATCATGTGAAAACTTTGTTAAATTTTTACACTATCCTCCTCCCTTTTGTAGTATAATCAAACATAAATTAGAATGAAATCATCATATGCTTAAATAGAGTACATAACATAAAAATACCATGAAAAAATTATAAATTACTAAAACTTTCCATAAATAAATCTTAAGAATAAATTAACATTTTGACAAAATCTAATCTACCCTAATTACTCTAACAAATTATTCCTATCACAACTTTTAAATTTTACTCAACTTCTAATTTTCTTTATTACTATTATTAAAATTTTCATGCTTTTCTTAAAATAAATTCTTTTAAACTAGTTTATTTAACTTTGATTTAATTAATGTATAAATTAATTACACAAAATCTTTTTATTACTCTTATTAAAATTTTCATGCCTTTTCTAACATAATTTCTTTTAAACTATTTCATTTAATTAATTTGATTTAATTAAAGTATAAATTAATTACACGAAATATTTTAATATGAATAGAAATACATGAGTAACACTAAAACTTCTAATTCGATTCAACTTCAATTATCAAAATAACGATTAAAAATATTTACGGACTCTCTTCCATTAGGTGTGTTTTGAAGTTCAATGAAGTGCAATATGATACTATTTAAAAAAAATCTTCAATTGAATAACATAAGTTCCACTTACAACTTGCACATGAGCCAATGTACATTTTAGTGGTACACATCTACTTCAGATATTTTATTTAGCAGTTTGTACGAGATACTTTGGTATTAGTTAACTCTACATTTTTTATTTTTTTATTTATATATTAGTAGTTTGTACAACCTATTTCGTTTTTGGTTAAATCTAAATATTTTATTCTTTGATGTTAATAATTTTGGTGGAAGAGAGTATTTCATTATATATTTTTTAGTATTCTATACACCAAAATTTGTGGAATATATATATATATATATATATATATAAAAGTTACATGCAAAATAATTTTCAATATTTACTTTTTTATTTATTTTATTATTATATTTTTGAATATATTTAGAATTTTTAATTGTATATTATTGTTTAATTTTAAATTTTTTAAGTTTTGTAGAATTTTTTAATTTTCGGGTTTACATGTCCATTATTCACTCGGTTATGGGGAGAGTAACATAAGATTCAGACCCAAGATTTCCACTGGGTGAGACTTCATTTCACTGTCAGACTTCATTGCCATCACTAGTAAAAAAAAATTCACCTCAAGAATATCTTATCCCTATTAAAGTTTGATAGATTAGATTTAAGAATGAGATATCTCTTTATAAAATGAAAATAATTATACCTCCTTAATATTAAGAATTAATAAATTAGACATATCTATTTTAATAGAAAATAATTTTTTTATTTCTATTTTTAATTATCTTTCATTTTTCTCTATATTAAATTAATATATAATCATTGTAAATAAAATCGATAATAAAATATTATAATTATATATATATGAATTAATATAAATATTCCCATTTTTATATAGAATATATATATACATATTTAAAAAAAAAAAATAGAAATATGCCTTACCCTAAAAGAATGTCAACCTTATGGCACTAAATACACTTTATTTTATTTATAATTATTATATTTTTGTTTAATTATTTTGTATCACCTTCGCGTTGTAAAATGCGAAAAGAAACACACCTCTATTCCACTTAGTTTTATTTAATTATTTTGTATCACCTCCACGTTGAAGATTTACAGATTTTCGTATTTTTTTATGACAAAGTTCTCAATTCGTTGTAATTAAAAAATTTGAATATTTTTTAAATTATTATTCTATGACTTGTAAAGTGAGATTATATTATTATAATGTGTACAAGAATTTAATATATGAATATTAACCCAGCCTGTAAGAAATGTTCATTCTCAGCCATGAGCATGATCGATGAGCACATATCCAAATCAAATACTTTGTGGAAAAGGGAAAAGGTGTCTTTCCTTTAGTCGATTCAATGTAGATTATGTTTAGTTACGGCTAGTTAAATTATTTTTGTTATTTAAAAGTTACAGGTTGAATTCTCATAACATTTTTGAGTCAGAATGAATGATTGAATAAGGTTTTTGAAACTTAAATTATAAATAGAAAGCAACATATCTCCCAAATTAACGACATAGTAGTCATCTAATTCAACCACATATCAGCACAAAAATTACTGCGCACAATGTCTGTCAAATTCTCCATTACCTCTGTCAAAAATTTCATTAATGTCATCCAATATTACACATACATGTTGTCAAATTCTCCACTCCCTCTGTCAAAATTTTCATTAATGCCATCCAATATTACACATACATGCAGAATATATATATTTTTTCATATCCGAGATTATAAAGAGAAAGCTGTAATTTCCCCTTTATAACTATACATTCACACTCACGAAAATTGCTGTACACAAGTCTGTCAAAATCTCCATTACCTCTCAAAATTTTCATTAATGGCATCCATTATTACACATACATGCAAAATATATACATTTTTCATATCCGAGATGATAAAGAGAAAGCTGCAATTTCCCCTTTATATCTATACATTCACACTTCTGAAAATTCAATTCTCTTCCAAGACCTAATTTCTAAATTATATATTCCTCACCTCATCTGATCAGCCCCCAGATCTGCACTTTTAGAACAAGGAGAAGAAGCTCAACGCCGTATATGTTGGCACGGGGATTATAAAACTGCATCAGCCACAGAGGTCGGTTTAGCAATGCAGGTCGGCTTCTCATTCCCCGCCATAATCACAATCACTCTCATTTCATCCTTTCCATCTGAAAGAGTTGACACATCTTCTGTCCTGTCATTCTTCGCCATGTCGCCGTCGTCTGAAGTTCTGTTACTTTCTTCGTCTCCAGCGTTGGCAGACCTGCTTTCCTTGAAGTATGACCATGCAAGAATTGTCACAGCAACGGCTATGAGAACCAGCATGGCACCCACACCACCCAACAGATAGGGAACTGGAGACTGCCATACTGACATGTTGTTGTTTCCTGCGCTCATATTCGATCTCGTCGACATTGCTCCTGAACTGCTCTAATTGACAACAAATTTCACCCACAAATTGCCGATTATCAAATCTCATGAGTGATATTTATATCTAAATCTACTGTAACAGTAACATTATAATACACAATACCGGATGACAAAGTACAGTGGGAAAGTGTGGGGTTGCGCGGAATAGTATTTATAGTGGTGCAGCTGAACACTCGTTAAAATATGAATGGTGTGAAAATCAAAAAGTCCAACTAGTGGAGCAGCAATTACAACGAACTATTCTTCTGTGGAGCCCTTGTGTGTGCAACTTTCATCAACTTTCATCCGATGGGAGCCCTTCAACCAATATATTTCCCCATTTGTGGATGCGGATAATGAAAGTTAAAATCTCAGGGGCCATGACTTTAATCATGTGGTAGTGGTTGGAACAACTCTGTGGGTCGAAAAATTCTGCGAGGGGTCATGCTAAATCCACTCCAGCATTTTGCTTTTGGAAACGCCACGTGAAAAAACAACTGTCGGGACCGGCTTGCAGTCTCACGAAGATGTGATAAGGAGACATGATGGTTGTAATGATAATGGAATGCACAATTATTTGAGTGCGAAACCCTCTTCTAGGGTTTACCTTTTTGTTATTCTTTCGTTAATTATAATATCTTGGTTTCAATGTGACAAGCGGATGGATTAAAAGAAACAAAAATGACAAGGCAGTGGCACGCGAGAGGCCCCATCATTCACATCCACATTATTTGAGCTTTCGTAGGACCCCTCGTTGCATTGGAGTGAGGAGGAAATAATAATTTGGTGCAATTAGCCGCTCAAAATCTTACACTTGTGTCCATTATAGCATTCTTCTTTTTAATAACTTTGGCATTTTAAAATGCTATATGTATGTATAAAGTATGAAGGAATATGAATGAATTAACTTTTATTTTTTAAGTTCGTCATTATGTAGGTGATTTTATTATTTTATAGTTTAATAAATTAAGATCCAAGGAATTTAAGTTATTGAAATTATTTTGAAACCGTAAATGGTTTATGGACTCTATTTTATTATGGGCACATAAATTTTTTACATGTGTTATGTTATAAAGAATTCTGATGTAAGGAATTATGATTTAACATGGTTTATGTTATAAAGAATGATGATGTAAGGAATTATGATGTAGGAGTATTTAAATTTTCAAAATTATGAATTTTTTGGTAAATCATGTGTATGTGTTATTCTATTTGTATTATATCAATCTTTAATATGGTTAGATATTTTTTGTTTTATTTTTTAATCAATTACGATAATATTTAAATTTTAATTATTTTATTTTGTAAAAATCTAATTATATTAAAAAATAAATTAATTAAATCAAAATATAGTTAACTCATATAAATTTATTTAATTTAAGCTTAAATCTTTCTAAAATTAAATATTTGTTCAAAATTTATATAAAAAAAATATTTTATAAATTAAAATTATTAGAAAAGAATTATTTAAGATATTCTCTAATTTTTTTGTTTAATTATTTTATAATTTTAAATTAACATTAATCTCGACGTGTAACATTAACTTCACATTATAGATAAAACTTGTATGATGTATGCAACATGGAAATATGACAGACTAAAAGCCCTTATAACAATAATAAAATAAAAAGCAGGTACTTACATAAAGTGGTAATGACGTTCCTGCCCTCATCACCTAGCTTTCGCTTTAATAACAAAATTGTCCTACCTTAATAAGCAAAATAACCAAAAACAATTGGAGCTTGGCCACCGAAAACAACTTAGAGTTTGCTGTATAGATATTATATAGGAATCACGTTGTATTGGATGGGATTAGAAAATAAAATGACTATTACTCGGAAAAATTATATATATGAAGTAAAGAATTCGAATTTTTGTTATCGATAATATTTAATTATTTTTAAAAGTAAAGAGTTTAATAAATTTAATGTGTGGAATTAAGATGATAATTTTTAATGTTAATATTGAATGATGAAATGGTTAAGAGCATGTGTTTCCATGCAGGAGTTTATAGGTTTAAAATTAGGGGTACAATATGTATCATTTTGTTTAGTAGTCAAATTGTTGTGAAGAGGTATGTCCCTTGCCCCACAAATATTAATTAAGAAAGAACAAAGACATGACAAAAATGTCTTAATGAGAGATCTTTATTAATTCAAGCTCACACATGCCGAATACATAATAGATCATATTATATACAAATGTGATCAATAGATTGGATAAACAAAACAACCTCAAAAGATAATGACTCCTACTCATCTCGAACTCAATTTTACACTGAAAAACTACACATTCTAGAACATGACATTAAAACTCTAATAATCTAGAATCTTCATTTCTCTATTAACTCTAATTCTCCCCTTTAATTTAGAAATTAATTATTTACCATGTTGGAAAAAGGAATTACAAAAAGGAGGGATGGGTGGGTGGTGAATCAATAATTAATGCTAATCTTAACAATCAATCTCAATTCCTATTTTTTTCTTAAATTAGCACTCACTCATATGCTTTCACAGCTAAATACGTAAGCATCAATGTAAACCATTGTTAGTATCAAATTTCTTGGAAGGTGTACCAAAAACACATAACTTAAGTCGCTAGTGACAAGTGACCCTAACAACAATTTGTGGTTGATTATGCTTCATATATCCATGTTGACAGTGTTGGACCCATTAACATGTCAGGGAATCTCCTCGATAAGAAGTCCCAACTAGACGTCAGACCATTTGGTGTAGGAGTCCCAGCAGTGGGTTGTGCAGTATCGCCTTGACCACGGTTGCGCGTAGAGTTAAGTAAGGTGTCCCTGTTGGTAGCAATGGTGGGACATATGCAGCAAGTTGAGGAAGGCGCATGAACGGTTCTAACACACAGAGGGTGAGGTGAGTGTGCCCCTTGGAAACCTGTGAAAGCACATATTTAAGAAGGGAACAAACGAGAAAAGATGCATCACAAACTAGAAGGAAAGTGAGCTAGAAATCCAAAGTGATGGTTAAACCAACAACACATTTGAGTAAGATGCATACAAAAATACATAGGAAAGTCATACATGCATGCGTAAGAAAACATATACATATATCACTTTGAGTAAATAAGATAGTTGAAATACAATACAACATATGCATGAAACGTGCTAGCTTTGTTATATTAAGAAGTGAAGGTTCCAGTCATACAATACAACCATGACCAACCACTAGTTCCGATAGCGGAATGTTACAGTCACTGTCACTTGCTCCTCCAAAGAGATATACTAGCTCTGCATAGTGGAGAATCCAAGGCTCGTTACAATACTCTCCACACTTTCTTTAAGATACTTCTATCGGAAGCTTGGCTGACCAAAAGACCCTACAATGAGTTATGAGGTATTATAAATAGAAAAGGGTGGGGTGACTGTTGACATTCCCATTTATGACTGCTCATCTACCCTCATCACTCTTCAACTACTCTATGACTGTTACATTCAACTATTGACACTTGAACTTCCTGTTGACAAGACGTTACATATAATTTGCACATGTCCCCATGTGAGAGAAAATGGCTTGATAAAGCCATGCAAGAAATCGCTAACACTCGGACCATTGTGATGAGACCAACTCTTCGACATCCTCACGATGGTTGACAATGGCGAACGGATGTGATGTAGGAGCATTCAACCTAGCAATTTAATTGTATTCTAGTAGACATATGGGGTCTTGTGTTTTCAAGGAAGTTGGTTTCTTGAGTATTAAATTAATGTAATTATTAAGGTTTTGAGTGATTATAATGAGAGATATTAAGAATAGGATTTAATTAAGTATAGTGAGGCATCTTTGGCCAAGGCTGGCTGAAGGCTCATTTGAGCCTGCCTTGCCGAGTGATGGGAATCTGAGGGCAATCCTAATCCCATTTGAAAGTAAGGCGGGCTCAAATGAGCCTTCAGCCAGCCTTGTTCCTTCAGCCAACCTTCGACCAGCCTTGAGCCTTGAGCCATGAGCTTTCGGCCAGCCTTGATGGTGCCCCATCACCCCACCTTCAAACCAAACATCCCTCAGAGCCCTCCAAGAACCTTATCTTTTATAGATGAGACATGTAGAATTTCAGCACTCAACCCAATCCTTTACCCGCCAATAGCCCTAAACCCGCCAACATCCCTAAAACCATTAACCTCGGCAAAAATGCTTAAACCCACCAACATCCATAACCCTCGGGAAAATTGAGCAAAACTCCTAACCAAAAAAATTGATTCCTGACAACGGACACCAGACTCCTTCAAATAGCTGAAGCCAGCAGGGTGTCAGGGACATTAGCTTTCACCCAAATTATTTAGCCAATTATTTATCTTTCATCCCAATTATTTAGCCAATTATTTAGCTTTCAATGTTCTCGAATGTTGGAGAACATGAGAGATTTAGGCTAGTTAAGATTCCATAGAGATTGAGAGATTTGGGAATTGATTGTAAAAGCTTAGATTATGAATTAGTTCATGATTTTGTGGATTAGAGAGGATCCTTAGAGATAAAGAAGAGAATTTCGGATTTTTTTGAGAAGTTTATGGATCTAAACCAGGAATTGGTTATAGAATCCTTTTGTATAAATGTAAGCCTAAAAGGCATAGAAAAGGGTTAGATAGCTAGGAAGTAGTTCAAGAGTTAGATAGGTTTGATTGTAAGCCTACGGGCAGGAAAGGGAAAAGGCCACTGATAAGAAAATCAGGCCAGAGAGAGACAGAGACTCATGATGTGATTATTGTTTATATATACATAGAGAATTCAATTCCTGAGTTGTGTGATGTGTATAATTAATGGAATTATAGCTGTGTGTGAATTAGAACGATTCTGCATAGTATGTGTGGCAAGTGGAATTAATCAGAATTGAAAAGATCAAGTATAGGGAAGAGTGTATCGGGTTTACACACAGATAGTGTTGGAGGAAACCTTTAATGTTACAGTGAAGGTATATTGTAAGGTTCTTAAAACCTAAGGAGTTATGCAGTGGAAGCGTAGAAAAGTGAAGGAGTAAATAACAAAGTTGTAGATCCGAATCAGAATAAGTGAAAACCATAAGGCGAAAGTGTATACATAGGGAGAAGGCCAAATGGGTTGTTACACGATAAGAAACAAATAAACGTAGCAAGGGAGCAGAGGAGTCGTTGGATCAATCATATGAACGAATGAAATCGAAGGAGATAGACAACGAGGATTAAGTCACGCAACATAAAGTGAAGAAGATGAATGGCAGAGAGTAAGCCACGTGTTAGTAGAATGAAGAAGCAGTCTTGAAAAGATGGAAGTGGTTTCTCATGCGGCCTCAAGGCTGTAAGCAGTAATAAAAAAACATACCCAAGAAAGTTATGGATTGTGACTAAATCCAGTTGAAGTCCGGATAGATCACAAACATCCATTTGGTGATTGATCAGACGGATATCACGCGCTAACATGCACAAAGGTTAATCCAGAAAACGGAAATGATGAGGTTATTCAACATGCTTAAAACCTCGTTGAGTTCTGATAATCATGACCGTTTAATGCTTGATGGATAATACGGTAATCACGCTCGAATGTGCGCATAGGTTAACACGTCAGGCGGACCCAATGATTTATTCAAAGAAGTTTAACTTCTTTGAGTTCTGGTAGGAAATGGATTAAAGTTGGAGATCACGCAGTAGCCGTTGATCTGAAGGAGTGAAATTGACGGTGGAGGTTGAACGTGATAAGGAGAGCCTCGATATGTGTGCAAAGGTTTGTGGAAAGACGGAAAGGTAAGGTTAAGTGTGGTTTATGTGTATTTCTATTATATGAGGGTTATAATAGAAATAAAGCAGGACTAATGAATTTGGGTTACGTCGAGTTTAACCAAGGTCGAAGGACCATGGTTTGGTTGATAAGAATGGGTAATAAAATGAACTGAACGGTTGAGTATTAAAGATTAAGAATTAACCAAAGTTTATGAAGGTTGTGTAAAATTCCACTAAAAGACTTAACCTTTGATAAAGAGGGTTTTCATCCGATGTTATGTTTCCACTTAGGAGTTTAATTAAGAGCTTAAATCTTTATTTTTGAAGGTTTCTTAAGTATGGAACTTTAGAATTCCTGGGACATGCAATTGATTTTGCATAATGTGGGTATTTTTAGCTTAGGCTGGCATCATTTGGTATCAAAGCAGAACAAGGAACTTCTGTGTGTAAGAATTCTTTGAGAAAACTCTATTCTAAGATTTATGTTTTGAAGGTGTGTATACAGGTGAATGGTGATGAAAGTAGGCAACAGGAGATCAGATTTTAAATCTGACAAATAGTAGGCACACAGAGATAAAGTGTAGCAGAATATTGTAAGAATTTGCATATGCAAAAGAAACAGAGAACAATCCATTAAAAGTGCAGGTGAATGGTAGAACAAGATCATGCAGAGGTTTTGAAGATAGCAGGTGTGAAGATTGTAGCAACCTAGAGCAAGGAGTGCTCAATTGGTTCCAAAGGAAAGAACCAGAGAGATACTAAAAGACTGAGACCAGAGGAGAGAAGCTTAGTGAGGCATATGTAGCAAGAAGGATACTTATTATTGTAGAGGTATTATTGCAGCTCATAGGAATATCATCAAGGAAATTCCACAGAGGATGTGGGTAGAATTTCTAAAGAATGAAGGAAGCTAGTAAGATTTTCTGAACGAAAGAAGAATGTGGCAGAACCTTGAAGAATTCTAACAGACGTTGGATAAAGAAGACAATTGTGTTCTTAAAATGTGCAGATGAGTTGAAGGCTAGAAAGAGCAAAGAGAAGTGCTCAAAGACGTTCCATAGATAGAGAACCAAGTGCTTGCCAAAAGATTAAGTATAGAGGAAATCTTGGTGAGGTAAGTGGTAGCATGGAGAACTTGATGTTGTAGAGGCTTTAGCGCAACTCATAGTAACTGAGTGGGAAACTCATGAAGATAGAGAAGGAGATGACTACGGATAGTAATAACAGAGGTACCAGAGGTTCTGAGGAAGACCACAGTAGAAAAAAAGTGAAGAAGGAGGATGCCAAGGAAAATGGAAAGAGAATGAGTCAAGATCAACTTGACAAGGAGATTGCAGAGTTAAAAGAACAACTCGATGCATTAAGGATGATACCAGAGGAAAACGAAAGACAAGGTTGCATCTTGAGGAAAAATGGAGTGAAGTGGCATAAGTTACAGAGAAGGCTACAGGAGAGGCAAGTGAAGTAGTTGATGTAAAAACTCAGAGAAGCTGAGTTGGAAATGGAAGTTTCCATTTGTGAAGTAGAACAGGGTGAAGTTCTGGGTGAAGGTGAAGAATCGAGATCAGTGAACTATTTGGATAGTTAAGAGCAACATATTGAAATGTTTCCAAAGGAAGAAGAGGCACTAAGGCCTTATTTTTTTAATTTTAATAATTGTTTTGTGAGTGTAGGTTTTACAGAGGATTGGCAGTCTTATGAAGCTATCATAAAAATTGATAAAAGTCAGCAGAGTTTAGAGGAGAACATGGATCAGCATACTGACAGAGGTTGAAGAGTACATTTTAGAGGATAAGTATTCTAGAGCAGAGTATGATGGAGAATGCCTCTCGAATGAGGAAAATATTGAATTGTTGCAACAGAACGAAATTTTTGATGAATTGATATTTGGAGCTATTACAAAACGAGGACAATTCCTTGTGGAAGAAGCAGATGAAGTTCAACTTGAAGAGATGATATGTGGAACATTATTTGAGGCTATTGAGCCTTATATTTCTCAAACTGACAATTTTTGTGTGAATATAGGGATGACAAGTGTTGAAGGAGGACAATTCTCAAATACTGTTATACAACATGGAGTTGATGAAGTATTGATTTTCGAAAATGTAAGAAGAGATCATGAACTTATTTCTGGGAGGATGAATGAGACAAAATTGTCTATGGAAGACAATCTGATTGAATCGTTGAGCAATAGTGACCATGTAAAGGATGAAGTTGGAAATGAAGAGCATGGTGATAAAACACTTGCTAAATGTAAGGAGGAAATTGAATTGTTGGAGAAGTTGCTAGGAGGAAATGGCAATAGAAAAGAAATTGTTACAACAGTAACTGACAGTAGAAGAGAGTATCTAAAAGACATGGAGATAAAAGAGTGTTTTTATTCACAAACCAATAGTTTGTTTGTAGGAATAGTGAATAGAATGAATGAGTGTGATGCTGTGATCGAAGAAATTGAACAGAGGTTATTTGGAGATGAGATGGAAGTTTAGAAGAAACGAGAGGGTAAGGATGTAAGGGTGGTAGTAAGGATCCAACAACTACAAAGTGAAGGTAACTAGCATAAGATTAAAGGAAAACCTGAAGAAGAGACTATGTTAGCTGAAAACATAGTAAAGGATCATCATTCCATCATGACGATAGACACAGTGGAGATAACTAGGGAAGTTGTTGAGGCAGTCAACAAAGAAGAAGGACTGAATTCTCATCAAAGGATCAGTGAATGGGAGAAAGAATTGGATCTACTAAAGAAATGGCTGAAAGCACCAGCAGGGAAGAAAGAACTTGATGAAGATTGCAAAGGATATGTAAGAGAGGAAGAGGGCAAAGTCCAACAAAGAAATGAGTTAGACATAGAAATTGAATTGATGATGGAATTGATAAGAAAAGTGTCTCAAAGGGAGAAGAAAATAGAACGAAAGCAAAGAAGCAACAAGAAAAAGACAGCAACTGTCTGTGAGAGCATAGCTAGTGGGGCAATGCAACATAAAGTATGGAGACTTGGAGAAGAGAAACAAACAACAGCAGCAACCAAAGGCAAACTACAGAACAATATATGGGATCCAGGAGGACACAGATCAGAAGCACATGATCAGGAGATCATGATTATTTTAACCTTGGGAGTCTGCTGCAGGACCATTCAGCTCAATAATTTAATTGTATTCTAGTAGACATAGGGGGTCTTGTGTTTTCAAGTAAGTTGGCTTCTTGAGTATTAAATTAATGTAATTATTACTTGGTTTTGAGTGATTTTAATGAGAGATATTAAGAATAGGATTTAAGTAAGTATTGTGAGGCATATTTCTAAATGTTCTCAAATGTTGAAGAACATGAGACATTTAGGCTAGTTAAGGTTCCATAGAGATTGAGAGATTTGGGAATTAATTGTAAAAACTTAGATTAGGAATTAGTTCATGATTTTGTGGATTAGAGAGGATCCTTTGTCGGTTTTAACCCTATACATAAATTACCTGCATACGAATTCTAAAACACAAAAATAAACAATGAGCAAGCATAACACATAAAACACATATACATAGAGAATTTCCCATGAATCCCAAAACCGGGACTACCAGATTTATTTTTCTTTATGTTCCTTTCAATGTTACAATACATATTTATACATGTTAAAGCATCCAATACCATGGACTGAAAACCATCGTGTCCAAAACGATGGATCAAAAACCGTCACGTCCAAAACCATGTGCAAAAACCATGCACAAAACCATAAGTAGGTACGCCTAACCTAATATAAGGTCCAAGAAAATTTTCCCCGAGGTGCTGCCCCAGACCCCATAGAGGGGGGCTACTCACACCCCTCAAACCCCCTGCTAGGCAATCAACGTAACGAAGGGGGCGCTCTGCCCCCCTCTAACCCCCTGGTTAACTACATGGGCTAGTCGTGGAAGGAATATAACACAACCCATCATTCTCCCACTTTTTCTTTTCTTTCCACAGGGGGGCATAGGAGAGCTTAGTCATTTATCCAACCCTAAAATGCCCATTGTTTCTCTACACGAAGAGAACTTATCATAGCTCACAGATTTTATCAATGCATTTGTAGTATTCTTCAAAGTGTCCACCTTTACCAGCAACAAATTTTTGTCTTCTATCATATCCCTCACAAAGTGATACTAAACATCAATGTTCTTTGTCTTTGAATGGTAAGTAGGGTTCTTTGCCAAGAAAATTGCAGTTTGGCTGTCACAGTCTATCATTATAGCCCCCTGTACTAACCCCATACTTGAACACAATCTCTGAAACCAAACTGCTTCCTTGCTTGCATGAGTGGCTGCCATGTATTCTGCCTCTGTAGTTGATAGTGCCACTACATATTGTTTCTTACTCATCCAACTGACTACACCTCAAAATAGGTTAAACACATACCCACATGTAGATCTTTTTTGATCCAAATCTCCAGCCTAGTCTGCATCAAGAAAGCCATGAATATCCAACATTCTGTCTAATCCTGGTCTTCCTTGGTAGCACAAGCCATAATCACTAGTGCCACGTAAATACGTAAAAACCTACTTCACTACTGTCTAGTGATTCTTCCCTGGTTTTGACATAAACCTGCTTAATACTCCCACTACATGTGCAGTGTCTGGTCTAGTATAGACCATTGCATACATTAGGCTACCAACTGCACTTGAATATGGAACACACGACATGTCCTCTTCCTGTTCTTGTGTCTTGGGACATTTTTCAGCAGATAACTTTACACCTACAGGAATACGAACCTTCACCGATTTACTATCTTGCATATTAAACCTTTGCAATATTGTCTCTACATACTTCCTTTGGTTTAACCAGAGCTTCCTCTTTGCCTGATCTCTTTTAATTTCCATGCCCAAAATATGGTTTGCAGCACCATGATCTTTCACGTCGAATTTGGAGGACAATTGGGTCTTCAAATCCTGGATAATTTCTTTGTCATTTCCAACCAGCAACATATCATCCACATACAAGACCAGATATATAACAAGGTCACCAATTAATTTAAAATACACACAGTGATTTGCTTTGCTTCTCGTGAAACCAAGTCCCCATATAAATGTATCAAATTTCTGATACCACATCCTTGGTGACTATTTTAACCCATACAGAGACTTCTTTAACTTGCATACCAGTTCTTTCTTACCCTTCACCACGAAACCTTCATGTTGCTTCATGTAGATCTCCTCTTCTAGATCCCCATGAAGAAATGTTGTCCTCACATCCATCGGTTCTACCTCAAAATCAAAAGCAACAACAACAGATAAAAGTAATCTAATAGAAGCTACCTTGGAAACAGGAGAAAAATTATCACCAAAAGCAATTCCCAACACCTGGGAATAACCTATTGTTACAAACCAAGCTTTGTGTTTCTCCACCTTTCCTTCTGCATCTATCTTCTTCTTGAACACCCATTTGCTGCCAATGCATTTCCTTCCAGCTGGCAACTCCACCAGATCCCATCACTAATTTTTGTGAAAATATGCCACTTCATCAACCATGACCTCTTTTCATAGTTTTCCATCCTCTAAATCTACCACTTCCATCACAGTTCTTGGATCATCATTAGTAATAGATAAATAAAAATTTTAACATAAAGCAGATGGACTATACCTCTCTAGTTGCCTTCTTTCTCGAACTGATCTTCTCACACACAAAGTTTGTGGCTCTTCATCTTCTGATTCCTCCTCTACTGTAGAGTCGGATTCTTCCTCCTTAAGCTCAAACTCTATCTTCTCAGGTTCCTTCAGTTGGAATTCATGTTTAATAACATCTTTCGCCTCTTTGAACACCACATCTCAGCTGTACGAAACCTTCCTTGTTACTGGGTTCCAAAGCTTATAACCCTTTAAACCATCCTTATAACCAATAAATATGCACTTTTTAGATTTACTATCCAACTTGGTTCTTTTCTCCTTTGGAACATGTACATATGCATCACATCCAAATACCCTCAAATGTGAAAGAGAGGGTTTCTTACCAGTCCATACCTCTTCTGGAGTCTTATCCTCCAATGCTGATTAAGTGATTTGCTGACTAGGTAACATGATGTCTCCACCACCTCTGCCCATAATTCCTGTCTTAACTCAACACCATTGAGCATGATTTTTTCCTTTCCATCAACGTCTTGTTTATTCTTTCTGCAACTCCATTTTTCTTAGTCATGTATGGAGTAGTCTATTGCCATGCTATACCACACTTCTTACAAAATTCTTCAAATTCCTTACTGCAAAACTCTCCACCATTATCTGTCCTCAACACCTTTATCTTCTTCTATGTTTGGTTTTCCACCAGAGCCTTAAATTTTTTAAACCTATCAAAGACTTCAGATTTCTTCTTAAGGAAATATATCCATGTATTCCTTAAGAAGTCATCTATAAATGATACACAGTACACAAACTTACCCAGTGACGGAATATTCATAGGTCCAAACACATCACTATGCACAAGATCTAATATCTCTTTTGCCCTCTTACCACGAGAGGGGAAACTCACCCTATTCTGCTTCCCATAGACACAATTTTCATAGAAGTCAAAATCCAGAGAGCTATTAGTCATACCTTTACCACGAAGTATTCGAAGGCCCTTCTCTCCAATATGTCCAAGCCTTTGATGCCATAGCATTGTCTTTTCTCGAGAGACCACTAGTTTTTCTGCTCCACTTTCAAGAACCACAAGACTGTTGCACCCATCAATAACAGTGCTACCTTGCAGCTTGTACAGAGTTCCAATCCAAACTCCCCACATCAATACCAGTGCTCCACAAACCATCTTGCAGGTATCTTTCTCGAACAATGTTTTTACACCTGTATCATCCATCTTACTTACAGAAATCGGTTTTATGGCCAATGCAGGAATATGCAGAATGTTGGCATTATGATACAAGTGTTTTCCTTGATGGCATCTCACTCAGAGATAGGTACAAGTGATGGCAACTTGATCAGAGGACAGATCTCAGTACAGCAGGACAACAAAGAGATATACACAGGTTCATTAAGGAAAATCAGCGTGTACACGCAGGTTGGCTTCAGTAAAAGTGTGTACATGTGAAAACGTACCTTTGGTCCGTGGCAGTTAGTCCTTGGAAGTTGTGCCTGTGGTTTTGGACCATGGTGTCTCGACGGGCGTGTCGATCCCTAGTTTTGAGGTTGATGGTGTTGTGTTACTATGGTTTTGGCCCGTGGTATTGTGAAGGGTCTAAGGCTATATAAGGAGAAGATCATTAGGCAAAGGTAAGGAAGCAAGGTGTGAGTGTGAGTGAGTGATGAAAATCTGAGGAAGTGTGAGATCCAAATGCTGGTTATGGGTTGGTGATCTGAACCAAGGTTTCACTCATGTGGAGGATGATGGAACGAGATCTCAAGGCTTGGAATGATTCTCTTCATATGGTTTGACTGTGGATAGACTAGATCTACTGACGCATGTTTATTATTATGATCTGGGTATGTTTTGATGTCTGATATAGCTGCGGAGTTTTAAGCTTGAATTTACAGATCTGTACGCAGGTTGGTTTTGGTAAAAGAGCGTATACACGCAGGTTAGGTTCATCGAAGTAGCGTATACAATGTGAAGTATGATATTTGAAGATGGAGTTGGATCTGGTTGTTGTTATGATGTTGTTGACAGGGTTTCAGTGATTCAGTATTGGGTGTTTCAGTGATTGATGATGCACGTTGTACTACAATGGTGATTGTCTTATGGATTCAGTATGAAAATATATGAAACGTGGTCCCGGGAAGATCGTAGGCTAGCACCTACGTACTGGTAAACATATCAGCCAGTACAAGAGCCAGGGGGTTGTAGCTCCCTTCCAGGAGCAGCTGGAAAACGAGTAAAGGTTGGAGCATTCTGTAGGCAGGCACCTACGTACTAGTAAATGGATCGGCTAGTACAAGAGCTATGAGGGTTGTAGCCCTCTGCAGGTTGTAGCCTGCGTGCTGGTAAAGGACTGCACCAGTACATTGTAAAAGAAGTTTCTTATTAAAGGAAGATAGAAACAAATTGCAGCAGGTGATTTTCACCCACATTGGGTTTCCACCTTATATCATGGTGTTCATGTGTGTGGATTTTGTGTGATGATCTATTCTGTTATACTGCACCTGTTTACTGTTAAAATGGTTAATAATGTTCTGATGCATTTACTGAAGATAAGCTAACTTAATCATAAGATTTCTGGATATACGCTAGTTGCTTTAGACACAGTAGCGTGTACACGCGGGTTCACTTGACTGAAGTAGAGTATATGTTTCTGAGTATGACATCGAAAAATATTACTGATCTGATAATACTGATTCACCCCCCCTCTCAGTATTATTTCCAGCAATTGGTATCAGAGCGGGTCCTTCAGAGAAGCTTGATCGCTTGAAGGAGATTCGTAGAACAATGGGGAAGAAAGAGCGTCAGAAGAAGAAGACAACTCAAAAGAACAATGACAACCTGTCGTTGTGTGGAAGCAAGAATTCAGATCCTCAATCACCTCAGAATGAAGATGGACAAACAAATGAAGAATCAGATCAAACCATAGATCAGCAAGATCTACCTAGCAAAAGGGAGAATGCCCTCAAAGAAGAAATCATTAGATTAGAAGATCAATTGGAATGTGCCTCCAGAATTCGACAAATGCTGCTAGCGCTGAATAAAGAGCAAGAAAACGAGATCCTCAAACTAAGGCATCAGCTGGATGAAGGAAGGAAAGCTGAAGAGACCTTGAAGAAGCAATGTCTGGAAAAAGAAGAACAACATCAAGTTGAGGTAAAAATCTTGAAAAGTAAATTAGAAGAAAAAGATAAACTATTACGATTTCAAGATAGTACTAAGATCTTGGATGATATTCTTAGTAGTCAAAGGTCCCCTGCTATCAAAACTGATCTTGGTTTTCATGAGTCTATTGAAGACGAATCTGGTTCACAAAGTAAGACAAGAATCTCTAATGCAAAATCTGAAAGGCTCTACAAGGAGATGAAAGGACAACCCCATCAACAATCAAGGAAAGAGACTCCTCAAAGAAAATCTTTTACTCCTCCCATGAATAATGTTGAATGCCATGTATGTCATAATCTTGGACATGTTGCAGCCATATGTAGAAGAAGAAGGTTTGAAGACCATCATGCAGAAAGATCATCACATTCAAGGTACTTTAATGGATATTGATTTTCTTGCAATATGTTTGGCCACAAAGCTGTTGATTGCTATAGGAGGAATATGAAACATGTAAGATGCTATGCATGTAACAAGTATGGACATAGAGCAAAAGATTGCAGGAACAAAGCTCATGATAAAAAGAAATCATCAACATGCTTGAAGATATGGAAGAAGAAGGAAGTTCAGTCAGAAAGATGTGGCACAGCACAAGGTACTCAGCACAGCACAGACATAACAGACTCAGGGGGAGCTGAAAGTGTAAAACCTCAGTGTTCTAATTCTCATACGCAAGTTTCATGAAGACAAGTCGTGTATATACGCGAGTTACAGGCTGCAAAGTCGCGTATATGAAGAAAGGGCAACAGAACAGACCCAGGAAATGTTTCAGTCATGGTTGGCTCAGGCTCAGGGGGAGCATAAAGGGCAGCAGAACAGACTCAGGAAATGGTCATGGTTGGCTCACGCTCAGGGGAAGCATATACTTCAAATAATTCATTGTTGGAATTATGGTTAGAAGTTGCTGATGAAACTAAATGATACATCTTGTTGTTTGATCATAGGAATGGTATTGCAGGCTTATGCGTATGGTACAGATCATATATGATAAATGATAGCTATTGCTGGTATTAGAACTTGCATCTTCTCAGGGGGAGCATGGATGGATTGATACAACTTGGCATATACAAAGGGGAGCCAAATCAGAAACTTCAGCATGTACTCAGGGGGAGTATGGACAGCAGGAGGTATACCAAAGAAGAGAATATCTTGGTCCGCCCTTTGCCCTTGATGTCAAAGGGGAGAGTGACTTGGTGTGGTGGTTGCCATCAAGTCCAAAGGGGGAGATTGTTGGCATTACGATAAAAGTGTTGTCCTTGATGGCAACTCACTCAGAGACAGGTACAAGTGATGGCAACTTGATCAGAGGACAGATCTCAGTACAGCAGGACAAGAAAGAGATATACGCAGGTTCATTAAGGAAAATCAGTGTGTACACGCAGGTTGGCTTCAGTAAAAGCGCGTACATGTGAAAACGTACCTTTGGTCCATGGTGGTTAGTCCTTGGAAGTTGTGCCTATGGTTTTGGACCATGGTGTCTCGACAGGCGTGTCGATCCCTAGTTTTGAAGTTGATGGTGTTGTGTTACTATGGTTTTGGCCCGTGGTATTGTGAAGGGCCTAAGGCTATATAAGGAGAAGATCATTAGGCAAAGTTAAGGAAGCAAGGTGTGAGTGTGAGTGAGTGATGAAAATTTGAGGAAGTGTGAGATCCAAATGCTGGTTATGGGTTGGTGATCTGAACCAAGGTTTCACTCATGTGGAGGATGATGGAACGAGATCTCAAGGCTTGGAATGATTATCTTCATATGGTTTGACTGTGGATAGACTAGGTCTACTGACGCATTTTTATTATTATGATCTGGGTATGTTTTGATATCTGATATAGCTGCGGAGTTTTAAGCTTGAATTTGCAGATCTGTACGCAGGTTGGTTTTGGTAAAAGAGCGTATACACGGAGGTTGGGTTCATCGAAGTAGCGTATACAATGTGAAGTATGATATTTGAAGATGGAGTTGGATCTGGTTGTTGTTATGATGTTGTTGATAGGGTTTCATTGATTCAGTATTGGGTGTTTCAGTGATTGATGATGCAGGTTGTACTACAATGGTGATTGTCTTATGGATCCAGTACGAAAATGTATGAAATGTGGTCTCGGGAAGATCGTAGGCCGGCACCTATGTACTGGTAAACATATCAGCCAGTACAAGAGCCAGGGGGTTGTAGCTCCCTTCCAGGAGCAGCTGGAAAACAAGTAAAGGTTGGAGCATTCTGTAGGCAGGCACCTACATACTAGTAAATGGATCGGCTAGTACAAGAGCTATGAGGGTTGTAGCCCTCTGCAGGTTGTAGCCTGCGTGCTGGTAAAGGACTGCACCAGTACATTGTAAAAGAAGTTTCTTATTAAAGGAAGATAGAAACAAATTGCAGCAGGTGGTTTTCACCCACATTGGGTTTCCACCTTATATCATGGTGTTCATGTGTGTGGCTTTTGTGTGATGATCTGTTTTGTTATACTGCACCTGTTTACTGTTAAAATGGTTAATAATGTTCTGATGCATTTACTGAAGATAAGCTAACTGAATCATAAGATTTCTGGATATACGCTAGTTGCTTTAGACACAGTAGCGTGTACACGCGGGTTCACTTGACTGAAGTAGCGTATATGTTTCTGAGTATGAAATTCGAAAAATATTATTGATCTGATAATACTGATTCACCCCCCCCCTCTCAGTATTATTTCCAACACAGAACACCCGGAAGTGTTGTGACCCTTCCACCTTGCAACTTCAACTTTACTTTTCTGTGACCAATGATTCTATCCTTCCTTTCATCCCCCAAGAAGACATCACCACCATCATATTTCTCATAGTCATAGAACCACTCTCTATGGGGAGTGAAGTGAAAGGATGCACCTGAGTTAATCAACCATTCATCATGACCTACATGTGTAATTAAAGAAGCCAAGTACACATCCCCACCTTAATCTGAGGTGGTTTTCACCTCTACAGAAGGAGGATCATCAGACCCCTTTCCTTTCTCGTGAGCTTTAGATTTTACAGTGCCTTTTGTAGTGCCCTTCCTTTCTGCATTTCCAGCACACCACCTTTACAAGTTTTATTGGAGATTTGGATCTCCCACTCGATGAATTATTTTGTCTCTGTTCTGGGACCGTCTTCATACAGAGAAGGCATCACCATTCCAGCTCTCCATATTTTTTCGTCTCATCTTCTCCATCAACAAGGATGAGACTATTTCATCAAACTCAATCTGGTAGAGAACACAACAAACTGACACACTTATCTTCATCTCAGATTCTAATATCAACGGACAATAACTGACTTACCATAGTATTAAATGCGTTCATATGCTCTGTCACCTAGTCTCCATCTTTCATCCTTAGGTTATACAACTTTTTCTGCAGGAACTGTTTATTCACTAGAAACATAGATTGGTACAAAGTCCCTAACTTTTCCCACAAAGCCTTCGCTGTAGATTTACCTGATACATTCAACAATATTGAATCTGAGACACACAATCATATTGTTCTCTTTGCCTTCCGATCCAACTTCTTCCATTCCTCATCAGACAATCCCATTGGTTTGGTACCTAGATCTACCGCGATCCACTGATCTTTGTCCACCAATAGATTCTCCATCTTGAGTTTTCACAACTCAAAACACTGACCATTAAATTTCTCGATCTCTATCTTTCCATTGCACACCATCTTCTTTCACCACCAGAATCGATCCCACAGTTCTCCTACTAAATAGGGTCTACCACAGGCCCGAGAAAAGCCCCTCAGCAAGAAAGGCATCCCCTTGAAGCCAAAATAGATCTGAGACCAAATGTAGGTTTTAACCCCGTATATAAATTACCTACATACAAATTCTAAAACAAAGAAAATAAACAATGAGAGATCATAACACATAAAACACATATACATGAAGATTTTCCCTTGGATCCCAATACCGGGACTACCCGCTTGATTTTTCATTATGTTCCTTTCAATGTTGCAATATATATTTATACATGCCAAAGCATTCAATACCATGGACCAAAAACCATCGCATCCAAAACCTTGGACCGAAAACCATCGCGTCCAAAACCATGTGCAAAAACAATGCACAAAACCATAGGTAGGTCTGACCAACCTAATATAGGGTCCAAGAATATTTTCCCTGGGGCACTTCCTTGGACCCCATAGACGGGGGCTACTCGCCCCCCCTGTGTCACCCCCCTGTGCAATCAGCACAAAGAAGGGGGGGCTCCGCCCCCTCTCTAACCACTCGATTAACTACGTTGGCTAGTCGTGGAAAGAATATAACACAACCCAACATCCTTAGAGATAAAGAAGAGATTTTAGGATTTTGTTGAGAAGGTTATGGATCTAAACCAGGAATTGGATATAGAATCCTTTTGTATAAATGTAAGCTTAAAAGGAATAGAAAAGGGTTAGCTAGCTAGCAATTAGCTCCATAGTTAGATAGGTTTGATTGTAAGCCTACTGGCAGGAAAGGGAAAAGGCCACTGATAAGAAAATCAGGCCAGAGAGAGACAGAGACTCATGATATAATTATTGTTTATATATACATAGGGAATTCAAATCCTAAGTTGGGTGATGTGTATAATTAATGGAATTATAGTTGTGCATGAATTAGAGTGATTTTGTATAATATGTGTAGTAGGTGGAATTAAGTAGAATGCAGAGATCAAGTGCACAGAAGAGTGTATCGAGTTTACACACAAATAGCATTGGAGGAAACCTTTAACGTTATAGTGAAGGTATACTGTAAGGTTCTTAAAACCTAAGGAGTTACGCAATGGAAGCGTAGAAGTGTGAAGGAATACATAACAGAGTTGAAGATCAGAATCAGAACAAGTGAAAACCATAAGGCGGAAGCGAATACACAAGGAGAAGGCCGAATGGGCTATTACACAGTAAGAAACAAATGAACATAGCAAGGGAGCACAGGAGTCGTTGGATAAATCAAATAAATGAATGAAAGCGAAGGAGATAGACGGCGAGGATTAAGTCGTGCAGCATAAAGTGAAGAAGATGAATGGTGGATATTAAGCCACATATTAGCAGAAGGATGGAGCAGTATTGAAAATATGGAAATGGTTTCTCATGTGGCCTCAAAGATGTAAGCGGTAATAAAAAAGCAGACCTGAGAAAGTTATGAACTATGACTAGATCCAATTGAAGTCCGGATAGATCACAGTTGTCTGTTGGGTGATTGATCGGATGGATATTGCGTGTTAACAGGCACAGACGTTAATCTAGAAAACAGACGTGATATGTTTTTATTCAACGGGCTTAAAACCTTATTGAGTTCCAATAATCGTGATTGTTTGATGGTTGATCGATCAGACGGTAATCACACTCGTATGTGAACATAGGTTAACACGTCAAGTGGTCCCGATGATTTATTGAAATAAGTTTAACTTCATTGAGTTCCGGTAGGAAATGGATTAAAGTTTGAGATCGCGTGATAGCCATTGATCTGAAGGAGTGAAATCGACGATGGGGGTTGAACAAGATAACGAGAGCCTCGATATGTGTGCAAAGGTTTGTGGAAAGATGGAAAGGTAAGGTTAAGTTTGGTTTATGTGTACTTCTATTATATGAATGTTATAATAGAAATAAAGCGAGATTAATGAATTTGGGTTAAGTCGAGTTTAACCAAAGTCGGAGGACCATGGTTTGGTTGATAAGTGCGGGTAATAAAATAAACCGAAGGGTTGAGTGTTAAAGATTAAGAATTAACCAAAGTTTATGAAGGTTTTGTAAAGTTCCACTAAAAGACTTAACCTTTGATAAAGAGGGTTTTTGTCCGATGTTATTTTTCTACTTAGGAGTTTAATTAAGAGCTTAAACCTTTATTTGTGAAGGTTTCTTAAGTATGGAATTTAAGAATTCCTGGGATATGTAATTGATTTTGCATAATGTGGGTATTTTCAGCTTAGGCTTGCATCATTTGGTATCAGAGCAGAACAAGGAACTTCTGTGTGTAATAATTCTTTGAGAGAACTATGTTCTAAGAGTTATGTTTTGATGGTGTGTATACAGGTGAATGGTGATGAAAGCAGGTAAGAGGAGATCAGATTTTAAATCTGACAAACAATAGACACACAGAGATAAAGTGTAGCAGAATATTGGGAAAATTGCAGATGCAAAAGAAATAGAGAACAATCCATTAAAAGTGCAGGTGAATGGTAGAACAAGATCGTGTATAGGTCTTGAAGATAGCAGGTGAGAAGATTACAACAACCTAGAGCGAGGAGTGCTCAATTGGTTCTAGAGGAAAGAACGAGAGAGATGTTAAAAGACTGAGCTCATAGGAGAGAAGCTTAGTGGAATATGTAGCAAGAAGGAGACTTGGTACTGCAGAGGTATTGTTGCAGCTCACAGGAAGATCATCAAGGCCATTCCACAGAGGATGTGGGTAGAATTGCTAAAGAATGAAGGAAGCTCGTAAGAGATTCTGAATGAAAGTAGAATGTGGCAAAACCTTGAAGAATTCTAACAGAGGTTGGATAAAGAGGACAGTTGTGTTCTTAAAAGGTGCAAATGAGTTGAATCTTAGAAAGAGAAAAGACAAGTGCTAAAAGAGGATTCAGAGATAGAGAACCAAGTGCTTTCCAAAATACCAAGTATAGAGGAAAGCTTGGTGAGGTAAGTGGAAGCAGGGAGAACTTGTTGTTATAGAGGCTTTAGTGCAGCTCATAGTAAGTGAGTGAGGAACTCATGAAGAAAGAGAAGGAGATGACTGTTGATAGTCATAACAGATGTAACAAAGGTTCTAAGGAAGACCACAATATAACAAAAGTGAAGAAGGAGGATGCGAGGGCAAATGGAAAGAGAATGAGTCAAGATAGGGATGTTCATAGACACTTGATCAACTACATCGCCAGTTGCACTTTTGATAGTGTCTGTTAGTCTCCTATACCAATAGGGTTTCATTTTTCATGATTGATAGTGGAAGTGCCAAAAGTGTTCATCTTTGATGATACAAAGGTTCCATCTTTTGTGAAAGAAACAGACAGTTAAAAAATGTAAAGAGGGTATGCCTTAAAAGAATAATCAAAAGGCAAAGAAAATGAATTGGTCAGAAGAAATAATTGAAATGAACCCCAAAGAAAGACCATGAAAGTGGCCGACCAAAATGCCACTGCTATCTTGATGGATGACCCAACAGTTCAAGTTGGGCCATGCCGTGTTTTAAATTGCCTGTTCTAGACTAGAGAATGAATACCTATTCAAACAGTTCAAGCTTGGCAGATGAGTAGCTGGATAGAGAAAGGAAGGAGCCCAATTGCTTAATCTGGGCCCTTGGAAGACATAAGGGTAGATTTAGATAGGAGGGCAGCAAAAAGAAAAGAGGATTATCAGGGTTTGCAAGGCTAAGTGCACCCATCCAAAAGAAGAAAAAATGTTAGGTCTATTAGGTAGGGTAGGCAGTTGGAGGTTGCAGAAGCAAGGTCTGATCACATGATATGATTGAAAATCATATCTTATCTCACCAATAAGAGAAGGGCAAGAACAATGGTCCATATGGAAAACTATCAAACCATCTCTAACTTCCCTCATTCCCTTCAAAAGGTTTCTTACTAACATCCCCTTGAGGACTTTAGGATCTGCCTAAACAGTCCTCCTTGTATTTCTCCCTTGACAAAGTCATGACAAGTTGTGACCTTCTTCTTCAAAAAGAAGTCACATTTCTTCTGAAAAGCCCTCACTTCATACTTCATCTATCTCTACTTTCCCACTTCACCTCACATACCCATATTAACTTCTAACCCTATTATATAGCTCCCTAGTACATCCCCACCCCAATTTCTTACAAAAAAATATAGAAAATTCCCAAAAATATATTAAATATCCCCCCCTTTAGCATTATAGCTAAGTAACATTGTTATGGGAGACATTAGTCCATCTGGTACAATAGTCAACCCTTCTGCGTCCTTACCCTGGAATTAATCTAACCCCTGGTTAATATTAATAGCCTATACGTAAACCCCGATTCCCGTAAACCCTTGAAAATCACCCCACAGTCTAAGCCCAATCTTAAATGTTTAAATACTTTTTATTAGACATTGTGGCCAAGACGTACGTTATTTTCAACCTGAAAACCCATCCGAACTAAGGTTTTAAACCCACACCGCAAAATATTATTTAAATAATGGGCGGGTCTCGCTCCAAACCTGCACGTCGCGTCGGAGGCCCCGCCAACTGTTGATCTCCCACCGCGCTCGATCCAACGGTGGGTGGGTGATCTGAACCACCAACATGCTGGGCTTTAACGTCCGAGGGATGGGCGGTTTTTCCGCCATACCCCCGCCACGTGTCGGCAGCCCGGGGTGCTCGGAGGCCTCCCCCTCGAAACCACTTCTCCCCAGAGGCGGTGCGGGGAAACCGGAAACCGCCTTCCGCAAACCAGCCCCCCCCATTACGTCACCGCTCTCATCACTATGACATCACGCCCGGGCCCCCGCCATTATCCCACGTCACCCGCCACGCTGTCTTTGTGCCCCCGCATTGTGCCACCGTGTCCCGCCACGCTGTCATCCCAGTCAGCATCCACGTCACCCGTCCGTACCCGGGGCCCGCTGATGACATCATGCTAACATCATCGCGGGAAAGCGCCAAAAGTGCCTATGCACCAAATTTATCGTTAAAAAGGCCGAAAGTGACCGTTTTTTGTCATTTTCACTATACAATCGCGGCTGCGCTGTTCTGCTGGTCACCTCCAACTACCTCCGGATTCCAAAATTCACTACTTTGGACGCCGTCACCCGCAAATTCGACGACAGTCTTCGTCCTCCAAATCAATTCGACCACCCTCGGCGTTGGCTAATCCAGGTATTTGCCAAATTCAACCCGTTTGCCCGTGTTCTTCCCGTTCTCTGCAAATTTTTCCACTAAAGTGCCTACAAAACTCCTTAATTTAATGTTGTTGTCCTGTAAATGTTGGCCTAAATAATCTAAGGCACCCCCTGTTTAAGATAGCCGAGCACTATACATAATTTCACTGTCACAGAATCGTTTTCAGGCTTGAATTTTCCATATACTCTCACACCTGCCCGGCATTGTTCCCTTTTGCCGTGTTTCGATTCAAGCTCTCAGTATATTAAGCTGCAAACCTTTTCTCCTCTGCATTTACCCTCACTGTCTCTAAATTCTGAGAGTTCACCAGAAGAAACCAAAGCTCAAATCAAACTCTTCAAGTTGTTCTTTTCAAAAGGAAACTTTGGCTCCAGCTACACTCATTCTGCCACTCCTCTTCAAATCCTCATAAGCTATCATCTTCAGCCTGTTATACTCAAAAACTTCATTCTAAAGATAACACCTGAAAGTTCTACAATGGCTACACCATCAGCTCTCAGTGTCACTCCTATGAATCCAACAAATAAGTTGCTTGAAGCCATGCCTCTTGCTGATAGAGATTACCTTATTCAAGATATCGTTGGTGCCAAAAACCACTTACAGACCTTCTACCAGTTGAGAAACAACTATCTAAGCAACAATGACACATATGGTATATGGGAGTCCAACTTGCCTTATTACTTCCTCCCATCTGTCAATATCTTTTCAGAGCTCATCCGCTTATGTGTTGAGAACTATGATCCAACTCAGAGAGTTGTTAAGTCTCCATCTGGGAGCATACTTTTTCACATTAATCCCGAGTCCATCAACCAAATGCTCAATTTCAAGCAGACTAAGTTGTTGTTTCCCTTCTCCATGAACTATTTGCTGGATGCAGGCACCAAACTCTCCAGTTCTGACATTGAAAAGATCACCAAGACATTCATGAGGGCAGACCGCCAGCCTACATGGCCACCTCCTTTCTTATATGTCCATTTCAATGAGGTAGGCAAGCTCCTAGTTGATATGATCTCCTATGTGCTAGGCTTCAAAACCAGTGAGCACACTGATGAGACAGTGTTGGTATTATTAGCTGCATATAGTCCAGGCCAGCCCCTTGCTTACAAGTATAACTTTGCCAAGTTTATAGCCAATAAAATACATGACCAGCTATTGAAAGTGGATAGGGAGGGAGTATTTAAATATTCATCATAGATCTACCACTTATTCATGTATTATCAGTCTGAAATCTTCCAATGCTCCATCAAGAAGTTGGATTTTAGGGGTGAAATGAGGTTCGTCATCTTCTGGTCATCAATTTTCCACCAAGTTCAAGACTCTCCATATTCTTGCTGTGAGTTTGTTGACCAATTTGTTTACCCAGTCTCTTGCCTCTTAATGAGATCCCCTCCTCCCACACTGTCATTTGAGATTCAAAAGACCTTGCAGTTGTCCAAGAGCTATAAAATAGGTGATTGGTACCTATATCAAAACCATACAGTCATTAGAATCTATGGCTGTGAGCTCTGTCCTTACAGGCTCCCAAGGTATGTACCGATGAGATTGTTCGCCTTGGAATACTATAGACAACTCATTAGTTCTGACCTCACCCACTTTCATAGTGCCAAGAAGAAAGCACATCTCAAATTCAAAGACCATCTAGGCCCCTTCATCATGAACAAAAAAGAAGGTTGGCAAGATGCTGATCAAATTCTCAGGGATAAATATAAACTAAAGAGGAGCTTCTGGTGGGTCCCTTATGACCCAGAAGGCTTCATCAGTGCTAGAAGAGTCAAATACAGGCTGCTAGGTTATGATCACTGTAAATATCCACAAATTGAGCAATATGCCAACCAAGATGAATGGTTGCAAGGCACATTAGTTGAGGAATTAACTCACGAGGAAATAATGGAGAAAAATGTCAAGGATTCAGAAAAAACTCTTGACTTGGATTCTGTGCAGCACATATCATTCAAGCTACCACATCAAATCGGAGAAGGTACATCCACTGCTGCAACCGCACCAGCCACCCAGGGGCCATCTACATCATCAACAGGTACAGAAAAGGGCAAGGGGATAATGGGTGCAGAAAAAGAAGTGGTCACAGAGCAGCCGACCTCTTCAACTGGGCAACAGCAAGAACAAAATCCTCCACAACAAAAAGAGGCACCAGCAGTGCCTGCCTTGCAGACTCTTGCACATGAGGAAAGAGGAAAAAAACGAGACCGAGAGGAGTCCACACCTGCTAGTGGATCCACTCAGCAACCCGAAGCCAAAAGGCAAAAGGTTGATTCTCCAGTTATAGAAGAAATCAGTGAAGAGATCTTTGGAAGCCCAAGGAAAGAAAAATAAGATAGCCAACAAACAGCCACAAGCTCTTTTCAACAAGAGCAGGAAAGACAGCATGGCATGGAGGTGTCCTCCTCCACTCAGCAAAGCAAGAAGCCATCTAGCACCAAGGCCACCTTCAAAGAAATTAAGGCACAAAATGAGCTGCTAAGAGTGCATTTATATGACCAATTTCTCAAGGCAACACCGACCAAACAAGAAAGGCTGATGGCAGCATATGACATCAAAGAGGAAAAGATGATCCTCAGCCATTTTAAACCCAAAGTACAGCAACCTCACTCAGCTGCAGATTATGTTAGAACAAAGTTGGAGGTCATGGCAAAAGACATTCACCCCATGGATCAGATAGAACTGCATAAGCAAACAGGGGAAATGGTCTATGCCACATTGGTAGACAGGGCCACAATGGCCCATGAATTAAAGGAATCTCTGAAGAACACCAACACTCAGCTTGATTTAGAAAGAATGTCCTCCACAGCTAAAGACAACAGAATCAAAACATTGGAGGACATTATTGTGGACTAAGGACATGATCCTAAGGATCCTAAGGGTGTGAAGGCCCTTATGAAAAAGAAGGATGATGACATTGCTGCATTGAAGAAGAGATTGAGATTGCTTCCTACTGATCTGTTGGGTCCCTATAATACTAGTGATTACCCCATTA
Organism: Pinus tabuliformis; assembly: GCA_031772625.1. Classification (NCBI taxonomy): domain Eukaryota; kingdom Viridiplantae; phylum Streptophyta; class Pinopsida; order Pinales; family Pinaceae; genus Pinus; species Pinus tabuliformis. Next base: position 1,447,028,351 of record CM062820.1, read on the forward strand.
CTATTGTAGTTATACCCCTTATTTATATTGTTGTGCCCCTATTACCCCCATATTATTATTTATGTGCCCCATAGAATCCCTCTATTGTTATTTTTGTGGCTTTATATTATTATTGTTAGGTCGGCTGGATTATATTGTGACTCCTTAGACTCCTATATATAGAAAGGAGGTTTTGTCATTTGTATCATCGAAGAATTGTTCATTTATGTAATGTAAAGGAGGTTGCCCCCTCGAACAGGCTGAATTCTAAGGCGTTCATCTATCTTTTCTATCTTTTCTTGAGCTGGTTTCATAACATTTGGTATCAGAGCTTTGGATTCTAGGGTTTCGCTCCTCCAAACAGGTCATCGTGGCATTTTTGCATAACTCTTCCTTGGAGAATCCAATTTGGGTCAGACTTGTGGCATTGGAAAGAGGACACAGAGAGCTACTATAGGTCACAAGTTCAGAACTAGATGATTGGAAAGTACAGAGATACATCAGAGGCAATATCGAGCTCCTACAAAGTGAAAAAAGGTGTGTAGATTTTTTAAATTTTTGCTTAAGATTGGTTTGAAAATTTATTTTGAAGGAATTCAAAGGGCATAGTAGAGCATTATTATCAGTAACTGATGCCCCGAGGAAAGAAAATAAAAACACCTAGTAAGGAACCTGAAAGCTCTAGCATGACTCATGAAGAAGAGGAAGAAATGCTACATGATATATCAAAATTACAAGAACAACTACAACAAAGGTCATGCTCACAAAAGTTAATAGATGCTAAGATAAATGGCATGGAAGCTAAGATAAATGGTGTGGAAGCTAAGATGAATGGCATGGAAGCTAAGATGGACAATTTGAAGATAGATTTGAACACAAATTTGAAGACAGGCATGGCAGATTTGAAGACAAATTTGACTAATTTTATACAAGAAATACTTACTAATGGTGAAAAGGTAGTAAAGGAAAATCATGATGAGAAAAAAAGAAATGTTAATCATGATTCCATAGATGCTAATGTTGGATCGAAGAATCACCACATTCCAAAAATCGATATGAGGAAGTTTGATGGCAAGGATCCCGCCACATGGATATTACAGATGGAGCAATTCTTCGATCTCAATAATGTGCAAAACACACAAAAGGTACGTATGGCAACTTTATATTTGGAACCAAATCAGTTTGTATGGTATCAATGGCTTTGTTCTCGTAAAAAATTTATCACTTGGGCAATTTTTACGGAAGAATTGATAGCACATTATGAGGATACAAAAAGCAACACTTTTTTTAGCCAATTGATAAGTCTCAAACAAAAGGGTTCAATAATGGAGCACATTGAGGAGTTCCAAAAATTGAACATAAGGGTAAAAGATATTCCAGAGGAGCATAGGATTGATGTGTTCATAGGGTCTTTAAAGGATAATATCCAACATGATGTGCGCCTTTGGGAACCTGATTCATTAGAGAAGGCATTCAGGTTAGCAAGAAAAATGGAAAGCAAAATTATGGCAACTAGGAAGCATACCATTCACAACTATAAAGATGGAAGTGTTGTTGCCCATAGTCTTCCACAACCTACAAGGTTGACACCAAAACAATTGGAAGAAAAAAGAGCAAAAGGGCTTTGTTACAATTGTGATAGCAAATACACAAAAGGTCATAAGTGTGCTGAGAAGAAATTATTCTACATAGATTGTGAAGAGGAAGAAGAAAAGGAGCAAGAAAGGTCAAAAGAAGAGAATATATTCCAGGAACAAAGCCTAGATGAAGAACAAATAAATCCGACCATATCTTGTAATGCATTGGCAAGAATTACCACTCCTCAAACCATCAAGATAGAAGGACAAATCAAGAAGAAAAAGGTAATAGTGTTGATTGATTCAGGAAGCACCCACAATTTTATTCATTGTAGGGTAGCAAAAGAATTGAATTGCTTCCTATATCCAGCACCAGAGTGTCAAGTGATGATTGCAAATGGAGGAACAATAAATTGTTCTGGAAAGTGCCATAATATCAAGCTATCCATGGGAGAATATGTATTGACTAGCCCAATGCTTTCCATTCCAATGGGAGGTGCTGATGTTGTACTAGGAGTCCAATGGCTACAATCCTTGGGTACAATAGCTTTTAATTTTCAAGAACTTTTCATGAAATTTTCTGTGGAAGGAAAGGAAGTTGAATTAAGGGGTATTGCAGGGAAACCAGGAAAGATAATCAGCTCTAATGGCATGACAAAGCTTCTAAAAAAGGAGAAAAGAGGTGTAATTGCACAATTATGTTCGCTAGATGTTTCCACATTGGAATCATCTATTTCTCCAAATCTCCAAAAAGTCCTGGACAATCATTCCAAGGTATTTGAGACACCAAAAGGTCCCCCACCTATGCGTTATCATGATCATGCTATTCATCTGATTCCAGGAAGTGTTCCTCCAAACATCAGGCCGTACAGATATCCATATGTCCAAAAAAGTGAAATTGAACGTATGGTTGCAGAAATGCTAGAGGCTGGTATAATTCAACCGAGTCAAAGTTCTTTCTCAGCTCCAGTAGTATTGGTGCACAAGAAGGATGGATCATGGTGCATGTGTCCAAATTATAGGGAGCTCAACAAGCTCACTATTAAAGATAAGTTCCCCATTCCTGTCATTGATGAATTACTGGATGAATTGCATGGATCAATTTACTTCACCAAGTTGGATCTTCGTTCGGGATATCATCAAATCAGAATGAAGATTGAAGACATTCCGAAAACGGCATTTAGAACTCATGAGGGTCATTATGAATTTTTGGTCATGCCTTTTGGCCTTACCAATGCACCTTCAACATTTCAAGGTTTGATGAATTCAATTTTCAAACCATTCCTTAGAAAATTTGTGTTAGTATTTTTTGATGATATACTAATCTACAACAAGTCTTGGAAGGATCATGTTGAACATGTTGACAAGGTGCTACAACTATTGGAGGAGAAACAATTATATGCAAAAAGATCCAAATGTTTCTTTGGAGTCCAGGAGGTGGAATATTTGGGTCATATTGTATCTCATGAAGGAGTTAAGGTAGACCCTAGCAAAATTAAAGCCATTAAGGAATGGAAAATCCCCACATCCATAAAGCATTTGCGAGGATTTCTTGGGTTGACAGGGTATTATCGCAAGTTCGTTAAGAATTATGGGAGAATAGCAGCACCTCTAACAACATTATTGAAGAAAGATTCATTTTCATGGACTCCGGAAGCAACAAAGGCCTTTAAACATCTTAAAGAGGCAATGTGCCAAGCACCAGTCTTAGCTACACCGGACTTCACAAAAACCTTTATTGTGGAATGTGATGCTTCAGGAAATGGAATTGGTGCTGTTCTAATGCAAGATGAAAGACCCATTGCTTTTGAAAGTCGTCCAATCAAGGGAAAGTTTTTAAGCAAAGCTATTTATGAGAAGGAAATGTTGGCAATACTCCATGCACTTAAGAAATGGCGACCCTACCTAATGGGAAGACACTTCAAGGTAAAAACGGATCATGATAGCCTTAAATACTTTTTAGAACAAAGATTATCCTCTGAAGAGCAACAAAAGTGGGTCACAAAGATGTTGGGTTATGACTTTGAAATCATCTACAAAAAAGGGAAGCAAAATGTGGTGGCAGATGCACTCTCAAGAAAGGATGAGGATATGGAAGCATTGTTGTGTGCCATTTCTATTATCCAACCAGATTGGATAAACGAAGCAAAGGAGGAATGGAAGAATGACGAAGAAGTGTGGGCACTTATTCGAAAGCTACAACAAGATTCCAGTACTTCTGATACATTTAGCTGGAAAAATGATTCGTTATGGTACAAAGATCGCTTATACCTCTGTAAGAATTCCCAGCTAAAACAAAAGATTCTTATGGAATTGCACACTTCTCCCTTAGGAGGGCACTCAGGATTTTTAAAAACTTACCACAGGGTTAAGAAGGAATTTTTTTGGGATGGCCTTAAATCAGATATTCAAAAGTTTGTTGCGGAATGTTTGGTTTGCCAACAAAATAAAGTTGAAACAATTAAGACACCGGGTCTATTACAACCTTTATCCATTCCAAGCCAACGTTGGGAGGAGGTTTCAATGGATTTTATCACAGGTTTACCCAAGTCTGAGGGAAAGAGTGTCATCATGGTGGTAGTTGACAGACTTACCAAGTATGCACACTTTTTTGCATTATCACATCCATTTAAAGCCAGTACAGTTTCTACTGCATTTATGAAAACAGTTCAAAAGCTACATGGAAACCCAAAGATTATTGTAAGTGACAGAGATCCCATTTTCACTGGAAATTTTTGGACAAAATTATTTTCTTGTCTGGGTACTCAGTTAGCTCATAGCTCATCTTATCATCCTCAATCTGATGGGAAAACTGAGATAGTAAACAAATGTTTGGAAGGATATCTTCGTTGCTTTGTATCTGATAAACAAACACAATGGGTCAAATGGTTGCCTCTGGCTGAATGGTGGTATAACACTTCCTTCCATACAGCAACAAAAATGACCCCATTTATGGCACTTTATGGGTACCAACCACCATCAATCACATCATATTTAAGAGAAAATTCTAAGGTTCAAGCAGTGGAACATCACATCGAACATCAACAACAAGTCCTCCAACTCTTAAAGGATAACCTCGTGTTGGCACAAAATAGAATGAAACAACAGGCAAATCAACATCGCAGTGAAAGAAGTTTTGATGTAGGTGATTGGGTATTCCTACGGCTACAACCATATAAGCAAATGTCCCTAAAGCAAGCTAAGAAGGATAATAAATTATCACCAAAGTATTATGGTCCGTACAAGGTGTTGGAAAAGATTGGTACTATGGCATACAAATTGGAGCTTCCTGCAGCTTCTCGATTGCACCCAGTTTTCCATGTTTCATGTTTAAAGAAGGTTATAGGCGACAAGCTCCCAGTTCAAACAATATTGCCAGAACTTGACGAGGAAGGAAAAATTATATTGGAACCGGAAGCAGTCACAGAAACAAGAACTCGACAGCTACGAAATCGATCAATTTCAGAGTATCTTATCAAGTGGAAGAACTTATCCGCTGAAGATTCCACATGGGAGGATGAGAATTTTATGCAGAAGTATCCAGAACTACTCAAGCGTTGAGGACAACACTTTTTTGAAGGAGAGGGGCATGTTGGGTCCCTATAATACTAGTAATTACCCCATTACTATTGTAGTTATACCCCTTATTTATATTTTTGTGCCCCTATTACCCCCATATTATTATTTCTGTGCCCCATAGAATCCCTCTATTGTTATTTTTGTGGCTTTATATTATTATTGTTAGGTCGGCTGGATCATATTGTGACTCCTTAGACTCCTATATATAGAAAGGAGGTTTTGTCATTTGTATCATCGAAGAATTGTTCATTTATGTAATGTAAAGGAGGTTGCACCCTTGAAGAGGCTGAATTCTAAGGTGTTGATCTATCTTTTCTATCTTTTATTGAGCTGGTTTCATAACATGATCACCCTCAAACAGGAGAATTGGAGAAAGAAAAGGAAGCTGAGGATCAATTGGATCTAATGATGAAGCTGAACCAAAGAGTAATTGATCTGGAAGGGGAGCTGGAGAAAGCACTGCAAGACAAACAGGGAGGAACAACCACCCAACCTCCTCAAACTTCCCCAACTACTGCAGCAACTACAGAGGCAGCAGTGACCCCTCCAACAGCTACAACAACTACAGATGTTGCAGCGGCAACAACAACAGCTCCCGAGACTAGCATAAGCATGGATGATTTGACCAAAGCTGTCAAAGAGCTAGAGCTTTAGGCAACAGAGATCGAACAAGCCAAAGAAAAATTGGCTGAGCTAGAAACAAAAAATGACAAATCCAAAATGACAGTAGCAGAGCAGACCAGAGAGACTAAGGCCCTAAAAGACAAAATAATGGCCTTAGAAAAGGAACTAAATTTAGAGAATACTCTGGCAGAGATAAAGAAGATTTTGTGGACCCAGATTGACCACTCTATTACCAAACAGTGGAAGTCAATCAAAACAGTGCATGAGCAGATGGAGTTAATAGGCCAAGCACAAGCTGAAAGCCAGAAGGCCAGAGCAGCACTAGGGAATATGCCTGAGCAGGCCAACAAGATGATACATTTCCTCAACAATCACACCAAGGAGGAGTTGGCAGCCCTAAACATCAGCAGCAGAATAGATGCTGTTCTAACAGCTAAAAAAGTGCTGACCCTCAGAAATTTTGTGCAAACTGTGGAAAGAAAATGTCAGGAAATGCAGGCTGAGGTAGATGACTACAAACTTAGAATGGGAGCATTACAAGACAAAGGATTGCCCAGCCTATTGACCGGTGCAGGAAGACTGCTCACCCGTGAGCAATATGCCACTAGGATGACCAATTTCATTACAAATCAGATCACAGCATCCACCAGCACTTCTGAAGAAGCAGGACCTCCATCAGGGCAGAGCCTCTATAACAAGCTAGAAAATTTATTCTACATTGAGCATGAAATTAATCACCTGTTTGAGATCCCACCAAATTTTTATAGATACACAGAGGCAAATGAAACTTTAATAAAAATACGAAGACACCAACTGCCTAAGGAGGATTGGTGGCAATCCATGCTGCAAATTTTTCCCCACTAATCTCAGTTCGGTCTCTTCTAGTCAACCTCAAGTCAACAAAAGTTAATCCAGCATGAAGACAACAAGCAGAGCGGGTGAAAGTAATGAATCAACATAATACTGGGACAACAAGCCAAAGAAAGGAAACGCGCAAATTTTGGACAGCACGGCTCCAACCAACTCAATGGGTCACAAAAGTCAAAGCTTTCTGACAATTTTAGACAGCTAATGCAATAAATAGTTATTTCATCATTTACTCTCTCAGCTGTAATCCCTTAGGGGTTGGCATAGAATTTATGAGCCATTAACTCATCAGCTAGATATTTTTGTATCTAAATTTTGTATATATACCTCGCCACACAACGTATTTGGGGTTGGTGATTTTCTCTCTGAGACACTGTTTTGTATATTTTCAGAATATCTAATACAAATGGCTGGAAAAGTTCATGATCTCTGCACTGTTTGATCTCTAAGTGATGACCTGCGTTCTGCTACAGAATTCTTGTGTTGTCTAATGGAACAATAAGTTATCCTAAACTATGTTTTGTCTTTCTATATTTGCTTAACTCAAATATATGTGTCATTAGCTTAGCAATAAAGAAAAAGAATAGTGTTGGAATTGTTTAAATACACCCTATGCTCAATCTCTGTTGTTAAAAATGTTTTCTTCAGAGCTAATCATAAACATGAATTCTTAACTGCTCATGTTTGTATTTGTTCTATCATTATGAATGTTGTTCAGGAATTCTTAAATGCTCCTAAGTAATGTTCTCACTATTCCCCTATCAGTTCACTAAAGGATTCTTAGTTGCCTTTCACTCTCTGATTCCATCCCACCATATTACAGAATTGAAAAATTGTTCCATAGATGCTTCTCTGGCTCTGTAGCATAACCTTTTCCTCAAAAAAGATATTTCCAGCAGTTCACCACCCTTGACTCCATGCCCAATGATCTAGATTATTCTGCAAAAACATACTTGTTATGACTGAAGTCATCATCCCAACAAATTTAAAACAAAATCCTATGCTCCATAACTAGCCTAAAATTACACCAAACAAAGATAAATCAGAAAGAGAGAGCCCTCTCTGGTTGCAGGTAGGCTAGGACCTGTGGCCAAAAAATTGGTTAGTGGTTACCTCGGCCGTATTCCCTTTGGAGTCAAAGGGAACAACCTGAGTGCTAATAGTGTCTCTGACTTTGCTCTCTTGGAAGCCATTGTACGTGTGCTGCTACGAGGCAGATGACACCTGTGATACCTGGAGGCATAGAAACACTCATGGTAAGTAATTTGTTAGATGAATACCAAAACAAACTAGAGGACTGATATGCAACATACCTGTGTGACTATCCGTAAAGATTGTACAATTTTTTCTGAGAGGCTGGGAGACTCACTGCCAAGACTATCGACAACAATGTTTAGGATGCTGGGAGGCTAACTGATTTCTGGAACTATGTAGTAGAAAATCTAGCCTGGCCTACTGAGGATTGAAACTGGCAATGCACAATTTTAGTCAGTAGTGACATGAAACCAACAAACTGCATTCCACAATTTCTAGGGCCAGCGGGACACTTCCTCCATAAATTGCGCAATGCAATTCTTGAGATCAGTGATGGGCTAGACTTGCACAATTTCTAGAGGGAAGGCAAAGCCTTTTCTTCTGGAAATGCGTAGTGCTAGCTGGGCAAGGCATAATCCAAGCCAAGGCAACCCAAACTGGCCGATGGGTGACTGAAAATATAAGAAGTTTGAATGCATGATCAAATGATTGAAAACAAGAGTGAATAGTTATGCATGCAAATAGTAAGTGCAGGATTCAGAAAATGGGACGTATGCATGTGTGTGAAGCAGGTCGCTACGACAGTGACCATCGGTGCAAAAAAAATGTCATGCATGTGACAATAGTGAAATGCGAACAACAACTGAAACAATGCTTCTACAAGCTAACATTCATGCAAACTACAATAAGCATTCACATAAATCAATTAGACAACATTCACACAAGCCGAAACACAAAAAGCGACAGAAATACAGTGCAAGACATGTGAAGCGGGCTTACCTCGAAAGAGTTGAGTTGAATGTGTTGACGACTCCCAAATGCGATGTGGCATGTCAAAGCTACAAGATCGATGTGAGGAATGAGTTCTGTAGTATACGGTTCATAAGTTTCGATAAAATCAAGGTTATGGTGTGCATGCCACAAATCTAGGAAAAGTGACACTTGGCGAGAGGTTTTTGAAATGATCCTTGCATGTAACCTTCAATTGTTAAAAATAGATCCATAAATCTAGGGATGCCTTTGCATGCTGCCTTAGGAAAAGCAGTCAATGCATGAAAACCAGTTTTACTCAGCGCCAGAGGGAACTGGTCAACCTGAAGCCACATGCATTGGTCTATGAGCATGGGATCAAAATCTGCATTGTTCCTGGGCTGAGCAGAGCTGGTTGTCCCAGAGGGATTATGCAACTTTTGGGAGGAACAGATGATTGTCTCATAGGATTATGCAGTTTCTGGGTTGAGCAGTTGTCCTGGGTCGGATTGCGCAATTTTCTCAAGGAAGTTTGTCTAACTGCATTGTGTAATTTCTAAGCCCAACAGGCTACCTAATCGATTTGCACAATTTTTTCTAGCTACTGGGTTGGTTGTCCCAAAGGGATTTTGAAATTTCCAGGAGCAACAGGGGACGGTTGCCTATAATTACACAATTTTTGGGCTGAGCAGCTATTCTAGGATGAATTACGCAATTTTTGAGAGGAATATTGTCATGAATAATTGCACAATTCTGGAGCCCAGCTAGGTGTCCAACTAGGTTTGTGCATTTTCTAGAGGGAAGGTTGGTTCTCCTCTATAATTTCACAATTCCCAGAGGGAGATTCTCAACCAACAACTGACACTAAGTCCAGAAAGCAACCTGTGAAGGAGGTGGAACAGAATTTCATGAATAGGGTGACAAGACTCAATGAAATAGTTGAAGTTGATGTGCTTGATAGTGCAAGACATGATGTTGAGGATGGTCGGTAGGGAGGCTCCAAAACGAAGCTAAGGAAAAATTTTGGAGGGTGGTTGTAGCCACTACAACACTCCAATAATAAGATGAGAAAAACCTGCAACAAAAATATATATGTGATCCAAAATAGAAATCAACAATAGAAATCCAATGTAATAACCCAATATGGAGATACTTTTAAATGAATGTATTGATAACACCTAGTGAAGGAGATCTACAAAAGGATCTGCAAATCCCCCTCTATGGGGCGAGTCCATTGATGCCCTTGACGCTTCAGTGATTGATTCTCTATCTCAATATGTGAAAAAACCAAAACAATGTGTAGAACTCAAGTGGGAGCTCAAATTCAAGAAGAGGAGAGTGGTGATGTTCATAATGATCATGGTAAAGAATGAATGGAAAACCCTCTTATTTATAACAAAGTATTTGGTTGATCTTGAAAATGGAAATAAATAAAATAATATTGACTAAATCAAAATCTAACTGCCATGAATACTTTATTATATTTTTTGGAAAGGAAAAATATATTCAAAATGGCCAAATATCTTTATTTAGAAATAATTAACAAATAAAAAGATTTATTAATTATTTCACAAGGATTAAGAATGGTGTGAAATTGAAATAATTATTAAATAGTGATTTAACAATTATTCCAATAATATAATTAAGGAATAATAAGTAAATAGTGAATTATTTAATTATTCGTAGGTGATTTAGTCAAGTGTGACTAGGAATGATTATCAAACAATGATTTAATAATTATTTTTAGAGAAAATTAAATAAATAATGTTTTATTTAATTATTCTCATCGGGTTTTTTTAATTTTAATCAGAAATAATTTAATAAAAATAGTTTACTAAATTATTTCCCATGGCGAAAGTGATTTTACGACAGTAAAATTAATCATACATGGTGTATTTTGATTGGCTAAGTTAGAAATGCCTAGGTGATCATTTATTGGTGATAACAAATTCCCCCCCAACGTATGAATGTCATGAGAAAATCATATGACCGAAACATGTTCTAGTTTACACTTCCGCGAGACACCAAAGGGGAGTCGAAGAGAGAGAGAGAGATACAGTTGAACTAATGCAAGGAAGGATGGAGTAATGGATGGAGTGAGACCTACTAAACTAATATAAGTATCTTTTTTGTTTGGATTACATGATCTCAAGTCAGGCGAGGGAGGTATACCCATACCTACCGAGATAACTTAGTATAAAAAATAATGGTGAGGCTATGGACCATTTTTTCACATCCAATCCATAGGCCTCCTAATGGGATCAATCAACATCATATTCCCCCTTGTCAACATATTGCACAAATCCCTAAGCATGTCTATTTCATTCCCCAGAGTTTCGACCTGAGATTGCTTCATCTGAGCCAGTTTTAGGATCAACACTCCTTTGCCTCTTCTTGGAAAATGTTCATCTACAGTTTTCTCGACTATGGCATGCGATGATCACTTACAAGTTTCTCCCCTTTGCACCTGTGTTGGTTGTATAAATTAGGGAAAAATAAAGAAATTCTGGAATCTTCCAAAAAAATTTACAACCAATTACCTTAGATGAAACATTTGGATCCTATCCTACTCTGCTTTGGAGTTCTATCCCTTATCCTTTGATCCCATCCTCCCATGAAAGGTGGATCTAAAACCTTAGATTGGTAATTAGATAAGAACTCCTGACTTACCCCACTCCTCTATATATTTACAACCTTCACTATACATGGGGTTGGATTTTGGAGAGTGTGTTATCACCAAAAAAGCAAAGGTTTAAATTTTTCTTAGTCAGTGTCTTAGATAAGTGTTAAGTCACCCTATGTTTCAATGGGTAGGTGGTAGGTTAGGAGTCTCAAAGGCTTAATATTTCATGTCCAAATAAAGCCTAACATTCTTTCTCTATGTTTCATGAGTCCTAAAGTCTTGTTAGAAACTCATATATTAAGGCAAATTTAAAATTTTTTTGAATTAGCCCCGAAACGACGTTTCCGTAGTGCAGACAGTGTAAATTGTCTGTTTTGCACTACGAAAATGCTGCTCTTTTCCTAGTGCTTTTCCCTACGCGCCAAGAAAGCACGGATTTGTGAAAACAGTCTTGTTAAACATCAATTCGTTAAAATTTTCATTGTTAGGTGTCAGCTAGGAGTCAGTCCTTAAGCATTCCATCGCTCCAAACTCATCATTTCGAATTTAGGGTTTGTCCCTTTTGACTCCCAAAGGGATACGGCCGAGGTAACCACAAACCAATCTTTCGACTGCAGGTCCTAACCTACTTGTAGTCAGAGAGGGCTCTCTCTTTAGGATTTAGCTTTGTTTAAGGGATGATTTTAGGCTAGATATGATGCAAGTGGGTTTTGTTTGAGTTTGGTGGGATGGTTGATCTATTCAAGCAGAGTTGGCATACAAAGTGTAAGAATTTCAAACCATTGGGCATGGAGTCAATGAATGTGAACTGAAGGGTGTGTTTTCCTTGGCAGAAGATGGGAATATGGAGCAGGATAGCTACGCATGGCACAATGATTAATGCTGGAACAAGGATGAAATGGAGGTCAGGGGATGAGAGGCAATTAAGGATCTAAAGAGGGAAAGTGGATGAAGACTATATAGGAGCAATGAAGAATTCCTAAACAGCATTCAGAAATGAGAAATAGCTTAAACATGATCAATTAAGTATGCATATTTATCACTAATTCAAAGGAAAACATAGAAAAGTTACAAGAATTGAGCACAGAGGGCATGAAAGCCAGTTCTGACATATTCCTTTTTCCTGCAACTTAGATTATGATATATAGATGACACTGATTCATATAGACTGATAAACAGAGGGAGGAAAGACTTATTGGACAATGAGCAAGCACGAGAATTCCATATCAAGCTCTTCAGCCATTGAAAGCACAACCAACCAGTTCAGATGCAAATATTCCTGCAATCTTTGATTACAGAAGTTCTTAAGCTTATAACGCAAGTCTGGAATGAGAAATACAACCAACCAACCCTTTACATGATCCAGAGGGTGGTATAAATAGATAAAATATCTACAAAATATCTACAACAGCAGATCTGATAGTAGAGCTGGAGAAATGAATGCTTCTAACCTAACATTTATTGCAAATAACTGAAAGAATGCCTATCTACCAGCTGCGCAGGGACTGCAGCCATGAGAATGAATAAATTATTGGTCTTTTGAGCAATGCGCTGGCACATCTGCAATAACTGTGCCTTGGGACTTGCTGCGCTACTCATATGTGTCTTTGTACACTGTCTCTGCAAAATCTAGGCTTTAAACACTTGAATTGCCCCTCTAGGCGGTTCTGCTGTTGTAGAGTGGCTTTAATGCTCATAACTGTGATCTATTGGGCTTTGATGGCTCTGAGATGCTTTATTGACTTTGATGGGGGCCTCTTTAATGTTCTGCTGCTTTAGGTTGCTGATATTTTGATATGATACTCTTTGCCGCTTCCTCTGATACACTTTAACACTGAATCAGGCCACTTTCTCTCTCTGATACTCTTTAACTGTCTAATCACCCCTTTATCTGCCAATTTAATGCAAGAATAACTACTGCAAATGCTTCCGTGGCCTTTGGGATGCTATCGGCGCTTGGCTGATCAAAAAATGATGCTTAAACCTTTAAAAAATGCTGCGAAACAGAGGAGAAATGCATGCTGACAGATTACCGAGGTGAAACCATGCGTTTGGATGTATTTGGGCCTAGAGCGATCTCAAAATGGCTAAGGAAACCATCATTTCCTTTATACCTGGGCAGGCACGGGCGCCGCACACAAAACATTAAAAATGGCCCTTTTATTATAAACAGGCGGAATGCCATAAAAACATGAATTTTCATTGAAAAACGGCCAAATAGCGACACTGTTCATTGAATTAAATCGTGGCCGTTGGATCCGATGTGGGCCGATCCAACGACCCAGATATTATCGTAATATCGACGTCGGGCGGACCAGGGGGTGGCACATAAACAATCGCCAAAACTGCACGGACCCAATATGCTATAGGCCCTTCCTTTTATTTGGAATCGCGTCCGGCCCATCGGCGATGTCATATCGGCGGATTTACAAAAATTTGGTTTGTGGACCCGAAATGCTTATTGTGCCTCGTTTTTCATTATTTCGACTCCGCCAGTCAGAGCGATACATGGGGAGTGCAGCGATTAAATCAGGGCCATTGATCTGGGGGTCCAATCCGACGGCTGGCGCTAAGTCGCATGTTGGTAGTCGGAGGGACCGGGGGGAAACATTTGTGCGATCGCCGAAATATGGCAGACCCGAAATCCTTTTCAAAACTGCCTTTTATAATTTATCGGCTCCGGAATATCGGAGACCTCCCTTTTCACTGTGCCCGGGGACCTTACGGACCCGATAGCTTTTATAAGACCCGCCTTTATAATATTTCGGCTCCGCTGGTCGGAGCCATATACATGGGGTGATCGCCGATATAATATGGGCCGTTGATTTGGTGAGGGCGATGGACGGCTGAGATTGAGTCAGCACTTCGCTATCGGCGGGGTCATGGGGGCTGCCACATAGAAACGCCGAAACCCATCGGACCCGAAATCCTTTATAAGCCGCGCTTTATATCTTTTCGGCTCCGCCCAGTCGGGGCCATATATAGGAATGAAGCAATAAAACATTAGCCATTGATTGGGGGCCCAAATGGATGGCTGAGATTTGGCTGGCGTTTTGCTGTCAGAGCAAGCTGGGGGCGGGACGTTATATACATATGACTGCCAATGCGATATCGCAATCGTCGATCGGCGGACCATTTGTCGGGCTTATATACATATTTTGCAACCATGCGATACGCCGATCGGCGAAATCGCAATCGGCCTTTATTGATCGGACTCCCATATATGCATTGAGTTAACACACAACTCCCCTCCTGACTGCGATATCGCATTGAAGGGGGTCCAAATAGAACTCTTTTGCAATCGGAGCAAGGCCCAAGGTAAGTGATGCGGGCTTTTATGATCAGAGGTAGAATTTATGATGTTTTGAAGGGATTTCAAGGCATTGGAAGGGGTCTGAAAGCCCAAAAAGGGATTTTTCATGCCTTGGAAGGATTCCAAAGGCACCTGGGAGGATTTTTATGTGTTTTGAGAGGGGTATAATGGTCTTTAAAAGGGTTTGTGCCTTGGAAAAGGTAGAAACAAGGCCAAAAGATGGTTTTTTATACATATGAAGGGAATTTATGCTTTGTGAAGGAATTAAAAAGCACTAGAGGGGTTTTATAGAGTGATGAAGGGCTTTATGCATCAGAAGGAGTCCGAAATGCATCTGGAAGATGGTTAGAGGAGGGCAGTGTGGGTTCTTGCTGAGTTTTTGATAAAGTTAGCAATTCATGAGGATGTATATGGTTATCTTTCAACCAGGGGAAGGGATAAGTATACAGGGGAGTTATATACATAGTTTTAGTAGGGGAAGGGGAAATAGATAGGGAGCTACATAGTAAACTTAGTAGTTAATATGACAATGATGAGAAAAAGCGCTAAGTATGATGTCTTAGGCTATCAATGGGGGAAAATGATTGATAGAAGAAGTGTGAACATTCCTTGAGTGAAGCAGATCTTCACCAAGGCAAATGATATGGAGAATGATGAAACTAAGAGGTATCAAGCAGATCTTGACCTCTTTTAGGGGAAGTTAGTGAGTGATTTGGGGAAAAGAGGAAGAAGGGGAAGTTAGACAAGCCTCGCTTGAAGTCCTCCAACTGAAAAACTACCTCAAACCAAAAAATGATTTGCTTATCAAAATTGGAACACAGCAGTGGCACTTGGACTAGCACACTCTCATAGACACTTCTTTGGCCATCTGTAGCAAATATGGAGCATTGCAGCATGAATTGTACTACATATTTGGCATGTAAAATTGTCAATCATGAAAGATGATTAACCTGCTGCAGCAGGAGGCTAACACAGTTCTTTATGAAAGATAATTTCAAGATTCAAAAGGGCTCGCTAGTCTTATTGTTTTAGTTTTCATGCAAACCCTTGAAACAAAATTGCTTTCGAACAATAAACTTTGGTAATTGTTCACCAAGGTTCTCCTCATTCATCATTCAGGCGAGGCTGACCACCATTAGCAAGTGAGGTTGATCAATTGAGTTTCAAAAGAGGCTTGTTTTTTCAAAGGAATTCAGATGAAAAGATGACAGAGGAGAAGAAATGGCACAGGTCTGTTCATTACTTGAAAAAAGAGCTTGAAAGCACTAAGGTCCTAATCAGAGACAAAGTAGTTGTAGAAGCCTTAAAGAAAGAAGTTTGTTGGAATTTTTGTAAGAAATTGCAGGGAGGGCATACCCAGGTGACAAAGGAGTTTGCAATCCATTTCAGTGCCTTAAGTACAAAGGTCGGAATGCTTAACTTGCAAATTTCTCCAGAGGTCATAGCGGTGGTGACAGAAATTCTTAGGGGGAAAGAGACATGGTTCAAAAACTTCAGATTCGATGTGGAACCATGTAAGGTGTTCCTGAAGCCACAGTTTTCAGAAACTGACTTAACCAAGGTAGTTCCTAAAGACTACATCAAGGACAACAATACCAATTTGCTCTTCAAAATTCAGTGTTATTTCACCTGCGAATGCAGATATCAAAACGTTTATTCATATCATTTTGAAATCCATTTACATTTTACTGGTAGATTTGCCTTAGTTCTTATTTCAAAGTATAGCTAAGATGGCAGAAAAAGTACAGTTCAAATCCCAAGGATGTTAGACTTCCCTGTTTCATCATGGCCTAATTAAATTGATAGTTCTATATGAGCTCATAAGGGTTAACAAAGATTTTTCTTCATTTTTGTTTGTATGTGACTTTGGAACAGAAAAACAAGGTGAAGACACTAGCCCTAGGGTTAAAGGAACTCCATCAGCAGAAACTAGTAAGTCTGCAATGTCCATGTCAAAAAGGTATGTTAAGTTAAATCCTAGGAAGCAAGTGAAAGAGAAAGTAAGCAAAACCCCAGCAGTCATTCTTGAAATTCCTAAATCTGCCAAGGAAAAGATATCTGAGATTAAAGGAAAGACACAAGAGCAGTCAACCAACAAACCAGTTCAAAAGAGGTTGACTAGAAGCCAAATTGCAAAGGAGAAAGGAAAAACAATGATCTCGGGAGAAGGTTCAAGCTTGAAGGGTGATTTAAATGATATCTTAAAGGCCATTGACATTACAGAATCCCCTTTGGTGTAGGAAGATCTGATAAAATTTGATCAAAGGAAGTCGAAGAAAGTGAAAGCCTTCAAGAAACTGGAATTTGAGGATGATGTTACAGATTTTGTTTTTAAACCTAGGAAGCCTTTAACCAGGCAATCCAAGAAGATGCAGGAGTCCAATGTTGAATTGGAGAGAACAGAAGAAACCTTTGTTGTTCAGAAAAAGTTGATAGGCTTACCATCTCCAAGACCTGAAGGAGACAAAAACATAGTTCCTGCCACTCAAACAAAAAAAGCCAATTATGAAGCTATGGAAAAAAGGATAAAAGCTGCCAACAATGAAATTGCTAAACTAAGAGTGAGAGCAAGAGAGCACGTTGCTGAAAGGACAAATTTCAAAAGGATGAAGGCTCTCTGGGAGGCTTAAAAGTTGTCTAAACCAAAAATAGTTAACATTGAGAATCAATACTTGACCTGGACTGTTCCTGCAACCAAAGAAGCCAGATTCGTAAGGAAAATTAATGCTTAGATCAGAGCTACAAATAGGGGGTTGAAGAGGAAAATTGAATATCTGGAAATACAACTAACCAAATCTGGAAAAGGGTTTACAACAATAATGAAACAGGGTGTTGAAAAGAGGCAGTGAAGGAGATATACTATGAAGGAGATATATTATAACAATTTTGGCACACAAAAATAATTTTGGCATATAAGGGAAGAACAGCTATGAAGAAGAACATATATAAGGATAAGTGATTTTGTTTTTTTGGTTGATCATATCAGTCTTCTTGGAATTTTGAAAAAAATTCCCAAACTACAAATTTTTGAAGGCCATGTTGAAAAAATAACATACACAGCAGTTTCGTAGCGCGCTATGAAACTACTGAAGATGATCATTTAGCACTTATGGATGCTTTCCGGAGGTAAGGTTGGATTAGTTCAAAATTTTGAGGTTGTTGGTACACATGTCATCATGCATGAACTCTCAGATGGCAGTGGTGTAGATAACAAAGCTTCAAGGAGTACTTCATAGTTAATATGAAGGTTGTGCTACGAAAACAGAGTATTTTCGTAGCACAGTCATGTTTCATCCTTTACACCATATGCTTGAGTTTCCTTTTGCACAAGTGGAAAATGATATTTTAATAGATTATTAATGCATGCCACATATACACCAGCAAAAAACTATTTGAAGATAAGCACAAAGGGTTAAGGGCCTTAAAAGGAGGAACTTTGTCTCCTAGTTTTCAGGACAGTTAGGGCATAGCTCAATAGTTTTTGCAACAACACTATGGACATCATCAAACTCGAAGACATGGTGGGAAGCTGATTTAAGAATGTATTGAAGACCTAGATAAGGTTTTTTAAAGCATGTTCTAGGAGTTTTACTCCTATTTGTATTAGGACTCTTAAAGAGACACAACTAGCTATCGAGTTGTAATTAAATAGGTTGTTTTGTGAATAGATAGGTGTCTAAGTTAGGAATTAGAATTCCTCTAAAGGTGGATGATAGTATCCAAGGATGTAAAACTCTATATTAAGCTTGAGAATTGAATTCCTCTAGGTTGAAAATTTCATTAGTAAAGGAAAGATTGTGTTATTGTAAGAAACTATGGTTTTGATACTTAACACAGAGATTAGTTTGACTACTCAAGATTCACAAAGAGTTTATGTGTTTGATGGTCTTATGGCTTTGTTCAATTACTTATTTGCAGTGGTATGATCTTGTGATACTTAGAATTCATTGGAAAATGCTCTAACTTCCTTCACATGCTTATAAATTGTGTTGTTTCACTGTGTTACTATTTTATTCATAAACCTAAACTCTAAGTGCCTTGACTTCCATGCTTTGTTGATCATGTTGCTTTTTTGAAGATGATTTTGACTTCGTAGCCCAATATATATTTGCTAATAATAGTTTTAACCAGTCAACCAGTTATACTTTTTTTCATTTTGTTCCTAGAGTTAGCCATCTAATCATTAATAAAAAGCCCTAAACCTAGTGAGAGATCCCTCTCAAGTTGAGGAGGCTAAGCCTCAACCAAAAGATTGGTTTGAAAGAGTTAATTAGTGTCTACTTGATCAACAACCTATCAAGGTTGGATTTTGTGATAACATTTTGGTGTGTCTACCGGGAGCCTGAAGATTACTCATCCCTGAAATCAAGAAGCTAAACTTCTCAAGGTAGCAAGAGCTCAGAGTCAGTCAACCCTAACATTGCTTCAAGAGACAGTCAAATATTTTAAGAAATATTAGGTACTCCATATTATTCAAAATATTTTCTCTCTAAATTTTCAAGAAGTCCCGAAGACAAAAAATTTGATGATAAAATTCATGAAGTGTTGTTTAGATCAAAAAATGAAGAGGAACTCATTGGTATTATCTTAGACTTCCATAAGAGAGGAACTGAAACCTCAGCCCTAGTATCACAAGAAGACAAAGAAGAATTTTTGGAAGTTGTTACCTCTAAGCTATTGTTAGAAAAGGAAGCTTTAGATAAACTGAGAGAACTCGACCCTTTTGAAGTCCTGCTGAAATCTAAAGCTGGTTTACCCCTTCAAAATTGGATTTCATTTGTTAGTGGTTTACAAAAGCCAAGTAGTCCTCCTCATATCAGTTATTCATCCTCTGTCCCTATAATTCCTGTAACTATTGTTCCTCCTTCAATCATGGCTGCACCTTATAGGTACGCTCCACTTGTACTCGTTGTTGTTTTGCATGATATGCTTAGTAAATATGCTACTAGGATCCCTACCTGGGGTAGTGATGAAGAAATTACAGCATCGGAACATGTAGATAGATTTAATGATTTTGTTGACAGAGAAGAGGTCGATGATGAGGATGTGAAATTAAGAATTTTTGCACAAAGCTTCATTGTTGAAGTTAGAAAATGGTTTAAAGCTCTTACGCTAGGAAGCATTCGAAATTGGGTAGAGTTTGAAGATAACTTTCTAAGGAAATGGGGAAATAGAACTAATCCAGTTCAAGCACTTATTGAATATAACAACCTTAGAAGAGCATCTGATGAAACTGTCCAAATTTTTTCAAAAAGATTCAATAAAGTGTTTAACTCAATTCCAGCTCATTTGAAACCTCCAGAAGCCCTAGCACAAATGAGATATGCTAAAGCATTTGATTATGACTTTTCTCTCTTGTTAAGAGAAAGAGAATCTCCTACACTTGTTGATATGCAGAATGATGTAGTAAAGGTAGAGGTAAACATGATAGCTGCCAAAAAGTCAAAAATGGGAAAAGCTAAATTGAAAGAAGAAGAGAAACCTTCCTCTTCAACTCCTGAAGATAAATTAGACTCAATGATGAAAACCATGGAGAAGTTGATGGATAGGTTAGCTCTTGGAAACACCTCTACTCCTCCTGTGCAACATGAACCTTAATTTAGAAACCCTCAATTTAGGAGACCTCAAAACCAACAAAGACCAAGAGAAAAGAGAAATCAGCAACCTGACCCTCCAGTCAGACCTCCTTTTCAGTAGAATTTGGTTGATGAAGAATATGATCCTGAAATTCTTGAAGAATCTATCCATTGTCTTGACAAAGAGATGTCAAAAATTTTCTTGACTAGAGAAGAACATGATGAGTTAGGTTTGACTAATTAAGGGGAAGAGCCTTCAGATAATTTTAAAGGGTATCAACATGCTATCTTTGAAATGAAAAAACAATACAATCTTAGAAACAGAAATGTGACGATTATTGCAAACAAAGAACATCCCAAGAAAGATGCTTCAAAGGTTCCTGAAGCCAAAAATGATACCCCAAAGGTTGCCGAAGGTAAGAAAGACTCTCCACTTGGTAAAAAAGACACTTAACTCCCTCCTCCTATCAAAGAAGCTGAAAAATCTGTTTCTATTTTCAACCTTGAGAATGAAATTTCAAAGCTTAACATATTAGTCCCTTTTAGTGAGATTCTTAAGGTAAATAAATATAGAAGCAAGATTGTTGAGATGTTGAATTCACAACCAGGAGCTGCTGATATTTTAAATGTCCAAGAAGATAATCCTACTATATATTTGGGTCCAAGGTTGGAAGATGATCAAATTGAGGAGTTTCCTCCTTTCTATGTAAGAATTAGTATTCATGATATGACTTTACATAATGCTATGTTGGATTAAGGAGCTTCTCATAATCTCATGCCCAAAGTAATTATGCAGAGGTTAAGGTTACAGGTAACAAGACCATATAAGTATTTATTCTCTTTTGACTCAAAAAAAGTTCAATGCATTGGTTTGATCAAAGATGTTGTTGTCGGTCTAACACAAATCCCAACAAAGATAATTGTTATGGACATTGTTGTGGCTGATATTCCGCCAAAGTTTGGGATGTTGCTATCAAGATCATGGGAAACAAAAAACAAAGGCACAATGCAGATGGACCTCACTTATGCCACCATTCTTGTTTTTGGTGAACAAAGGAGATTGTATCAGGAGACTAGAATGACTTATATGGTAAGCAGCAAAGATAAGCCTTAAAACTTTACTATTTATCAATTTGATACTGAACTTGGATCTACCATTCTTTTTAATGAATCAGTTGATAGTGGACCAGAAGAAATGAAAGCAGAAAATTAGCATTCAAAAAATTAGCAAGAAAATGACAAAGAGATGAAGGGATGGTGGTCATTGTACTTTGATGGATTAGCAGGAATAGAAGGGGCAGGCACAGGAATTTGAATCACAAGTCCAAGTGATGAGAGTAATTTTTACTCTTACAAATTGAATTGTGATTGCACAAATAACATGGCTGAATATGAATCTTTGATTTTGGGTCTAGATGTTTTGATAAGAATGAAGGCTCAAAATATTTTTGTCTTTGGAGTTTCTAAATTGGTTATTAGACAAGTTGAGGGTGTCTATCAAACAAAGGATGTAAGAATGAGAGCATACAATAATCTAGTTTTAGACATGTTGGAAAATTTTCAAGCATATTCTTTCACTGTCAAAACTAGAGACCAAAATTCCATTGCTAATTCTCTTGCTGTTTCGCCAAGTCTTTTTGTCATTCCTATTCATTCTTCTGAGAAATATGAGATTGAAGTTCATCATAGACTAGCTATACCAGATAATATCACCAATTAGCAAGTTTTTGAAGATGATCAACAGGTAAAGAATTTTATTGAGTTGAAAGAAGAATTTTAAAGTACTCAAGTAGATCAACAAAACATGCTTGTTGAGTCTAAAGAAAATTCTGAAGTCTTGCAATTAAAGAATAATTCAATACCAAAGGGTCTTATTCCTCTTGAAAAGCTTTTTGATCAGAATGATGTGTTCAAATCACCAAAGATACAAGCTGATGAAGAGGAAATAGAACGTTGTAATTTTGGTACATCAGCTTTGCCTAAGATGATCAAAATTTCAAAGTTTCTTTTAGATATGAAATTCAAGTATATTGAGATGATGAAGAGGTTTGTTGATGTTTTTTCTTGGAGTTATGTTGACTTAAAATGGTATGATCCTTCCATTATTCAGCATACTATTCCTATTAAAGAAAATGAGAAACCATTCAAACAGAAGTTGAGAAGAATTAATCCCCTTCTCATGCCATTGATTGAAAAGGAGATTAAGAAGCTTTTTGATGCTAAAATCATTTTCCCAATCAAATTCTCAAATTGGCTTGCAAATTTGGTTCCGGTTAGAAAGAAGAGTGGAGAAATCAAAATTTGTATTGATTTCAGAAATTTGAATAAGGCTTCATTAAAAGACAACTATCCTCTTTCCAAGATGGATTCAATTATGCAAACTATTGTTGGTTCACAGAGAATCTCTATGCTTGATGGCTTCTCAGGGTAAAATCAGATTCTTGTGCATCTGTATGATCAAGAGAAAACAACCTTCACAACACCATGGGGCACATTTATGTATGCCTAGATGCCTTTTGGTCTCATGAATGCAGGAGCTACTTTTCAAAGAGCAATGGACATTATTTTTTCTGAAGAAAAGGACAAGACAGTGGTTGTTTATCTTAATGACATCACAATCTTTTCAAAGAAAGAAGAAGATCACCTGAAGCACCTAGATTTTTTTTTGCTGAAATGTAGAAGGTTTGGTATCTCTCTCAATCCTACTAAAATCATCTTTGCTTTAACTACAGGCAAATTATTTTGTCATATAATTTATGAGGATGTAATTAGGATTGATCCTAATGGAGTTAATTTCATTCAAAGGGTAGATTTGGCAAGAAGTAGGAAAGAAATTCAATCATTTCTTAGAGAAGTGAATTTTGTTAGGTGTTTCATTCCTAACTTTGCTGAGACTATCAAAGATATAACAATGATGTTAAAGAAAGGAGTTGATATTAAATGGAAAATAGAGGCAAAGAATTCTTTTGAGCAAATTAAGAAGGCACTCACACAAGCACTGGTAGTCATCAGTCCAGATTTCTCAAAGGAATTTCTGGTTTTTACCTTTACTTCCGAAAACACCATTGCTAGAGTGTTACTTGAAAAGGTAAACCAATGTACTAAACAACCTATATCTTTCTTTGGTAGATCATTAGCTAATTCTGAGCTGAAATATAATATTCTAGAAAAACAAGCTTATTCTTTGATAAAAGCTATTAAAGAATTCAGAATTTACATGATGTATTCTCACATTCTGGCATATGTTCCAAGTACTGTGGTAAAAGATATTCTAACTCAGGCAGATCCTGATGGAAAAAGGGGAAAATGGATTGCAAAATTGCTAGAATATGATATAGATATCAAACCAACCAAATTGGTGAAGGGACAAGGATTGGCAAAGTTAATGACTCAATCAAACTTGGATTGTCTTGACATAAATCGGAATGCAGAAATATCAGAAATTTCTAATGATGAGGAAGAATTGGTTCCAATTGATGAGAAATATCTTGTTTCAGATTGGTACAAAGATGTGGTATTTGTTTTACAACATCAAAAAGCTCTCGTTGATCTAACAAAATCCAAAGCAAGGTTTTTTAAGCTGAAAACTTTGAGATATTTTATATTTGACAGAAATCTGTTTTGGAAAGATACAAGAGGAATTTTGCTGAATTGTTTACTTGAAGAAGAGGCTAAAAAGGTCATTGAAGAATTCCATAAATGTGATTACGGAGGACATCATTATTGGAACGCTACAACAAATAAGATCCTAAGAGTGGGATATTTTTTGGCCAACAATGTTTAAAGACATTTACAAAAGAGTTGCTACATGTAATGAATGGCAATTTTTTGAAGGAAGAAGAAAACGTATGCCTCTACCTTCGGTTCCTATCTATGTGGAAGCACCTTTTCAGCAGTGGGGGTTAGATTTTATTAGAGAAATACATCCATCATCATCAAGAAAACATCGCTGGATTATTATAGCAACAGACTACTTCACCAAATGGATAGAGGTGATTCCAACAAGGCAAGATAATGATTCTGTAATCATTTCTTTTCTAGAGAATAATATATTGTCTCGATTTGGCTACCCCTTGAAGATTATAACAGATAATGCTCAAGCTTTCAAGTCTAAGAAAATGAGTAATTTATGTCATTAATATCACATCACTCTTAGACACTCTACAACATACTATCTGCAAGGAAATGGTCTTTCTGAATCATCAAATAAGAGTATTGTAAGAATCATAAAAAAGGTATTGCTAGAGAACAAGAAAGCTTGGCACTTAAATCTGAAGTACGCCTTATGGGCTGATAGGATAGGTAAAAATAGGTCAATTGGGACTTCATCGTCTGAATTGGTTTATCGTGCTGAATCTGTTTTTCCCACATCACTGGGGGTACCAGTCATGAAATTAATTCAAGGACTTGAAGAAGAACCAAATGCCATTCAGAGGAGGATAAACCAGCTGATAGTTTTGCAGGAGAAGAGGAATGAAGTCTATGACAACCATCAACATGCTCAAAACATAATTAAAAGTAAATTTGGCAGGAAGATTAAAGAAGATAGTTTCCAAATACAAGATAAAGTGTTGAAATGGGAGGAAAAAATTGAGGAAAAGGGCAAGCATGGTAAGTTTGAGAATTTATGGAAGGGTCCTTTTAAGATTGCTGGTTTTCATAGTAACAACACTTATATATTGCAGGAAATTGATGGAGGATCATATGCTGGAGGGCCTGTCAACGGAAGGTTCATAAAGCATTATACTTGCTGAAGTTTCATTAGCCACTCATGAAATTGTATATATTCTATTTTTGTTAGTTTTTATTTCTAATAATGACAAGCTGAAACAGAGAGATCAAGCCTGATTTGAAGACCCAACAACTTGAAGAAGTTGCTTGTCAAGTCAAACAAAAGTATTTCTATTTTACCAAAAATGAATAGCACTGGATCTACGAGTTCTTAGTGTGCCACGGGGGTACACTATCCCAAGTGCAGCCACTGTTATCACCAAAAAGCTAAAGTTTTACATTTTTCTTAGTCATGGTCTTAGATAAGTGTCAAGTAACCCTATGTTCAATGGCAAGGTGGTAGGTTAGGAGTCTCAAAGGCTCAATCTTTCATGTCCAAATAAAGTCTAACATTCTGTTTCTATGTTTCATGAGTCCTACAGTCTTGTTAGAAACTCAGAGCTTAAGGCCAATTTGAAAATTTTTGGAATTAGCCCCAAAACCACATTTTCTTAGCGCAGACAGTGTAAATTGTTTATTTTGCACTATGAAAAAGTTGCTCTTTTCGTAGCGCTTTTCCCTGCACTCTACGAAAGCACGGATTCGTAAAAAAAGTCTTGTCAAACATCAATCTGTTAAAATTCTGTTAAAATTTTCATTATTAGGTGTCAGCTAGGAGTCAGTCCTTAAGCATGCCACCGCTCCAAACTCATCATTTTGAAATTAGGGTTCATTATGAAAGATAATTTCAAAATTTGAAAGGGATGGCTAGTCTTATTGTTTTAGTTTGCATGCAACCCCTTGAAACAGAATTGCTTTTGAACAATAAACTTTGGCAATTGTTCACCAAGGTTTTCCTCATTCATCATTCAAGCGAGGCTCACCACCATTGGAAAGCGAGGCTGATCAATTGAGTTTCAAAAGAGGCCGGTTTTGTCATAGGAATTCAGAAGAAAAGATGAGAGAGGAGAAGAAATGACACAGCCCTGTTGATTGCTTGAGAAGGGAGCCTGAAAGCACTAAGGTCCTAATCAAAGACAAGGCAGTTGTAGAAGCCTTCAAGAAATAAGGGTGCTGAAAGTTTTGTAGGAAATTGTAGGGAGGGCATACCCAGGTGAAAAAGGAGTTTGCACTCCATTTAAGTGGCTTAAGTACAAAGGTTGGAATTCTTAATTTGCAAATTTCTTGAGAGGTTATAGTGGTGGTGATAGAAATTCCTAGGGGCCAAGAGACATGGTTGAAAAACTTTAGATTCGACATGGAATCATGTAAGGTGTTACTGAAGCCACAGTTTTCAGAAACCGACTTAACCAAGGCAGTTCCCAAAGACTACATCAAGGAAAACTATACCAATTTGCTCTTCAACATTCAGCGTTATTTCACCTATGAAAGTAGATATCAAAAGGTTTATTCATATCATTTTAAAATCCTTTTACATTTTACTAGTATGATTTCTCTATATTTCCCTTACTTCTTATTTCGAAGTATAACTAAGATGGCAGATAAAGTACAGTTAAAATCCCAAGGATGTGAGACTACCCTGTTTCATCATGGCCTAATTAAATTGATAGTTCTGCATGAGCTTAGAAGCGTCAACAAAGATTGGTATTCGTTTTTGTTTTTATGTGACTTTGGAACACAGAAACAAGTTCAAGACACTAGCCCTCGGGTTAAAGGAACTCCATCAGTAGAAACCAGCAAGTCTGCAATGTCCACGGCAAAAAGGTATGTTAAAGCCTAGGAAGTAGGTGAAAGAGCAAGCAAGAAAAACCCCAGTAGTCAGAACTCAAACAGTCATTCTTGAAACTCCTAAATCTGCCAGGGAAAGATATCTGAGGTTAAAGGAAAGACACAAGAGCAGTCAACCAGCAAACCAGTTCAAAAGAGGTTGACTAGAAGCCAAATTGCAAAGGAGAAAGGCAAAACAGTGATATTGGGAGAAGGTTCAAGCTTGAAGGGTGATTTAAATGATATATTAAGGGCCACTGACATTACAGAATCCCCTTTGGTGTAGGCAGATGTGACAAAATTTGATCAAAGGAAGTCGAAGAAAGTGAAACTCTCCAACAAACTAGAATTTGAGGATGATGTTATAACTTTTGTTTTTAAACCTAGAAATCCTTTAACAAGGCAATCCAAGAAGATGCAGGAGTCCAATGTTGAATTGGAGAGAACAGGAGAACCTTTGCTTTTCAAGAGGAGTTTATAGACTTACCATCTCCAAGACTTGAAGGAGACAAAAACATAGTTCCTGCCACTCAAATAGAAAAAGGCAGTTATGAAGTTATGGGAGAAAGGTTAAAAGCTGCCATCAATGAAATTTCTAAACTAAGAGCGAGAGCAAGAGAGCACACTATTGAAAGGACACATTTCAAAAGGATGAAGGCCAGGGAAAATTCTAGAACCCCCTCTAAATTTACATATGTAATAAATGGGCGAATCTCCATGGTATATAGGAAAAATGGAAGGTGATTTTATCAATAATATGACATGTATATATAGCTTTTTGGCGAATCTCTCACTAGGCATGGTGAAGATTTTACTCAATTATAAAATCTTGTGTTTAGTGAATACACAAATGAAATCATTGCATTTCTTTAAAATATCTTTTGAAATCAAAATTACCAAAATTACATATCGATAACCT
The DNA here is from genome assembly GCA_031772625.1 of Pinus tabuliformis. NCBI lineage: Eukaryota > Viridiplantae > Streptophyta > Pinopsida > Pinales > Pinaceae > Pinus > Pinus tabuliformis. Next base: position 1,447,055,850 of record CM062820.1, read on the forward strand.
AGTGGGTGTAGGATAAAATTCACCTGTGCCATTCACAGAAAGCATGAGAAAAACCTAATACTATATATAAAACCAAGAAAAATTCAAATTCATTACTTCTAGGGACCTCGTAACCACCCTGCTAATACACAAGTATGTTCCTATTTGCAATTACAAAAATTACCCAAATTACAATCTGTTTACTCCAGCATATGTTGGAACGTTATAGAAGGATGACTAGTGCAGTCAATCCATTCCTTTTAGCCCTGGACTTGTTTCAATTTAAAACAGAAGTATACAAATATACTTGTCCAATGTCTATGCTTTAACCATTCACGTTAAGATGTTTTTACAATATAGTTTCCTAAGTCTATTTAATATCTTCATTATCATAAAAACCACCCTATATCCATCTTAACTCCACATCTACCACTCTTAGGGGGATGAAATCTATTTATCCCTTTGAGCACTTGGTAGACCCAGAATTAAGATGGATCTAAGATGATATAATTTCCCCTTTTAATAGTCTATGCTCACATGAATACCATGGTATTACCATGGGTCAATACCATGGGTTATCATAAACCTGGAGCTTAAAAATTACTATTAGTAATTTATAAACATTAATAAAATTAATAAAATTAATAGTTGATTTTTATTTTATTTTTTATTTGAACCAAGCTAAAATGTTTAACATACATTAAAGTACAACATCCATTTTTACTCTTGATCGGATCAAATATTTTTTCACTCTATGCTAGTTTGCATATCATGATATTTGATACCTCTCCGGGGTTAGTAGATCCAGAGTAAACATGGATCTATGCTGGTTTAATTCCCCCATTTAAATAGGATACATTCTAGGTGAATACCATGGGTCAATACCATGTGCCATTTTGGTGAATACCATGGGTCAATACCATATTCCATTTTGGTGAATACCATGGGTCAATTCCATGTTCCATTTTTATTTTTATTAATACTAATATTAGGGTTAATAATGTTTTTTTTTCATGGTATTAATAACAATCTAGTCCATGGTATTTGTCCCATAGTATTTTGCCCATAGATTTCACCTAAATATAACACATTTTTTGAGTGTTTGTAAATATAAGGTGATTTATGGAGTAAATATAAAAAATGTTTATTTGTTTACCATACCTCTCATTTATTTATATTTTTATTAATTTACCATACCTCTTTTACAAATATGGTATTTGGCCCATAGGATTCACTTTAAAAATAAAACCTCTTTCTTGAGCCTTCATAAATACAACGAGGGTTATGGACTAAATATAAAAAGAGGTTTTATTTATTTACCATGCGTCTAGTTTATTTATATTTTTATTTATTTACCATACCTTTTGAGTAAGTATAAAAAGACATTTTATTTATTTGCCATACCTCCACTTATATTTTTATTTGTTTACACCCTTGCATGTATATAAGGTGACTTATGGAGTAAATATATAAAATGTTTTATTTATTTACCATACCTCTCATTTATTTATATTTTTATTAATTTACCATACCTCTTTTATAAATATGGTATTTGGGTCTTTGGCCCATAGGATTCACTTAAATAAAACCTATTCTTGAGAATGGACGAATGGATTCACTTAAATAAAACCTATTCTTGAAAATGGGCGAATGGAAGGTTGTAACTCCTAATTTCAAGGGCTAAATTTACCTTCTTTACCCTCTCCCTAAAAATAAGGTGGGCTATTTGAGGTGACTTGTAAAAATGTACTATGATAAAAAATATTCACCCACTAAAAATTTAAAACCCCTTAATTTCCCCAAAGGGCGAACATTCGCCCTTCCCCAAAGGGCGAACATTCGCCCCTAAAATTTTCTATGATGAAGGCTCTCTGGGAGGCTAAGGATTTGTCTAAACCAAAAATAGTTAGCAATGAAAATCAATACTTCACCTGGACTGTTCTTGCAATCAAAGAAGCCAGATTCGTAGGAAAAAATAATGCTCATCCCAGAGCTACAAACAAGGGGTTGAAGAGGCAAATTGAAGATCTGGAAATAAAACTAACCAAATCTGGAAAAGGGTCTACCACAATAATGAAACAGGGTGTTGAAAAGAGGCAGTGAAGGAGATATATTATAACAATTTTGGCACACAAAAAGAATTTTGGCATATAAAGGAAGAACAACTATGAAGAAGAACATCTATATGGATAAGTGATTTTGTTTTTTGTAGTTTTTCATATCAGTCTTCTTGGAATTTAAAAAAAAAACTCCCAAACTACATATTTTTGAAGGTCGTGTTGAAAAAGGAACATACGCAGTAGTTTCGTAGCACGCTACGAAACTTCTGAAGATGATCATTTAGAACTTATGGATGCTTTCCGGAGGTAAGGTTGGATTAGTTCCAAATTTTGAGGTTGCTGGTAGAAATGTGATCATGTATGAACTCTCATATGGCAGTGGTGTAGATAAAAAAGCTTCAAGGAGTATTTCTATGGTAATATGAAGGTTGTGCTACAAAAACAGAGTCTTTTCGTAGCACAGTCATGTTTCATCCTTTACACCATATGGTCAAGTTTCCTTTTGCACAGGTGGAAATGATATTTTAACAAACTATTAATGCATGCCACATATACACCTGCAAAAAATTGTTTGAAGATAAGCACAAAGGGTTAAGGGCCTTGAAAGGAGGAACTCTGTCTCCTAGTTTTCAGGACAGTTAGGGCATAACTCAACAGGTTTTGCAACAGCACTATGGACATCATCAAACTCAAAGACATGGTTGGAAGCTAATTTAAGAATGTATTGAAGACCCAGATAAGGTTGTTTAAAGCATGTTCTAGGAGTTTCACTCCTATTTGTATTAGGACTCTTAAAGACAACTAGCTGTCAAGTTGTAATTAAATAGTTTGTTTTGTGAATAGATAGGTGTCTAAGTAAGGAATTCGAATTCCTCTAAAGGTGGATGATAGTATCCAAGGATGTAAAACTCTATATTAAGCTTGAGAATCGAATTCCTCTAGGTTGGAAATTTCATTAGTAAAGGAAAGATTGTGTTATTGTAAGAAACTGTGGTTTTCATACTTAATACAGAGATCAGTTTGACTACTCAAGATTCACAAAGAGTTTATGTGTTTGATGTTCTTATGGCTTTGTTCAATTACTTATTTGCAGTGGTATGAGCTTGTGATACTTAGAATTGATTGGAAAATGCTCTAACTTCCTTCACATGCTTGTAAACTGTGTTGTTTCACTGTGTTATTGTTTTATTCATAAACCTAAACTCTAAGTGTCTTGAATTCCATGTTTTGCTGATGATGTTGTTTTCTTGAAGACTATTTTGACTCCATAGCCCAATAGATATTTTATAATCATTGTTTCAACCAGTCAACTAGTTATACTTTTGTTCATTTTGTTCCTAGAGTTAGCCATCTAATCAATAATAAAAAACCATAAACCTAGTGAGAGAGCCCTCTTAGGTTGAGGAGGCTAAGCCTCAACCAAAAGATTGTTTTGAAATAGTTTCTCAGATTCTACTTGATCAACAACCTATCAAGGTCATATTTTGTAATAGCAGAGTGATTCTACCATTCTGCTATTGTTGTGAGAGGTTTCATTTCATCCATTTAGGGTGATTAGAGGTACAAATTGTGACAAGGAAAGGTCAGGTAAGTTTGGAGGAGCTCCTCTACAAGATCAATGCCTATTTGTAATTGTAATCTTCTTCCATTTATATTAATGCAAAGAATTTTCTATTTTCCTATATGTGATTTTGTTATTTCATGTATTTCAAAACTGTGTTGATATATAGAATAGAGTATTTAGATGATATTTCATAGATCTTGTAGTTTCTTAGCTTAGGTTATCTAATTGCGTAGGTTATAATTTTGGAAATCAGAGCTAGAATTGGAGTATTTGTAGGTTTTAATCCCGTACAAAAATTACATGCATACGAATTCTAAAACACAGAAAATAAACAATGCAAGAGCATAACACATAAAACACATATACATAGATATTTTACCCTAGATCCCAAAACCAGGACTACCAGCTTGATTTTTCATTACTTTCTTTCAATGTTGCAATACATATTTATACATGCTGAAGCATACAATACCATGGACCAAAAAACCATCGTGTCCAAACCCATGTGCGAAAACCATGCACAAAACCATAGGTAGGTCCGCCCAACCTAATATATCGTCCAAAAAAGAATTCCCTAAGGTGCTGCCCTGGACCCCATAGAGGGGTCCTACCAGCCCCCCTCAAAACCCCTAGATAGGGGGGGCTTCCACCCCCCCATATGAGTCCCCTGTTGTGCAATCGACGCAACAAAAGCGGGGCTCCGCCCCACCTCTAACCTCTCAGTCACTACGGGGGCTATTCATGGAAAGAATATAACACAACCCAACAGTATTCAAGCTAAAGAATGGGCGAAGCCCATGACAAATTCTAGGTAGGCTTCATTCCATCATCTATTTACTTTAAGGAAATCATTGGGTTCTGTGACTCTCTTTTGTTCTAGGTTAACCGCCAAACCTAGGGGAGATGCTTTTGTCCATAGTCGTAAATCCCGTATAACACCTACCAATGTGGGAATAACCTACAAAGTACATGATAAATGATATGTTGGCATCAACAGGTCATAAAATAATACAATGAATTCCATATACATAACGTGCCTTGAAAAGTAGAGGTCAGGATTGAATACAATAACATTTGAGTACATGAGACATAATGCCTCTCAAGCTAAAATGGTGAGGGGAGATGACAACCAAATAAGCCATGTTGAATAGGAAAGGGCTCTGAATATCTGCATGGATCATCTGAAGGTGACATGCAGGTTGTGGGAACTACAAGTGGCTAAAACTGAATCCATCAAATCCGTAGAATAGTTTCTGAGGCTGGATCAACATCTGTATACATTCGAGCATGTTGGGCGATACCTGAAGGGACACTTCCTCATGAGGTCTGGAACATCTCACACACACCTGCGAATCATTGGTACAATCATCTGGATCACTACAACATCAAGTGTATGGTTCTCAACCGTGTGATAATGAGTTGGCATTGAGCATGTGATAGATAACCAAGTCAAAGGGAAATGATGATTCCCTTTGCTTGATATGAGGCACCAAAAAATAATGAAGGTTGGAACTAGGGTACACCACCCTCTAGACCATGCTTATGGAATAAATGTGTTGAATTGGACAGAAGAGGACCCGCGAGAGTTGAGGTGGTGAGGAGTCCTCAACAAAGGCATGAGGGATCATATTAGAGTGACTGATGAACTCAAACCATGGATGATGATGGACAGAAACAAGATGCGTTGTGGGCTCATGCCTTCCCTTATAAGAGCATGATATTCATGGTTTACCTAGTAATGTCTGACTCGATTCCTATGGGGATGGTCAATCACTTAAATAAAGGATTTTCAAAGACAATGTAGTGTAGCTGGAGGCCAAAAATGAGCACGATGGGATGAACACAACACAAAGATGTATGGAACACTATAATTGGCCTCAAGGGGACTAAAAATAGACTCCATAGATGCAAGGGTGACTCATCTCTCATACTATGAACAAGGATGATCTGATGATGCTGCCACATGGGGGAGGCCTGGAGGAGACCATACACAAATGGGTAAATAATGGTTACTCATGAGGAAAATAGACACATGGGTCAACCAGAGCATGGGTAAAGTGGTATCAGAGTATAGTTCACTCAAATGAAGAAATTTTATCTTAATAGGTAGCAAAGCAAGACCTCATGGAAAAAATGGCTTCCTATTGAAGTACTATATTGCCAAAAACAAAGGGAGACCCATTATATAACTCGGTGAGAGATTTCCAATGGTGCTGATGATTCGTCAACTTGAGCTATGGCTTACTTGCAATGGGCGACAGAAAAATTAGGGTTTTTCTTATAAAAGGGCTTCCTAGCCCGAAATACAATTCATTTGCATAGTGAGATGTTGAAGAATTTGGAGAGGAGAAGAAGGCCCTAAATCTTGTGGATATCATAGTGGAAAAACCGACCATTGGAAATTGGAACTGCGATTTGGAGGTAGGTGGCCTAACCTTACTCATCAATTTTGGTGGAATAAATTTTAAGATTTGAGCTTCAACTAACTATGGGAAACCCTCGCTCTTCCTCATAGGTGGTGAAAAATTTTTGGACCTTGTTCTGCATAATGGATTTCAAAAATTGCTCCAATAAATGCATCTTACATAGTTTTGACGGAAAAAACTGCATTTTGGGTTGAAAGGAAAAGAAGGATGGGGGGACTCTATTGAGCTGAAGCTTTGAACTAATGATGTGTGCCTTTTACTCAGAGTTGACAAAGAATAATGATATGTTGTAGGTATGGCAGGGCTAAAGGTGTCATGGTGAGAACGAGATTTGGAAGCTCTTTGTGCTAAGATTTAGGAGAACCAAGAAGTTAGAGGGGTTTTGGCATGGTATGGAGTGTTGAAGTTCTTTGAGAGCCCATTGATGATGGATGGTGAGCCCTTGTTGTCGAGGTTGCGAGCTATTGGGACCCAAATCAAGAGGCATTTGTAGTAAAAGGTCAAAAGTTAGAGATCACTATCCAAGACACAGAGTTTTTCACAGGATCTCCCCCATAGGGGTGGTAGGGGTGATACATCTAGTGCTCCCTCGTGGGAGGCATATAAGGGAGTTTTTGGATCGTCATTGTGTGTTGAGTGTTTGTGAAATGGGAACATCCATCCAGATTAGTGACCTAGAGAGGCTTCAGACATAGGTTACAGTTGCAACAATGTTGTGGATATTAGGTAGCCATGCCTTTCATCACATCACTGGGGGGAAGATGATGCTTGTAGAGAGTGTATTGGAAGGGACCTACTATGCATGGGGCCAGATGATGTTGTCATTGAAATGATAGTTGAAACTATGCAGGCAAAGGAACAATGATAAATTTTAATTTGGAACAATTGTGTGCTCATTCATCTTTGAGAATATCATGACCATTTGACCACATGTATAGATCTCTGATAGGGGCCCATAGGAGCCCAGGATATGCCGTTGGGGGTATCTACTATGATGAGGTGGAGGAGCGGGGCTAAGACGGGTGTTCCAACCTAAGCTCTTTGCATATTGGGACTATATACCACTGTACATAGATAAATATCCATACAGTGGAGTGAACTATCTGGGATGTCCTAACATACCACTTTCATCAGGACGAGCATGGGATCGAGATGGTAAGTGAAAATCGTTATATATTTGATACGCTTAAAGTTTAAGAAATATGTGTATCTTTTATTGATTTCTAAACTCGGGTATGCATATATAGAACCAGTGAAGGTGACACGATATATAGGATGAGCTATACCACCCGAGGTTGCGGATCAATGTGATTCAACATCACAATAGAGATCGGGTTGTGATGCTCCCCGGGACGATATTCGTCATAGGTTCAATGTGCTACTAACTGGGGTGATGGAGTGCAGATGGCATGAGTTAAAATATTGGTATACAAATGAGTACATTAGTATTCTGTTATGAAACTAGCTCAAGAAAAGATAGAAAATATAGATCAACGCCTTAGAATTCAACCTCTTCGAGGGGGAAGCCTCCTTTATATTACATAAATGAACGATTCTTGGATGATTCGAATGACAAAACCTCCTTTCTATATATATAGTAGTCTAAGGAGTCACAATATAATCCAAACAACCTAACAATAATTAATATAAAGCCACAAAAATAACAATAGAGGGATTCTATGGGGCACAGTAATAGCAATATGGGGGCAATAGGGGCACAACAATATCAATAAAGGGTATAACTACAATAGTAATGGGCTAATCACTAGTATTATAGGGACCCAACATGCCCCTCTCCTTCAAAAAAGTGTTCTCCTCAACGCTTGAGTAGTTCTGGATACTTCTGCATAAAATTTTCATCCTCCCATGTGGAATCTTCAGTGGATAAGTTCTTCCACTTGATAAGATACTCTGAAATTGATCGATTTCGTAGCTATCGAGTTCTTGTTTCTGTGACTGCTTCCAGTTCCAATATAATTTTTCCTTCCTCATCAAGTTCTGGTAATATTGTTTGAACTGGGAGATTGTCGCCTATAACCTTATTTGAACATGAAACATGGAAAACTGGGTGCAATTGAGAAGCTACATGAAGCTCAAATTTATATGCCATAGTACCAATATTTTACAACACCTTGTACGGACCATAATACTTTGGTGGTAATTTATTATCCTTCTTAGCTTGCTTGAGGGACATTTTCTTATATGGTTGTAGCCGTAGGAATACCCAATCACCTACATCAAAACTTCTTTCACTGAAATTTTGATCTGCCTGTTGTTTCATTCTATTCTGTGCAGCCACGAGGTTATCCTTTAAGAGTTGGAGGACTTGTTGTTGATGTTCAATGTGATGTTCCACTGCCTGAACCTTAGAATTTTCTCTTAAATATGATGTGATGGATGGTGGTTGATACCCATAAAGTGCCATAAATGGGGTCATTTTTGTTGCTATATGGAAGGAAGTGTTATACCACCATTCAGCCAGAGGCAACCATTTGACCCATTGTGTTTGTTTATTAGATACAAAGCAACAAAGATATCCTTACAAACATTTGTTTACTATCTCAGTTTTCCCATCAGATTGAGGATGATAAGATGAGCTATGAGCTAACTGAGTACCAAGACAAGAAAATAATTCTGTCAAAAATTTCCAGTGAAAATGGGATCTCTGTCACTTATAATAATCTTTGGGTTTCCATGTAGATTTTGAATTGTTTCCATAAATGCAGTAGAAACTGTACTGGCTTTAAATGGATTTGATAATGCACAAAAGTGTGCATATTTGGTTAGTCTGTCAACTAGCACCATGATGACACTCTTTCCCTCAGACTTGGGTAAACCTGTGATAAAATCCATTGAAACCTCCTCCCAATGTTGGCTTGGAATGGATAAAGGTTGTAATAGACCCGGTGTCTTAATTGTTTCAAATTTATTTTGTTGGAAAACCAAACACTCCGCCACAAACTTTTGAATATCTGATTTAAGGCCATCCCAAAAAAATTCCTTCTTAACCCTGTGGTAAGTTTTTAGAAATCCTGAGTACCCTCCTAAGGGAGAAGTGTGCAATTCCATAAGAATCTTTTGTTTTAGCTGGGAATTCTTATAGAGGTATAAGAGATCTTTGTACCATAAAGAATCATTTTTCCAGCTAAATGTATCAGACATACTGGAATCTTGTTGTAACTTTTGAATAAGTTCCCACACTTCTTCGTCATTCTCCAATTCCTCCCTTGCTTCATTTATCCAATCTGGTTGGATAATAGAAATGGCGCACAACAATGCTTCCACATCCTCATCCTTTCTTGAGAGTGCATCTGCCACCACATTTTGCTTCACTTTTTTGTAGATGATTTCAAAGTCATAACCCAACATCTTTGTGACCCACTTTTGTTTCTCTTCAGAGGATAATCTTTGTTCTAAAAAGTATTTAAGGCTATCATGATCCATTTTTACCTTGAAGTGTCTTCCCATTAGGTAGGGTCACCATTTCTTAAGTGCATGGAGTATTGCCAACATTTCTTCTCATAAATAGCTTTGCTTAAAAACATTCCCTTGATTGGACAACTTTCAAAAGCAATGGGTCTTTCATTTTGCATTGGAACAGCACCAATTCCATTCCTTGAAGCATCACATTACACAATAAAGGTTTTTGTGAAGTTCGGTGTAGCTAAGACTGGTTCTTGGCACATTGCCTCTTTAAGATGTTCAAAGGCCTTTGTTGCTTCCAGAGTCCATGAAAATGCATCTTTATTCAATAATGTTGTTAGAGGTGCTGCTATTCTCCCATAATTCTTAAAAAACTTGCGATAATACCCTGTCAACCCGAGAAATCCTCACAAATGCTTTATGGATGTGGGGATTTTCCATTCCTTAATGGCTTTAATTTTGCTAGGGTCTACCTTAACTCCTTCATGAGATACAATATGACCTAGATATTCCACCTCCTGGACTCCAAAGAAACATTTGGATCTTTTTGCATATAATTGTTTCTCCTCCAATAGTTGTAGCACCGTATCAACATGTTCAACATGATCCTTCCAAGACTTGCTGTAGATTAGTATATCATCAAAAAATACTAACACAAATTTTCTAAGAAATGGTTTGAAAATTGAATTCATCAAACCTTGAAATGTTGAAGGTGCATTGGTAAGGCCAAAAGGCATGACCAAAAATTCATAATGACCCTCATGAGTTCTAAATGTTGTTTTCGGAATGTCTTTAGTCTTCATTATGATTTGATGATATCCTGAACAAAGATCCAACTTGGTGAAGTAAATTGATCCATGCAATTCATCCAGTAATTCATCAATGACAGGAATGGGGAACGTATCTTTAATAGTGAGCTTGTTGAGCTCCCTATAATCCAGACGCATGCGCCATGATCCATCCTAATTGTGCACCAATACTAATAGAGCAGAGAAAAAACTTTGACTCGGTTGAATTATACCATCCTCTAGCATTTCTGCAACCATACATTCAATTTCACTCTTTTGGACATAGGGATATCTGTACGGCCTGATGTTTGGAGGAACACTTCCTAGAATTAGATGAATAGCATGATCATGATCATGCATAGGTGGGAGACCTTTGGGAGTCTCAAATACCTTGGAATTATTGTCCAGGACTTTTTGGAGATCTAGAGAAATCGATGATTCCGATGTGGAAACATCTAGCGAACATAATTGTGCAATTACACCTCTTTTCTCCTTTTTTAGAAGCTTTGTCATACCATTAGAGCTGATTATCTTTCCTAGTTTCCCTGCAATACCCCTTAATTCAACTTCCTTTCCTTCCGTAGAAAATTTGATGAAAAGTTCTTGAAAATTAAAAGCTATTGTACCCAAGGATTGTAGCCATTGGACTCCTAGTACAACATCAGCACCTCCCATTGGAATGGAAAGCATTGGGCTAGTCAATACATATTCTCCCATGGATAGCTTGATATTATGGCACTTTCTAGAGTAATTTATTGTTCCTCCATTTGCAATCATCACTTGACACTCTGGTGCTGGATATAGGAAGAAATTCAATTCTTTTGCTACCTTACAATGAATACAATTGTGGGTGCTTCCTGAATCAATCAACAATATTACCTTTTTCTTCTTGATTTGTCCTTCTATCTTGATGGTTTGAGGAGTGGTAATTCCCACCAATGCATTACAAGATATGGTCAGATTTATTTGTTCTTCATCTAGGCTTTGTTCATGGAGTATATCCTCTTCTTTTGACCTTTCTTGCTCCTTTTCTTCTTCCTCTTCACAATATATGTAGAATAATTTATTCTCAGCACACTTATGACCTTTAGTGTATTTGCTATCACAACTGTAACAAAGCCCTTTTGCTCTTTTTTCTTCCAATTGTTGTGGTGTCAACCTTATAGGTTGTGGAAGACTAGGGGCAACAACACTTCCGTCTTTATAGTTGTGAGTGGTATGTTTCCTGGTTGCCATAATTTTGCTTTCCATTTTTCTTGCTAACCTGAATGCATTCTCTAATGAATCAGGTTCCCAAAGGTGAACATCATGTTGTATATTATCCTTTAAAGACCCTATGAACACATCAATCCTATGCTCCTTTGGAATATCTTTTACCCTTATGTTCAATTTTTGGAACTCCTCAATGTGCTCCATTATTGAACCCTTTTGTTTGAGACTTATCAATTGCTAAAAAAAGTGTTGCTTCTTGTATCCTCATAATGTGCTACCAATTCTTTCGTAAAAATTTCCCAAGTGATAAATTGTTTACGAGAGCAAAGCCATTGATAACATACAAACTGATTTGGTTCCAAATATAAAGTTGCCATACGTACCTTTTGTGTGTTTTTCACATTATTGAGATCGAATAATTGCTCCATCTGTAATATCCATGTTGCGGGATCCTTGCCATCAAACTTCCTCATATCGATTTTTGGAATATGGTGCGTATTCAATCCAACATTAGAGTCTATGGAATCATGATTAACATTTCTTTTGTTCTCATCATGAGTTTCCTTTACTACCCTTTCACCATTAGTGACCCTTTCTTGTAACAACTTCTTCTATTCTTCCATGTCTGTCTTCAAATATATCTTCAAATCGTCCATCTTAGCTTCTACGCCTTTCTTTAAACCATCCATCTTAGCTTCTAAATCTTTCTTTAAACCATCCATCTTAGATTCTGTTCCTTTTTTTGCAAGTGACACTTGTTGCACTTGATCTCATAATTTCGCTATATCATGTTGCATTTCTTCCTCTTCTACATAAGTCATGCTAGAGCTTTCAGGTTTCTTACTAGGTGTTTGCATTTTCTTTCCTCGGGGCATCAATTACCGATAATAATGCTTTACTATGCCCTTCGAACTCCTTCAAACCAAGCTTATGCAAAAATAAAAAAATAAAAAACTACACACCTTTTCTCACTTTGTAGAAGCCTGATATTGAATCTCATGTATCTCTATAATTTGGAATCATCCAATTCTGAAATTCTGATTTGTAGTAGCCTTCTATGTCCTCTTTCCAAAGCCACTAGTCTGATCCAGGTTGAATTCTCCAAGAAATAGTTATGCACAATCTCCCACAGTGACCTGATTATGAGTAGTTCAGTAGAGTGAACTTGTATGAAGTGTTGCGTGTCACTGTTTCGACCTTCGACTCTGAAAAATATATATAAGAAAACTACAATATGTCCTCTTTCTATACCTTCTTACAAGATTTAAATCCGATGCTCAGAAATAAAGTTATGATGATTTTCCCCAGGTCACCTATTTGGAATGTAATTCAGGAGTCTGCAAAAAGACCAACTCCCTCAGATAATATCTCCGCAAATATAGCGCGAAAAGCTCTAAAATTCGGACTCGAGGTTTAACGCGATTTCTTCTCAAACAATTTTTTTTTTCAACTTCTGAAACATCGCAGAAAAAAAGTTATAGCAAAAATGCCATGATGACCTGTTTGGAGTAGCGAAACCCTAGAATCCAAAGCTCTGATACCAAATGTTATGAAACCAACTCAAGAAAAGATAGAAAAGATAGATCAACGCCTTAGAATTCACCCTCTTAGAGGGGGCAACCTCCTTTACATTACATAAATGAACAATTCTTGGATGATTCAAATGACAAAACCTCCTTTCTATATATATAGTAGTCTAAGGAGTCACAATATAATCCAGCCGACCTAACAATAATAATATAGAGCCACAAAAATAACAATAGAGGGATTCCATGCGGCACAGTAATAACAATATGGGGGCAATAAGGGCGCAACAATATTAATAAGGGGTGTAACTACAATAGTAATGGGGTAATCACTAGTATTATAGGGACCCAACATATTCCCTCAAAATGATGAGGTCTCATGAGGTGCATGGATATGGCCAATTAGGCAGTTCGAGACTTACGAGCTAGTGGGATGGAGCCATTGGCTTAGGAGACTCCAGATGATAGTGATTAGGCATAGGGATATGTGGGTCCCCATTTTTGTTTTGTTGTAACATGTGATGAGCATGTCATATGTATTTAGACTAGTGGAATCCAAACACTATATGTTGGATATTATGATACAAAATATGGTTATGCATCTTTTGTGACGATTGTGGTTTGTCACTTGTTTATGCTATGGATGTTTTCTTGTATATGCATGTGATAAATTCCAATCTAGAATGTTATTTGCAACTGTATATACATGGTGATTTTGGGCTCTAGGAATATGACTGAATGTAACGGATTCAAATTCATGTGCCAAAATCTTAACTCGTAGATATTTTCTAAATAGGACACGATTATGCACATGATAAATTATGTTCAATTGCATGACAAGTAGCAAGGAATTAAGACAAATAAGAAGGTGAAAGATGCAATGATCAAGGGCATCAGCTAACAAACCTATCACAACATCATACTCAAGCTGGTTATTGTTTGCAGATCTAATGCTGACACTGCCAAAGTGGACTAACGAATGCAAGGACGTAAAAATGGCCCAAGCTACCGAGGCTAGATTCCTAGAGAAGCAACTCGCACCATCATCATAGGTGATATGAGGTGTGGATGATGGATCCATCTAAAAGATGTAAGAAGACAATGAATGAGAATATGGGTGATGAATACTACCTAAACACAACAAAATGACACACGGATTTCAATGGGAAATTCTATTCATAAAATTTCTTGAGCTAGAGTGCATTGCAAGGGTTAGGAAGGATTTCATCCTTTGGACCCTTTAAAAGGTAGGCCCCCTTGCCCAAACATTTACAAATGATGTAAGGAACTAGCCATAATGGTTCAAACTTACCATGCACCAGGACATCATGTTATTGGTCATAGATGGGAACAAGGTCAGTTTCATGGAAGGTACAAGGGTGGAATTTTAGGTCATACTAATCTTTGGTGTGATTTTTGGCTGCTTCAATGGTTTCCAATGTAACACGACAATATTCATTAGTGTGCTCAAGCATGATAAGTCATTGCTCTAGAGGTTGGATGTCTAGGACGAGTTCAACATCCAGGTGTAGGGAGGGGATTTCACACTTGATTGGTAAGACTGCCTCCTCTCCAAAAATGAGGTGGAAATGAGTGAATCTAGTGGTGGTTTTGACAGAGGTTCTATTGGAACACAAAGCATCGAAGATCATAAGATGCCAATTGGTGTTTTGTTTGTTCATCGTCTGCTGAAGACAAATTTTAAGGATTTTGTTGACAAATTGAACGTGGCCATTTCCTTGGGGGTAGTAAGACAATGAATATTGGTGTTCGAAGCCAAGCAAAGAGGATAGCTCGTGCCAAATGTCATCTTCAAAGTGTCTGCCATGGTTGGAGACCAATTTTTTTGAAACCCCAAATAGAGTGATAACATGGTTAAAGAAAAAGAGGGTTGTTGTAGCCATGATGTTATTGAGCATTGGGATGGCTTCAACCCATTCCATGAAATAGTTGATGAAAATGGTAATGTACTTATGGTTATTAGGATATGGGGGTCGACACTTCATAGATTCAGTAACCCATTTACAGAAATGACTGACTATGATGACATGATGGAGGGGAGCTTCTAAAGAGAGAAGGCCAAAAATAACCACCACGCATGCTTTTCTTGGCAATGGACATTCTAGAGAGTTAGCCACCACAAGCAACACCATGGAAGGCATTAAGCACTTGCTCAACTTCATTATGGGTGAGACAATGATGGACGAGAGTGTCAACACCGCAACAATAAATATTGTCATCGATGAGGAGATAACGAGGGGCTTGATTTCGAATACGTCATCAATCATCATGAGTGAGATGGGGAGTGAATTTCTGGGTTCACAGATAGGTAAGGATGTTGCCATATCAAGGATCATCCAAGGTAATGGTGAGAAAGTGTTCATACGGAAGGTCATCATTTACAGACAGATCAGGTGCAGTAGTGGGAAATTCATAAATGAATTTAGAAAATGGATAAACCTTTCTCACTCTTGGGTGTGAACAATTTTAGATTGAATTGTTTAAGGATAATGATATAACAGGCATACTTCCTGTTAATGATTCGTCAACTTACCAGAAAGGCCATGGGGTTGGAATTGGTCACAACTTTGGTTGTACGTATAAGGATATAATGACAAATATTTTGAACGAAGAACAAAAAAACCAACACCAATGTTTCTTCATGTGAGTAGGACACAAGGTTACCATGACGGTTCTTACTAACATAATAGATGACATGCTCATTCCCAACACCATCTTCTTGGATTAGGACCTAGTGACTGAATAGGCAGACACAAAGATATACAAGATGAAGTCCCTCTCAAAGTTAAGTGGAATGATCAAGGGAGTAGAAGTGAGAGAACGTTTGAGGTCATCAAAAGAATGTTGATCTTAGTCATCCAAAACAAATGGAATTTTAAATTGAATGAGTCTAAGAAACCCATGCACAGTGGTGGCACAATGAGGGACAAATTTACGAAGAAATTTGGATTAGCCTTGGAGGCTTTACATCTGGTGAAGGGTATGGCGAGGCATAAGTTTGAGAATGGATTGAAATTTTAGAGGGTCAAGAGTGATACCATGTTTGGATGCAATGAATCCCAATAGTAGGTCAGAAAGAACAAAAAATACACACTTAAGGCAATTAAGGTGAAGGTTATAGTTGCGACATTGAAGGAATATGGTATGCAAATCATGAAGGTGTTGTGACTGAAACTTGGAATGAGTGGTGAGATCATATAGATATGAAAGGATAAATGAGCTAGGTTGTCGAAATAGTAAGACATGGCACATTGAAAAGTGTCCCTAACATTCTTTAAACTAAAATGCATGACCCTGTATGGAAAATCTCCCCACGGACTAGTGAAGGCAGTTTTAAGATGATTGACATAACAAATATGTATCTACTTACACCCGAAAAATCCATACATAAAGGAAAGAACCTCATGCCCCAAACACTCATCAATGATTATGTGTATGAATGATGTGGTAAAAAACTTTTTGGGACAATTTTTGTTCAGATCACGAAAGTCCATGCAAACATGAATTGTTCCTTGTTTCTTTATAATAGGAACAAGATTGGACACCTATTATAGACATTTTTGGGCACTGCAACCCCAAGCATAAAATATCCATAAACCAAGGGCTCCTAAGTCCCTAAAAGTGTTGTTCCAACCCCTAAAGGAACAAGGTCAACTGATTACATCTTCTCCCAGAAGTTCTCCATGAAAAACTACTCAGAACTGGTAAAAACTACATCATTTCACCTGCTCCATAGGAAAAGTGCGTTGCATCTCACCTAAGTACACACAGTGGGTGCATTACATTTCAAAAATACCTTCTATGGGGTGCGATGGGTGAGAAGAGACAAATGGCAGTGTCAATCCACGAGGTGGAGAAGCATGGAATCTTCTAGAAACTTCTCCTGTGACACTTGCCTCCCTCAATTTGACCAAGGATGAGTAAGAGATCATCAATCTCCAAGTGGAAGCAAGAACTATCAGAAGGAAGACACTAATTAAATCACAAACTGACTCATCTCCCTTACAGACATCTATATATGGATCCCTCATCCCAGAGATCCAGAGGCTAGAATTTTGCATCTTGTAAGGAATTGTTGTTGGCTTCTTGAGGCAACATCATAGTGTTGGGTGATCTAACCTTTTCATGAGGTGAAGAAGGGCTTACTTGTTGAGAGGATGATGCTGGGTCAGAACAACTACTCTCTTGGCTCTTTCTTGATTATCAATAAAGCTATTCAATTTTTCCTCCATACTCTTGTGTAATTTATGTTTTGTGCATTTGTATGGTCAATTTACATCTGATCCTAGATTGTTTATGATAATAGATCCATGTTCTCGTATAGTGTTATGTTGCTTTGATTCTACAGGTACTCTGTGAAGCTGGGTATACAAGAAATCAAGTAGCAAAGGACTATCAGAAGAGAGAGGAATCGAGCAAAGAACCAAGCGCAAGACAGAGGTTGGTCTCCTTTATTCTTCGCTCATCTATCTTTCATAAAGGAAAACGAAAGTAGTTTTACTTTGTTTGTTTCTAAGGTAGCTACCTACCTTAGTGGGATTAGTAATTCTGCATAGACACTTTTCCTTGTAACAAAACGGCGACTCCACTGGGGAGCGACTAGGTTGTTTGTCTATCTACATTTGTTTACTTTATAAACTTACAGATGGAGCCTGAAGTTGAGCCAGGTAGCCTTCGAACTGCATTTGCTATGCAAATGAAAAGTAGATAAATGCCGCTTCAGTCAATCTCTAGGTTTTGTTTATGAATTAAAAAACTGATTTACAAACTCTCTAATTGCCCTTGTGGCAGCTGTAGTAACCTCCTTGGATCTACCCCTGTGATTGATTTACTGATTACCACTTGCTTGGCCAAAATCCCTGAACTGAACTACAAACTGTGACCCGGAACCCAATCAAAGTCTTGTCCCTGGCCCAACACACTATCTATTCTATGAATCTCAAATTCAGCGCACTTCCCAAGTGTAGTAGGTGTGCTGCATTTCAAATTCACTGTGTTACAGGTGCGCTGATCAGACTAGGCATTGTTCCTAAATTTTGGTTTCTGTGTTCACTCTTTTCAAATCTATTCAGGAGTTTTGCTGCCTGTAGTCAGTACACCTCTGTTGAAACCCCTTTCCTTGTTGTTATTTCGCCTCCATTATGTAAAGGACTGTAAATGTTTTTATGTATTTGTTGAGTCATTTTCAGTTCTCCTTTACAAAAAAGTAACGTAATTGTACTGTCGTTTCTTGATTTGAAAGTGTCGCAAGTGTCGTTTTGTTATGAAGCCAGCTCAAGAAAATATAGAAAAGATAGATCAACACCTTAGAATTCAACCTCTTCGAGGGGGCAACCTCCTTTACATTACATGAATGAACAATTATTCGATGATTCAAATGACAAAACCTCCTTTCTATATATAGGAGTCTAAGGAGTCACAATATAATCTAGCCGACCTAACAATAATAATATAAAGCCACAAAAATAACAATAGAGGGATTCTATGGGCACATTAATAACAATATGGGGGCAATGGGGGCACAACAATATAAATAAGGGGTATAACTACAATAGTAATGGGGTAATCACTAGTATTATAGGGACCCAACATGCCCCTCTCCTTCAAAAAAGTGTTGTCCTCAACGCTTGAGTAGTTCTGGATATTTCTGCATAAAATTCTCATCCTCCCATGTGGAATCTTCAGCGGATAAGTTCTTCCACTTGATAAGGTACTCCGAAATTGATCGATTTCGTAGCTGTCGAGTTCTTGTTTCTATAACTGCTTCCGGTTCCAATATAATTTTTCCTTCCTTGTCAAGTTCTGGCAATATTGTTTGAACTGGGAGCTTGTCGCCTATAACCTTCTTTAAGCATGAAACATGGAAGACTGGGTGCAATCGAGAAGTTGCAGGAAGCTCCAATTTGTATGCCATAGTACCAATCTTTTGCAACACCTTGTACGGACCATAATACTTTGGTGATAATTTATTATCCTTCTTAGCTTGCTTGAGGGACATTTTCTTATATGGTTGTAGCCGTAGGAATACCCAATCACCTACATCAAAACTTCTTTCACTGCGATGTTGATCTGCCTGTTGTTTCATTCTATTCTGTGCCAACACGAGGTTATCCTTTAAGAGTTGGAGGACTTGTTGTTGATGTTAGATGTGATGTTCCACTGCCTGAACCTTAGAATTTTCTCTTAAATATGATGTGATGGATGGTGGTTCATACCCATAAAGTGCCATAAATGGGGTCATTTTTTTCGCTATATGAAAGGAAGTGTTATACCACCATTCAGCCAGAGGCAACCATTTGACCCATTTTGTCTGTTTATCAGATACAAAGCAACGAAGATATCCTTCCAAACATTTGTTTACTATCTCAGTTTGCCCATCAGATTGAGGATGATAAGATGAGCTATGAGCTAACTGAGAACCAATATGAGAAAATAATTCTGTCCAAAAATTTCAGTGAAAATGGGATCTCTGTCACTTACAATAATCTTTGGGTTTCCATGTAGCTTTTGAATTGTTTCCATAAATGCAGTAGAAACTGTACTGGCTCTAAATGGATGTGATAATGCACAAAAGTGTGCATACTTGGTAAGTATGTCAACTACCACCATGATGACACTCTTTCCCTCAGACTTGGGTAAACCTGTGATAAAATCCATTGATACCTCCTCCCAATGTTGGCTTGGAATGGATAAAGGTTGTAATAGACCTGGTGTCTTAATCGTTTCAACTTTATTTTGTTGGCAAACCAAACATTCTGCCAAAAAATTTTGAATATCTGATTTAAGGCCATCCCAAAAAAATTCCTTCTTAACCCTGTGGTAAGTTTTTAAAAATCCTGAGTGCTCTCCTAGGGGAGAAGTGTGCAATTCCATAAGAATCGTTTGTTTTAGCTGGGAATTCTTACAGAGGTATAAGTGATGTTTGTACCATAACGAATCATTTTTCCAGCTAAATGTATCAGACGTAGTGGAATCTTGTTGTAGCTTTCGAATAAGTGCCCACACTTCTTTGTCATTCTTCCATTCCTCCCTTGCTTCATTTATCCAATCTGGATGGATGATAGAAATAGCGCACAACAATGCTTCCACATCCTCATCCTTTCTTGAGAGTGCATCTGTCACCACATTTTGCTTCCCTTTTTTGTAGATGATTTCAAAGTCATAACCCAACATCTTTGTGACCCACTTTTGTTGCTCTTCAGAGGATAATCTTTGTTCTAAATAGTATTTAAGGCTATCATGATCCGTTTTTACCTTGAAAAGCCTTCCGATTAGGTAGGGTCGCCATTTCTTAAGATAAAGGGCTGGAAGCTAAGATGGATGATCTGAAGGCAAATTTGAGGACAGGTTTGAAGACAGACATGGCAGATTTGAAGACAGATTTGACAAATTTTCTACAAGAAATACTTACTAATGGTGAAAAGGTTGTAAAGGAAACTCGTGATGTGAACAAAATAAATGTTAATCATGATTCCCTAGACTCTAATGTTGGATCGAAGACCCACCATATTCCAAAAATCGATATGAGGAAGTTTGATGGCAAGGATCCCGCCACATGGATATTACAGATGGAGCAGTTCTTCGATCTCAATAATGTGCGAAACACACAAAAGGTACGTATGGAAAATTTATATTTGGAACCAAATCAGTTTGTATGGTATCAATGGCTTTGCTCTCGTAAACAATTTATCACTTGGGCAATTTTTACGGAAGAATTGATAGCACATTATGAGGATACAAAAAGCAACACTTTTTTTAGACAATTGATAAGTCTCAAACAAAAGGGTTCAATAATGGAGCACATTGAGGAGTTCCAAAAATTGAACATAAGGGTAAAAGATATTCCATAGGAACATAGGATTGATGTGTTCATAGGGTATTTAAATGATAATATCCAACATGATGTTTGACTTTGGGAACCTGATTCATTAGAGAAGGCATTCAAGTTAGCAAGAAAAATGGAAAGAAAAATTATGGCAACCAGGAAGCATACCACTCACAACTATAAAGATGGAAGTGCAGTTGCCCCTAGTCTTCCACAACTTATAAGGTTGACACCACAACAATTGGAAGAAAAAAGAGCAAAAGGGCTTTGTTATAGTTGTGATAGCAAATACACTAAAGGTCATAAGTGTGCTGAGAAGAAACTATTCTACATAGATTGTGAAGAGGAAGAAGAAAAGGAGCAAGAAAGGTCAAAAGAACAGGATATGCTCCAGGAACAAAACCTAGATGAAGAAAAAATAAATCCGACCATATCTTGTAATGCATTGGTGGGAATTACCACTCCTCAAACCATCAAGATAGAAGGACAAATCAAGAAGAAAAAGGTAATAGTGTTGATTGATTCAGGAAGCACCCACAATTTTATTCATTGTAGGGTAGAAAAAGAATTGAATTGCTTCCTATATCTAACACCAGAGTGTCAAGTGATGATTGCAAATGGAGGAACAATAAATTGCTCTGGAAAGTGCCATAATATCAAGCTATCCATGGGAGAATATGTATTGACTAGCCCAATGCTTTCCATTCAAATGGGAGGTGCTGATGTTGTACTATGAGTCCAATGGCTACAATCCTTGGGTACAATAGCTTTTAATTTTCAAGAACTTTTCATCAAATTTTCTACGAAAGGAAAGGAAGTTGAATTAATGGTTATTGCAGGGAAACCAGGAAAGATAATCAGCTCTAATGGTATGACAAAGCTTCTAAAAAAGGAGCAAAGGGGTGTAATTGCACAATTGTGTTCGCTAGATGTTTCCACATTAGAATCATCTATTTCTCCATATCTCCAAAAAGTCCTGGACAATCATTCCAAGGTATTTGAGACTCCCAAAGGTCTCCCACCTATGCGTGATCATGATCATGCTATTCATCTGATTCCAGGAAGTGTTCCTCCAAAAATCAGGCCGTACAGATATCCCTATGTCCAAAAAAGTGAAATTGAACGTATGGTTGCAGAAATGCTAGAGGCTGGTATAATTCAACCAAGTCAAAGTTCTTTCTCTGCTCCAGTAGTATTGGTGCACAAGAAGGATGGATCATGGCGCATGTGTCCGGATTATAGGGAGCCCAACAAGCTCAGTATTAAAGATAAGTTCCCCATTCCTGTCATTGATGAATTACTGGATGAATTGCATGGATCAATTTACTTCAACAAGTTGGATCTTCGTTCAGGATATCATCAAATCAGAATGAAGATTGAAGACATTCCGAAAACGACATTTAGAACTCATAAGGGTCATTATGAATTTTTGGTCATGCCTTTTGGCCTTACCAATGCACCTTCAACATTTCAAGGTTTGATGAATTCAATTTTCAAACCATTCCTTAGAAAATTTGTGTTAGTATTTTTTGATGATATACTTATCTACAGCAAGTCTTGGAAGGATCATGTTGAACATGTTGACAGGGTGCTACAACTATTGGAGGAGAAACAATTATATGCCAAAAGATCCAAATGTTTTTTTGGAGTCTAGGAGGTGGAAAATTTGGGTCATATTATATCTCATGAAGGAGTTAAGGTAGACCCTAGCAAAATTAAGCCATTAAGGAATGGAAAATCCCCACATCCATAAAGCATTTATGCAGATTTCTTGGGTTGACAGGGTATTATCGCAAGTTTGTTAAGAATTATGGGAGAATAGCAGCACCTCTAACAACATTATTGAAGAAATATGCATTTTCATGGACACCGGAAGCAACAAAGGCCTTTGAACATCTTAAAGAGGCAATGTGCCAAGCACCGGTCTTAGCTACACTGAACTTCACAAAAACCTTTATTGTGGAATCTGATGCTTTAGGAAATGGAATTGGTGCTGTTCTAATGCAAGATGAAAGACCCATTGCTTTTGAAAGTCGTCCAATCAAGGGAAAGTTTCTAAGAAAAGCTATTTATGAGAAGGAAACGTTGGCAATACTCCATGTTGGAATGTATTTGCTATCACAACTATAACAAAGCCATTTTGTTCTTTTTTCTTCCAATTGTTGTGGTGTCAACCTTATAAGTTGTGGAAGACTAGGGGCAACTACACTTCCGTCTTTATAGTTGTGAGTGGTATGCTTCCTGGTTGCCATAATTTTGCTTTCCATTTTTCTTGCTAACCTGAATGCCTTCTCTAATGAATCAGGTTCCCAAAGTCAAACATCATGTTGGATATTATCCTTTAAAGACCCTATGAACACATCAATCCTATGCTCCTCTGGAATATCTTTTACCCTTATGTTCAATTTTTTGAACTCCTTAATGTGCTCCATTATTGAACCCTTTTGTTTGAGACTTATCAATTGGCTAAAAAAAGTGTTACTTTTTGTATCCTCATAATGTGATATCAATTCTTCCGTAAAAATTGCCCAAGTGATAAATTGTTTACGAGAGCAAAGCCATTGATACCATACAAACTGATTTGGTTCCAAATATAAAGTTGCCATACGTACCTTTTGTGTGTTTTGCACATTATTGAGATCGAAGAACTGCTCCATCTGTAATATCCATGTGGCGGGAACCTTGCCATCAAAATTCCTCATATCGATTTTTGGAATATGGTGGGTCTTCGATCCAACATTAGAGTCTATGGAATCATGACTAACATTTCTTTTGTTCACATCATGAGTTTCCTTTACAACCTTTTCACCATTAGTAAGTATTCCTTGTAGAAAATTTGTCAAACGTGTCTTCAAATCTGCCATGTCTGTCTTCAAATATGTCCTCAAATTTTCCTTCAGATCATCCATCTTAGCTTCCATGCCCTTTATCTTAGATTCCATGCCATTTATCTTAGCATCTGTTAGCTTTTGTGAGCGTGACATTTGTTGTACTTGTTCTTGTAATTTTGATATATCATGTAGCATTTCTTCCTCTTCTTCATGAGTCATGCTAGAGCTTTCAGGTTCCTTACTAGGTGTTTGCATTTTCTTTCCTCGGCGCATCAGTTACCGATAATAATGCTTTACTATGCCCTTTGAATTCCTTCAAACCAAGCTTATGCAAAAATTTAAAAAAAAACTTCACACCTTTTTTTACGTTGTAGAAGCCTGATATTGAATCTGATGTATCTCTGTAATTTCGAATCATCCAATTCTGAAATTGTGACCTGTATTAGCCTTCTATGTCCTCTTTCCAATTCCACTAATCTGATCCAAATTGGATTCTCCAAGAAAGAGTTATACACAATCTCCCGCAGTGACCTGATTATAGACTAGTTCAGTAGAGCGAAATTGTATGAACTGCCACGTGTCACTGTTTCAACCTTTGACTCTAAAAAATATATAAAAGAAAACTATATTCCGTCCTCTTTCTGTACCTTCTTACGAAATTTCAATCCGATGCTCAGAAAGACAGTTATGACGATTTTCCCCAGGTCACATGTTTTGAGTGTAATTCAGGAGTCTGCAAAAAAACCAACTTCCTCGGATCATATCTCGGAAAATGTCGCGCGAAAAGCTCTGAAATTCAGACCCAAGGTTCAGCGTGATTTCTTCTCAAATGGGTTTTTTTTGCGACTTCTGAAACGTTAGAGAAAAACGTTATAGCGAAAATGCCACGATGACCTGTTTGGAGCAGTGAAACCCTAGAATCCAAAGCTCTGATACCAAATGTTATGAAACCAGCTCAAGAAAAGATAGAAAAGATAGATCAACGCCTTAGAATTAAGCCTCTTCGAGGGGGCAACCTCCTTTACATTACATGAATGAACAATTCTTCGATGATTCAAATGACAAAACCTCCTTTCTATATATAGGAGTCTAAGGAGTCACAATATAATCTAGCCGACCTAACAATAATAATATAAAGCCACAAAAATAACAATAGAGGGATTCTATGGACACATTAATAACAATATGGGGGCAATGGGGGCACAACAATATAAATAAGGGGTATAACTACAATAGTAATGCGGTAATCACTAGTATTATAGGGACCCAACACGTTTTCAGTCATAGAAGAGAATCTGATTGTTCTTGATAGTCGATTACCCTGTTACTATTGTATTTGATCTGAATTAGTAGTTTTTCTAATGTCAAAAGCAAGTTTTCATTTCGAAATCGCAAAGTGTTGTCGTTGTCTTCATTTTGATTTTGAAAAGAAACTTGTTAGTAATTGTCGCTTCGAAAAATAATTCAGATTTGCGCATTAGCTTTCCTTTTATCATTCACATATTAAGAAGGATGAAAACAAATACATGCATGTGCATTTGCATTTAGACAGTTTCATTGGTTTGATTTAGGACGGTGCATATAGTGTGTGCTCTTTGCTCTTTGTTGAAAGAATACTATCTTTCTTTCCTTAGTAGCTAGGATTTTCATTGCACAAAAAAGATAAAACAATTGTTTATCATCTTAAATTTCATTTTAGGAATTGTATATCTAGATCATGTGGTGAATCTGAAAGTAAAATTTCTTAAGCAAGATCAACTATAAAATAAATTTGATGAATCTAACAACGCTTTGGAACCTAACACACAACATCTAGAAGTCTAGGCTAGAGACATATTCCGGCATCGTAAAGCCTGGTAATTGTTGTTCTCACTGTTGGTTGGGTGATTCCTCCACTTTGAGATGATAAGTGCTAGTATGGACTTGTGCTCCCATGTACCATCGAGTATATTTTGGGAGAACACAATAGGATTAATCCTTTATCCATAGGAAGCCGTGTCTGCCGCCCTATCGATCGCAATGCACTGAACACAACATTCGGGAAGATTTACTGCCATACCGTAAAAAGTATTCTGCAGTTTTTTGATTGGTTTGGTAATCCCTCTACCTAGATTTCCAGAGTAGTCCCTTTCGTTCCTTTTCAGACTCCTTAACGGAAAAGGTCCATCTAAGCACTTTTCACTTCAGGCTCATTAAAAATCGAAGGCGACTAGAGTCATCTTTTGTTTTTTCTCGACTCTTAAAAATTGAAAAAACAAGTTGTGTCAAAGCATCTAAAATTCATCTAATTCGGAAACATACTTCCCCTTGATTTTTATTTGATCGAGTAATCCGCAATTGTGGAAGAAAGTCAATTGAAACCCCGTCGTTCGCAGAGGCTTATGAGTCAACCATCTTTGTCTCCGGAATCGAAACTATTATGGACAAAGCGAACTCGTTTAACCAGTTCAAAATCTCATGGTAAAGTTAGAACAAGTGTTCCAACAACATCAGAGAGTCCGGTTACTTCAAACATTTATGGTATCCCTGCCTTTACAGAAGAAGTTCAGAAGCCACCGAAGGACAGTAGTACTTATCCTAGGCTGAGGGTAAACACTTGTGTTACTGAACCAATTTCATCTACAACCGGTTCGGAGAGTGTTGTTCCCCAAACATCTGTCGCTGCAGATTCCATACCTTCTTCGGCACCAGAAATATTTTACGGACCTGACAGTCTACCTCTTCCACCTGGTCTGATTGCTATAGAAGAGATTATGGAGGATCCTCCATCTAGTACTCCATCGCAATTTGGAGTCGGGATCACTCTGTATCCTTCTTCATCAGAAATTAGTCTACCACCATCAGAAGCTCCTGTAGAATCACTCGGTAATCTTTTGGATAGAGTAGAAATGTTTTAACAACCGTCGACATCTAGGACTGTGTCGTCTGACACAGCGATGGCAGAACTCCCTGCTGTCACTCCAACAATGTTCGTCAGTATACCATCTGTCCCGACTAGCTATCAATCGCTAGAAAGGGCCCACTCAGAGGCTATTTTGACAGTATGGTCCATTCCTGTTTGTTCATCCGGATTAGTATCCGGAAACTCTTATATTGAGTCTCAACAAATTGATCCTTTGGGATGTCAATTTGGGTAGTCCGGTCCTCAAGGGAAAACAATTCCTTTAAGTACCGGATTACCGCCGTATGGGGGGCAGTATACCCTTTCATTGTCACCTCCGGGAGGACAGCCATACGGGAGTTCACAACAAAATTCAGGTTACACTGGAATTACGTCTAGCGGTTGGTGTCGATACTGCCTCAACAACCAAGAGTTGTATTTCAATGCAAAAATGTTTACCTATGTCAAATATACCAACTACGCCAACTATTGTGACAGTGTCGCAAGTACAAGCGCTGCCTATTGTATGCCAGCCTCAGGTTTCTCAGGTTGTAATGCAACAGCCTCTTGACCTTGCAACTCAACCAAAATCGCTGACTGATGGAATGACGCAGGCCCAAACGGGTACAATTACCCCTCATCTTGTTCAAACAGTTAGTATCAGGAAACAACACATGGCTTCACAACCATGGCTCAGGGTGCAATACCAACAACCGCAATTCCAACAAGTATACCAAGGATCTGAGCAACAAATCTTTTCAAATAGTGGGTAGCCGTATATTCAAAACGGTCAAAATCAACCATTCTATAATGGTTATGCCCACCAACCTTACCAAAGTTACCAACATCAAATGCATCACGCTGGTATGCAAAGACCAACTGCTCAAGTGATTCCATCTTATCCTGGGTATGCTTCGCCTAACCTGAATCAACAATTACCCTTCGTGGAAACTTTAGAGTTACCGGATCTAAATCGGTTAACAAACGATCCAATCGCTTACGCCCCTTGGTGGCCAACGATTCCGCATAAACTTTCATCAGATATTCCTAAATTTAATGGAAATCCGGGAAAAGATCCATCGAATCATGTGATGACCTTTCATCTGTGGTGTTCATCAAACACCCTAAACGATGATTCGAATAGGCTTCGCCTTTTTCAAAGGACGTTAACTGGTCTGGTAGCAAAATGGTATATTGAATTTCCCAGAGCTTCGTTTGACAACTTCAGTACCCTAGCCACAACATTTTTAACCCATTTTCAGTTACTGATAAGGTATGAAACGGGAATGGAACTTCTTACCAATTTCTAACAAACAACAGCCACTCACATCTCTGATCATATACATGAGTGGCGACGTCGTCGTAGAATGGTAAAAACGTATGTTCCTGATCAACTTGTAGCTGAATGGTTTATTAAGTCATTATTGCCTTCCATCATGGAAGATGTGGCAAAAGGGGGAGTCGTCACCAAAGAGCAAGTTATCACTCGTGCACAATATTTAGACTTGATTTACACTCAGTCTGGCACGCTTTACGATAAAATACCTGACACTCCCAGATCGGATTTTTCGGTACCCCCTCATCCTAAATCGAACAATGACTCTCATGCCGGTGATGGCGTGATTGGAACCACAGGCACAAAATTGACAAAGGCTACATCTAAAAAGGATTGTAAGATTTCTAGTAAAAATTCAAAAGAAGAACTTATTGCCTCGGAAGTAAATGTCGTATCCACAGATAAAGGCAAAGAAACCAAGCAACTAGGAGGCAAGAAGAAAAACAAAGGGAAGAAGAAGAAACAAGAGCAATCATCACCTGAAAAATCTTCTGCAAACCCTCCTAGAAATAGTAAACCAAAAAATCCATGCTTTATATGCAGTGAGGATCATTGGATGGAAGATTGTCCACACAGAGCTGAGCTTAAAAAATTCTTCAACAATTCAAAAACCTCGGCAGTATTAACTGATCCATTTCCGAATCTAGGAACAAATCTGGTTGACAGTGGAAATGCTTCCCCGTCTCAA
This sequence comes from Pinus tabuliformis, assembly GCA_031772625.1. Lineage (NCBI taxonomy): Eukaryota > Viridiplantae > Streptophyta > Pinopsida > Pinales > Pinaceae > Pinus > Pinus tabuliformis. The sequence continues at coordinate 1,447,084,410 of CM062820.1, forward strand.
GTGCTGATGTTGTTAGTTTCCAAACAGCAAAATGATGCTTTGATATTGACAAGGAACAAAGATTACGGGAATCCACAACTGTCGCACAACAAGGATAAAGATCAACCTAGTAGTTCGACAACAACTTCGATAGAAGTTGCGCCACCCATCATTCCTGAGTTGATAATAAAACCACCAAAGGGAGTAGTACAGAAGTCAACATTTAATCCTCGTGCTAGAGCACCACTGCATTATAATATAGTGGAAGATCTGGCCCAATCGCCATCCGTTATGTCGACACTTGAGGTACTGCAAAATTGCCCATCCAAAAAGTAGGCTTTATTATCAGCTATCGGTGGGATAGACCCAAAGGATTCCAACCTTGTATCCTTTAATCATAAAGGATACGATCCTTAGTTACCAGCCCAAATGGCTTTCCTCTTTCAAGTGAAAGCCCTCAAAAAAATTGTTCATCGAACAATTATTGATGAGGGGGCATCTACATGTATTATTTCGATGAGTTGCTGGAAAACTTTAGGATCTCCAACCTTGTCGCGATCTTCGACGACATTAAAAGCATTCGACAGATGAACATATACCCCATATGGTATTCTAAGTAACTTGCAGGTTGAACTAGGAGGGAAAACATTAGAAATAGATGTCGAAGTAGTCGATGGAAACCTCGATTACAACATCCTACTGCGAAGACCATGGATATATGCTATGGCTACTGTTGTGTCGACCTATTTTAGGAAGATTGCATTTCCCTTTCAAGGAGGGATTACAATCGTCGATCAACCAACTTTCCTCCCAAATGGTTCTCATGTTACGGGAAGCATTCCAATGATCCATGGAAGCCCCCATTCGCTTCAAAATATCGGAGTAGGCCTACTAAAAGACCCTATATTAATGGGAACTTTTTCCCTTCCACCTCCAATAAATCTGGCGGAAGTAGCATCGGTAGGAACCTGCAATATGATATCTTCAATTAAAAAGATCTCAGAAGACGATATAAACATGGATCATATGCAGGTATTGCCTCCAAGCCCAATGGAAATATTGTAGCAATCAATGTTCCTAGCATGGGAGGCAAACCCAAATCAATTCTCACCAAGTGTTTGGATAGATACGTCTAAGGAGTATGGCACCCCTTCAGATCCTTGGTCGTGAGTGCATTACACCGACAAAGCAATTGTTCAATCAATGGTAATTAAAGGGGCACCATGGGAAGATTACCACCATCGTTCCCTTCTTCCGGATTGTGAAGAAGATATTCCTAACGACCTTCATCATCCTTCATTTTTTTATTTCCTATCAAATATTGTAAACACAGTGGATTCTGAGCGAAACTTGTCAAACATTGAAGAGACTATCGCCATAAATATCTTGACCAAAAAAGATGTTGTAGAGAATATTTATGTTGGCAAATGTTGTTCTCCTTCAGAACTGGAAATATATAATGCTCTTTTTCGTGAATTCGGAGATGTCTTTTCTTGGTCATATAATGAAATTCCAGGCATTGACTCGAGTATCATTGAACACGAAATCAAGATGTATCCAGATATCAAACCAGTATGACAACGACTACGGCAGGTGCACCCCAAGAAAGCCGCTGCCATGAAGGCAGAAGCTGAAAAACTTCTCCATGATGATTTCATTTACCCGGTTCCTCTAACTGATTGGGTATTGAACATTGTTCCTGTTATGAAAAAACAAGGAACGATTAGAGTGTGCGTCGATTATAGGGATGTAAATCAAGCTTGTCTAAAACACAACTACCCTACACCCTTCATTTACCAGATAATTGATGAGTGCGACGAATGTGAAATCTTTTCGTTTATGGATGGATTCTCCGGGTATAATCAAATAAATATCCACCCACAGGACCAGTCAAAGACTGCATTTATTTGTCCATGGGGCACATTCACATAATGAAAATTACCCTTTGGTTTAAAGAACGTAGGGGCAACATTTCAGAGGGCGATGAATTATGCCTTCCATGACATCAAAAACATCGTTCAACCATATCTCGATGACCTTCCGGCTCATTCGCGAAAGTGGACTGATCACCCACAGCATTTAATAGCAATATTTCTACGTTGTCGACGCTACAAGATACGACTCAATCCACACAAATGTGTGTTCTGTGTCAGTTCTGGTTGTTTACTTGGCTTTGTAGTCTCAAAGGACGAGATTCGTCTCGACCCATGTAAGGTTCAGGCAATCATAAATTTGCCTCCACCTTCGAATTTGCTTCATATTCAAAAACTCCAAGGGAAGGCAAACTTTCTGAGGAGGTTCATTCCAAATTATGCCGAACTTGCTAAAGGTTATACACGTCTATTGAAAAATGAAGTGCCCTTCGTCTGGGATCACGTTGCGCAAGCTTCCTTTGATGCTTTAAAAGAATCCCTAATGAAAACATCATTAATGTACACTCTTAATTATCAAAAAGACTTTAACCTGTATCTGGCTACAGCGGATACAACCATCGCAATGGTTTTAGTTCAAGAAGACAACTGAATTGAACATCCTATATATTATTTGAGTAAGAACTTAAATGATACGGAAAGAAAATATTGTTATGTTGAAAAGCTAGCGCTCACGGCTGTTCAAGCAATACAGAGATTTCGACACTATGTCCTCATTCGAGAAACTACCATTTTGTCAAATTGCAACCCCATGACTTATATATTGTCGCGATAGTTGTTGGGAGGCAAATATTCAAAATCGATAGCAATTGTACAAGAGTTTGATCTGGAATTTGTAAAATCCAAGTCAAAGAAAGCCCTGGTTTTCCCAGAATTATTATGCGATCTCCCATCGTCATCCTACGATGAAACATCCGAAGAAACTATCGTGGATGAGTCTTTGTTTCTGATATCTTCAAGCAATCCGTGATATGGAGATATAATCATCTATCTCCAAACCCAAAAATATAGGCCTAATACCTCCTGATCTGAACAAAAACGTATTCGATACCAATCAAAAGACTACATGATTGTCGGTGATACACTTTACCATCGTGGTGTCGATGCAGTTCTGAGGAGGTGTCTCACCCATGAGGAGGCCCAAAAAGTCCTAAATGATTTCCATTCAGGCACGTGTGGGGGGGCATCAATCCGGTTAAGCTACGGTGCAAAAATTTTTACGAGCAGGATACTTCTGGCCAACAATTTTCAAAGATTGCATAACTGCAGTCAGCAGTTGCCATGCCTGTCAAATTTTTGATAGCAAAACCAGAAGACCACCCGCACCTCTACCGCCAATAGTTGTTGCTGGGCCATTTTCCAAAAGGGGCATCGATTTCATGACATGTAACCCCACCTCGACTGGGGGGCATGGGTATATCATAGTCGCAGTTGACTATTTTACCAAATGGGTCGAGGTGATGACTACATTAGATAACACTGGTGAAATAGCTGCCCTCTTCTTTTTCAATCATGTAGTCGCCAGATTCAGCGTCCCACAGGATATAGTCACAGATCATGGATCACATTTTCGCAATCACATGATGGTCGAATTAGCGGCCAAATTAGGGTTGTCGCATGACAGCTCTACTCCATATTACCCACAATCCAACAGACAAGTTGAAGCAATAACAAGGTCCTGAAGCGCATGTTGCAAAGGATGATTGAAGTTCAAAAAATGAGTTGGCACCTGATCCTGTACTCAACCTTGTGGGCATACCAAACATCGGTAAGGAATGCGACCAGGTTTACACCTTTCCAATTGGTGTATGGCCTAGAAGCGATCTTACCAGTTCAGTGTGAAATCTCGTCCCTCAAACTTGCAATCGAACTTCTCCCCGGAACTTCAGAAGAAGAGGCTCGTTTATTGGAACTAATCCAATTGGATGAAGCTCATCGTGATGCTGCTTCGGCTAATGAAGCCCATAAGAAATGAGTCAAAGCGTAGTTCGACAAGAATGTCAAACCCCGTGTCTTCTCAGAAGGTGACTTGGTCTTGCTTTATGACAAAGAATCCGATAAATTGGGAGCAGGTAAATTCAAGTCTTTTTGGATGGGCCCCTATATTGTTAAGCGAGTGTTAGCAAAAGGAGCCTACGAGTTAATGGATTATGACAGGATTCCACTGACACAACCTCGTAATGGGTTGTACCCTAAGCATTACTATGCATGATTCAGTGTGGTAACCTGTATGATTTTGTTACATTTTTGTTTTCGTTAAAGTATTTTTTTTGGTCAAGTAAGTCCCCTTTTTACATTTGTCGCAGATGTCAAACCTATTGGAATATTTTGTTGGATATGCCGACGGAGCAAGTCGTAGTTCACGGAACCTATCTTCTGCGGCCTGGGCCATTTTCGATCCAAGCGGCGAGTTAGTAAGTTTCAGAGGGGTATGTGTTGGTCGATCAACGAATAACATCGCTGAATATAGCGCGTTGATAGAAATTCTCTCTGATGCAATCACACATGGCATATGTCGATTGGTCGTCAGGCTAGACTCACAACTCGTCCTACTATAGCTCACTGGTATCTACTCCGTCCGAAATCCAGCTATCTATCGCATGTTCCTAAGGGTCAATATTTTGGAAAGGCAATTTGATTTTATTCAATATCAACATAACTGACTAATTGGCAAATTATGTGTTAGATAGACATTTGCAACATTTATAAAAAGAAGCATCTCATCAATATTTGCATTAGGATCATGTAACTTAACCAAAATAAAACTCCGAAAATCAAATATATATATATATATAACTGTTTATGGTTTACACATAATGTTCTGTAACCAAGACAAAATTGGTCAAATGACCCAAAACTCAAAACGCTAGGGGGCACGCTAGTCTAATGATGCTGGTGATAACAAGTCATCGCCTGTGCCATCATGCCTAAAAGCCTAGTCCATCGACTTCGCACGCCAATAGTATGTCGCTGCAACCTCAAAGGCAGCTCGTCAGTCCTCACATCTGGAATACCGAGAGTGAGGCCCTCGACCTAATCCTGTAATGCTGAAAGAGTCTCGGCCACATCAAGGTCGCGAAGGATAGCCCTTCCCACAGCCTCTCCTGCTGGAGCGGCAGCTGGCACTCTCAGGCGTACTACTGGCCGAACGGGACCAACATATGCATGAGCACATGAGTTTTGATTAGTCTTGATAGAGTAAAGCACGAGGACATTATAAAATAAAAACGATAAATAGAAATATGGTCAAGAATTTACCAATGGTACCCCACTCTTCGCCAGCCGACAGTACCAAATCTGGGTCACCCCGGAAGTCCATACCAGCATATGGATACTTGGAATAAACCATCTCCAGACGATCAAACCACCTGAAGAAGGTATCAAAAAAGGAAATCTGAGATTAACCAGCATGCCTAGACATATGGTCGACCCATCTCTACATACGTGGTTCAGTCGGTGGAGGTAAACCGAGTGCAATATACTGCGGCTGCATTAGTGGTATCTTTTCCAACGCGAAGTCGGTCAAAATAGAACCATATCCAAAGTTCTTCAGTCTCCCACTTTTCACCTTGGTCAACTGTCCTTTCATCACAAGGAGTACTGCGTCACACCAGTTGAACACCTTCGGTTCGAGACATTCCAAGGCTTACTGCATATAAGACCGGTTGGCCACATGAAGAGCCGCACCACTAGCTATCCTACCAAAAGCGAACAGAATGGTCCTCAAAGATCTGTCAGTGACATCTTGGATGATGATCTTGCCGTCTTAACTCGGCTGAGATCCCTCTCTGCAATACCTGCGAACATAATCTCTCACAGATTCACCTCCACGAGCTGAACCTGATAAAGAGATGGGGGCACCCCGCCTCGATAAGCCAGTCAAAAAATAGATGTCCACTACAGTCAAGGGGATGGATTTGCCCCTACTCTGGATCACCTGGCTGGTAGCATCCCAAGCATTTTCATAAAGGAAAACGAAAGTAGTTTTACTTTGTTTGTTTCTAAGGTAGCTACCCGCCTTAGTGGGATTAGCAGTTTTGCATAGACACTTTTCCCTGTAACAACACCCATGTGGTGTATTCGACTGCATAGATGAAACGATCCTACTTGAGCTTATCGGTTTCAGCTTTGTATATTTATGTTTGGAAGGATGTATAGGCATTTACTTCAGTAGAGAGGGATGGCATTAGGCCAAGTGTCCATGTGATGTTCAAAAATGGCAGGATGAAGTCTGGGAATTTCAAAATAAGACTAGCCAAAAACATCGCGAAATTCTTTGAATAACTTAGTGTAAGCATCTATTTCCTCCACAGTGCACTATGCCCCCAATATAATATTCTATTCAATCCCTGGTTTATTCAAAATGTTGATTTTGATAATAGGATATATGTTAGCCATATTTCCTTCTTCGAAAACATCTAGTGTAGGAATGGGATTTTTAAACCAATTGACTTCATCATGAATGAATTCTTTATACTCCACATCATATTGGTGGTGGGTTTGTTGTGGAAGGAAGTATGCATGATGGTGCATATCATCCTAAGCACAATCAAGGGTGCTCATGGCTTCCATGTTTTATTCATCATAATGGAAGATGGGGGGGACTGAATGAAAAGAGACCACATGATGGATAGGATCTACGTAAGACATATTCATGAGATAAAATGTTCACAAATGCATCATGAATGCTAGGAGACATATGGCTATTAGATGTGAATTATACCGATGTTGAGACTAAAGTGTTCATCAAAGAATGTTTAAGAGAATCACAATACGAGATTTGAAGAGAGTCCCAATATATCGATACCATGGATGATGGCACATAGAGAATAAGAGTGGTACTTTTTGTCATCTAGACATCATGGGGAGGGATCATGATAGGTAGTTGAGATACCTCCTACTCCGGCATAGGAGTGGGACCAAAATTCGTAAGTAGAGGAGAGGTGGATTCACTGTTAGTGAACCCTAATTCACGAATATCTTGATGTGTATCATCAAAGGCTTCGAGATGGGGACAATGATGAGAATAATGGACATAATTATCACACAAAGCACAAGGGTGATTTTTGTGTAATGATCTATTATTCTTAGCTGACTTGGGTAAGGTGAAATGGACCTTATTAATGTTGGAGTCAGGAAAGGAATTAGAGATCACATTCTTCATATGAGGGAGTTCATAATAGTTATTGGTGCCATGAGCAACAAAATCACACAAAGCACATGGATGATTAGGCTTTGGTAACTTAGGAGGAGTTGGATTCAGTTGGGGTTCCTTGTCTTTGGTTCCCTCTTCTAGGTTTCCCTCCCCTCACTAGATGCATTCACAACAACAATAGGTTCATGTTGAGGTTGCTGAGGAACTGAAGAAAAGGAAGGCATACTAACGATAGGTTGAAGAGGGGTAAAAGTTGTGTAAGGTTTGAGTTGCTAAAGGGGAGTGCTTGTGGGAGGATCAATGTAACAAACCGTGATCCCCAATGTAATTTTAGGTAAACTCAACATGGCCATGACAGGTGTAGAATAGAATTTAGGGGGTGGAAATAAGAACAATATTTGACTAGAATAGTAATGACCTTAGGGAACTTCTCTGAGATGGTTAAGACCTGATGGAACAATTCCAGGCTAAAATCGACTAGAAGAGATAACATCAGAATGAAGAGGACCTTGATGAGTTATACCTAAAGGTTGGGTTGATCTGGGAACAACATGATGGAGAGGTGTTGGCTGCGATGAAGGCGTACCAAACCACATGTGGGCAACCCATGACACGTGAAACATGCAAAAATTGGAAGAGCTAGGCTCTCAGGGCATAAGTGGTGGACCATGATAAGCACCAAGAAAGGTGGAATATTTGTAGACTCCAAGGGAGACAGTGGTGAGAGATAAGACAATATCGTTATCAGTCATCGATGAGATTATGGACTGAGGTGAAGTCTAAGACTTAGGATCATAGTACGTCGACTAATCAATAGTGATGATATTTTCATTTTGAGGGAATCACATCTTACGAAAAATACAGATGCAACAACTGAGATAGCATAGGTCTAACTATGACGCAAGAAGATTCTATAATCTAATGGTGGCATCAATGACCTCAATGTCAATTGATATATTCTTTCCGACAACATGTACAAGATAGTTGCGATATAAGGCAAGGAGCTGAGATGGATGACAGTCCCAAGCACGAAGAGTGATGGTGGAGGGGGATAGGTCAAGTGAACCATGTTGCTTCCAAACACTATTCCATCACACAGGTGGGGGCGCCTTGGTCTATAATACACCACTAAACAATGACATTTCTTATGGATACTGGAATTTGAAATGAAACAGATGAAGGAAGGGTGGCATGTTCCCATTTGTCAAAGTAAAAAACAATCATACAATCATCAGAAGGATCCACAACACCCAAAGTAGAGAGTATAGGTTTACGTTTGTAACAACCCCAATTTAAAATATACTAATAATTACATAAATTTATATGATTAAAGTAAACAGCCAATTATTCAAATATTTAGCATAAAATTTTCGAAAAAACATGAGAAGAGACGACTTACCTATATTGGCGTTATTCCTTACTTGTGATTTTGGAGTTAAATTCTCTTTGAATTCTTCTAACTGTAGGCTTAGCTGCACATAACCTTTCTACAACTGGCCAGCTTGAGCCCTCAATCAACATATTGTTGCCATCGAATACTTTGTCTCACAACACTTTTCTCCCAATAGTATAAATGAAGGAATGATGAATCTCATCTTCCTCGTCGTCCATTAAATAGACCAAACAATGAAAAGGGGTATGCATGCATACATTCCATGTGTCAACATGAAACCTTTATTTTTTTATTTTAAGTTTTACTTAATTTAATATTTCTCTTAATTTAGCTCTTTCTTCTTTTACTCGTTTTTACTTTTTGTTAACTTTACTTATTTTTACTTTTTTATGGTTTAGTTTTATATATATTTTTCAGTATTATTATTTACTATTTTATTTATCTATTATTATTATATTATTTTCATGTTTTACTATTTGTTTACCATTATTATTTTTTATTTATTGTTTATTATTTATTATATTATATTATTTATTTTTTATTATTTTTATTATTACTAGGGGATATTACATACTTCCCCTCTTTAGGGAACTTTGTCTTGAAGTTAAGTTGAATCATTTAACATTTTATTTTATTGAATTGTTTATTTATTACTTCATGTTTCCCCTCCACCCTCTACCAAACTACTATAACCAACATGCATCGAAATTTTCCACAACACCTAGGAAATCCCAAGGAATCTCTGTCCTTTTTCCAACTTTTGGAACTATGAATAAGCCTCATCGGTCTGTGCCATAGTCCAAGGCTTTCACGTAACTCAGACCTCATCTACTCCAATGTAGGCAATTGGCTCAGTACTTTATTCATCTTGAAAGGCTAACCCACTCCCTCCACACTCACTATGGTGCACATACCTAGGCATCGAATCCCTTACACCCCCACCAGACATCGACATCCCAAACCATTATCAGCCACTCGGCCTACAATATCAAACACTTTGCCTCCTCAACATGGTCCCTTAGCCCCTCAAGAGCTATCCATCAAGAGCTATACAAGACACAGGAAACAATGGCATATGTAGTGTTGGTTTAATATGTCCCCATCCCATATGGTGTTACATATTATCCCTTGCAGGTATGGGCTCCCACGAAATCATCAAATCAACTAGACCTATTGGCCCATTTATGAATTTCTTGTCAATCGCCACACCTTGACATGTAACAAATGCATTAGTTATAATCATAGTATCATTGAAAATAATCCACATTTCAACTCTTACATGTCATCATGATAACATATCATCATTGTTAATCATCCTATTATGAATAGTAAAGAACTCCATTCTCATGCATGTCACAAAATTTGCATGTGATTACCACATAAAATACCCTCATAAGTTATAACATCAACATATCAACATCAAAGACATATCATGACATCACATAATAAAATAACCACATGTCAATATAACCTCAAATCATAACATCATAATCCATAAGCATATCATGTTCATCATGAGCATACAACATCAATATCATAACAACTAAATAAACAAGAACCACAAGTGCATCATTATCCTCATACCATCATATCATGATACTTCTATCATAGTGCATTATTTATATGTATCAAAAATTTAAACAATAAGACATGATTTAGACACTCCACAAAGGTATCTATCTAAGCTAAGTTATGCAATCCTATCTAGTTCATGACACAATTTAATCAAATAGATAAGGAAAGTCATGAAAATTAACTTCTACATCTTCCCAGGTAGTTGACACTAAACTATATTGGTCCCATTGGGCCTTGACTTGCTAAAACTCATGATCCCTAGGTCAAAGAACCCAATGGCCCAGTATACAAAATGGTTTGACTGAAAGGACTCCCTCCTTGGAAATTCACAGACTCCAAAATAATGGCGTGGTGGTCATCTCGACGATGGTTTACAATGGCATGAATTCGATGGGGGTCTATGGTTTTTCTCCATTTTATTGGTGTCCTTTTTGTCTCATCCCATCTTGATACTTCGGAAAATGCCTTTTATAATGTGGACCCCCACATTCCCAACATTCTAATTCACCTTGATTCCATAGATGTCCTTGTCCTTGGTCAGCAACTCCTCTAGCTCCACTACTAGTTATTTTTAAGTATGTATGACCCCTATGTTCTTCCATAGGAAACCCATAGGTTTCACTATAAATCCTAGAAACATTGTTTCATCTTCCTTGGGATTAATATTGGTGTCCCCCTTTTCTACTTACACCCCCCTTGGAGGATTACTTCTCTATATTTTCATCAACCACCATTTTCCTTTTCATATTTATCATCCTCTAGACTTGTTTGGCCAAAGTAGTGGTTGTTTCCATAGTGGTAGGTTTCTACATGGAAACTTACGCTCGAACCAAAGGATCGAGCCCATGTAGGTATTGTTCAGGTTGACGTTTATCATCTCCCATATAGTCCACATGATGGACCAACAGATAGAATTCAGCTTCATAGTCTTCAATAGATCTACCATTTTGTCGCATTGCATGGAAATCCCATATTTTTTGGTATTTTTATTCCTATGATCGGTACTTGTTTCTAAAGGCTTCATTCAACATCTACCAAGTAACTTACAATGGGGTGACTTGCATCTTCATCTCTCATTTACCCATGTTTGCTTGAGGGGTCCTGACCCATGTTCTGAGTTAATTAGCCAAAAAAATCCATTTACTATTGGCCCTTTTGGCAAAAAATTGTGAAGCGTGGACTGAGGTCTCACATGAAGCAGTATGGGGGGACGCTAGAACCAAGTTTCCGCTCCCTTGAGATGTCTAGAGGGTCGATTTAGTCCAATTGTGAATGGCTTAGTTCATATCACTTCACGCACTTCCCTGACCTGCGAGAGCTTCACGATATGTTATAATCACCTTCGTGCCGCCCTAACCAGGGGCTAAGGTGCTTTTGCGCTACTAAGGCAACAATCTGCACTATTTCCCCAAGTTACACTGCAGATCTTACTTATATTCTTATAACTGTCAGTTAACTTCGCATAAAGAGATACCTTATCTTATATTCGCGTAATCAACATAATCCTATATGTTTGCGCAACATATAAAAAACAAAAATGGAATTTATACTGAATACGTTCAATGTAGAAAACAATAAATAAATACACAGTAATGGTATAAAAATTCTCTTGATTAATGCTTCAATCGATTACAGACTCAACCTGCCCCGTGCACATAGCTACAGGGGTCCGCGCACTCAGTTGTGAACTACTAGGCCTCTGCGCACTTAGCTTCAGAGCCTTATCCTACTCTACAACCCAACGACTCGACTCTACACTTAGATAAGACTCAATTCTTCATCATTCATTCATGACTCTACTTCCCATTTTCTTACAACTTAGAGCCTCGCTCTTTTTATACAATCCCATGGTCCGTGGACCATGGGTAGATCTCTAAAGCCAACATTACATTTAGAAAAATGAGCACGGACAACCTTATGACTCATTTACAAGTTCACACTCTGTGCCCACAAAATGTGGAGTCTTTACATCGGATTTAGTTAAAATCTCGGCTTTAAACCCCAAAAATTCCCTTGGGGAATCCCATGCCCAACAGGCCCCCAACACAAAGATCGTCACTCACCCTCAAGTCACTCTCTTGGTGTGGAGATATTCGTGCGTAGACCTCCCAGCTTTGCCCAGACCGCTGCAAGGTCAATAACACACTGAGCAGCTGCCTGTTGTACCTCCTGGACGTGCTGCTTAGAGACCGCAGTACTTGAACTGCTTCCCTGCATCTTCTCCTGTGTCCCCTGCATCTACATGAGCTTGGCTTCGATCAAGGTTGTAATGATGAATGCCTCATTGATCCAACGTTGTACACGCACCTTCAAAACAACTTCCTTATGTTGCACTGTTTCTACTTGCTCCTTGAGCACTTTTTCATGTTGCATTTGCGTGAGCCTCTGTGTAAGGGCCATCGTCTGCACGGTCCCTTTTATATCATCATACCTTTGCTATACCTCACGCGCCTTCGTTTCTAAGCGTTGTATGTTTGCGCCCTCCTGCAGAGTCATGATGACCTCGAATGACTCTTCCAAAAGTTTGGTGCAGTCCTTCACTATACTGTTGATCTCCTCTATTCCCGTTGTGATGGCGACGGCATGATGTTCCCTCACCTCAGGTGGAGTTGAAGGCTGCACCTTCAACTACAGCTCAGCTATCTAAAGGTTCAGCTCCAGCTAAAACTTATCCATTTCTTCTCACACCTCGCACCCCTGCCGCTAACCTCCGGATGCAAACCTTTGCTGGTGCCTCTGCTGGGATGGCCAACTCAGGGACAATCTAGTAGGCCTCCTCATCCACCTGCACTAGCTACCTATTTTTTGTTACTACCTCATCATGTTTCAGGCTTGGTTGTTCAATGTTAATTCATTGTTCACTCAACACCTGTAGCACACAACCGTCCCTAGCCCACAGTTGTACAGTTACTTTGTCCTGTAGAACATAGAGTGTTTCCCGAGGGAGCACAGCCATGTTGATCCCCACTCCTTTTAATGCACTGAACATAGGCATATCGACCTCATTTTCTGTAACGAGTGCCCGCTCCGGCAGCACTATAGTATTGTTCATGCAGGCGCCCAACATTTCCTCAGCCGCGGTCATTCCTATGGCAAGGCTGGTCGATAGGGTACTAGCCTGAGGAGTGTGCACCTGCAACTCTTGTATTTGTGCCTGGAGGGCCACCAATGCCATCTAATTTTCCTCTGCGAACTACTAGAGGGCCTCTGCGATGACATCGTGCACCATCTCGCTTATGTCATGCAGATCCCCCTCAGTGAGGGTGATCGGGTCGAAAGAAGTCTTGGAGGCTTTTGACTTCTTCCATGGCCCCACCTGCTCTCTCGGGCACTGGAACTACAACTGTGTAGACATTGTATGTGGATCCTCGCCACCTTCCTCTGTCTCGGGCTCTTTCTTAGGCAACGGTGACTTATGGCCATTGCGCTCCTGCTCTGCTACCTTCTGCTGTTTTGCTACTTCCTTCTTAGCGTCCCATGCCTCCTGCGTCTTTGCTATTGCTGCCTCTTTCCTTCTCTTCTCTGCTAACTACGCCATTTGCAATTTTGCCTCTTCCTTCTTTCTTTGTGCAATCGAATTCTTCATTTCCAACACAGAGATGGCTGGAACGCACCACTCTGGCGGCCATGATTCAAGTATGGCGAATATGACATCGTCAGTGGCCAGGTAGGAGAGCTCCTTCCACTTCTTCACGGGGTACATGCATGCCCTGATATACACGTGATGGAAGTCTGCCTTGAACTCCATGAAGCTTTGTAGACCATTATAGACGGTGGGTGATAACCAAGACTTGCGGTTAATCCCCATTCTGATGTTCATCAACATGAAAACCCTGAATATATTACTGTCTCGGATCCTCTATGCGTCTTTAGTGGCCCACAATGAAGTGTACTTCACTTCCTTTGGAAGATCCCACGCAATTGTGGGGAACTGACTATGCTTAGGAAATTCCCAAGCCACCAGCACTATGGACAGTAGAAGCCATGCATAGTGGAAGGTGTTCCCTATTCCTGTGCCTCGCGGTAATTCTCCAGCAACTCCTTAGACAAGAAATCTAACCAGTTAAACTGCACCCCCTCCGCGCATTACACGGAAAGTGCTATTACCGGTGCAAGCACCTCATCTGCGAGGAACTTCCGCATAACCTTGCCAGTGAGTATGTGGGTGGAAACTCTGACTACGTTATTGTTGATACTGGAGATCGCGTACCCTGTCTTCCTTTTATCCATCTTGAATTTTTCCTTCATGGCCTCCGTGATGGACATGCTGTCGCTCTTACCCTCTGAAATATCCGCTGGGCCCTCCCCCTTACAAGGGAGTCAGGTAATTCTATGAATTAGGTGGTCTATGATGGAGATGGCCTCCTCGAGCCACAAGCACCAATCATGCACCAGGAAAAGCAGCTGCAGGATGACAAAGATAGTTACTATGGCGTGATGGTAATGCGACACCTAGAGCAAGTTTAACAACCCTGCTTTCCCTACTACATGCAACCACTTGTGTGGCTCCAACTTTATGACTCCCACCGTAGTGTTTTTCTTTGCCTCATGAGCTACATGTTTGCCAAGTGTGGGAATTTCTCGTGGTTCACGAGATCCAAATCTTCAAACTTTAGAGCCACTACCCATCCTAAGTGGGCTCCTTCAAAAATGATATCATCAGGGAGTAGCGAAGTCTGCAGAGAGATTTTTCTCTCATCTAGGTGCTTGGGCACCCTTTCCTTCCCCTTGTGTGGAGGAACATATGCAGACAACCTGGTAAGAGGGTCCATACCTTGGGTTTCTTCCTCCACTTCTTTGTCCTCTTCCTCTTCCACTAGGATTTCCTCAAGGTCTTCATCCTCCTCATCGGTTTCCACATTAACCGCTTCCCCTTTTCTTCTGTAGTCAGTTTAGTTCTCAGTAGGTTTTAATGGGACACATGCACTGGTACCATAGGCAACTTTTCTTTCTTAGGTGTTAGTGTGTGCGGTGATTTAGGGATTTCTGCAACTATCCCAATGCTTTTTGGAGCATCTTCTATCGTCAAGGCCTGCCTGGCCTCTTCAGCGGTCATTTCTCTGATATCCTTCACTTCCTCTGGCATGGTCATACTGTTGTTCCACAAATCTCTCAACTACTTAGGTAAGTGCTCAAACAATGCCTTCAACTTGAAAAGATCAAATAGATCTAGGTTCATAGATCTCTGGGTGCATAATAGCTCAATTCTCAAATGGCCAAGTTTTGTTTGTTGGGCATCCTTTTGCAATTTATAGTGGCTTTTGAATTCAAATTCAACTGTTTCCCCCAAATCCATTCCATTAATGCTCCCTTGGCGAAAATTTTTCCCAAATATAGCCCATAAAACCTGCCTTAAATGCCTGTCACCCACTCCATTTGGTCTCAAACCAAGCATCACTTAGTGAATAGTGACTATAATGGTCACCTCCCAACCAACCCACGTGGTAGTGCAGCTACCATTTCGCTGTCACAGACCTTGTGACACTTCACTCCTGCCCGCAGCCCTGACATCGCGCAGCTCTTGGGAAGAGTATTTTATGGTCCCACGCCTCCTTTCAACTTCCTGGAGTGCTAATACTATGCTCCCTACGGCTATTTAGATGGGAATAGTTCTCCATTTAACTTCACTACCGATTACATTTCTTAGGAAGAGATTGACTTCACCAACCGCATTGCGCCCCTATCTGAGGTCTCCTTAATAACATATGGTCCAGTCCAAGGCATCAAGCTGATCAACTCTTGGTGGTAATTGCCAAGTTCGTCAACATAAACGAGCTCAGTCTGTTATATCACCACAGTCTTTTTATCTAGAAAGTCCTTTTTTGTTCTATCCTCTAGCTTGTTGACTTCTACTTTCGCCATGGCGCTTTTCTCCCTCAACTGAACTCTTTCATTCATGAGTTCTTGGAGCCTAAGATCAGCCTGCTAGATCTCCTCATTGAGTCCCAACCGTTCGTCTTCACGCTCTTCTAATAGCATGAGCCTTTCTTCCAGGGCTATGTGGTCTGTTACTCCTTTAGCGCCACCATGTGTGGACTAGATACGATAGACTCCATAGTCATTATGGCCTCTACTCTGTCAAGCAACCAAAAAGGCATCTGTTCGGGTATGCGTAGGTCCCAATCACTTCGTTGCACACTACATACCTTGTTAAGTGCTTTGCACACATTATTAAATGCTTTTGTGTGGATAACCTTCTACGCTATTGTTCTCTCCACATTCTTTCATTCTAACTTTAGGAGCCATTGGTACATTTCCCCCCCAACACATGCTTATTGACCATATCTCCTAATGTGAAGTTCATGTGTATCCGCGTAGGTTGTTTGCCATATGGATAGATGCACGTGGAGACCATCCCTGATCCAGGTGGATATTGGTGGCCACCTGCCAAGTCCACCTGGACCCCCACCATTGTCTTTCTCAGCATTTTCAGTTTCCTTAATTGTAACACAACTTACTATTTTTAGCAGTTTTTCGGGTCCTGAACTTCTGGAGCCGTTTTGAGGCCCTAAACGATGTTTTTTGGGAAATCTGGGGGCAACATGGGTCCATGGACTGATGTTGCCCTTCCCAAAGTGGTAGTGCTCGGATAGATCTTTCTAACGAGCTATTGTACGCGTCAAACGGAGATCGTATGCCAAAGTTACGACCCTAGGAAGTTGATGTACCAATTTACCCAAACGGGGCCCACAGTTTGGCGTTTCATCTCCTAGGGTTAGGTTTTGGAATGTTAAGGGTTTTCCATTGTTTCTCAACAATAAATAGGCCTTCGAGCCTCATTCTAACATAGTTCAGAGGCATGTAGCCATCACATCTCTTCTCAGAGATAAGCTACCATCGCCCTAGCTAGTTTATTTCCATTTCTGTTTGTAAGCATATTTCAGTATTTTCCATTAATGAAATGAAGTATTATTTCCGCTGCATCTTTATGTATATGGTTATCTCTGTAATTTGTTGCGTTCCTGTTTAAATCCGGATCAGTGGTATCAGAGCGGTCTGCTTTTTCTCTGTTTTTCTTTGCATGTCCCCAACAAGGTCGGGATATAAGGAGTTAGGGCTTGAACTGGTTGAACCTTTGCAAGACCAGCCTCGCAAATCCCGACGGCCTCCCATGGCGGACGAGAAGAAAGACGAGGGGGCTGAAGATCCCATCAAAATCTTGCTCGAAGAAGCGCTCGAGCGACAACGGAACGCGATGATGGACAGCTTTACGCAGATCCTTCAGCGGCTACCCAGAAGCGGCGCATCGGCTTCCAGCAACTCCTATGGAAACGCCACACCCTTTAAGGTACAAGTTAATTTTGAAATCCCCATATTCGAGGGTCAGATAGACGCCGATGCCGTAGATAAATGGTTAAATCTGCTAGAGGGTTATTTTTCTGTTCATGAATTTTCGAGTCGGGAAAAGATTGTTTTTGCTCTTCTCAAAGCAGCCCCCCACGTCAAGGACTGGTGGGAAACCTACTGCGAGCAGAAGGATGAAAGTACTGGCTCACTATTTTCAGCCGCACCCACCTGGGATTCGTTCCGGGATGCCATCAAGGAGCAGTACTACCCTGTCGGAAGCTATGAGGATGAATACATAAAGTGGACCACGCTGCGGCAGGGAAGGGACCAAGACGTGCCGGAGTTCACCAATCTTTTCCATACCCTTCGCACAAAGTTGGGTATCAAGGATTCGGAGAAACATTTGATACTCAAATATCGTGGTTGCCTGCACAAGTACATCCAGGAAGAAATACAGTTCCTAAACATCCTCTCGCTCGGCGCAGCATACCGGTATGCCGTCAAGGTCGAGCAGAAGTTTAAACAAAAGAAGCGAGACTTTGGATCTGCGAATCCAAAGCAGGGGAAAGGTGCCCCTAAACCACAGAACAAAGGACAAAGCCAAGGCGGGACAACCCAAGACAACCAGCCGAAGCTGCAAGCAAAGAGCAACACCGCGAAGCCGAGAAAGGACACTGGAAAATGGTGCGAGTTCCATAACAGCTCCACTCACAACACAAGTGAGTGTCGGGCCAAGCAGTCACTGGTGGCTGAGCTAAAGGTTTCAGAATCAGATGCATGTTCCGACTCTGAGTCAGAACCCGATAAGGGGTATTTAAAAGGGAAGCAGATCATTGATGCGGATCCCAGCGCCACTGTTGCTACCGCAAAGATCCAGAAAAATGAACCCGAAGATCCAGAGGAGGAGGAGCGTCTCTTCCACTCCCAGATGTGGGTAAAGGGCTCCCCGATATAGTTCATTGTTGATAGCGGGAGTCAAAAGAACCTCATTTCGGCAGAGGTCATGAAGCGGTTGGGCTTACCGACCACAGCACATCCACAACCATACACCATTGGGTGGCTTCACCAAGGGCGAGATCTTCGCGTGAGCCAGCAGTGTCGCCTTCCATACAACATCAAGCCCTTCACGGATGAGGTATTGTGTGACATTGCTCCCCTTGAAGTTTGTGATGTATTACTAGGACAACCATACTTGTGGAAGCGACATGCTGTGTATGAATCAAGGCCCCGTGCTGTTATTATTACATTGGGAAATAAGTTGTTCAGGATACCAGAGGTAGCACCACCTGCCGCCATCTCTTTGATTACTGCAAAACAATGCAGTAAGATCATTTCCAAAACCAGGAAATTTGTTTTCCTGATGATACGCCCTCAAGGGAAGAAGAAGACAGTGGCAGTGGCCTCCAAACAGGGTCCCTCTGCACGGCAGCTACAGATGGACAAGATTGTGGAGGAGTACGAAGACATCTTCACCTCCCCGGCAGGGGTTCCTCTGCACTGTCAAGTCAAGCACTCCATCGATCTGACCCCAGGTGCGCCGCTACCCAATGGACCAATTTATCGGCGCTCCATTCTGGAGAACAATGAAATCAAGAGGCAGATTCAGGAGCTCCTGCAGAAAGGTCACATCCGTCCGAGTTCTTCGCCCTGTGGGAGCCCGATAGTGTTGGTACAGAAGAAGGATGGGACGTGGAGACTCTGTATTGACTATCGGGCGCTGAACAAGATCACTGTTCGTAATAGGTACCCGATCCCGCGGATTGATGACCTCCTAGACCAACTAAAGGGGGCGAAATATTTCAGCAAGATCGATCTGAAGTCAGGATATCACCAGGTACCAATTGAACCCTCAGATGTGTGGAAGACTGCCTTCAAATCGAAGGAGGGCCTCTTCGAATGGTTGGTCATGCCTTTCGGATTGACGAATGCTCCTGCAACCTTTATGAGGCTAATGGATGACATCTTGCGGCCATTCACCAACTCCTTTGTAGTAGTATACTTGGATGACATTCTGATCTTCAGCCAGAGTTGGGAAGAGCACCTCCACCACATCCGACAGGTTCTCCAAACACTGCGGCAACACAAGCTATGTGCCAATTTGGAGAAATGCACTTTTGGCATGACCGAGGTTCAGTATCTGGGATACATCATTGATGAACAGGGGGTGCATGTCGATCCAGCCAAGGTCCAAGTCATTCGGGATTGGCCCTCTCCAACCACTCTAACAGAGCTCCGCAGCTTTCTAGGTCTTGCCAACTTCTACCGCAGGTTTGTGTTGGGATTTTCTCATATTTCTTGGTCCTTGAGTCAAGTCACCAAGGGCGGGGCGAAAGCAAAATTCTTTTGGTCTGAATCTCAACAGAAGGCATTCAGGGAGTTGAAGGATCGCCTCTGCACAGCACCAGTGCTCGCGTTACCAGATTTACAACAACCATTTGAGGTCGAGACAGATGCCTCTGACTATGCTATTGGGGCAGTCCTTACTCAACATGGACATCCAGTGGCATATCACAGTGAAACACTTTCAGACACAGTCCGGAAGTACCCCACTTATGATAAAGAGATGTATTCCATTGTACAGGCCTGCCGACAATGGAAGCATTACATTTTGGGGAAGGAAACGGTCATCCACATAGACCACCGACCTCTGCAGTTCATACAGACCCAAGGGAAATTGCAGAATGATCGCCATCAGAAGTGGTCTACATACCTGCAACAGTTTCACTTGAATATCAAGTATAAAAAGGGCAGCACCAATAATGTTGCAGATTGCCTCAGTCGACCACCGATCATGGCGCTAACCACCGTGCTCAACTCTTGCGGGCACGAGACTTCTGATTGGCCACTTCTCTACAAAAGCGACCCAGAATTCGGCCACACATACCAGACACTCTTGGAGGGTCGGCAGGTTGCAGATTTTCACCTCCAGGATGCCCTATTATGCCACCTCGGTCACCTCTGTGTTCCTTCAAGCGAGCGTGCCAAGATGATTTGGGAAGCACACTACAGTCGGGCTGCTGGGCATTTCGGGGTCGAGAAAACAGTGGCAGTACTGCAAAACTATTTCTATTGGCCGAATCTTCGACAGGATGTTGGGAAGTACATCCGATCATGTACTGCCTGTGCCATTGCCAAACCGACCATTAAGAAGCAAGGCCTCTATACCCCGTTGCCTACCCCTAGTCGACCTTGGGAATCCATCTCCATGGATTACATGTCAGGCCTTCCTTCCACTAAGCATGGAAATGACTGTGTTTTTGTGGTCGTCGACAGGTTCTCAAAGATGGCCATTATGATGGCCTGCAAGAAGAATATCACAGCAGAAGCCACTGCTAAACTCTTCTTTGAACGAGTGTGGGTGCACTTTGGGATCCCACAGTCTATCATCTCAGATCGGGACAATCGGTTTCTCAGCACCTTTTGGTCCAGTCTCTGGTCAATGCTGGACACCAAACTCACGAAGTCCACAGCCTTCCATCCTCAAACTGATGGCCAGACAGAGGTTGTCAATAGGATGATTGTGCACATTCTGCGCATGTATAACTCAAAGCATCCACGCACATGGGACGAGAGCCTCCCCTACGTTCAGCACAGCTACAACCGAGCTCTTCACAGCTCCACTGGCCATAGCCCTTTTCAGGTGGGTTTGGGATTCCAGCCACTATGCCCCATTGATGTGGCCATGCCACTTGCAGCTACTCACATGAATTCAGCTCATGTCCAGTCCGAAACAGATAAGGCCACCAGCTTCATTGAGCGCATCCAACATATTCGCCAGCAGGTCCATGACATTCTTGAGAAATCAAATGCCAAGTACAAGCAGCGACATGATCAACATCGGGTGCCACACAAGTTTCAGGTGGGTGACAAAGTCTGGTTGCATTTGCAAAAGGAACGCCTTACTGGAGCCTATCGAAAATTGAGACCACTCCGATATGGTCCTTACACCATTACTAAGGCTATGGGAGACAATGCATTTGAGCTCAGCATTCCCCCATTCCTTGGCCTGCACCCAGTATTTAATGTGGACCGCCTTCGGCCATACTTTCCACCATTGCTAGACACATCCGACATTGCAGAACAGCTCAAACCCACAGAATTAAATCCAGATTGCATGGAACAAGCTGCAACTGATCGGATCATGGACACACAGATCAATAACACTCGCCAACAGAATATCCAACTGTATCGAGTTGTCAAAGCGGGCCAACTCCTTCAGCAGGGCAAGTGGCTCACCAGGGAACAAGTTCAGCAGAAGTTTCCTCATCTCATGGAGGAGCTCAACGCAATGGGGACCATTCCTTCCTAAGGGGGGAGGAATGATCCAGGTGGATATTGGTGGCCACCTGCCAAGTCCACCTGGACCCCCACCATTGTCTTTCTCAGCATTTTCAGTTTCCTTAATTGTAACACAACTTACTATTTTTAGCAGTTTTTCGGGTCCTGAACTTCTGGAGCCGTTTTGAGGCCCTAAACGATGTTTTTTGGGAAATCTGGGGGCAACATGGGTCCATGGACCGATGTTGCCCTTCCCAAAGTGGTAGTGCTCGGATAGATCTTTCTAACGAGCTATTGTACGCGTCAAACGGAGATCGTATGCCAAAGTTACGACCCTGGGAAGTTGATGTACCAATTTACCCAAACGGGGCCCACAGTTTGGCGTTTCATCTCCTAGGGTTAGGTTTTGGAATGTTAAGGGTTTTCCATTGTTTCTCAACAATAAATAGGCCTTCGAGCCTCATTCTAACATAGTTCAGAGGCATGTAGCCATCACATCTCTTCTCAGAGATAAGCTACCATCGCCCTAGCTAGTTTATTTCCATTTCTGTTTGTAAGCATATTTCAGTATTTTCCATTAATGAAATGAAGTATTATTTCTGCTGCATCTTTATGTATATGGTTATCTCTGTAATTTGTTGTGTTCCTGTTTAAATCCGGATCAATCCCGTCCATTGTATTTATTAGCCAATCACACTTCAGGCTTCCCAAACCATGTGCACATCATCCTCCTACATGCACTCCAGTCTCCAAAGCTTCCTTTGTGCGTACCCCACTACCTCATGGGCATAGCACACAATACCCAATTCAAGGCCTGGAAATGTTGCTTTTCTGGTACCTCCCTTTCAAACATATCTAGGAATGTATCTGCCTCACTTAACTCATCATAAGTAGGTAGATCTCTCATTTTTGTCAATACGCAGTGCAACGATCTTGTCATCATATTATAGTTCATCATGGTTACCTCATGTAACCGGTTCTACCATCGCTCTATCTCCTCATCAGAATCCAATGTATAGGAGCTTTCACACTCCCATGAGATCCATCTATCCACGGTGGGATTTACTTAGCCTTGCTCTCACGTAGTTATCTTGTAGATGCAGTCCAAATTGTCGCCGCTTTCATAGTCGTGAATTGGCTCTGTGTAGCACAATCCCTCAGCAGTGTCTAAGGGTATAATTATGTGGAGAGACGTCTTCTCAAAAATCATCTTGCGCTTCTTTAGATTAATTACCCTCTTTAAGTTAGTGGCCCAATCAATTCCTAAGAGTGTGGGGTAGGGATTGTTGTCATCAACAATCTCTATCACTTCAAAGCCTACTAGTGTGCTCACCCCCTCAATATCCACAGTGATTCCCTGCAATCATCCCATGGGTATTACCTTATGTTGGTTCTCCATTTGCAGCTGAATAGGAGACCATTGTAGCGTAGGCCTCCCCATTCACTCCCATGTCTGCTTCAGTAAAATATTCGTGTCTGATCCTAAATCCATAATTACTTGGTCCATGTCATATTCTCCAATATGCACGGTTAACCTCATTTCTCTTCCCATCATTTTCATATGTTTTCCAATCTTCCAGACTACACGCAGTTCTCCTGGAGCTGTCCTAGTGCATCTTTTAATGAGTCCCTGTAATCCCTTGATAGCATTACTGTCGCGTAGTAACTTCATGCATGTTTCTAGGAACATCGTAAGCATAGATGGGTCCATTTCCAGCTCTGTTCTATCTTTTATTTCTAATGTGGAGGCATCAAAGAAGCTCTTCTTAGCTTCCATGAAGGTTTCCTTAGCGTGCTCCAAATAAAACTCTGCTTCTTTCGTCGGAGCTTTGCGAACCCAATTACTATCTTCGGGATGTTTGCCTTTATCATTTCTTTTCGAGATTTCACTTTGGAGCACATTGTTCGCAATTGGATCTTCCTCGCGTGGCTCATACCTCATCATATGCAGGTTATGATTTGGAGGAGGTGGTAGCACTCCCTTGTCACGTATCCTAGCTATCAGCATAGGACAATCTTGGATCTCATGATCAAACAAGGTACAATACAGATATGGTGGACATGTTGGGTTCACACAATCACAGGCATAATGTCCTGGCCCTATAAGATTGTAGCATATCAACTATTTGGGACCTCTTCCAGGTCCTCCTCCACCTTGGCCTCGTTCGTGCCCCTAAAATTCGGTTCGCGTCACTCCTTCATTCTGGTCTAGGGGCCACGTTTCAGCCTGAACAGTGTAGGTGGGAGTTCTATCCATCATCATCTCATAGCTTCTACAAGTGCTCTCATCGTGTCCCACTTATCTACAAAAGTTACAAAACAATTGCTGCAAATTCTGTGTGTACTTCTGTAACAAATGACAGTTGTCCGTAGCGTGTTTCCCTCCTATTTGACAAATCATGCACCACAAAGAAGGTGCCACGCTAGGTCCTTCTTATGCCTCTGATCTTAACGACATCGGTGCTCCTCTTGTCAGGTATTTTGTGAACACTGGGAAATGGTCCCTATCACAACCCTGACTGTTGCATTTTACACACCATACCTCTTCGCACACATCCGGGGAGTTGTACTGTCTTGTTTTAGACGTTGCATCTCAAGGCATAAGTTTTTCAACTACGCATGGATCTGTTGAACTCCCAAGTTAGGATTCTACATCAGGGTCTCATGCAGCCTCATCTCGATCTCTAAGGCATCTACCCGAGTCGTTAACTGCTACTGCGATAGCGCGCTCCTTAGTTATGGCGTTAGGGATGCTGCAAACCATTCGCGGTGCTGTACGTTTGTCAAATTCATATTAGCTTCGTGAATCATACACTTCAACCTCTAATCCAGCTCCCAAGGAGTTTCACCTGGTAACATTGT
The DNA here is from genome assembly GCA_031772625.1 of Pinus tabuliformis. NCBI lineage: Eukaryota > Viridiplantae > Streptophyta > Pinopsida > Pinales > Pinaceae > Pinus > Pinus tabuliformis. The sequence goes on from CM062820.1 coordinate 1,447,108,870, forward strand.
GACCTCTTTGAATCTAATGATCGACTACACCTCAGACTTTGGCCTATGAAATTCCTTGTTTAGCACTACGTGGATGTCTGCGATTCCCACATTCAGATTATCATTAGAATTCTTAATATACCAGGTCAGTGTGTGATCCTGTAGAGTGCTCACCATCATCACTTTCTTTATATTATCATCTTTAACTCCCTGTGCTTCCCATGAATCCACTATCACGAACCAAAATTGGTCCGGATCTTCATTTCATACTCCCTTGAACACAGGTAACTTTATTGTGATTGCCATATTGACTTGCGGTGGTGGCAGAGGTGGTACGGGTGAAGATGGAGGTGAAGGCAGTGAAGTTGATGGTGGCGTGGGTGGGGGTGGTTTGCACGGAATCCTCTCCCTTATCAAATTGATCGAAGTTTGCGGCAAGACCTTCACGAGCTCTTCCTACTCCCTTCGCAGAGGTGAAATCAAAGGGTTATTCTTTGGTCCCTTACTTCCTTCGTTTCTGTAGGTTTTTCCACTTCGTGTAGCTCTGGACATCAAGGTAACTATATAACCCTCTTTTCCAAAAGTAACATTTTAATCCAAGTATTCAGAGACATTACGTACTTACCTTGTGGTCCTTTGAGAAATCGTCGCTCTGCCTCGCTATGGCTGACTGAAGTATCTACCATGAACTCAGTAATGAATCCTTTTATAATTCAATCGAGCCAGTGATCAATAGCACACATGATCTTATCCTCTGATGCTTCCAATTTTCACACCAACTCTGGGGTCCACACAATAGGATTGTCGAGCTTCAACCTTCCTTGGCTATTTGCGAGCTTCACAATCCACTCATACAACTCAATAGGGAAAGATGCGAAAAAGATGTCGTGGATCTATATGTATAGGTAGCAGTCTAACCACTCTTATTTTGTCAATCGCGGATTCCTGTTCTCTTGCACCACGAACTCATGAATTATTCTATCCAACCAACCTTCAATTTCCTTCTTAATTGGATTCCAATGATACGACATCAGACATCTCTATGCAGATTAACAAAATCATTTGTTGGTTTGAAGGGGCCTTAGCCAGGTTCAAAGTTAATTATCCAAACAAATCCCTTTACTAATGGCCTTTTCAGCAATAGCCCGTGGAGCGCGGACTGAGGTCTCACCCGAAGCAGTAAGGGGGGATGTTGGAACCAAGTTTCGGCACCCTTGATATGTCTAAAGGGTTGATTTGGTCCAACTATGAATGACTTTGTGCACTCGCTTGACCTACGAGGCCTTCACGATCTGTTATAATCGCCTTTGTGCAGCCTAACCAGGGGTTGAGGTGCTTTTGTGTTGCTAAGGCAACGATCTTCACTATTTCCCCCAGTTACACCACGAGTCTTACTTATCTTCTTATAACTGTCAGTTAACTTCGCGTAAAAAGATACCTTATCTTATATTCACTTAATCAACATAATCCCATATGTTAATGCAAAATGTAAACAACCTAAATGAAATTTATGCCCAATACATTCAATGCAGAAAACAGTAAATAAATACATAGGAATGGCATAAAACTTCTCTTTATTAATGCTTCAATCGATTACAGACTCAACCTGCCCTGCGCACTCAACTACAGTGGTCTGCGAACTCAGCTGCGGACTGCTAGGACTCTGCACACTTAGCTGCGGACTACTAGGACTCTGCAGACTCAGCTGTAGAGCCTTCTTCTACTCTATGACCCAATGAATCAACTCTACACTTAGATAAGGCTCAATTCTTCACCATTCATTCATCACTCTACTTCCCATTATTTTACAACTTAGATCCTTGCTCTTTTATACAATCCCATGGTCCGTGGACCATGGGTAGATCTCTAAAGCCGACACTACATTTACAAAAATGAGGGCGAACAACCCTATGACTCATTTACAAGTTCCTGATTCGCACCCACAAAATGCGGAGTCCTTACATCGAATTTAGTCAAAATATGGCCTTTAAGCCCCAAAACTTCCCTTGGGGGATCCCGTGGCCAACAACCCACCATAACGGAGCTTCTCCTTTTAGTAGACTCATTGCTATTTGGTCCTTTTCCCTTGAAGAGTATGCCTTAAATCTAAGTGCTCTCTTGTTGGGCACGACCCAACTTGGCCCAAGTTTTGGGTAAAATACTTCACAAAATAACGAGTGTATCGCTCGTAGTTGGTGAAGATATATTCATCGCATGGAATTTTAGGGCTTTTGGGATGGGATAAAGCCCTTATTTTGTAACGGGTATCGAGTAGTAGTCTTTGTTTTATGTATCCATGGTATGTGGACCATGGTTTTTGGATAGATGAAATGTATAAGAGGACATGTAATAGCTTAGGAAAAGGAAATCAAGGAAGGAAGTAATAAGATGTCATAAGTGAATCTCTATTTTCACATATGTAGTCTATAGTTTTGGGTAAGGCTCCACAACTGAGTGCACAGAGACCATGAAGATTTTGGAGCTGAGTTTGTAGACCACTTGTAGCTGGGTGCGTAGGCCAAAGAAGTGAATGTAATTAAGGATATGTTTAATAAATAAGAATTTTTAGCGAAGTATTTTATCTTTGTATATGTTTAGTGTCTACTATTATGTAGATGATTATGTATGTTTTTTACTGAATTATGTGGATAATTGTGAGATATAATGTTATGTGTTGGGGTTTATGCATTTCTATAAACTAATCATCTATGAAAAGTTCTTATGGATGAGAAGATATAATAATTATATATAGTAGAAGTAAATACAAGGCAGCACTTTACGGATATTCCTTCTATTTTGGAAGCCTCATTCTGCAACCTCCCATAACTACTCCAGGTGAGACTACGACCTACTTGTAAGTCATTGGCAAAAGGGTCAATAATTGAGGATTTTGTTGGTGTGCAACACACTTTGAACCTAGGTCAAGCCCCATCAAACCAACAAATGGTTCCATTTTCACAACTAGGATCTCCTTAAAGTAATATGATTTGGTATCCATCAAAGAAAGAACTTGAGTCGAAGAGAAAGAAAGAGAATTTGCAGAAAAAGGGAACAAAAACACATGGTTATCTATTGAAGCTTGGTTGCAGAGATATATTTTTTGAATATCAATACGATATTTTCTTCGGTTTGTTCCACATTGAATTTATTGACTTGATATCTAAATTAGATAAACATAAGGACTATTTCAAAGGTGACGAGCCTAGGAATCGGAACCTTGATTTGATACAACGTCTGAAGAGAATACATAACAATATCTCAAGGGTTGTTGATTTTTGGATCGATAACATTTTGGAAGGATTTATAATTGAGTTCGCAGTCGACCAAATCTTTTTCTATAGCGAAGTTGATTGAATATTGTTCAAAGGACCACGAGGTAATTTTTTAAATTCTCTGAAGCTCTGGATCAAAATATTATTGTGTGAAAAAGTGATTTTGCGGATGTAGTCAAGTTAATGTCTGGGAAAAGAAGAAATAAGTCAGAACCAAGAGCTACGTGCAGTGGAAAATGATATAGAATGTATTTAAATAATTTTTTTGAGGTTAACTATAGCCCTCTGTTAGGATTTTAGAACTAAGAAGAAATAATTAACCCTAAAACCCTGTGATATTCCCCCACCCATCTTGAAGACATGCCGATGTCAGGGAATGAGAAGAATCAGGGCGTCTTTGGGATTCCCCATCCATCCACTCCCCTCACACCCCATCCCCCTCCCCATGCTTCCCCTATAGCTCCACCTCCACCTCCCTCTCCACCTTCCCCCCCAAGAAGAAGAATGGTTAATGACATTAAGCTACCTCTCTTTAGAGGACAGGGAACAGAGAACCCTGCCCAACTTCAGTTCATAGCTAATGCAATATGGATGGAAAGATAGGTTAATAATGATGATGTAAAGAAGGTCCAACTTGTCACATCTCTAAGGGAGAGGGCACTGTCATGGTATATGAAATACCCCAGAAGTAAGTTGATTGATACATTATATGAAATTAATAAGGCCTTGGTAGCAGAGTTCAAGAATCCAAAATCAAAATCACGGTGTATCACAAAGTTGAAAGATATCAAGAAAGCACTGATTGAATATGTGAGGGAATTGGATCAATGATTCAAGGTTTTGATGGATCAAGTGAGCTTCGATATACCCCCACAACATCATAAGCAATGGTTAATAACCACGATTCGACCACATATTAGGTTACCATTGACACAACAAAAGATCAGGACACAAGCTGAAGCATTGGAGATTGTGATGAAGTTGGAAGCCTTGCCGATTCGAGATACTCACGTATGAGTACAACAGATACAAAATCAACTAGCTACGTTGACCCTAGAATTGTAGGATCTGAAGAAAGGTAAAGAAGTTAGACCAAAAATATTAGTACTGTGGTGTACAAAGTGTAAAGCAGAAGGTCATTATAAGGACCAATGTCCAATATTGAGAGATTATATTGCAAGTGGAGCACCTAATCTAGTAAATTTGGGTTTGTGGTGTGAGTTTTGTAGGATGTTAGGTCAACATCACTCTGAGGAATTCTATCGATTACATAAATATATACATACCTTGAAACAACTATTTTGTAACTTCTGTAGATCAGTAGGCCACGCCGAGAAAAATTGTCAAAGTTATGACTTAATGATGGAGCGCATTGTTGATAGTTATAGAATGTAAACCGAATGAAACACACATGAAGAGAAAGGTCAACATGTTGGGAAAGGAGGATTTCAAGGAGGAGGAGGAGGAGGAGGAGGAGGTGGAGGAGAAGGAGCTGGTTGAGGATGAGGCCAGATTATCTGTTATAACTGTGGATAGGAAGGACACTTCATGAGAGTCTGTCAAAACCTGACAACAACCTGCAATTACTGTAAGGCTTTTTATCATGTCATAGAAGAATGTCCCATCCTCATTGTGAAGATGCAATAGAAAAGAAACTAGCAGCCTGCAACAAATGTCCAAATAATGACTACTAACCAAGAGAATATCAACCATGAATCGACATTGTAATAAGAAGTGGAACCACGATTGGGAATGATAAGAATGATCGAAAAAAGGAAGTTGAAGCCACATGGATAAGGAAAACCAACGAAAATTCTCCTGTATTTGATATCTTGAAGGAAAAGCAAGCATTCATGGAGGCATGTTGAAGCTTTAAGGATGATGGGGCCTTGAACTCTACTACACAGCCGACTCATAAGCATAACAATGAAATAGTACCAATTGTGACACAAGAGGTGGATCCAAATGTATTGAAGTCTTTTCTATCGACTTGCATGTTAATGTTGAGGAATCAGAAGGCTATGGAGGGATACAAGTACTGGTAGACTCTTGTACTTCTAGGGAGATACCACAAACAAAGAAGTGTGTAGTGAATAATATTCATAGACACAAGAAGAGAACAGGGAAAGAAATGAGGCTTTAAATGTAGATTGGAGAGTATGACGTGGATCAGGTTATCTTAGATATGGGATCTTATGCCAATGTCTTGCTAAGGAAGACTTGGGAATAGATGGGTAAGCCAAAGTTGTAATGGTTTAGTACTAAGCTAAAGATAGAAAATCAACAGAAAATCTTACCCCTAGGAAGGTTGTCTAATGTCACAATGAACATCGACAGAGTGCACACTACCACTGACTTCGAAGTGATTGAGATAGTAGATGATAGTATTCCTTACCCCACGTTGCTTGGACTAGATTTGACATTTGACAACATGGCTATAATAAATCTGAAGAAAAGGAAAATCATATTCAGAAGGGGCGATGTATAAAGAGCCTGTCAGATAGGAATGTAACACGAATGACGTTGATAATATCTATCAGATCACATCAAAGGAGGAATAATGGATTAATCCCACTAAACATGGAAAGATGACTTGGAAGAAAGATAGTTCATGTACCTTAGATTCAAAAGAAGAATTGGAGAACTGTCAGAATAGGTGTTGGGTGTGGGATCCCCCAAGGGCAGTTTTGGGGCTAAAATCCCATATTTTGGTCCAATTTTGTGTTCCAAATGTAAAGACTCCACATTTTGTGGTCACAAAGTGCGTAGATGTTAAAGAGCCATAGGGTTTTCCACCCTTATTTTGGAAATGTAATTTCGGTTGTAGAAGATCTATCCATGGTCTGCGGACCCTGGGGTTATATAAATAGAGGTACACTCTAAGTAGTTTGACGAAAAGGAATCGATAATCATGAAGGATTGAGTCATAGATTTAGAGAAGAAGTTTAAGTCTGGGTCATAGCATAGGTAGAGGCTTTGCAACTGAGTGCGTAGAGGCTTAGAAGTCCACAGTTGAGTGCATGAACCCCTGCAGCTGAGTGTGCAGGGCGGGTCGAGTCTGCAATTGTCTGGAATTATCAATAAAGAGAAGTATTCTACAATTTGTACATCTTTATTTCTTGTTTATGCATATGTTATATTGGGTATCAATTTCACTTATAATGCTTATATGATGCGTGAATGTATGTAAATGTATCGGTTAAGTGAATGCAAGTAAGAAAAACTGTTTATGCAAAGCTAACTAAGATTTGTTAATAAGATAATAAAGAAACTTAGCTGGGTTTAGGAGATATTGCAGTTCACTACCCTAGCATTGCGAAAGTATATCAGCCCCTGGTTAGGGATGTGTGGAAGTTGATTATACCCTTTTGCGAAGGTACTAAAGGGTGGAATAGAGGGCTAACCAATCTTTGTGAAGGAAGGTATGTCGAGATAAACCGACATCATAAACATCTCAAGGTTGTGGAAACTTGGTTCCAACATCCCCCTATATTGCTTCAGGTGAGAGTTTAGTCTATGCTCTGCAGGCTGATGCTGAAAGGGCCAGTAGTGTAGGGATTTGTTTGGCTAATTAAAGTTAAACCAAGGTCAAGCCCGAACAAGACAACAAATGGTTCCATTGCCGAGACTGGAATCTTCATAAGAGATGTGTGATGTTGTATCAATGGAATCCAACTAAGAAATAAATTGAAGGCTGGTTGGACAAAAGTATCCACGAGTTCACAGCACAAGAAAACAGAAACCTGCGACTGTCGAAAGAACAGTGGTTGGACCGATACCTATATATGGATATCCACGAAATCTTTTTCGACTCCTTTCCTACTGAGCTATACGAGTGGATTGCGAAGCTAGCAGATAGCCAAGGAAGGTGGAAACTTGACGATCCTATTTTGTGGACCCCAGAGCTAGTGCGAAGTTTGGAAGCATGAGAGGATAAGATCGCTTGCGCTATCGATCATTGGCTCAATCGCATCATAGGAGGATTTGTGACTGAATTCATGGTTGACACCTCAGTCAGCTGTAGCGAGGTAGAGTGACACTTTTTCAAAGGACCACGAGGTAAGTACGTAAAATTTCTGAATACTTGGATTAAAATGCTATTGTGTGAAAAATGGGTTATGAAGCTACCTTGATGTTCAATACTACACAAAGCGGAATATTTTACACAAATGACGGAAATAAGGGCCTAGAGCATAGCCCTTTCATTTCACCTCTGCGAGGGGACGAAGAAGGGATCATGAAGCTCTCTCCACGAAGTGCTATTTAGTTGATAAGACAAGGATTTCTATGAATACCACCTTCGTGCATACCGCCTCTGTCTTCACTGCCATCACCTCCAACTTCACCCATACCACCTCAACCTCCATTGTGATTCAGTATGGCAAACACAGTGAAGTTTCCTTTGTTCAAAGGCTTGCGAAATGAGGACCCAGACCAATTCTAGTTTGTTATGAGGGTTGTATGGGAAGCTCGAGGTGTTATAGATGATCACATAAAGAAGGAAACATTGTTTAGTGCCCTACAATATCATGCGCTAACCTGGTATATTAAGTACTCCAGCGATAACCTGAATGTTAGAGTAGCGGACATCCAAGCAGCACTAAATAGGGAATTTAACCGGCCTAAATCGGAAGCACTGTTGATTGTGGGATTCAAAGAGATTGCGATGCTACCAGGCGAGATGCCTTTGGAACTGACCAGAGGTTGAAATGTACAATTCGTGAAGCCAACATGAATTTAACAGATGGACAACATCACGGGTGGTTTGTGGCTTTGCTACTAGCACACTTAAGGAGTGAACTGTCGCAGCAGAAGATAACAACTCATGTAGAGGCCTTGGAGATTTCCATGAGACTACATGATAATCTGATGTAGGATCCTAATCTAGGAGTCCAACAAATCCATGTGCAGTTGAAAAATTTGTGCCTTGAGATGCAAAGTCTAAAGCAGGATAGGATGGTTCAGCCAGAGGTCTGCAAAGAGGTATGGTGTTTAAAATGCAAGAGTTAGGGTCATGACAAAGACCACTTTGCAGTCTTCATAAATTACCTTGTAGGAGGAGGATCGATACCTTTAAGGCCGCAAGCTCAAGCAGGACCTAGCATGATGCCTGCTTTATGGTGTGCTATCTGTCAGGTAGCTGGAAAACATGCCATGGACAACTATCACTTGCTATAGAAGTATGTGGAAGCACCGCAATAGTTATTCTGCAACTTTTGAAGGTCAATAGGAGATGATGAGCATAATTGTAGGAGCTATGAATTGATGATGGACAGAAATCTCACCTACAGGGTTTAGGCCGAAACGTGGCCCCTTGACGAGAATGTATGGATGGTGTAGATAGGATTTCAGGGGCGTGGATGAGGCCGAGGTGGAGGAAGACTTGGTAGAGGTTGATGACAGTTGATCAACGACAATTACGGGGGGCTGGGACATTATGCCTACACTAGGTCCTTTGGAAACACCACACCATTTAAGGTACAAATTAATTTTGAAATCCCCATATTCAAGGGTCAAATAGATGCAGATGCCATCGATAAATGGTTGAATCTACTAGAGGGTTATTTTTCTATTAATGATTTTTCCAATCGGGAAAAGATTATTTTTTCTCTTCTCAAAGCAGCCCCCCACGTCAAGGACTAGTGGGAAACCTACTGTGAGCAGAAGGATGATAGTACAGGCTCACTATTTTCAGCTTCACCCACTTGGAATTCATTCTGGGATGCCATCAAGGAGAAGTACTACCCTATTGGAAGCTATGACGATCAATACATAAAGTGGATCACGTTGCGGCATAGAAGGGACCAAGATGTGCTGAAGTTTACCAATATTTTCCATACCCTTCGCACAAAGTTGGGTATCAAGGATTTAGAGCAGCATTTGGTACTCAAATACCACGGTTACCTACACAAGTACATCTAGGAAGAAATAGAATTCCTGAACATCTCCTCGCGCAGCATGACATACCGATATGCCATCAAGGTCAAGAAAAAGTTTAAATAGAAGAAGTGAGACTTTGGATCTGTGAATCTGAGGCAAGGGAAAGGTGGCTCCAAACCGCAAAACAAAGGGCAAAGCCAAGGCGGGGTGTCCCAAGATAAACTGCCAATGATACAAGAAAAGAATAGCACCATGAAGCTGAAAAAGGACACGGGAATGTGGTGTGAGTTCCATAAGACCTCCACTCACAACACAAGCGAGTGTCGGGCCAAGTAGTCACTGGTGGCCAAG